>JAJKLB010000003.1:1200000-2400000 GCA_022432525.1 Daldinia grandis | reverse complement strand
CTACAGCCTTCATGATATATGGGCCATGTGCAAGAAATAATGACTCGATGCTATAAAGCATTCACATAAATCAGATCACGAGCTAAGATGAAAAAAGAAAAAGCGAATAACAATACCATGCTTGGTCCTTATATATACATAGAAGCTGACATATATTACATATTGAAACAACAATAAGTAAAGGGGACGGTCAACAAATAAATTACAGCAAGTTGTCAAAGCGATCAGTCCACGACCCCGGGTGGTAGCACAGCGATATAATCCAGTGGCGCTGTCTCGCGTCCATTAGCCTTGGTATCAACGCGCAGCACATCCCCCTCCTTGATCTCGACACCCTTAAACGTAATCCTCGTCGCCGAGTGTCCGTCAATCCCCCTCGTCAGCGTGAACCCAAGCTTATTCTCGTTGTCGCCGACCCACGACCCAATACTCTTGTCGTTCAGAAACAGCTCGTACGACGCCTTGCCCTCGTATAGATCGTAATAAGCGACGGCCAAATCATACGTCCCAGCCGTGTAGTTTAGCGTGGCGGACACGCTCGCTAAGCTCGAGTTCCCGACGCTTTGGACGATGCGCAGACCGGAGGCTACTTCGAATGGGTTCACGGCTGTTACGCGGTACCCCTGCAGAGTCATGGATTCGGCTTCGACGCGCCATGGGTGCTTGCCTACGCGGTCTTGCGCGTCGGAGATTCCAGATAGACTGTGGTAGAACTCGTTGATGGCGTCACGCCAGACGATTGCGTGGCCCGCTTGGTATGTTAGTCGGAATGCCATCTCGTCGAATCGTTGCTGGTCGATTAAGCCTTGCAGTTTGACCCATCGCGCGGGGAATGTGGCGGCTGTCTCGGCACCGGCGTAGTCTGGGATGGGGTTAGTGATTTATTGATCTCTTGGAGTTTTATTGGAAATGCGGAGAACGCTCTGAGGGGGGTTCACATACGCGCATCGTAAAAGTGTTGGATGACCGTCTTGCCGTTCTTTAACACGTGCGTGTAAGGGACGTGATGGAACCATAGCAGTAGGTCATCCGGTGTTGTTTCGATATCCTCGAATACAGCGGCAACCTCGGACGGGTATTGGCCTGAGTAGCCGGTGCCGTTCTTAACGGTACGGTCCATCCCGATGCTGAACGCGTCAGCCCGAGTCCACTGCCCCCATGGGTTGTTATCCATTGATTGCGGGTTCGGCCCGTAATGCGGACCAGTGATATCCGTAAGAGTCTGGATTCCTAGGTTACCTGTGTAATTCTCATACGCAGGCCAAGACTCCATCGACATGCGTGTAATAGTCTCTCGAATGGTATCGTCCAAACCAAAGGTTAACCGCGTCCAGTCTTCCAAGATAGCCACTTCGTCGACCGTTGGGTCCCAAGCCAATCTACCATAGCCATATAAGTTAGACATGGCGAGATGCGTGCCAAGCCAAGTAGCATTCTGGCCAACGTTTACGACAGCCGCGTAACCCGTGAGCCCCTTCTTATTAAAGCGCTTTCCGGAAAGGATATCAGAGCCGATGACAGATTTCTCGCCGTCGACGCGCAAATCAAAGTTCAGGATCTCTTTCCAAAGCGGCGGTAGATAAACCAAGTGGCACTGCTGGCCGAGATACTCCTGGGTAACTTGAAGTTCGATAGCTGATGCAGTCTGTTTTAAATGGGCAAGCAGCGGCGACGGGGGCTCCCGTACCTGAAAGTCAATCGGACCATACTTGACTTGGACAACGACGTTGTCGTCAAATTTGTCGTCCAGCTCGCGGAAGAAATCAACGGCCGCGTTCGCTCGGTCATCTTTCCAATTATTCTCGTTGAGATGCTGGTAATCATAGACGAAAGCGCGGAACATTACGATACCACCGTGCGGCTTGACAGCCTTCGCGAACAGATTGGCACCGTCCGAGAGCGTGCGATCATACGTGAGCGGACCGGGCTGGCCCTCGGAGTTGGCCTTGACTAAGAAACCCGCCAGGTCTGGTACATGTTCGTAAAGCTTGTCCGTGATTTTAGTCCACCAGGCGATGACGGACTCATCCAAGGGATCGAAGGTATTCAAACCACCAAACGTCTGTGGCGACGCAAAGTTGAGCGAGATCCCTATCTTAACGCCCCATGGTCTCATTGCGTCGGCAACCTTAGCTAGCCCTGCCATATTTGCATCACTTAGGATCATAGCGTTCGCGTTGACGTTATTAATGACAATCCCGTTAACGCGAATCGAAGCCAGGAGGCGGGCATATTCGGCGATCCGTGTTACATTGGAGAGCAGAGCGTTGTTCTTGAAGAAGATGGACGGGCCAGCGTAACCACGCTCGATAGTTCCGTCCATATTATCCCATTGGTTTATCCATCGAATTGCTGCGCTAGGACTTGTACCATAAGCAACCTCTGTGAAGTTCGCTTGCGCTAGCATAGACAAATATTCGAATGCACCATAAAGTGCACCACGTTCGTTCTGGCCCACGATTTCGACCGTGTCGCCTTTAGTACTAAGCCAGAAGCCATCTTCCTCAAGCTCAGGTGTTTCAATCGAGATTCCCGAGTCGTTGAAGGCAGCGATGGTTCCGACGACGATGGAAGGGCCTTCGTTTGTCTCGTGCGTCACGTTGAGTGACTTACCAAGGATCCCTTTAATGCCTTTTTGTAATTCTTGAGCGGCAGCGTAAATAGGGCTTGTTTCCGTAGCGTTAAGAGCGACGATGTTAGGAGGAACAGCAGCCTGTTTGACGATATCACATGGCAATCGAGCATATCTTAACCACGCGTTGAGCCCGTCCTCTGCAGCCACAAGGCTGAGAGTAGCCAAAAACCAGAGTCCGCGCATTCTACTGTACCTGACCCAATCTACCGCAATCCAGGTACGCACAAAGATCTCCACCTAACACTTTGCAGACATTGGGGTCACCGTGTTTATACATGACGCCCACCCAGCACGATGGGACCTTATGTGAGGAGACTATAGACCCCATTACCCAAGAGCCAGGTTGATGAATAAGAGACTGCCTTTAGGCTAAATTCAGGGGCTATGGGTTAGTAGATCTTATCCATAGAGAATTGGCGTGGCATTCCAATTAGCGGTACTTTCGGTATATTTATACACGAGCCCGTGGAGTCGAGTCTCCGGCTTCCCCGCAGATTCGGAATTGAAGATCCTCCAAACAGAATGAGCTATTCCGTGCTGGACTTAAAGTTGGGGGGTAGCAGGGTAGATAGCCGAGCACGGGTCTAGGACCCTGGTCTCTTGGCTACCTAGGTACCTATATATGTATGTAGGGATTGTCTACTACATAAAGGTACCTCAAGGTGTGTTTCAAAAAGTCGAGTTACCTATGCGTAAAGCGACTGTTGAATTACGGAGCTAGCTGGCTGCGCAGTTCGTGTTTAGGGGACCATAATATCCATTAAAAAGTACACATTATCTTAGGTTGAGACGAACTTGAAAGCTAGTTTAGGGATGTTGTTTAAGGGATCATCTTCTATAGCACCCTTTTCCATATCTGCATATATCTCTCAGGGGACTGTGCTGCGCCACCCATAGTATCCTAGGTTAACTAATATGCGTGGAGATGAGATCCGATTGGAAACCCCATAAATGTACCTACTAGGAGGTACATACCTACGTAATACGACCGATGTTATATGTAGAGCCTCACTTAGGGATCGTAACTTCAAGCTTACCTCCTATCCAGTTTAAATCGGCTTTATCATTACCGAGTCCGAGAAGGATTTAGGGACCACACATCTCCCATATAGGATTAATAAAATCGCATATTTGTAATTATTTTAAGAAAATAGGTAAAAGAGTAGGAGTTTTAATTTTAGGTATGCTACATTATTTAGTACTTCGAGAAGTTATAAAAGGTATTGAACTAGTATTTGGTCTATAATCGATAAAGTTAAGTCCATTGGTATGAATAGGTATTGTGAGATGTACATGTACTCATGTACATACACGTGACCTGCGGTCACGTGTCACTCAGACATTCATACATTCAGAGTGTTTGTAAAAAAAAAAAAATAATAATGTATTTTTAGTTTACTTAATCAAGTTTCAGTTGTCTTTCAGGTATCTACATATACTTTGACACATACAGTGTTTAAGGCCTATCATGCCACTGATCGTTGTAATATTTAGTTCAGTGCGTTTTCATCGGAACGGGGAAATTTATACATTTCGTTACGAATTTCTATATATCATAAGACCGAAAAGTTATAATAAAAGATAATAATGTTCTAAATTCCCTAGAGTACCAAAAGCTTTTAAGCTTACTACAAGGCCTTTTAAATATACACATAATTAGGCCTGACTTAAGGGGTGAGTTAGGTAGGTCCTAACTGTGAAAAAAGAAAAAGAAAAGAAATACCAAGGTCAACATCCAGTAATAACTAACGATTGATCCTGTATAGGTAATGATATAGAACGGAATGAAAATGAACTTCTGGTGGGCGATATCAGATCACCACAATATATGTTATTGAAAGAATTATATCGGCCTAAGAGAAACAAGGAAAAAACCAACACTACATATAATCTAAGAAAGGTGAGCACAAAATTGAACAAGGTAGTAGGATTCCGCGGAATATGTAGATAGGTCAGAAAGGTGTATGTAGGACTGTTGCTCAGAACTTTGATCCTGTTAAAGGGCATATCTGTGTTATGTATACCAGTCATACCGCACCATATATCAAAACTGGCAATATGACTAGGGTTTCAAGTTGGAATCATATCAATATCAATAGCCCCCATCTCGATGCCGTTAAAATGAGTTCCTACACTTAATACCGCATTCTCGACCGAAGGACGCCGTTTCTTAGTGTCGATAACTGCTGGTATTTGTCGACCAACTTGATAATTTCCACCAAGAAGATTGTCAACAGAAGAGAGAACATCCGAGTGGTTCCTTCTCACTGATATGCTGAGCTCGGAAGGAGGCAGTAGGACTAGGATAACGTTGACTGGCACGGTAGTGTCTTGAGCAGGTGTAGCCCTTAGGTGGCGTTAGACTAATTATGCGGTATAGGAGGTTTATGATGAAAAAGGGCCCATAGGAATAAATTCAACGAGGGTGTTAGATGTAATACTTACAAAACGGGCCCTTGGGTTGTATCGTTAATTTGCTCCCCCTCCATATTTACCAATATGAACAAACAGGAGTTTCGAAGTTACTCAAGCGATATCGAGTGGGAATTTGAAGTTTTTAAGATGTGGATCTCGGGTAAAATTCAATATTAAAAGTAGTCTAATGTAGTAAAGGGGTAAGGGGTAACTAATAATAGCTGAGTACAAGTTATAAGATGGAATTTATCAGGCCCTATACACCCTTGTTTATGTATATATGATACTACTAGGTAGAGACAATATTTGAGACGAAAAGGAGAAGAGCGAGTAGATATATAAAACCGCAATAGTCTAAGACTTAGCAGGTGATTCGCCTGGATATGAGGCAAAATTAAGGGTAAGGGCTGTTAGGGAGGGAATGTAAGTGGAATGTGATTTCTGGGATGGCAGATACCTACTGTTATATATTGTTTCTGGCCAGTAAAAATTTGGTTCAAGAATTGTCTCTCAGTGGTCGATGAAAAGGTGGAAAACGAGAGGACTTGCCTAAGAATATCTACGTGAAGTAATTTTAATTATCGAATCGGACATTTCAATTTATATGATCGTAACGGCGTACATTACGAACGTAGGATTGCATCTTTACCTACGCCTCCCTCCGTAGGTAGTATTAGCCACACATAATAGCCCTTGGTTCGACACATGTACTTGCTTACCAAGCTATATCAAACGAATAACTATGCATCTAGCTTCGTAGCGGTAGACACTATTTGCCAGAACTTCGCAAATTGTGACCCCTAGACGGATAGCAATGGGAAGCTTCCAGGAGCCTGGATTAAGCTGGAATTTGGCCATGGTAAACTGCAAGTTATGCTTCTTAACTATGAGGCTACAAGTACAGTCTTGGCCTGGGGTGCTCTCGATTCCGTTCCTCGGGCTGCTCTATTTTACGATGCTAATGCGGCAAAATTATAATGATAGCTCATATAGCTAACCTAGTACTCTTATCTATGATGTACAATCACGAGTCGAATGGGATACGCTGTGCAACTGATAATTAGGCATACGGCAAGGGTAAAATCAGTTGCACAACCTATCCGTCTATGCATACACAGAAGCATGTATTGGAGGCGCTGATTATTATTGGTACAATATTATTAACCGTTAGTAATACTGTCTCTCTATCACTTTAGTTCGCTGAAGAGTTTGGACGCATCTTACCTCGAAATCGTTTCCAGGATTACTGCTTTTGAACAATACATAGGTTTAACATTACAATACGACAACATTAATCTAGGGACATTATATACTGGTATATTCATAAAATAGGCATTACTAAGTATGTTGCTAATGTGGTCGCTGTTAGCTATTAGACATAGGTATCACGTAAAAGATAGGTAGGTACTATTGAAATAGCGACTCGCCTACCTTGTGGTATTTAGTATGATCGATGCCTTGGTGGAGTTAAGCTCCTATGTGGATGATATATTCAAAGCCTTATATATAACAAGGCTAGGCACCCGAAGCCGACAATGTGGGTACATTGGTTTTCTCCCAAGTACCAGCGTTACATATGCAAATATAATAGAAGTACTCCCAAGTCTAACCTGCAATAAACACTATTATGATGGAGATACCTTAAATATATCAAAAATGAAGGGCATGCAAGGCTGATACAGGATTGGTTTAGCACTAATGCTACGCAGGTTGTTGATCAACATCCTGCGGGTGTCAAAATATGTGTTTTTAAACAGCGCGGTGTAATGAGTTCAAGCCTTCTCGCCTAGGCAATGATCGGGCTATAATAAATACTTGAGACCCAATAGAATACGCCTCTACTCATTGAAGCCGCATGTAGTTCTCGGTTGGAGACGTATGTGAGTTTGCGGCGGGCCAAGGCCATAAGGCATAGAACGGTCGCCACAATGAAAGTGACGCAGTTCATGATAGGAACTTCTTCGGGGACTACCTATAGGCCCACAAGCAGCGAGACAGAGGCTCAGCGTGCATATGTCTACTGAAGGTGCTTACGATAAATCCTGATAGTCAGTCAGAAAGGCCGAATGGCAGGCAGACAGGCAGAAGATACTCGAGTAGCGGTCCGCCTTTCTTTGGGGACCCCCTTCTCAACCCCCTTCTCAACCCCTTTCTACCCATCCGGTGAAGAGACTCGATGAATGACGTCACACCGGTAGCTTTTTTATGTTTCTGTATAAGCCTTCTTGCATTAGCTCTTAGGTAGTAGCTCTATTTTGGCAGAATTTGTTGCAATGTGAGGACCGGTGAGCGTAAGCACGCTTGAAGCCATATATACCGAAACAGCGAGTATGCATGGGTTAGGAAAATGACGATGTATATGAGACTAGAGAACTCAGAGCAATGGTTGTGTCAAGAATCTAACAGATGAGACATCTGGAGCAAAGGAAACTGCCAGCATGTATTCCCAAAGCTACCTAAGTATCTTTGAATTCCTCTCGGAACAGCTAAGTTGTTTCCTTACTTCTTATTTCATTGCTTAATAACTGTAGGCACTTGTATGAAAAGCAAGTAATGCATACTACGTACCCATATCTCGGTCGCGACTTCAACCTTGTAGGTAGTTCTAATACGTGTAGAGAGATATTTGAGGTCAATCTGGGTAGCTACTTAGGTTTCGATATGGTGAGTGAGTGATCAATATGTGAGGAGTGAATGCTTAAGTACCTAGTTTCTTTAGACTATGTACGGAGTCTACTAGAGGTCTTGGCTGCCCAAGTATTATGTGCGCCTAGGTAATTGCGCCTTTCTTGTACTTGCTGAGATAAAATGCAGGTACTTAACTAGGTACCTATTTAAGTGGACGCGGGCCTATATGATCAATGTACAAGCCAGATACGTGAGTGAGAGGACGGATTCGTCTCCGTGAGGATCATATCATGGCCATCTGAAGTGGGCTGTTTGGGGGTTACCTATTTGCCGGCATATATGCGTAAGTCCAAATGCTCATTTAGTATAATTAAAACCAATGGATACCGATAGAGTCTCGCTTAACTTCTAAAAGTGAGCCGCGAACCAAGAATTCGGACCGTAGCTTTAATAATCCTCGCATCTTCTCCTGTACATATTCAGTATTATTACTCTTTACTGTCCTAGAAAAGTTACATGTCACTATCTCTAAATCAATATATTATCTAGGCCGATCTTTAATGGCTTCCCGCTCGGCTGTTTAGTATATTCGTCGTTGAGAATGGGGTTTGTTCGCTGCATTGGGAAAGGCTCCTGCTGCAAGTAAGATATATATCTGCTCATCACTTCACCGGTGCGCCTTCGGCTATCTAAAATAAGAAAAGAATGAGAGTAACCGAGCACATTTAGGACGTAGAATACCACAGCTAGGAAGTCCATGAACACCCGCCTGAGCTCTCTCACACCGATGTCCTATATCAAAACAGCCATTGGACAACTATCAGTAGTCCTGACTTTAGCTTTTCTCTTGGCATGATGCGTGATTTACCCTTCCAGCGATAATATGACCTATTTTATGTTACCACTTTCCTGTAACGTCATAGCCCCCAGTCAATGTCTTATAGAATGCCATATGTAAATCAAGTCAGGAGTGTTTTGTTATGGTGGCCTCGGTGGAAACATGATGGTGCCGGAGCCTTGCTAGCTTACCATACCTATAGGACTGGTGGCTTGTATCCTTGTTATTGTCTTCCCATTTGATAAACGACTGGCCAATGACATTAAAGAGTTCACTGACTCGCTAATGTCCTTGAGGAGTTAAGCCGTAAATTCCCGTTGGAGTATTGCTCTAAACTTCGGGCGGGTCCAAATCTCGAGTGTCTCTTGTTCCTTGAGTGTGTGCTATACTGATGCCGGCTCACGTGGCGTCTCAGTGATCACTTAATGTTACCCTATTTCCTCATTGTCAGGGAGATGATCCTGGGGTGAATAACCCCGTAAGATATTGTACCTAAATCAAGGAGATTGTTCCAATAATGTAGAACCACCCCCTTTTATCTACTATATTAGACCTAGCTTTATTTCCAGCATACCATCATGAGTAGGTTATCATGCGGGTTAAGCAAGCTGGGGCAAACGTCTAAATTCGAATATCCCATCAAGTCGGTAGGCTGGAGGGTTGAACTAATGTTTCTAACTACTGTAATTGGGCGTATGCAGAGAGGTAAGCAGCAGGCAGATCATGGTTCGTGATGGTAGGCTCATGCAAGCCATAAAAATGAAAGTCCGGCATAGCCCTACTATTTAGATATAGTAACGCATTAAAGAATTATGTAGAAGGAAGCGAGCCAATGAAACTAAAAGGGGGTGATGTTAGGTAGAAGGAAGTATAGAACATACATGGGTACCTTAGGTATTTGGTTGCACGGCTACAATGCCTTACCTACCTACTGTCTAGGATAATAAGTTCTCACCGATCCCGGGGCCCGGGAAACCTTTTCCAGTCTCCAGGGACAAGCGACAAGGCTTCTTCATGGGTAATATCCTGGGTAATATTTCCAATTAGGAGGTACCTATTATACAGGGATCAATATTAGTTTGTACCGCGGGGGCAGGAGAATCATCTCCAGATATCTATAGAATCTCTACAAAGACATAAGCTGGTGCCGGACCTAAGCGCTATGCCTTGATTTATTAATCAGGTTCAGTTATGATATTCACTCAAGTAGGGCGTAAGTGCACCCTGCAAGACATGTTTATATCGTCTTGACTCCTTGTAAGCCCCAACGGGAATAATAATGTTGGGACGATGTATGTATGTATGTACTAGCCGGTGGCTAAGCCGATTGAATCCCACTTGGAGTGGTGACACCCATGGTAGTGTACCACAAGACATATCACAAGACGGCAGTGCCGTTTTCTCCATCCTTTAAGGATAAGGAGCTGAGAGTAAGCCCGCCTTTATCATTCCCACTCCTATCAGCGTAAACTGACTAACCTAGCGCACTGTTCGTATCTCTGGCTTAAGCCATGTCCAGTCTAGACTCGCCTATGGGCAAAAGATAGCCACAAGTCCGAGAATGTATTAAAACTAGAACTCGCGACTAATAGTCATATGAACAAATAAAACGTACGAGCTTCATATCAGAGAGGAAATATGAAAGTCACTGAATCGTCTAAGCTCTGCCAATCTAAGATACCAGAATACAATCTATGACAGCCATATAAAGTATACAGTCACTGCGACATTTGCCGTCAACACTTATAGCCGCATAGATACATCGTTCTATGCTTATACGACCGACGTTAATGGTGTATAACTAGTATTTTATTAGAAGCTTAAGAAAAGCTACGAGTATGAGACGAAGTATATGCGATGAAGATAGAATGAAGGGCATAAAACACTTTCGCTAATTAAAAATAATGAAAGGCAGACAATTGATTATAAGGAGGTATTTATTGAGTTTATTTTCGGTTTAAACTGAGACCCGTATTACTAAGCAATATTAGTCCATCTCTCTGTCTCCAACTCTTGGGAATATTTAATAATATTGTTTAAAGCACTAAACTTAACCTATACTCATATCAGGCAAAGAAGGATGGAAGCTTGAGTAAAATGGGGAAAATATAAAAAAAGAAAGAAAAATAAACAACAAATTATTTGGCATGCTTAACAGTAAATTAACGGGAATGAGTTACCGTAATTTACTTATCCAAACGCGATGTTGGGGTGCACAGATGAGACGAGTGTCAACTCAGTCAGGGCCACTGCCCTCAATGGCTATCCTCGACGATTACTTAGACATAGCCCGGCCGCATTTTAGCCACATCCCCAAGTCGGAGCTCTCAGTAACCTCTTTCCACGATAGCCTTCCTTCTTTCAACCATCCGCGAACCACTGCCTCCGACCAACAGGCTATCGTCGACAGGCTAAAGCCGTACACCATCATCTCGTCAATGAGAGAGCGCACGCCATTCCCGGGAGAACTACTCAAACAACTACCCAATCTAAAGCTTCTTCTAGCGACTGGCACGCAATTCGAAACGTTCGACCTAGTCACAGCTACCGAGCTTGGCATCAGCGTTGCCGCGGCGCCTGGCAGGGGCCGCACGGACGGTAAGCTGACAAGCCGTCCAGCTCGACCTAAGCTCGATATTAAGAAAGGCGGCAGCCACCCGACGACGCAGCACGCGTGGGCGCTAATCTTGGCTCTCGCGCGCAACGTGGCCGCCGACGATGCGGCTATGAAAGGCCCGACGAAAAGCTGGCAGTCCCAGCTTGCGATCGGACTAACGGGTGCGACGCTCGGCGTCGTTGGTCTCGGGCGTCTTGGCGCCGCGGTAGCACGGATCGGCAGCTTGGCGTGGGGCATGCGCGTCGTGTGCTGGAGCGAGAACTTGACGCAGGAGAAGGCCAACCGGAAGGCCGAAGAAATGGGACTTCCCGTCCGTGGTGGCCACGCCCTGGATCCCGAAGCGCCAACCTTTACGGCCGTGAGCAAGGACGAGCTGTTTGCGGCGGCGGACGTGGTCAGCTTACATTACGTCCTTAGCGATCGTTCCCGGGGGATCGTCGGAAAGGCTGAGCTAGCCCGGATGAAGGAGTCCGCGCTGTTAGTCAATACCTCGAGAGGGCCGTTAATTGATGACAAGGCGCTGTATGACGCGCTGCAGACGGGTCGTATCCGAGGCGCCGGCCTGGACACGTTTGACACTGAGCCTTTACCTGCCAACAGTCCTTGGCGGTCAACTGAATGGGGCACTCGGGGGAGAAGCAACTTGGTTATTACTCCGCATATGGGATATGTCGAAGACGGAATCATGCATACTTGGTATGAAGAAACTGCAGAGAACTTAGAGCGGTGGCTTCGGGGAGAAGCACTTCTTCATCGCCTCAACTGAGTAGGTTTTTTATTAGAACCTATGATTGTATATATCCCTAAATCACAGTATCACAACACAATATCGGTAACATGGACAGTATCTATAATTCCACGGTTGCTGATACCTATTGTATAAGTGAGTCCCCATTCTAGGAGTGTTAAAGGGCTCATACATAGTACCTATATATCAAGCTCTAGCAATAAAGTGCCAAGTGTAAGCAAAACATATTACCTACAAAAGGGGAGGAAAATAAGCTAGACAAAGAAAAATTGTTACCATAAGAGGTACTTTATGCCGGAGGTATGCTGTTTGCCACATACTAATAAGATCTATAACTTGTTTATAACACCCCCTGCGATTGGGTAACTAAGTATTCCGGATTTTCAATAGAATCACTCTTCCAGGGGCAGACTTCGACTTCTACACAATCACTGCCGATGCTACTTGAGAATATAAACCAGAACAGATATCCAAAAATAAAATCAGGTACTATAATTTCCCTATTTGTTCGTTAATAATCCATTGCTGGTTCTCAGAGTTGATAGTTTATCGTCAAAGTCACCACCTCTTTGACTCTTGCATAATAGTATTCTTACACCACTTCGTAGAACATACCAGGTATAGAATAGGTATTAACTCTAATTTGGCTATCCATAGTCTTATGCGGCGACCTCTCCTCTGGACCGCCAAAATAATTCGATTTACTTCCAGATCTTGATACGAATCAGTGCAATTACGGAGGACACTCGGGCTAGGGCTCGAGAGGAGAATAAATCTTCACCGATAATAATTATTTAATGATTCATGTTGACTCAATACTTTGGCCAGATGGGTAGTGAATACCAATTCTATGATACGGTAGATCCTTTTGATTTCGTATGGAGGGAAAGGTATTTATAAACATCGATTACCTCCTAGAAGTAACCTTTTTAACCACTGGCCAACCCATGTTTTCCCTCCCGGAAGAGACTTTATCAGCAAAATATTAACCAGCAAATACATCAGTCTACCTCATTACACCCGATGGCTCAACGGTCGATGCCCCCATTGCGGGCTGTTAATGATAAGGCCAGGGAGGATGTCGCGTATACATACCTTAGAATACTACGCTTCCATCGGCAAACAAAAGCGGAGCAAGTAGAGGAGATACGTCGACGTGGGTTGCACTCAGACCCGGAAGGCTACCTGCCATTCGCCATAAGTCGCCAAAGACTCTTTACGGCATTACCTCAAGATGAACAGATCCAGTATGCCTATGATCTGTATGAGTTCCGCGATGGTCGAGGATCCACGGATAGGGCAAATCAAAATATGCTATTCTTTTGCCCGCTCATAGCCCAATATATCCAGGGTGTTCGTGGTGGGACGTTCATTAGAACACGTACGGACAATTGTTTCCGGTGGATCCTACAAAATCGGGAACGTTTCGCGCTGGATATGCCACGAGAAGAAGGGCAGGCTCTTCAAGATCACATATTCCAATATCTAAACATAGTGCCATTACCAGAGGACCAACAGCTACGACTCCCACCTATACAACGATCTTCACGGCACGCAGCACAAGGACAAATTTCATTGCCCCGATTAAGGTATCTGGAATCGCAGTCTAATTCCAGTAGTAGTCAGCATAATCGTCGTCGGCGCAACCATTGATACCCCATATTTTAGTTTTCGTTAAGATTTCAGCCGGAGGAGGACTGGGAAAGTGATTCTTGGTAGGGTTCCCATAAAGGAACCTTGATACTGAAAACATGACCCATCCAGAGCACTAGCCAGTCAGACGGGAGATAGGGTGGTTTTTTTGGGACTAGATATCTTTAATATGACTTACGTTTATCTACACGCAATGAATCTAGGGTGATATATGTTTAGAAATTATGTTCTTGTGTGCATTTATCTCGACTCTCCCATGCTTCCCAGTCTGGGATATAGTCAATCTAAGGCCTGAATATATGGATGTTTGTAATGACTAAAGGGGCTCTTCAACATATGGACCTGATTTCTGCATTTAGAAATTGAGGCACGAGGGTCAGGTCACTCTGTCGCTAGATGTCATGGGATTGTTTGGACACCTTCAAGGAGTATTTACAGCACGAAATACTCCCCGTTTCTCTAAGTATGATCATCTAACACAGATAATTCAGTGGAGTCCATTGTAAGCTTAAGTTTATCTAAAATAGTTAGATTCATTCTGTGGCTTTTATTCGATATTAGGATAGTCTGTGTGTTCAAGTCGCTCTTTGGATTTTCTAAACTATCCTCTTCCTCTAGAACTCCCAAAACTCCAGTTACTCAGAGCACCTCTACTCCAGACGAGAATTACTGCCATTTCTTAATTGGTCATTTAATATTTCAATTCAGTTATTTATACCCCTTAAACGATTAGAAATCTCTCTTATATGTTCTCTGGATTTTAAAGCAGCATTAACTACTGCTCTATCTCCATTTAACGTTGGCGTAGGAATTCACTTTATGGCCTCATTTAATGCCAAACTTGTAACAGTTAATGAAAGAAATACGGCTAGAATGGTACCGGATACATACAAAATCTCAGAGTTGACATTATGTTGAACAATAATTGCAACAGTTGTGGGTAATAACTATATAATTAGATGTCCTTTTTCTAGTCTAATTACTACCTAGATTCACTGTTTTACGTTTGGTGTTCAAATGAATATCTATTGAAGTATTCTCTATGATGGCAGATAGCCATCCGAAGGCAAGCCTTGGTATGCTGATGTTCTAGCGTTAGTCACATATGATACTGATGAGCTATAGCGGCGCTATATCATGATTCAAGACTGAATAAACCACGAATCACAATGTGGGAGGATATACACTACTTACAACCATATCTACCTACCCAAGAGACCAGTATTTATAGAACGTCAATCCTCCCTTTTGTTACCACTGGACAACCAACATTCTCCTGATCCGAAAGCACGCCTCGCATAACAGGCCCAAGCATTAGTATTTCATCTCTAGCGAAGAAATATACCGGGATTTCCATCATACCAATAAGATGGATCGTTATCCACCACCCACGGCTACATCCGAGGAGTACCTCGAAGATTTGGTTTACAGAATACCACGCTTCCGTCGGAGCACAAGAGCCCGGCAGTTAACCGAATGGCGCCGAATTATTGAGCAGAGCAACATGCCGGTAACAAGCTTGGAACGAGGATTGGATAAGGCAATTAAATACCATACTGATTTCCTAGCCTTACCTAAGAATAGGAAACTCTGGTATATCGATCAGCTATATGCTTTTATCAATACTAGGGAAGGCTATCAAATATTCCGCAAAGCACCCCCCTGGTCTGTAATCTTCCAACTCCCCTTCCTAGATTACTTTATACATACCACCGGACCTGGGGGTACATATACATCAGCAAGCCTCGGCAACTGGTTTTTGTGGATGGAGCAAGGCCACTTAGGCTAGAAAACTAAATACTCCAATAGGAGATATAGAAGCCATTACTAAAGCCAAGATTTTAGCATCTGCCACCCTTACGGGAATGCTTATTACAACTACAATTTCTTACTGATAATGATCTGAATATTAGACTTGTGATAGTTTTGTTATCCGGAATAATTGCAATATTGCAATGATTCTTTGAAACCTTTTGCCTCTGAAATACTAATTTCCTATGGGTCACTAGTATGAGATGAATATTTATGATCCTTATGATCTTTAATACCTAGGTAGGTACTATGTTTACGCGGGTAGCCACGGACTCTCAACTAAGTAACCTAGTTTAGTCCTTGAATGTACTTGCGAGACTCAGCATCCGATCCTACTAGTGCGACTTGCTAAGGAGAACCCCCGTTGGTCCTGTCCCAATTAGGAAACCGCTCTCTGATTGGTCTAACCGTCGCGGGAATCCATAACACGACCCTACGCCCCTATTTTAGGGGGCAATACGTCGAACCAATGTAGGATAAACGTAGACATGTAACAGAAGACCGAGTTTTTCACTTGATCTTCCCGGGCTTTACGGAAGCCGAATAGTCCAAAGTCCGTAGAATAGGAGGATAAAATGGCGTGTTTCTCCCAGTTGTCTCTACTGCTTGTCATAGACACTACCTATATTACGTTCACACAACAGCCTTCTATTATTATTCTACTCTACTACTTACTATTATACAATAAATCCCCTTTCCATAGATACAATCATGGTGTCATTCCGGGAATATGTATCTGAGCAATGGCAAAAGCTCCCTGTCCTCGCTACGACAGAGACTTGTGCTGGGAAAACCTACATTGTTACAGGCTCCAATACTGGCTTAGGGCTCGAGGCCGCGAAACATCTAGTCCGCGTCCGAGCTAAGAGAGTGATCATCGCAGTCCGAAACCTTAAAGCGGGCGAAGCGGCAAAGGCCGAGATCGAGTCCGCGACGAACAATCGTGGCATTGCCCAAGTATGGCATCTCGACTTGGCAAGCTTTGAGTCCGTAAAAGATTTTGCGAGGAAGGCCACTGAGGAACTGGATCGTATTGACGGCCTAATCGAGAATGCCAGCGTGGCGCTTGACAAGTTCGCTCTCGCAGAAGGATACGAGTCGACTGTCACTATCAATGTTTTGAGCACCTTTCTTCTAGCGATTCTCCTCCTCCCAAAGATGACCGAGACAGCAAGGCGCTTCAACTCTCAGCCGAACTTAACAATCGTTACGAGCGAGGCTGGATTTGCGGTTAAGGAAGCCTTTGACAGCGTAAAGGATAATCTGCTGACGAAGTTGAACGACCCGAAAACGTCGGATATGAGACAAAGGTTCGAAGTTCTTAGCTTTTAATGATGCCCGATCGTCTTCTAATGCCTTGTCTCACAGATATCCGGTCACCAAGCTCATTCAACAGTTCGCAGGCCGCCACCTTGCAACTCTTCTACCGGTTTCGAAAACGGGGGTCATCCTGAACCTTGTGAACCCTGGCCTATGCAGGACTGCGCTTAGCCGACATGTAGGATTCCTTTTGCGCCTACAGATTGTCATAGCTAGCTTGTTGATTGGGAGGACTGTTGAGATGGGTAGCCGCACGCTGCTACACGCGGTGGTAGCTGGGGAAGAGAGTCACGGATGTTACGTCTCGGCTTGCGAGGTCAAGGAGTAAGTCATCGTTTTACCATATTACTGTTAGATTACTGACGTGTTGTCAAGACATCAGGTACCCAGCTGGGTTAATGGCGAGGAGGGTAGGAATCAAGGAAAGCTTATATGGGGTGAAATAGCAAGGGTTCTAGAGACAGTTAATCCTGGCTGTCTGAGTAAAGTATTGTAATGTGAGTGGCATTTGATGTACGGATTAAGTAGGAGTTCTATAGACATGATTTATAAGTACCTTAGTTGTCGAAAACCTGATAGTAAATATAGACCCTTATATGGAATTTGATGATGAATATTCGCACGAAACCCAGCAAAGAGTGGTTGTATGATTTAGGCATATAACCCTATCGAGATAATTTACGCGCCTAAATATCCTTTAAACGACTCCATACTAATCGCCCAGGTTTATCATGAAGTGCGTCGATCCAGGGAAATTTAGAGAGGATCTTACGTACGTCATCCCAACTTTGGAGACCTAACGAGAGAACAATTTGCCTTATCCTCTGCGTCAACCGCTCATCTTCAGATCTTGTGAATATTGTTATTTCTGCCATGAGTAAAGCCCAGAGGAGGGCTTCCCTGTTTTCTGCATCCTCGGTGAATTGTTCTCGAACAAGGACCCCTATTTGCTGGCGGAGAAGAGGTAGATCAGGGAGTCTATGCATAAGGGACAACAGGAAATTGGCCATTATCATTAATAGCCCCATGTGTATGATATTCTCGAGACTACCAATTGGGTCTGTGTTTAGGGGTCTGATGTCAACGAGTCGATAGCCGATGAGGATGAGGGTGTCATGATACGTGTACCCATCCATCTTAATACTATCGTCAGTATTCTCGTTGAGAAACCAAGTAAGACTCATAATGTCTATCCAGGCCTCTTTCATACGACTGTTTAGCTGCACGAAAGGCCACGATGTGAGTGATCCGGATAATGCAGACGTCCTAAGTCTCTCGCGGAGCCAGTTTAGAGTGGTGACACCTGGTACTTCGTCAACGCTAAACCGTGTAGGCAACCCCAAATAAATGGCAAACTCAAGATCGGCTCTACTATAACGTTAGGTATAGCCATATATAGTATTGGTGGCGACATTTCTCACCTGAATATCTTTTGAGTAAGCTCTGGCTTATCTTTCTCAAGCTGTGAGATTCCACCGCGGAGTTCAACCATCTGCTGGAGCCCTCTGAAATGGATCAGGCCCCGGTCATACTGACCATACATGCGCTCGTATTGTAGCATTGCAACTATTGAAGCTAATGTTGTGTCTGACAACGCCTTTTCACTAGATAGTCTCTGATTGACCAGGCGGAGGCTGTCTGATAGGTGGCTCAAGCCTTCCGCGGAATCCTCGGAGTTTGGAGTCAACAGGTTTTTCGCAGCAATAGACATTGCTATAGAGCAGTGAAAGTCTTTGGCCCGTTAGCTCGTTCTTATGCGCGGGTTCGGTGGAGAGGCTTACATGCTTCATCTACAAACCAGAACTGGATCCATATCGACCCAGCTGCAGAGAAATCAATAACATTGCCGAGCCCAGGCATATGAGGGACACTGGCAAGGAATGCGAAGGCTATATAATGGTAAGCAGTATGTTCATGGTTATAGGTACCTAGGAGGTAGGTACCTATGGAAATATTCGTGGGTCCGAGCACTACCTTTTTGAACAAGATTTCTAGATCCAGGAGTTGACTCGACTGGTAGGGAGAAAACGGATAGGCTGTCGCCAACTTGAGGTTCTATCGTAGGTAATGCCGTGTGGTAGTGCTGGGAGGCCAATTGTCTGGGTTTATAATCAGATTTAGCAATGTCAGCTATGGTCGTGGCTCTTCTCCCTCGCGATGGGTGCTTTTTGCCGACATTCCGACCTTTCGCTGCTTGACTGCGGATCAACTTTCTCGTGTTGCGATCAATTATAGTATTGTCGACGAATGTAAAAGGCATCATTTCTTATACAAGTAGGTCTGTTTGATATATCTATAAATCTGAATCTGGATTTATGATGGCATCAGATGAGATAACTCCAAGAATAATGAGACTTATGAGACTTATGAGACTCATGAGAACATTGGGTGCCGTATTAGCGGCGGATATATCGGAGTTAAATGACGCTGGTCTCGATTAATGGAATAAGTCCGCCGTGCCTAAACCAACATGAAAATGTATCTACATTCCTTCTCTATAATCCATGTCTTCTTGAAAATTCTCACGAATAAATAATATCCTCTTGGTCATCATCCTCCTCCTCCTCTCGATTTGGGTTCCCATAATAATCTCGCCTCAGACCCTGGGTCATAGATGCTACCCTGCGAATCCATTCATCACGATCCGCTTCTTGCAATGGGGCATTATCGAGAGCCGCGTCAACTTGGGACGCGAATGGTGATATTTTATGATACTGAGATGCTGGCGCGTATGATTCTTCTGTTGCCCAGTCGCGACGAGGCGCTGCCGTAGGTGTTCCTTTCCGTGAGAATTCTGATCCAGCCCTGCCACGCGCAGCTGACCGGGCTTGTCTTCGCCGTTCTTCCAGCTTCTTCTCTTGTATCTGCTTCTCGATCCTCTCTTGCTCTATTTCTCTGTCCTCGTCCCACATTCTTCGGAAGAGCTCTTGGTACTGGACTAGTGTAGTCACTTCCTGGCGAAGACGGATAAGGTGGGCAAGTAAGAAAAGTCCAAGGCAGATGGATACGAAGGTCGAAGTCCACCAGAAAAGTCGTTTAGTATTGTCTTTGATGTCATCGAGCTAAATGCGACTCGTGTAAGATTAGCCCGGGTAGACGCACATAAGTCTTTTTTTTTATTCTTTTATAACTTACCGAGCCCTGGAGACGGGTTACGTATTTGATGGTACCATGTAGAGCGGCCGATAATTGATCTTCGACATCCCTCCCTTCATACGAAATGTCAACATTAGATTGTCCATTCATGATTGCTTTGCTTCATCGAACGAACTATCATCAAGGCTCTTGTAGTTTATTGTAGTAGTAGTAACGAACACAACGTGAGCCTTCTCATAAAAGATTCGTACTCATATGACAATGCGCGGATTGGCTCAGGATTCTATGACAAGCCCTTGTGGTCGGCATTGGAATGTACTGTAAACAAAGACTTGACTTGTTGAATTCTTCCTAATGGAGCTTCTAGCTTAAATTAGAATCCGTTTTCAAACCAAAGAGCTTTTACGCTACTGATGATAAGGGTACAATAATGAAAGTTAAAGCTAGATGCCGAGCAGCAGCGTTTATCATTATCTGAAAGTATAGGGCTCTAATGTCTAGCCGTAACCACGTACCTTCAATACGATAAAAAGGGGCTCTTTAGGATTATAGCGCACATGAACTTACTAATCTTGCTAACTATGATATAAATACTCCAGTATACATACATAGACCGAGGTTTTGTAACACCCTTGAATCGTGATCGTGAAGAGGCAACACGAGTTAAGAGTCTTGGCACTTCAAACGGGCTTTTCCATTCTCAGGTCATCGTAAGATCTAATTGGCAAAATTTACCGAATCGCCCCAGTCGTGGATGAGAGCTGCGAATTTCGGACATTGTTCTCGGTCCTTAGCGAGAGAAACGCCTTCACCCTTGCAGGAGAATTGCTTCGCCGCCTGGCTGTGAGCATATGCGATGAAGTCGGGAGCTGAGATCGGGGAATCAGTTGCGTCCTGCCGAAGTTTTCTAAAGACCGTTTGAATTTCCTCAGCTTGGGATTTCAGTGTGGCAACTGAGTCCTCAACTTGTTGATCTTCGTAGACATGCCCGCCCATTTGAGAGCTGGCGGCGGCGCTATCAGCTATTATGGAGTCTAGGAGGAGTTGGGATCCGAGTTCTGTATCTGTAAGCTCAGCCTTGGCGGCTTTCTCGAAGAACTGATGTATGTTTTTTGAGAGGCCATCGCCCTTCTTCTGTCGTGAGGTGACATAGTGATCAAGCTTCCTAATTTGGATGTATGGAGTGAGCGCGTTATCTTTATCAGCATCTATCGGAACGAAGCCGTAGAGCTCCATCTGATGCCGAATTCTCTCAAGCAACGTGTGACCATTTACTTTGCCGCTTCCCTTTTGGGTGTCTGAGGAGGAATTTTTGGCTAATCCTTTGGTTACATTCAACCCTAGTGTGTCGTTCATATGTGTAAATGTGCTGAGAAGGGATTGGTGATGATAAGATAACATCTTAATACGATCCGCTAAGAGACGGAGGCGGTTATTCATGAAACTAAGAATGGCAGATGTCTATACTGAATCAGTTATAGGTTTAAATGCTAGAAATTGAAATGCAACTTACATAGCGAGAAACGGCTGCATCACGTACAGTCTGACGATCAGAGCACGTTTCGACCTTCCCCAGGATGGGCTTCAGAAATTCTTTCTCTACCACCATATGCGCAAGCGGCACCATCTCATCCCACAGAGATTGTATTTCGGCATATACATCATCACGCTCATCGTTAATGGCCTGCGCATTATCTGGCGCGAAAGAAACGCGCTTATTAGGAGTAGAAGAAGTCTCCAGAAAAACAGTATCTAACGATGCGCGGCATTTTGTAGCTAGCGATAAAACGATCCTATCGTCCGGTTAGCAGCAGCGTAGAACCGGAGATATGGAATATGCTTAACTGATTGGCATGACGTCTAGCTGTCCGAAGAATTGCATCGTCATCAATAACATCGTCGCCTAACTCGCAATATAGGGCATTTAATTTACTAAGGATATGATCATAGGATACAGTCGTAGTTTCGAAAACATGCTTTGGGGTAACAGATTGTAACTCTTCATTACCACCTGTCTCTAATGACGTAGATTTGATTTGAGCGATCCCTTCAAGCTGATTCGTATGGTGGCTGATTCTATCTTCTAGTGTGTAGATCTTTCCAATATCAGTATCAGAAACCATTCAGCCTTTGGGAACAGTATATAGGTACCTTTGAATTGAGTAGATCTTTCCTACGCGACAGAGAGGAGACCTTCTGCTTCACCGCCGACGCTTCGTCATTGATTTCTGGAGGTCGCTGTAAATTAGCAATACTGCGGCGAACATAGTCTTTATATTTCACAAGAAGCTTCTCGAGGACATTATTATACTGGTTAATGTCATAGAGAGCAGCCTTCATCATGGGATGATCAATGGTCTTCTGACCAAATAGCATCTCAGAAAATATATCCACTTCTTCATGGGATTGAGTTGATTGGTGGTTACGACTAGCTGATTGAAGAGAGTTCAGACTGCGATCCATGTTAACAATAGATACCTACTGTATATCAGATGAAAGTGGCCTGACGTACTACTTCAACTCGTCCTCCGATAACACACTCAAGGGACCGTTCGATTCAGCCAATGACACCAGGCGGGCCCATTCAGGAGATAACTCGTTACAGATAAACGACTTTAGTAGATCTTTTTGACTTTCGTTCGTGGCATTTACAGCCCCACAGACTTGGTTGAAAAGACGCATCTCGACCTCCGATAGGGCCGGAAGACTAGCCATCTTGAAATATGGCAAAGTAGACAACCTACGAAATATCAACTGTCAGACATCATATGCAGCTATAGTACGAGATGCAGGTAGTGCAAAAGAGAAGGGGGGTAAAGGGGGGTAGGGGGGGCAAAAGGGGCAAAATGGTCGAACGCCAAATGAACGGGCACTGATCCAAAAGATCTAATTGAGTGTAGTTGAATAGGTACCTAACCTACCTAGGTACCTAGGTAGTTTAGTCGTCGTATTATCAAAGAAGTAAGGTGGCATAGCTAAACCCCAATCCAGTGTTTCTCGCACATAGAGATGATGTTATGATGGTTGCATAGGTAGAGTGGCAGACACCAGCTACAAGATGACATACTAACCTAAGACGTTGGTTCGTTCCGGTGGGTGGAATCGGTGCCGCGGATAATTCAGTGACCCGCCCGTAAATCACCGGTATTGGAAACTGTAGCCGGCATGCGGTAATGACACGATATCGAATCTAGAACAGCCTAGACAAATTGAAAGATTGAGCTTGAATATTTGACTGAGAATTGTGATATCCTCATTTGCTAGTATGGAAAGGCGGTCTTGGGCTGGATAAGTCTAGCCGTAGACTAAATAAGTGTGACATGAGGTTTAGGGAGTTGATGTATAGCAAGTTTGACCGCTTTCTTCGAAATATTGATCTAGATTAGAAAGCCAGCTTGAGTCAAAGCGATTACGATAAGTGTTATAACTTCTCAAGGATCATTTGCCCGCTTATAGCTTCATGTAGGCTTGGGTATAGTAAAGGGGAGGAGATAAGCTTGTTGCATTGGTGCTCATCGATTCAGGCCAATAACCTGTGGTTTGTTTCACGATAACCCGGATGACATGTACGATACGAAGTAGACGCGAAAATATTGGGGATTTTTGTTTACACTTGTAGAATTTAGAATGCCCCCACAACTACATAACTACCTAAGTAATATATTAGGTGCATATACTCACTTAAATGCAATTTGGTTTGGCATTAGTTACGTTAATTGCATTGCAAGTTCTTATCAACATTAATAAAGAAAGATTTAATCATGCACTCAAGTTCTTTCAAGAACTAGAAGTTCTTATTCTGACATAAATGATAACTACCTAGGTTAGGTACCTAGTAAATTGTTACTTTAATGTTGCAAAGTAGCTTAGGTACTTTTTTTACTTTATTGCACATTCGCATGCTTAAATCAAGCTTCGGCAAAAGCCAATGGTCAAACAGCAATTGGATGTCCTTTAAGACAAGGATCCTTCTAGACCAGAGCCGCAACCAGCCGCTAGACAACCAGGACTTGCAGCAAGTTGCAGGTACAAAATCACATCCGCATATGCCCCGTATTCACAGTCCAAAGTCCCAACTACCTACCTCAATCACCGCTTTTCTTGGAAAGTAGGTAGAGCCAGGCCATACTTAGGTAAGGTACCTCATATGGGCAACATTAGCCATAATTCTGAGAAAAGGACATCATATTTAGAACCTTCTGTGAACCTTTATATGCATGGCTATCCCTGCAAACGATGTCGGCAAGGCTGTTGGTTACGGTTACCATGTATCGTGTTTCTGGGACAAAACAGAGACAATCCGCCATGTCCGTCTGCTCAGAGATAGATAAACAAGGACGCACAGCAACATTGGCCACGATGCTTCCATGGTAGCGCCGTCGGGATGATACGGATTCACTTAGGGTCGAAGATGAATAAGTCCAGATTAACAGAGATCTTCCAACTTTATCGCGTCAACGTCTAGAACGGTTCGCATCGCTGCGCTTGTCTCATACGCTGTGTTTGCAAGCTAAGAGTTCTGAATGGCCCACCTCCAAACTGTACCACCTTCAGTCCAGCGGTCAACCATCCGTTTCCTAAAATGGGACACGAGCTCTTCTTTATCATGGGCTTTCCTGAAGTCTGGTCTCTTCACAACCTCTTCACAGGTTGGCCCAGGGCCTACTTCAGGTTTAGTCCTACTCTCTCTGGATGGCTTCGAGTAACATTGATGTCAGATTTGGAAAACTGCAAACTAACTCCTAAGCGTACATGATCTAAGATCTAGTTTTTCATTAGGATAGGACGTCCCAGCATTCTGTTTAGACACCGGCCATGCGTTTGCATGCGCATGTGCCAACCCGTTTCCACCATGCCTCCCCGTCGCCATGTCAAAGTGACAGCAGCCGAATGTACCGACATTCAATACTTGAGTAATGGTAGCAAATGCAGATTAGCATTGGGCAACGCTGCTGTGACTGGGCCGTATCTTTTGGCTTGTGCTCATGAGTCTGTATCCCATTCTCGTCGTCATTGTACCTACTGGGACCCGCCCGGTTGCCCACTTGCCTGGCTAGAGACGTAAGACGCTATGGAACCGTACCTATTTCCATGCCATCCCAGCATGGTTACGATTAACCTCAGTTCCTCTGTGCTCCTCGAATACTTCCCAGGGGCTTGTGCGATTATGAATTTGCCATGCGTTTCGGCCGTGGAAACACAGGTAAAAGGTAACTTTGATCTATCTAATCCACGTTGAATACCCGCTTCCCGAGTCACAGAATCATCCGTCAAACGAACTGTATCTAAATAGTTATATATTCTGGTTGTCCCTAAATTAGCCTTTTCAATCCCTTTATTGCTTCGAGACATATAATATTCCAGAACTCATCTCTACCCGATGTATGTCTTTCCATCCCGGAAGGCCCTTGTACTTCATACTTCAGCAAACAAGACCATGGATTCGCTCATCCAACAATTATGTAGGGCTCTACATAAACCAGAAACAGCCAACAGATACCGGGATGCCGGTATAGGGCTGGCGTTTATTGGATTTAACCAGGTTCTGGTTGTTCCTGTTCAGATCGCCCTTGATCTCCGCTCCATAAACCTCCCTGCCCCCATCCCGGTGATGCTCCTCTTCTCATTCCTCCTCCTCATCGCCAACTGCATCCATGGGGGGACTGAGGAGTTATACTCCAAGCATCTGCGTGGACCAACTGACTTCCTTGGTCGGCACATGTCTTTCGGTTTTGTAGCATCCTTCATAATGCTCAACAGAGACCACATATCCAATGGCATGGACGTCCCTAGGGTCGCTGGGGCCTTTTGTAAGTTATAATATAGTACCGCCCCTTGTAGATCTTGACTAATTAAAACTAGTCATCACTACATTCGCGGGCTATATGAGCACATACTTGGTTACGCTCGGGAGTTCCAAGCTAGAACAACGACTACGAGGTGTACGAGAGAAAGTTTCCGATGTCGAAAGTCGCCCTAAGTCCTGGCCTAGCCCCTCCGCAGCATGGCCAGCTCCGCCAACGGATAGGGGTGTTAAGCGAATATCTCAATTATCTCGGCTAAGTGTGGCCCTATCGAACGAGAGATCCCTTATCTTGGCCGAAGCAGCGAGAGCAGGTCCAGCTTCACAACTTATAGAACAGATCGTACGCACAGGTCCGCTATGGATTTGCATCCTCCTCCTTGCTATTGTTGGGGTTCCGGTATATTTCGCGACTAGGTATGAGGCGCCGTTTGAGGTTCTATGCTTCGTCCTGTTCTGGATTTTATCCGTCCAGTTCCAGAGGTCATTGAAGAGTTCATATCGTCTCCTAAGGTTCCCATACCTGAGATCGTTAGTGGTCATATCTGCGAATCCGGTGCTCGTGACTTGGGCAACTGGAACAGCTTACCTCTGGATTAAGACGGGATATAAAGGACAAAGTATAGATGCCACCATCACCGAGTTTCGTATGCATCAGACTTTGGCGGAAGGCATAGTTGCAATTGTAAAGGGGGGGAGGATATCAAATAATATTGGTGCTGGTGACCTATCTGGACCGGTCTTGGATGCTGGCATCGTCTGTATGGGGTTCAAGATGTTCGAGTACCGAAAAGAACTATGGGAAAGTATATACACAGTGTTAGCCACATGCGCATTACTTGCTGTGTCAAACGTCTTCCTCAACGTTCTGTTCGCCCGCGCATTGGGATTACAGCCCGTCGACGCGCTGGCCTTCGCTGCGCGATCCGTTACCATTGCTCTTGGGGCGCCAGCCGTTGAGAGTCTTGGTGGTAGCACCACGCTCATGAGTGCACTCGTTATTTTTGGCGGGATCATCTTCCAGATGGGCGGAGATTGGCTATTCTCACTCCTAGGGATCAACGACCAGGAGCGCCAGCTGAAATCTAACGACCCCGACAGTAGTTACACGGAAACTACGGGGATTACCAGTACGTGGAACGAGAAAGGCATACAAAAGCAGATTATCAGAACCGACAATGCGGTTATTGCAGCCGGTGTGACTGTAGGCATCAACGCAGCAGCGATGGGGACAGCACATCTAATAGAGCGGGATTCGAGAGCTACAGCATATTCCGCATTGTCGATGACGGTATTTGGGGCCATGACAGTAGCACTGACGGCGGTGCCCAGTGTCTCGGAAGCCGTAATATCTCTAGCATCGAGATGATGCGAATGCCATATTTTAGAGACCATATTTAGCGATTACGATGATATATGAGATACGAGATGACATCACGTTACATAGAGATTTCGGGCATGACGAATGATTCCACTGCATAGATTTCCATAGACATGGCTAGGGAATAGGAGCTTACTCCGAGTCGAGCTTCTGTGTTCGGAAAAATCGTACTCCCAACGGGATCGTGATTGTTCAACTAGCTTTGCTATTAGCATTAGAAAATATGTTGGTTCCTTAGCTGTCTAACGCCAGGTAACGAAGAGAGAGACATAAACTTAGATCATAATCGGTATCTTGCTATTTGAGTCACGATCCGGTGTGAGATGAAATTGTGTAAATCTACCGGACCGTCGATCTCACGACGCACATATACCTCCCTATACAAGCCTATATTTGGTCCTTACAACGTCTCACGGCACGAAGCGTCCCAAAAGTTCTTGGCTTTTCGCCTTCTGGAAGGTATGGAGGGGAAGCTATACCCCTTGATCGGATGCCTCGGTAGGTTCTGCTGGATCGTAATCTACATCTAGTATAGAGTAGTCTACGTCACGACCTAGGGGGAGTATAGCAACCGCAGTACCAGAAATCGAAGCTATAAATCTAGAGGAAGCTACGAAAACCCCCGGTGTGGTAACAATATAGAAGACATAGATGACATAGAAGGAAATTATAATTGGCTGACTTTACTTATCTCCTAGAGACAACGAGATCGACATAGCTTGTAAGTCAAAATGCGCCTTGGTTCAGAAGACTTGTACTTCTCGCTACGGATCGTGGGTTAATATAGTAATCGAATGGCTTATACATAGGTAATTTTAAGGCAGATCTTCACAAGGGCTTTGTCTACGAGGTAATCGAGGTTTTTGCCGATAGAAAACAATATGATACGGTGTGTTTACCTTGAATCTCGTGTAGGCTGACGTCAAGAAATATGATGATCATGACGATGATAACGCTAACGTCTAATGATGGCTACAATCTAGGTAGCTACAGCGGCGCATCTATGGCGTTTGAGAAGTCTAGAGTACCCCCTTCGGAGCTAGAGCTAGAATTTCGCCTGACATACGAGATCCTCCACTTCCTATCTACAGCGTTCCCAGCCCCTTACCTGCTTACAGCATTACTCTACCTGGTTAGTGCCGGCGCCAGGTAGCCGACTTTAATCAGAGGAAAACCCGTCGAATATGCCTTCTCATAACAGAGATGGAACCACCCTCGGCACCCGGAAATGCCCATGGAAAAACCAAAGCTGGACCATTTTGGTTGACAAAAGTGGTGCCAAGAAATATGGAAGAGGTAAAGTGCGTACGGTAACCAAACCGGAATAGGATGAATAAAAGTATATAGTGATGACATTCACGGTTGCCCCTAAATGATATAAATATACGAGATCCGTAAAATAATTCGGGACGTCTACTTGGAATCTGATTCTTGCCATATAATTATGTGATGTATTGGGGTAGGAAAATTTATTGGGTTGCACAGAAGCAACACATCGTATGCTATCCTTTGGTATATGGGGACCGGGCTGTCCTTGATGTGCCTCTTCGTTCTAGGCCAAAGAATTATAAAATTCTAAGCAGTGGCTTGACATCATGTTCGATGAACATCGTATAGACAGCCATGCGCGTGAGTAGTAAGACTTCTCACTCCCAAACATACACGGGAACTTAAACTAGCCTTTCGATTAGGTGTAGTCCACTTGCAGTTTCCACAACGCCACTCATCTGGCCGGGTTGTAATGCGAAAGCAGCCTCTTCAAATTCCTTTTGCATGTCTCCCTTACCAAAGTATCCTAAATCTCCCCTCTTTCTGGCCGAACTGCAGTCGCTCTCAGTCATGGCGATCTGTCCAAGAGACACAGTTCCATTTTTGATCTTCTGCTCATGACCCTTGATAATAGCCATTGCCTCCTCCTTGGTTCGGGTAATGTTGCTCTCGCGCCAGCTCGCAGGTCGTCGGCTGTCGCGGTGTTTGACTAGTAGGTGGGCGGCACGGATTTTGCCCTCGGGGTGGCTAGCGGGGGCCATCTGAGACGAAGTAGAATGGTGGACTGCCATATACTGTTTCAACTTTTCGGTATCGGTCCCAACCGGCGGCTCCCAGCGTGAAATTTTCTCGCTCGCGTTGAAATAGTATGGAAGGTTCTTGGAGTTGCTATGGCGCACCTCCCAGTTAGGTGGTAATCCTGAGTCATCCTGACCACAGGAAACATTAGTGCAAGTTTTAATATGAAGATGAGTAAATGGGTAGAACAGGTTTGCAACTCTAATCCCTCTAGCGAGCTCGAGGTTAACTTACCATGCTGGCGGTGTGATACGAAGACTACTAATTGGCTGATGAACGGCTTTTGTATTTTATTTAATAGGCAGCTTTTTAAGCTAGGCTGGAGTAAGAGTATACTACAGTCCGGAGTATGCGTCGATCTAGAACAAAGAGTAGAAGAGTTTTTGATGTTTACCTCAAGGGAAGCTTTTCAACCTGAGAATTGAAGCTTCCTTAAAATGTAATTAAACCCAAGGAGGCAACAATATAAGCTTTGCTTTTCTATCCTTCCCAAGATATGAGAAAAAGCGAGTGGCGATGATGATGGCGCTATGGTGTCGTGTGTTGATGATGTAGTGAATTGCCAGGGAAGAATTGAGTCGAATACTTTACCAACGGTAGGTGAGTACATACGTATGTACCTTATCCCTAACCTTAGGTACCTAAGAAAGATCACGAGGAAGCTGTCAGTTGAGTGGGGCAACGCTGACCTGACGACGAAATTAGTTGAAACGCGGGGTGCTTGTACATAGTACGGGTGAATCTAAAAGTGATTGGTCTACCTATACCAATCAGTGGTCTACTGACCATGAGCCTAAGCCACATGTACCTACCTAGGTACCTATGTTAGTCATCGTTAAGAATACTTTCTCCGATATTCCGAAGCTCAACTGTAGAAGCTTACCTAATTCAAGTTAGCGCCAATGTCACTGCTAAATCTAGAATACACTATTCTTAAGCGGTCACTTAAAGCTTGACAAAAAGTGACTAACTACAGGTAGTTACCTAGGTTAAGGTCTTTCCATCTTTGATCAACAGTCACCACCAAACCGCATCGGTCTTTCAACATTTCATCTCACTCTCTTATCGTCGTATTAAGAACAACTTGGTCTTCAACCCTGGTCACAACAGGGCTGCAATAAAATACATAAGCGCAGCTACATTTCATCAAGGATAAAACTGTCCCACTGGAATCATCATCTACTTAGGTATTTGACAGCCATCATCAATTTCCAAGCTCTCGTCGCATCCTACTCTACCATCACATCCAATATCTAGTATCATCAGGAATCTTGCACAGCAACATGTCATCGCCAGCCCCAAGCAACAACGGGGATGCCCCCAAGAACAACCAGGAGCAGATCACTTTCCGTTTCTGCGCAGAATGTTCCAACATGCTGTACCCCAAAGAGGATGAAGATGCCCACAAGCTTCAATTCACATGCCGCACGTGCCAATATACCGAAGAGGCTACGTCTTCCTGTGTTTTCCGTAATGTTATCAACAGTGCAGCAGGCGAGACAGCTGGTGTGACCCAGGACGTGGGATCGGACCCGACGGTTCGTATTCATATTCCTTCTCCCGCACAGGCTTCCCCCCATTCCCCTTCCTATCTTCCTACTTCTACCGATTGCAGCCTGGCTGTCTGTCTGAGATGTGGCGTGACGCTCCTCCATTGTGATCGATGTAAAGACCCTGTATCGGTCGACGAGTATAATCATTTCGTTCGACATAACCCGGATTACGCCGTTACAAGAACCTTGGACTCCATACGATCTGCTAGCTATTGGGCCTCTCAGGATGATGAAGGAAAGGCCGCTTGGGCCAACGAATTTGCTTCGTGTGGCGAACCAGCCATTCCCAATCTCGCGCAAGATAAGGATAATCTTGCCTATTACTTTTCTGGCAACAACTTCCTTATGTCACAGGATGCCTCGGATGCTGACCCTCCCGAGGCCCTCGAGGACCCTCCAGAGTATGGCGACATGTCATCGATGACTTACTCTGAACTCATCTCTGCCCAGTCAACAAAAATCGCTTCGCAATAATCTTAGTCCCTAGATTTGATGATTATATTCTCATATCTACGTCTCGTTTATTCCTCTTTGTTACAAATTTTGGCCAACAGACAAACCAACAGACAGACAGCCAGGCAATGGCATACACACAAATTTCTGGACTCCTCTTCAGCACTGGGCACCCAGCTTTGGAGAGCATGCATTGTATGTATTCTCTCTTGGGGAACCTAGTGCTAACGCCTTATTTTCTTGGCATTTAGCTTCCACGGTCCAACAAAACCTGCCCCATTTGCAAGCATGAAGAAGCGGTATTCTTTCAGTCCCAGCAGCGAAGCGCGGAAACCGGCATGGTTAGTGCTCTCCCCTGTCTGAAGTAGCGTATTGACAAGAACTAAATATCTAACTGTTTCCTAACAGAAACTTTTCTACGTATGCTGCGAATGTGGTCACATATTTCAGTAATGAGTATCATGATAGTTTATTATCATGAAGATCAGGTGGCAGCACATATGCAGGGATTTTCGGCCGTCAAACAAGATCATTTTCGGTGTTGCATAACTAGGCGTTTTGAGGCGATTCGGCGGAATTTCTTAAGGAAATTCCCTGGCAAGGAAAACTACACTTGAATTTGACATTAATATACTTTAATTTCCCCTTACGAACTCACGTCTGCATATTGTACCTGTGTGCTACTTCCCATGCCTGCTGCTAAGCGAAGAGCCGAGTACGACAAGGACGGGGTTTCAGCAGCTGTATACGCGAGGTTTGCTGTGATGTAATGTAGTACTTGAGGATTTTGTGAGCTCCATCGCGAGAATATCGCGTACCAGCTATTTAGTACGACGACGGTATGCCTTATCAACGTCTGCGATATGCGCGTTTAGTATATAGTACATACTATTCATAAGTTCTAGTGCGTTGACACTCATTCCCTGGATCCATCTTGGAATGCTAGGGAACTTGTAGTTGGTATAAACATGGTTTGCATTTTAATACCGTTCGTATTCTTATAATGTATAGGTAGATATAGCTCCTCCCAGTGTCGCCTACACCTACGCATGCGCGGGTGCCATACTCAAGATCTTACTCCATCCGCGTCTCCTTAATTCAGCACCTACTACGCCGTTCACACGAGTGCCGATAGGATCTCCTGCCTTGTTGATAAGGACGCAGGCGTTGTCGTCGAAGCGGACGACGCTGCCATCAGGGCGCTGGACCTGCTTCCTGGTGCGTACAATTATAGCGTGACGGATATCGCCGCGCTTGACTTTATTTGCTGCCGAGGCTGCACCCATACCGACATCACTCGCACCGCGTTGCTTCTGGACAATGGCTACTATTCTGTCACCTGAGATGTATAGTTTAGCGGCTGACAGTCCACGATAGATGATGGACCTATGTATGAGATTTGAACCTACCAATGGTTGCGTGTCTCTTCTGGCCGACTACTAAGGCACATTCGACTATGGCGGCACCTGAGTTGTCGATGCAGTTAAGCATCGTCTATATTTCCCTTAAAATCAATATACAAGCACACCATGGGGTTTGAAATAGTCTTATAATACCTTGAGTTGGATCATCCTGGCCGGTTGATACCCTTGGTACAGGGTTCCAATCCTAGATAATGCGATGCGGTGATACGCGAAGGTAATAAGATGCGTGAGTATTCTGTTTGAGGTCGAAAATTCGAGGCTCTATCAAAATGGTCTAAGGCTGAATTTGCCAAGGTCTAATATGATTGGTCACTATCTTCAGGTCCCGACCTTAGATCTGGTTAGGTTAGTGGCTTTTGATGATCTCAACTGGTGGCCCCGGCGTCTGTAATTAAAATACATACCTAGGTACCTAGGTACCTACTTCTCCCGCAAGCCCGATATCCAAATATGGTTCCATCAGATGAGGCTTACAAGATGTGGTGGCTCAGCTACCTATATGCGTTAGTGTAGGTTGCACACCCCTGGTAGTGTGAATCTGGCTAGGTTAGTGACTTCCCTCCCGAATAGATCGACTGATTGCATCAGAGGTCTCCCTGGGGTCCGGGCTAAGTTGATGGTTGACCTGCCACCCTCTTTTCCCACTTTTCTTGCGCTCTCACTTTTGCGCCGGCTTAACAGGGGGGCGGCACTTCACCTACGGTTCCTGATGGATTAATTAGAATTACTCTTTGTTTCTATTTTGGTTTCTAGACTCGAGTTCACAGATAGATTATTCCAATTGGATTTCCTCTAGTATTCAACGACGACCATCTTTTTAATAGTTCCCCCTTATCGTTTCTAACAACGTTTCTTTGGTGTCAATGAGAATTGCCGTGGTCAAAAGCCAATATACCCCCTTCTCCCATTTCATTGTCCTTCCCATCCTCTCTCATTCCCTTGCCGCAGTTCAACTTTCGCATGACGATATATCATAGAAATTGTCTTTCTCATCCATACCGTCCATCTCTCTCCGGGGGCTTGTGACAATAACTCTAAAAGGCATTGATAAGCGTATGCGCTGGCGCTCGGAGGCACTTGTCAACTTCAACTCGGCCCCCCTCCCCCTTGACCGCATTTCAGCCTGGAGAATCATCCCATTGCAACTAAGTGTCACTCTTTCGCCTCACTCACATCTTACTTGCATGAAAAAGTCGGACACTCCTTGGGGCCGGAGAAAACTTGTAAATATCTACCTGCCCTGGGACTACATCCTACACGCCCTGCACATTACTTCACAGTAGTCCCTTTAGAATCTTTGTTTTGGCTTTATACCTACTATTGTATTGCAATATTTCCTCTGTCTGGGTGGGTATCGCAATGCCTCCCAACTCATCTACTGCATTGAAGAAGCAGCAGATCACTCTTGCGCAATTATCATCGTACGATGATATACTAACAGATGCCCTTGTTGACCATGTGAGTGGAAAGAACTCTCTCTAACAGCGATGGCGCATTATAGCACAAGGAAGAACTAACCTTCTTCTTCAGACATACTACTGGACCACAATCCCCAAGAACCGCCCGTCTTATCACCCTTCGCGAGGTGTGAAAGAAGAGGAAATCGCCAAGATTATCCAGTCTCATCTTATTGTCGACCCTAATATCGAAACTGCCGAGTCTAAATTACTTGCGACAGACGGATTGCGTAAATTCCATGATGCGCTCAGGACTCCCAAAGAAAAGGCCGACTTCCGTGCCCATCTTCGTCGGTACATGCAAATCTATCTGCCCGATTGTCCCTTCGAGGTTAGCTCGACAAATCGATACACGATTGTTACTCACGAGGCAGCGGTAACTGCACGGAAGTTTGTCAAGAAGGGCCAGCCAGTCAAGTACTTGTCGGGTATCCAGGTGTTAATCACAGAGAAGGAGGAGAAGGAACTCTCCAAGAGGAAGAAGGACTTCAGCATAGTAGTTAGCGCAAGGAACAAGTGCGCGAGCTTGTTCATGGGGCCTGCGCGATTTGCAAACCACGATTGTGAAGCAAATGCACGTTTGATGATCACTGGCCAAGCTGGGATTGAGATCATTGCCGCAAGGAATATCGAAGTAGGGGACGAGATTACCGTCACATATTCTGAGAACTATTTCGGTGCCGATAATTGCGAATGCCTATGTCGAACATGCGAAAACAACTTGGTAAACGGATGGGCACCAGCCGACGGTACTGTAGCCCTAAAGAAGAGCATTGAAGCAACTACTACGGAAGGATACTCGTTACGCCATAGAAGGCGAGATGATAGTTGCGCGTCTGCATCCCGAACTCCCTCTGTCACTCCGGATATCCGACCCCGAATTTTAAAGACCCGATCTAGGACGTTGAAAGGGGATTCCGAGATGGGATCTGCATTTGGATCTCCAGCGCCCCAGGGCATCTTACGCCAAAAACGGAAGCGCGAGTTTGAGTCGCTACAATCACCGCCGGTTACCCCTGATAAAAAACTCAAGTTGTCGCAGTATGAAGTTGAGGCTATACCGGTTACTTCAAGCTTATCTACACAAAGTAGCGATGAGGATTCAACCAGTACCAACTCTTCAGAAAGGGCGAGTATAGACATAGCTCTTACGGACGCTACAACGCCCGAAGAAGACGTTAGAGAGCCCATTTTGACATCGCCGACACTGACGCCTGCAAAACTATTAACTACTTCTCTTAAGCAGGAAGACTCGGAGGCGTCTTCACTTTCCGAGATCACCTACACACCTTCAAATGTCGAAGCCCAAGATTCAATAGCCGTCATACCATTACCTACGGTTGAGAGTATTGTTCAGACCGATGGGGCTATATTGACCCCTCCAGCTAGCCAAGTTAAGGAACCGTCACCTGATATCGTAGCACTTCCACCCCCCATCGTCGCTATTACACCCATCTCCAGCTCGGCGCAAGCCGTTCCCTCCGCCCCTGAGGAGTCGGAGTCCTCGATTTCAATTGAACAGCCCAGCCCCAAACGAGGTCGCCCCAGGGGTAGGCCGCCAAAGAGCGAACTTCCGACTATCAGCCACGTAACTGAAGAGTCTACGCCCCCATCTCGTACTCGAACTCCAGGAGATTATACTCTTACCCCAGTGCTGCTCTCTGAGCCTAATACCGCCTGGATACATTGCACTGTATGTAGTGAGCCATTTGTACAGTACAATGCCTATTATACGCGAAGTTCCTGTCCACGATGCGAGCGTCACTCTAAGTTATACGGCTACCAGTGGCCTAAAACTGAGAAAGAGGGTAAACACGATAAAGAAGAGCGCGTCCTAGATCACCGTACAGTTCATCGATTCCTAACAGCAGAGGACGAAGCAAGAATCCGCGGACGAAAGTTACCTTCAGCGACTGCTACAGCTACTCCTGAGAAGGAGACTCCAGAGAAAAGAGGAAGAGGCCGACCTCGGAAAGCCCGCCCTGAACAGGGCCTCGAAGATGGAATATACGACGAAGAGGACGAAGAACTTGGTAATATCAGACGAAGTACAAGAAAACGGCAACCAAGTATAAAAGTTGCATGTTAGCAGGCGAACCTATAGTTATTTTAGCAACACGGGAATGGATTAATTGGTTACTTTCTACGGTCACTATCCCAATATGGGATATTAACGTATTTCCCCTAGGCATATTCCTAGCGTTGTTTGCCATAGCGTTTGCATCATTTGCCGAGTTCGATTGTATATCAGACAGATAGGTCTATACCTTAGGTACATATCCTATTCAATACGTACACTGCAGCTTGGTTGTTTAAACTTGTATTTTTCAAGATTCTATATGACCCTTTCAACGTATCTAATTGCCAGTTAAACACGATGCAAGGTAATAATGGTCAACTTATCGTCGATCACGTGTACAAGACAGGTGCTGTGATATGGGAGATTTTCAGGGGATAAGTCTCAGCCACATTTGACGTCATACCATAGGTATGCTTGGACCCATCTCATTAACCATCTCTCATGTTTGCAACAGCAGCGATACACGTCACAATGTACGATATCTACGCAGGTACATGATTGATATTGGACTTTTCAGGGGTTTCTCTTGAAACAGCTTTCGATGTAATAACGTAAGCTAGCCAAATTGATTAAATGCTTCCGCTTCTTCCGCGTGACACCTTACGACATTGGCTAGACCTTACATCATATTTAATGAACGAAACTGCTCTTATTTTGGTTTAACAGCCTAACAAATCTGATCCTTTCAAAACATATACTATTTAGCTCTAAGCTTGCTCCTGAACTATATACTAAGGTTCAGCACCCTATTACACTACTTCAAACCTAGGTACCTACCTACCTACCTAAGTACCTACCTATCCTAAACACAGTCCATCGCCACTTTGAACGTTACAATGAGCCGCTGGTCGCAGTACGATACCGACGAGGAACGCCTCCCGGAGGGCATGCAACGCATCGGCTACGATGCCGATACCCAAACCTATACATTCCGTGATGCCGAGGGTACTGTCTGGGAGAGCGCGCCCGGTAACCGGTACGGTGAACTCCACCGAGTCAATACAACATACGCACCTTACGGTGACGAGGAAGCACATGATGCAACAGAGCCACTACATACAGCCTCAAAGGGGCCACTTACCTCATGGCGACACGAAATGATGCCCTTGCTCAATTGGTTCTTACTAGTTGGTCTATTCTTGATCCTCATCTTTTGGGCTATCAGTGGTACGACTCAACAGGTCGAACCCATTACCTGCGGAGAGCATAGCAGTCCGTACAAGATCAAGCCAGGCGACACATGCTGGGCCATTTCTGAGGGACATGATGTCCCTCTGGATTCCCTCATTCACGCGAACGAAGGTCTTGATTGCGATAAGTTGCCCATCGGCGGTACGATATGTATTCCAAAGGTCTAGATCGTCGCTATATCAAGGGCCATAGGGTCTTTCTAGTTGCTCTAAGGTCCTTGATATAATAGTATCAGTTTGTGGGCTTTTATTGTCGGGATGTAAATCATTTACTTTACTTCGTTGGCGTTTACGGATATGTACAGGTAGCGGCGCTACCTTTCCCTATTTAGGTTCGCGCTGTATGCCAGGTTTATTTCGGCCTCTATGTTAACTGCCTATCTACCTGAGGCAATTATGTACAGCTTCCCTGGCTTTATGCACGGTTCCCTCCATCTATGCTTCAAACAGTAATACAAGCCGACACCTGCCTACCCCGTCAGATTTATCTGCGAGCAGTCGGGTTCTCTTGGTTGAAATCAGGCCATGGATAGTTAGACGAACCGACGCGGCCCGCGACAATACTTTGTTATGGTTTCAATAATCGGCCGGCATGGTCGATAGCTTTCCGCCATCGTTAACAAGTATGAATCCATTACAGAAAGAGCCTGCCTTGCTAGCCAGATAGAGGACAGCGCCAGCCATTTCATCATCACTTCCGAACTTTCTAGCCGGAATAAATTTAGGGTTGTCGACGGACTCCGTAGCCGGATCTCGTGATCCAATCATATTTGCCGCCAGCTCGGAAGGGAATACTACGGATCTATCAATACTTGAGTTCTTGAGATGGTTGAGGGGGTCAAGAAACTCACGCCCTGGGGCTAGTGCATTGACCCTAATACCGTGCACGTTGAGGCCTGTACTTGCGTGCTTGGTGAGGTGGACAAGCGCTGACTTGCTTCCCGCATAAGCAGGCGGGGACAAGAATGTTCGACTAAATGCCGAGATACTGCTGGTGATGATAACCTGGCTCTAGGAGTATCTTAGCAAATGCAGCCGGGCGTATGTCAAAACCTTCTTACCTGGATGGAAGGGACATCACTACCATCCTTTATCGGGGCCCCGAATCCCCCTTTCAAAGCTTGTTTGTTACCCGCATCTAAGAGCTCGAGAAATGCAAATAAGGAGAACATGGTACCAGTCACGTTTACGTGGAAGGCATTGCTGAACTCCTCCATGGAACTTTCTTCAAACAGATTCTTCCGAAGCTCCGAGATAGACGCCCCCTTAGTCCAGGACGCCAGCGGACCGACAGTACCCGAGTTGGCGATAAATAGGTTTACGTACCCGATGTCTTTTGTTATAAAGTCAACTGCGGATTGGAGTGAGTTCTTGGTCGAAATATCACACTGTACGGGGATAATGCTAGGGTGTGCAGTGGCAGCTGTTTCGAGAGTCTCCCGCCGTCGTCCTAGAATGTAGACTTTCTTTGCTCCAGCCCCTGCAAACGCCTTGGCCATGACATGTCCAATACCTATAGACGGATTAACTAGGATCAGAAAAGATTCGGAAGTGTTAAAACCTTACCACTTCCACCGCCGGTAATGACAGCAACCATGCCATCCACCCGAAACAATCCAGACGAGTCCATTTTAATCCCTTAGAAAAGGAAATCAACGAAATAGTTATATATCAACTTGCAGCCGGGTAATTTTTCTATGGACATATTGGTAAAAGCCACGAGCGTAGTTGTTTTGTTTATAAATGCTATGTCCCTACAATGTGTATCATTCTCACTTGAGATACAGTCGAAATGTAGTAATAAAATCCGCAAAGTCCGGTGCGTAGGGGATGTCCGTAGCAATGTAGCCGACTAGCAGCATCGGGATTAAATATAAACGGACCTCCTAATGTCCGTGGGATGGGAGCTCGAAGCAAGATTCAAACCGAATGCTTGAGCAATCTAAATCTCATATCGTCAAATTATTTCTAGCCAATTATTAATTTCGTAGATACAACTTCCAGGGACTAAGTAGTTCGCTTAAAAATTCGGGTTAGACTAAGCCCTGGTAGCAGCGTTTGGACTCTGCGGGCTTCGAACGTAGGTACGATATTGAGGAGATACCATGCCGGATCGACTCGTTTCTCATAGATTTCATCTGATTCAACCCCGCTCGGCATTACACGGCTGATTGCCCTATTTCCACTGGTACTATTCATGAAGACAGTATGGGATTATTACATTGGCCTAGTCGCCGATGCTGATGTAACCGCTGCTTTGAAATCAAGGCGGGTAATCATCCCGAGGTTTGAAACATAACCACAAACATATTCTACGCTAGTATAGAGAGCATAGTTAGGTAGTCAATATAGCGAAGTAGTCGTATGTTTAACAAATGGTATGCGAATAGCGTTGTGGGGGCTTTCATGAACTCTTATGAGCTACGAAGTGCGGTAGTTATAAAAATAATATATACTCCCGAAGATGGAATAAAAGAGTATTACCGCAAGTGTTTGCGGTAGATTTATAAGATCTGGGAGTCTTGATATACCATATACAACGATAAAAATACGCACGGTAGGAGCCCTAAGCTGAAGTGACAATACTCTAGGCAAATTTAAGGAGACAGACCATATAATCACAAATCTGGATATCCAGCTCCTGGTTAAACACGATGAGCAATTTCGGTTCCTTTGAATGGAGGTAGGTATTGAAATATATTCGTAATAAGCCTTTGAAAGCCTGGTCAGAGACCTATTCCCTAGGCATTCAGCTATCTATTCGCTTCTGAGTTGGTATTATCCATCTATCCATATTCTAGTAATTCAAAAAGTAAATATCTGGTATTATTATTTTGCTACCCCAGGGGCTAGATTACCTATCACGTCTTCAACTCCGTATGTGTCACGAGGCGGGACCAAAGAGCATGGTAACAACTTCGTTGTTCCGCAAGGAACTCTCTCCTATCTGGGGAGCCTTACGGCTAGTATATACATGAATGTTCTTTGTTCTAGATGTATCATCTAGAATCCTGACAGTATGGACATTCTAAGTTATCAACAGGATACGGGTTGACAGGGATATGGCGAAGTTAATATCCTAATGTTCCGAACTGTTCAACCGAATTCAGTGGTATTTATCGTATACTCTTAATCAGCATATTTGCTCTCCTTGATCTTTATACTTGCTACATCGCGATATAGGGTCCCCTTTTCTTCGCAAACCCTACATTCTTTTCGAAGGCAAATCAATATAATTAAGCTATATAACTATTAATCATCTGAGGAGTTGTATGTTGGATTGGGATGTCGCTTGAGTGTTGCAATGTGGCACATTATTGTTTATACATTACCCTCTAGACTCTTGAATATCGGGATGGGGTAAGTATCTAAGGAACAGAATGTAAAGCATTAGCCGCCAAGTCCATCAATCAGAGCATAAGATCTACTTTTGTGTCGACATATTTGTCGAAGAGTTGTTTGATGGGACAAATATGAAACGCATTTCCCAGACTAGATCATCTGCCGAGCCCACTACATCGTCCGAAGCACGTCGCAGATCGTCGGATCATCAGAGCAATATAGCAGTGATGCATAGAAAACCCGTTGGCTTGGTCCGTGTGGGGTTTGCCGATCTTACGCCAAGCACGGTTCCGGCTGCAGGACATCAGACTGCATCTTATGAGGTTGAGCCGCGTTGACTTTCACCTAGCGTGTCTCCGGCTCCGGGATCCCTCGGACCCTTCGTATCAACTGGAAGCGAGTTTGATCTACTTAGAGGGTTTGATATAGGAGCTTATTTGACGCCTATTCATTGATGGGTAATTAGATGGGACTAATGCAATACTCGACTGGAGGAAAAAACTACAAATAAGCATAGGTTCCAGATGAATAGATGCCAGAATCGTGAAATTTATCTCGCACATAAACATTTCTTCCCTTCTTCACTGCTTGAAATACTTCTTACGACCTGGTGTCGCTTGTCTAGGTATATTTAACTACTGCATATTCAATTTACTTTAATACCCTACCCAGTCGAAATGGTTCAAGTCAGCATTGCTGCACTCCTGGCGTGTAGGTTAAGCCGTAGCTCGGGTTTCCTGTCTAGATTACATAGATGTTGACTATTTATATCTCTTAGTCACCGCCACGGCTTTCGCCCAAGTTACCCCTAATGATGCCGGCGCCAAGAATGTAGGCCAGGGTAACGGACAACAGTTCATCACGGGTGGCTGCACTTCTGACGCTGTAAGTGCTAGCTCTATGCATCATTCATGAAGCAACGCTTCGATAGCTTCCTTAGTTACTAACCAGAGACCGAATGATTAGGACTGCTCGTCTGCATGCTGTGCCGAAGTTCAGACCACAGGCCTAGGTGTCTGCTCCGCAGAAGCTGCGTCACTTCAAAACGGGAAGCTAGGCTGCGGCTTCGTCGACCCCAATGCAGACCAGACTATCGCCGATGCCCAGGCCCAGGTTGAAGAACAGGGTTTCTAGGATGGGAGTTTCTAAGGGATTTGGCGTTGACCTAAAGGATTCCCCCAAGAACTACTATGCATGGGAACGTAGGCTGGACGTGAGCGTTGGGAAGTGGGTATATATCGCATCAATCAACGCACATTGTACATTACTAAAGTACCTAAAATATCTCCTTTGTTGGAGGGTACCTCGCATAACATATCACGTCTTGTTCTCAAATGGTGACTTATCCCAGAAACCAAGGGTCAGGGATATCATTTACAGTGCTCATAATTAGTCTGGACACTCGGCTTAAGCATTAGTCGACCAGTTGATATACAGGTGAATAAGCATACCCATGATAATATTGAGTATTTAGTTAGATGTTCCGTTAATTCTATTCAACCCGGTCGTGGTTTCTGCTCTCCCAGCCTGCCAGCCTATTCCCGGCCGGTCTCCGCGGGTGCCCTTTGCTTTGCTACCGGACATTCCGTCCCGCTCAAGGTAGCTACCAACCCTCATACCACTTTCTCATTATGCCATGATACTGAGCTTGCTTGTTGTCAGTCTCTACATGCATATTCCTCATCTGAGCCTGACGGCAGCTCAAAGTCATATAAGAGGAGTATACTGTCAGATGACAAGGATTTGGGTAGGCGCATGACTTCATAGGAGCCTTAGTTTTTAGGTTGAAGTTAATTACTAACCTAGCTAGGTAGTCATTGGTTATTTTGTGTATAAAGAGCCTTTATCCCTTTTATATCAAAAGGAGGCAGGCGTTAATATTTTTATTATATGTGATATACCTGATATCTACCAGCTAGCTACCTGCCACTCTGTATTGGCATCACGTACCAAGGGCTGCCCCTGATACAACCCATGATCCTCAATATTTTCGTTGACTACCGCCTTTCAGCCGAAGTGCAATACCCAACCGCCAACATTTAAAAACTCCTCTTAACTTATATATAAGCCAAGGAACTCCAGAATTTTCGATATAAAAAAGTTGGAAGAAATTGAATACACAGCTGATGAAATCGAGAATATGTCCAAGGAGAAGGTAGGTAGCCATTTAGTATCAAAACAGTATTGGTGCTAAATAATAATAAAGCAAGTTATCGATTTATGTAACCCCCTTTTTGAAGTTGTAAATACCTAAATGCGAAGAATTATGTCTGGTATTTTAACCATAATGCTTCATTCATGTGGGAAACAAATTTTAATGATGTGCAAACTACGAGACGACATGGTTGAAAATGTTGGTGACGACAGATTGGCAGGTGAACGTAGACACTGGGTAGAAAAAATGATTTCTGTCAAAATCAGGCTAACTTACGTCGCTATATTTTAGAGGGGGTTAGAAATTACCTACCTATTCACTACTCTGCACGAAGTATTTAAGTATCGTAGATAATGGTTCACTGCCGTCTTTAGAGGTCCAAGGTTGTGAAAAGGTGACAAACTTTGCTCCTGAGGTACTTAAAACAAGCGTGGCGGGCTTTACGACGCGCTGACGTGGTTACGTGTGGATGGTTGCAGCATTGGTCCATTTATTAGGCAATTTATTAGGGGACTATGATTCTGTATGCTTTTATTAACGGGCGTCATTGTCGCAAACACGATTCAGTATCCCCCGCACCCATTACAATGGGATTGTATTGTGGCCCAAAGGACTGCGCCTAAGACCTTTATGCCTAATTGTCTATATGTCAAAAAGAAGCTTTATGCTGTCCGGCATGACATGTGAATTCTAATCTCCTTGAATTTATTTCGACAAGAGTACACAAGAATACAAATGCAACTCAGCAGGCCGTCCCTGCGCCTGTGCCTGCGCTTCCGCCGAAGTACATCATCTTGCAATATACCAGAAGGATAAAGACTTTTAGAATACCATGGCGCAAGTACAAAGAAGCAACTATCTCCCTTACCTTCAACAACTCCTCGACACTCAAGGCGATACGGAGGGTGTGGCCATAGAAAGCGTGTGTGCAATCTGCCAGGAGAGCAAGCTGGATATTTCGAAGAGCACTAGGGAATTTACTTCTTCTATCGAAACCCCAGAGGAACACCTCGCACTACATCGAAACTTTCTCAATTATGTCAAACATGACATCGAACGGACCGTGACACTCGCATGTGGCCACGTTTTTGGCGACCGATGCATCAGGAGCCTCTTAGCACAAGGATCAGACCTCGTCTGCCCGTCTTGTGGGTTTAGGATGGCATATCAAGGCTGCGGCCACGCCATCCCGCCGGCCCTAATTCCAGTTGAAGGCAACAATCCTATCCGGGACACATTTCCCCTGACGATCCCCGAAGGTGCCAGAGACCCGCAAAGCTGTACGGAGTGCAGATGGAGACATATTCGATCGCATATCCGGTATGCTCTAGCCGACGAGTGTATCTTATGCCGACAAAGAACACTCGCCCACGTGCCCTTAGACGCAGCTGGACATCGCGCACACAGGGAACAACATATTAGCATAGGACTCAGACAAGCTTTAGACGACATCCTGGCGCTTGTTTGGCCTGAGTTCGTGACACGCGAGACAAACGCATCCCTATCCAAGGCTTCGGCTGAGAGTGAACGCCACCAAATCCACGTTTCACTGCTAAACGCCATGGTCCGATCGGAAATGGAGGACACAATTTGGTATCGCACCAAAGCCGGCAGGTTGACTCACCTAACTAAGGAACAGTTGAGGAGACATACCCGGGGGATGGCATCGATCGAGCAGACTCTTCTGGGCTGGCTCATGGACTCTACTCGAGAGCAGAGGCGGATGTGGTAGACTGACTACCTACCTATTGTTCTTGTTGTTATTTCACCCCTAGGATCTCTGGCCTCGACATAGAGCCGGTGATTCAGATGGCAGGTTTTATAAATAGGCACTTTGTGTTCATTCAATAAAGATCCCAAGACACGGTCGATCCCCATCCTAATTAGGTAGTACCGCTTGGCCCCCCCGGTCAGCCTTACGGCCTTCTTTATCCCAGACCGTGCGATACCACGTATCATCATGTATTGGGTAGGTTTTCATGTTGGATCTAGGACTTCCCGTCACGCCAAGACGGAAATGCGGCAGGCTGCAGGTCTAGCAAATCAGACGCGTCCTTGCCTGATGAGAATGTTTCGAGTTGTGGGGATAGCTGAATAGGAGGGGGTGATGGTCTGCATATATCGTGATGTTGGTCATCCTTCTACGTGTACTTTAACCAACCGCGTTTTCGATATTCCCCCGCAAATCCATGCACGTCGCATAATGAATCCGTCTATAACTCTACCTAGGTAATTTAAACCACCAGTGCCAATACTACCTACCTAGGTTAGGAAGTAAGTACATACATCCTCAAATACCATAGCCCCACCGTATAATTTAAGACAATGGATGAAATGTCGTGATGGTTTAACACGGCAGGATGCTATTTTCTCCTACGATCAAACCCGGTTGACATGCTGTGTAATAGCAGGAGTGAGAACTGTTTCGGTTTGGATTTATATCTGCCGTAACAGTTCATTAAGTGCAAGCCTTAAGCTCTAACTATCTAACCTAGGTAGAAATAAATTTACTTTCGACTTGATACCCCATTTTGGTCCCAAATTTGATGTTGCAGTGACAGCGACTAGGCAGCTATGCAATATCTAAGCTACCTAGCTAATATATCTTGTTCGGGGCTATGTATCACCGCAGCGATGAGTCAATGCCCTCTATATGACCAAGCCTGTGTGGATACAGTATATACCTTATATAGGTAGGTAGGTACCTATATATATGAACCCCTGGTAGGTCAGGGCAACGCCCTTTTTCTTCTTGTTCTTTCTGGAGTTTCTTCAGTCCAATTTCCGTATAGCCTTACCATACTCCCACGTCCAAACCCTCCCGTATACCTCTTTTCTTCATAATACCTTAACATCCTTCTTCCTAGGTACCTACCTATCTATAGAACGATGCTCAAGTTAGCAGTGCTAGGAATTCGAGGCTTCTTGGTATGTCCCGCAAATATTTGCCCTTACTACCCATACTACCTACCTAGGCATTATAATACTCATAAACGCCCAGCTTCTCTTCGGTGCAGTGGTGCTAGGCCTTTCAGTGACTCTTGCAAAGCAACAAGTCGAAGGCGCCCCCCCTGCAGAAACTTCGTTTGGTAGCTTTTGCGGCGCATTCGGTATACTAGTCTCGCTGATAGGCATTGCCGCGCTGTTCATCGATAAGATTCCTAGTATAGTATCAATGGGAGCAGATGGTCTCGCTACAGCGCTCTACCTTGCTGGCGCCATTGTAAGTCTATCCGCAGCATAGATCTAGACTCTTGGGTTCGGCGATGGACATAAAAGTGCTAATATCACGCTGTGCTAGGCATTGACAGTTGCTTTAAAGCCCGTGCCGAGCTGCACGAGTGATGATGACAAGAGCATCTATCAAAGGGCTGATAATAAACTTCTGAATGGTGGTTGTGGGACCATTGCCGGTCAAACTGTCTGTCCAGATTTAGCTGCTCATGGAGGTGAATTGAAAGGTCGATGCCAAAGAGCGCAGGTTAGTACCTATCTCATAATGTTCCCAATCCCAATACGTTTCGAGGCACAACCCCAATCCGTTCCGAGCATATTAAGTGGTTGGGGGCACTTACTAACCCCAAATCATGTACCAGGCCGACTATGTATTCGAATATTTAGCCTTTGCTTTCGGAGTCGTCGCTATCGCTTTGACCTTCTTCTATAATAGGAGCAAAGGAAGCAGAAGCGTAGCCTATGTCTAAGGAGGTCCTAGGCAATCCTCAATTTGGTTGGGTTTGGAGAGTTTTAAAGAGACGTATGCGTAATATGACGGGGGATGTTTGTGTATATGAAGAGGGATAAAAGGTATCAAATGATAAAATAGGAAATGTTCAGAGGTATCATTTGTTATAATAACTTGGTATATCGGCATTATACTCTTCTGATTCTTCGGTTGATTTACTAGCTGTCCTTCCTATTGCAGTACACTCTCTTAAAGATGACCTATGTGCAGAGGTGGGTAGGTAGGTACCTATCCAATATCACCCCCGAATCTCAACTTTCATCGCCGTATGCTCTGGATCCTTAGAGACCATGATGGCAAACTATTTTTGAACAATTCAACCCAGTTCAGTCTTCAGCCCTACTATGTGGCGCCCCCATCTACGGAGACTTGGCAATAGTTGGCATCCCCCGCCCCACCACTCCCTTTCAACTTGGCATTTTGATAATCGTCAAGTGACTTAAAACCTATGACATTCTAATATAGATATATTCATCCCCCATTCCTTAAGCGCCACACACTCCGCACTACGTATTATTTAACATGCTGGAATGAATTTGTCTGAATCTTTAGCTAGAACGCAATAGGTTTCTGACCCGTGAATCCAGTTTTCAAGGGTGGCTCTTCTTGGCACCATTATTCTATGTAAATGCTCCATTAGTACCCACCTAGTAGAAATATTTCCATTCCAGCTAATGGTGTCAATAGGGAAATCCGCTATATCCAATGGCACTTACACTAGGGATAGCCTTAAGTGGTCTCGTGCCATTCGAATGAATCAAATCCAAGTAAGGGCTGGCTTCCGCCGCTCCGATTTACTCCTTAACACATCCCTTTATGACTTAAATGGAGACAGGAAACCTAATATTGTTTATTATATAAAGGTCACCAGTACAAATGATTCTTACCACAGGGAGTTGTCGTCAGAGGCGCTTGACGTGTAAATCGTGTGTTAGTCTGTGTGTAGCTTCGAGCTTGACCTCTTCGTGGAAACGGAGGGGGGCAAGTACGGGACGTCGCTTGTGATTCACAAATCGGAAACTAACCTGCCGCCATAGGATGTGATAAACACACCTGGTGTGAAGGCCCTTCCTTATTTCGTGAAACGAAAGCGAGCGTTTAGGCAATCTCGACGCTGATATAAGCTCCGTCTTCTCCTTATCATAGTTCATCACGGCTGACGATCTCAGGCGCGATTACCATACACTAGTGTAGGTAGTCTGTATTAAATTACGAATGGACCGGCTTGGACTCAACCGCAGCCATGTTCTTTTTCTGATGGACAACAAACTGGGACTAATCCGCGATGTCTACACTGCCGGACGCCCGAACCCCGAAGGCCACGTAATTTTCACGGACTCGAAACCTCAGTACGACGACAGCAAGTTCCAGAAGCTGAATGATCCATGGAATGGGATTGATCAAGAAAATACCCAAATGCAAGTTCGCGCGGGCTACTGGGTATGTACCTACGTACACGCGCGGATGAGGCACTGGCTACAATTATAAGTACCTAAATTAATGATGCAATGTCCATGCGAGACTCAACTTGTGCCAGCAGCTCTCGAACCGCCAGTACTGACTTTCCCACCTACGAGCTAAGTACCTACCTAAACTACCTGGAGATTTGATCAGATGCAAAAGTGGAGAGATTTTGGGAGATGAACTAATAATATTATTCTTCATATACCTTGGATACTGTAACGTTAGGTACCTCTTAAGGTATTAGGACATTATCGTAATCTGTTTCGTCGGGGTATCAATATCAAAGCGTATTGCTGCCCACTAGACCGCGATGCTACTCGTCAATCTGATATCACGACTACTAGAGCCGACGTATAAGTCATACTGGCCAGCTTGTACGAGCCAACCCTGGGTGACAACATCCCACACACTCAAATCGCGTCTTGTCAGTTCGAAAGTGATCTCGGCAGACTCTCCTGGGGCGAGAGGAACCTTTTCGAAGCCGCGCAACTGCTTCGGCGGGCTGTTTGGGATACCGAGGTACAGCTGTGCTATTTCTGAGCCGGATACCTTTCCAGAATTCGTAATTGTCGCATTAACTATAGCCACGATATCCCATAAAGCTTCGTCGTGACTCGGAATAGAGGGTCCTTGCGGCTCCTGCGTGATATCCAGGGGCTCGACTGAGAGCGAAGAATAGTTAAAAGTCGTGTACGATAGACCATATCCAAATTCGTATCGTGGTGCGATATTGCTCTCATCAAAGTGGCGATAATCGACGTAGACCTTTTCAGTGAAATCGCATTGCGGGTCTGTCGTGTTCGATGGGCCGCGACCACACGGGGCGTATACTGCATAATCGCTTTCGTTCTTGGCCAACGTGTATGGTAGCTTTCCCGAAAATCCAGCCTCTCCATAGAGGAGTTGGACTAAGGCTTCTCCGCTGTCTTGGCCCGGTAGGTGGGCGATGATTGTTGCGGTGACGTTAGGATGGTCGATCCACTGATCTACGAGGCGAATGCCTGCGGCATGTATGACGACGATGGTGTTTAGGCACTTAGAGGCTACGTTTAAAATGAGCCCGTCGCTAAAGTCATCGTGAAGCCCATCTCGATCCCAACCTTCGGTGGCAATAGCATTGATGAAGACCAAGCAAGCATCTGACGCCGCATTGACATCTGGATTAGGTGAAGTCAAATCCCAGTTAACCCATGTCCCATCAACTCTTGCCTTCCGCTGAATGGCGCTCAATGGCTGGATAAAGGTCAGCAGGGATAAATAATTAGAATTTTAAGCACCTTACATCGTCGATATAGGCTGGTCCATTAGCACCAGCTCTTCCACCAGTAACAATGGTACCTCCTTTAGCAGCCTGGTTGAAATGATTCACTGTACCCAATACCGCTTGGCCCATTTCCGAGGAAGAAGTATAACCTAGTTGGAAAAGATTATCTGTGTTCTTGGTATTAGGGATTGTGGCATCATAACCATAGACGGACAGCATAGTCGGGTTCTTCGTAAAAGGCAAGACATCGTTATTCTTCACCAGAACATGTCCGGCTATCGCACCTTCTAATATAATCGGTTTTGCTTCAGGGGTACGGGCATCGACTTGGTCGTGAGGTAAAGTGAGATTCTTCATCCCGATACCTGGAACCGGAAAATTACTGCCGTTTTGGCCCACAAGATACCATGCTGCAAGAATCCTAAATATGTTGAGCTGACAAGTAATGAACTTGGACGTGACTTTTTTCTTACCTGGTGGCCATGTCAGTGACCCTGTCCTCACTAACAGATCCGTTGTGAACCGCTTCGGTTAGGTTATTTCCCCAAAACCCACCTCCAGGCATAATCACTATAATATCGTAAGTCAGTAACTATAGCTCGGGTCAAGAAGCTAGTAAGTGGGAAAGCATACTATCTAGTCCCGCGTTCGCACTCTCAAGATTGTGCCGAGCGTTCCAGTCAAGGAGTACGAATCCGTCAAACGCAAGTTCGGTTTTAAGGATACCATTCAAGAGTTTGCTATTCTCGCAGCCGTACGTGTTGTTGATTCTATTATAGGAGCACATAACCGAGGCCACACCAGCTCTCACGCCGTCCATAAACGGCCAGAGGTAGAGCTCATGCAGCGTCTTGTCATCAATGTTCGCAGAAACAGCTTCAACACCAAAGTATGGTCGTCTGTACGTCTCCTGTTCATTAGCAATGAAATGCTACACGCTAGAATTAGCATTTCGATGATATTCTGACACTGTGCATGAAATTTATACCTTAATATTCGCAATTACACCAGCGTCTTGATGGCCGATGATTGTCTCCGCGTTGAGCTGTCCAGACAAGTAAGGGTCGACAGAGAAACCCTCCCAATTACGGCCACCTAAAGGAGTCCTCCCCAGGGGACCTGCATTGGGACCAAGCACAACATTGACTATTAACAGCACGTAAGTCGGCTGTCCTAAGGCGATTATAAAAGGTTCTCAGTATACTTACTGCCTTTGGCCTTGAACTCATAGCCGATGTAAAAGGCTCTTTGGTACGTTAGGTTCTTGTCCCAACTAGCGCCAACATGGATTGCCGACGGATATGAGTTGACGAGGTCTGTAGCTCTAACCCCATTACCTGCGTCGTGCAAGCACAAGCCTGGCCACTCGAGTCGCGGGACTGTACCCGTGTTACCGGCGCAGGTATTATCGCCAAGAGTGAAGCCGCGTGTAACGTTGACCTTCTCCTCTAATGTCATCTGGCCTACAAGACTGCTGGCGCTATCGTACGCGTCGGCCCATCTACCCACCCCCTTCCCAGGTGCTATGAATACAGATAAGTAACCTAATCAACACCTGTTAGGGCCTATATAGACTTACGTGAGGGGAAAACCGGTGGTGATTGTGCATAGTTGCCTGTAGGACCAGAGGGGGCAGATGCGACAAGCGACGATACAAAGAAGGCCGTTAACAACGGAGACAACATCACCGCCACAATATGAGAGTCGGTCTTAGATGGACCGAACCCTGGCTTTACATAGGCAACGCTTTGAAAGTAGGAGATATGTAGAGCTAGACTTTTGTCCAAAGTGAGGCGGAAGCCCAGGTTTTTAAGTATTGCGATAACCCGGGATTGCTTGATTTATGACATGCATGGATCTGATGACGCTCCGCTCCACTGACTTGGCAATTCGGCCAGTGCGGGATAAGATTCCAGAAATGTTCACCGCTCCGGGTTCTTTTGTTCGTCCCCAGCTTATGTAGTGTAATATCTTCGGCAAATGTTTGCAAACAAAGCGCAGATCTATCACATGAGTTGCACTACTTTCGTATCACCATGAAAGAGGTTCCTAACCCAGAAGGACTAAGCTTGCAAATACGAGTATTAACGAAGTATACTAAGTTGAATGCTCGTTATATGTAGGTACCTATTGGGTAGGTAGGTACCTACCTTAACAGTTTAATTGCTAAATATATATATAATGATTATTGCATCCAAGAACTTAGTCGTTGGTTGATACGAACTTAAGGTAAGATACAATTTATGATTTATTAACGTCTCTAAACTTTTCAACCGATAGGTATACAAGTCTTTCCTTTATTAAAATAAACTTAACGTACAAACAAAAACACCTAGAATAAAGTGTTTAGTTAACTACACTTAAATAAACTCTCGCAAACATACATTAATACTCGTTGGAAAAGGAGAGATAAGGAGCTTCGGGAAGCCAGCCCTGTTCGATGTATGTCTTATAAAACCCATTTATTCACTTCAGCTTCTTACCTTATTGCAAGAGAAAAGGTGATGTATTAGGCAAGTAGTGTATATTTGACTATATCCTTTAGAGATAAATACTGCCTTGTTTTCTATAACTAGGTTGTTACTAGTACTATAACCGTGGGAATATTTACTACATTTGCCGATGCATACACATTGATAGTCATTTCGGTTAATAGATTTAATCTATTGTGCAAATGGCATCCTGACTACCGCAATTCATGGTTTACTAACTAAAAAGAAATCACATAATTATTATCAGAAGGTGGTGGTTCAAAGCCATTTATAACGAATAACGCAGTGGGTCATTAAAGCTTTTCTTGATGGTTATATAAAGTCATAACAGTAACCAACGCGACCAATACACAAAGAAGAACATCCTTCTCTTTCGACCTTACGGAGTTACGTGAGTAGTGTATCAAAGGCTTTGTGTTTGTGATTACCTAAAACATGCTGCAGTACAGAACTTTTGCATAGTCAAATTTAATGTAGATTGTTCAGTAACTACGAAGTTCTTTCCCAAGCTTATATAGGCGATCACTAATCCCGTATATCTTCCAACAACAACGAAGAAATAACTTTTGCTTTTTGATTAACAGATGCCCAGCATCATTTGTCAGCTGTCATGGCCCCCTTTTTTCTCAAACATCGCGCCAAGTGTCCGGGGCAGGACTCTCCTGATCCAGAAAGCGTCGTCGATGATTCTCCCTCTCTTTGGTGCGAGGGAACATTCTCAAGCGAAAACTCGCCTGCATCCCTTGATTGGCCACCTGGAGGAGGGAGCCTTGCACCCTGGATAGCGGTATTTATATGCGTGCCCGCAGCCGTAATTTTCTTGCTGCGGTGGATGTGGGCATGTATTTATCGTAGACGTCGTGGCTAAATAGTTGAGAGGAATTTTATAGATTATCGTCAATTGTTAGGGGCCACATTCCGAGTGGAACGATGAATAAATCATCGGAACGCGGGATTTGAGTACTTTGAATATCTTGCCATGATAATAAAAATATACTAGACCTCTATAATCGCAATCGGACCAATATGATACAGTGAGCTAGAGAGTTAATAATGATTTGGCCATCGTGATCCTGCTTAGGGTGAAGGGAAGACATCCCCTTGTATTGAAAACTAGGGATCAAGTCTACGATAGTGTTAGGCGCGAACAACTTTCCCAATATCATGCCAGCCTGTGGATGATAGGTTCCAGGGCAGCCATTTCAATAGATCACTCGTCAAAGGAGGGACATGACGGCATGATACGAATTGAGCGGGAAAGTTGTTCCATAGAACAGCCCTTCCTAATTTAAACGAATTCCACATTGCGATTTCTTGGTGTTGTAGTTATCCCTCGAGTGTCGATCCTACGAATCTTTCGTGCGTGCGTGGACTGAGACACAATACAGAATCATGAGTCAGTCCAATCCGACCACCGAGAATCAAGGGGCGATAGGTATGCAGTAAAATCAGGCTTATCCATTCCCTTAAACCCATACCGAGAGCCATTTAGACATAAAAGCTGTCGGAACCCTCGAACTATCAGGTATTATTCTCTCAGCAGTATCAACCAACTCATCTCTCATTCACAGTCACTCATTTAGTTTTGCACTTAACATTTCTATAAATTCACCTACCAAGCTTCTTCTGTCTTTCGCTATTCTGACCTTTCCCAAATCAATCATCCAAGATGCAGCAACGCGCCATTATCGCTCTCATCACCCTGCTCGCCGCAGCCGCCAACACCGCGCCACTCAACGCGGTGCCCGGTGCCGGAGCTCTCGCAGCCCCCGCTACCAAGGTCGTTGGGAATACCGCCCGAGCTGCCCCTCCCCCTATGCATGGCGTCACTGGCGGCGCTGCCGGGATGAAGGGAGAGTCCAAGAAGCAGCACAAGTCTGTCGAGGGTGCTCATGGAGCCATGGAGGGTAGTCAAGTGGCCGGTAGCGCCGCCCAAGAGGCCGAAAAGGCAGGACAGCATTCCATCGAGGGCAGCCGGGTAGCCGGCCAGCAAGGCCAAATGGCTCACAAAGAGGGTCAGTTCGCGAATAAGGATGAGCAACAAGCTGGTATGGCGGGCCAGCAGTCTGCCATGCAACAACAGCAGGCTGCGGAGGAACAGCACCAGGCTTACGAACACGGTAGCGAGGGTAGCCTGGCCGGTAACTACGGCGCGGACAGGAGCGCTTCCAAGAAGGGTCTCGCCCACAACAACAAGAACGGCGCCCACAGTGCCGACAGGGCCTCTTTGGACATGGCCGACGGCTTCCAGGCCGGATACGAGGGGTCCAAGTCCGGGTTCCAGGGGTCTAGGTCCGGATATGAAGGCTCCAAGCACATCCATCAGGGATCTACATCGGGTACTGAAGGATCCCACGCTGGATTCGAGGGCGCGCATGGCGCTGCTCAAGGATCCCAGGTCGCGGCCGAGGGCTCGAGGACCGGTTTTGAGGGTTCCAGGGGTGCCTCTGAAGCTTCAAGGATCAAGAAGGAAGACGATAAGGAGGAAGCCGGGCTTGCTGGATTTCTCGGCGGCTTCAGTGCTAACTAGAGGTAAGGCCATCAGTCTTCCTATATGATAAATAACTTACATCTTTACTGACTATGCTCAGGCTATGCCGCCGATCATCATTGGCATTCGCCAATATATCTCATACGGGGTGGAAAGTAGAGTTTGGAAATTGAAGATTGGAAAAAAAAGGGGGGAGGGGTATGCATCATTGGTAGTTTAGTCTTGAAGTAACAATTGATTCTGTGTTGTCTGGTGTATTAATAGATTATAATTTCAATTGGCTTTCTACCTTACCTCAATCACACCATACGCCGGCCCTTCTTGACCAGTAGTTCCCATTAATACATCATTCTCGTCTATAAATCTTCATATTGCCCCCAAGTCTATACGTAAAATGTACCTATCCAACGCCTCTATTATACCAACCATGGGTAGAAATGCCGTCTATAGCATTAGGACCCCGCTGTGATCTCAGTAATTATCCAATAATATACCTCTCACTCACTTCAGTGATAGACCTTGACTTGCAATATTAGCAATTAGAGTTTTAAATTGAGGGCCAAGTGAATCAACAACGATCGAGACGTCTGGGGGTTCGGGCCACGCCTGCTCCTCCTGACGAGTGAGAGCATCTGGGTCCCAAGTCTCTGTTTTAGCGACAGCCTCGATCTTTCCAAGAGCTTTTATACCCTTAACATCCTTCCCGCTCCTTGGCAGGCCTCTAGGTGTGTTTGGTGTAACAATAGTCTCATCCAAGAGGCAGTGCCAACGCGTTATGTACACCCCTGGACCGCCCATGCTTCCACATGTCTCTTTATTTTCGTAGGAATCCAGGCCGTCTATGATATTCTGCATCCGTACTATTGATACTTTTTCTGATCTGGAGAGATATTCAACGTGGTCGTCGATGATGGCCCTGACACTGCTCTGCTGGTCGGGTGGAAGTTTGCCAAATAGATCCTGCATGCTCATATCCATTTCTCTGGGGTCACAAGAGTTGCTTCCTCGATCGGCCCGTCTGAAAGTCTCGAGGCTTTTCTTGGCCCAATTTAGCCACGTTGTCCGCAAGTCTGGACACCCTTCAGCGAAGTCACGTAGATAGTCGTAGGCTAGCTGGCGGTTCCGTTTTAATAAAGCGACATAATCCTCAACGGACGGAGGGGGAGTGCTGTTCTGTGCTTTGCTGCTATTTCGTTCCTTCGGCTTACTTGTCTCTATCAAGTCCGTCAAAAAGCTCTCAACAGAGCTAAGATGCTTACGTATGTCAACACTCTTGTGAATATCTCGAATCATAGGTTCGAAGACAGACACAACATCTCGCACGATAGTTGTAGTTAAATCCGGGGTCTGACGGCAGAGAACCTCGGTGATTTTCTCCCTATCTCGGATCGCGAGTTGAGCTGAGTAATATTGCAAACACTGGGCATGTTGCTCCTCCGTAAGCGGTTCTAGCGATGATTTGTCCTTTACCTCTAGAATAGCCACGATTATGGATTTTCCATCCCGCTTACTCGATTCGCGAAGTGATTCGTGTTGCTCTCTAGAAGCTTGTAGGTGTTCGTCAATTGCGGTTAGGCACGAATCATCGGGCCTATCTTTGCTTCGCTTAATATTGTCGACAGCCTTGCGGAACTCGCCGGTATCCCATTCTAACACTAAAGATATTATCCTAAGTATGAATAAGTTAGTTGGCTCTTCCTAAATCTGTTAGTAAGAGGCGCGCACCTTTGTAAGAGGTTCATCCCATCTGAAGCATTCTGCGTCAAGCCAAGCCAGTTCGAAATTGCGCCGACACTGACTTTTGCCAGAAATAACCTAACCATAGCGTTGATCATAGTTCCAGCATTTCCGACGCGCAGTGTTTGCCCAATCACTGAGTATGGAATCAATCCATGAATGTTATTGATCAACTTGAGTAAATAGGGGCCTTCCGCCGAGAGGACAAAAAGATGGTGGAGAAATGTAGCTACATATATTATAGCGAGATTAACAGCAGCATCAACTGCTGGCGAATGATCCTCGAGGTTTGCAGCCTTCGTGAAGTGATTGAATAATTCATCGATCAAGTTCCCATAGACTAAATGTTGAACCACATCATCCCATGCCCTAGAAAGATCTTTTGCTGTCCGGGCGTCATATTGGCCATGTAGGTTCGGTAGCTCATCATTTGGTACACCGCTTAACAGACCCCTAGTGATGCATTCGTGGATGACTGAGGCAGCTGAGGCCAACCGTTTCCTACTACCCAGCGTCCCTTTATCGTAGCTTTCCGACAGTTCTGCTTCGCCAAATCTTCTCATAATACTCCGGAATTTGATAGTCCAGAATTCCGAGGGAAGATCTCTGACTCCAGGAATAGGAAGAATTAATCTGGTAAGAAGAAGTTGTAGCAGTGGTGAGGCGGATTTTCTGTCTGCGTTACCACTTCCATCGCGGGTTGATGGATCAAACGGATACCCATATTTCTCGATAGCTTCGGGGTTCTTAAAGCTTTCAGCTTCCGAGTAAGTCTCATGGTGAACGAGAATGTCGACTAAAGCCTCTAACTGCTGCGGAGACAAAGTTGTAGAGGACATGATAGGCGACTGGAGATTATGGGTTAAGAAAATCCAAAACGAAAGAAGGGTATTTATTTAATCCATATATCTTAGCATTGGATTGATACCTTTGCATTACAACGTCTTGGAATCTCTTACGCTGGGGCATAAATTAAAATCAGTACGAGACTAGGTACTGGATTAGGTACACAATTGATTTTATCGGAGTAGAAGACTTCCAACAATTGAGTCTTTGGGTAAGGTAGGTACCTAGGTACCTGACATTTTGGGATAAATTGCTGACGTCACAACGAAATAAGTGGCTCAAACTTCCAATAATGTCATACAATTTTAGAATGGAGTAACTACCTGTACATGTGCATAGTAATAGATTGTATGGGCTTTCATGTACTTTATAGTACCTGTTAATAAGATGCATGTTGATTTTCTTCAACTCAATAATATCCATTTTATTCACTCTAGTGAGCACCCTTTGTGTCCCATTTAATATTACATAATAGCTTAGGCAGTTCCGGTAAGCAACATTTATATACTCCAATTTATGCAATTCATTATTTCGCAATAAATTATTCACCCGACGATCCCCCACAAAACACTCCAAACTTGGCCAGTCTTCATCCATCATCATAACCTCAAAATGACTTATGAGAACAATGCCACCAGGCCGCGATGATATCAATGGCTCGCCCCGGGATATATATACTGGGGTTCTCCCTGTAATACCATCCGATCTAGGTCCCGATAATCCGTCGCGTAATAATGCCGCAACTGCCGCGTCCGCCGCTGGTGTTCGAGCTCTGAGCGCTCAGGCCATTGCTTTTTACTTCAGGGCTCCCGTCAAGGCTTTCTTCCGGACACGTGTCGACTATCTTGCGTATGCCAGGAGCGTGCACCAGACTCAGACGGAGTTACTGGCTCGCGCTGCTGCTAATAGCCAAACTGCTTCGAGGGTAGGCCTCACCTTCAAACAAGCATGGATGTGGGCACGAGGTACTACCCCGGGCTTAGTTGCGTCCGTCGTTCAGCAGCACGGATGGAGTATCATACCACAGCAGATCCTCCCGCCTCTTATGGCGAATGTCGGAGTTGGCGCTGTGCTGTATACCAGCTACTTACACATCTTGGCTCAGCTGCATGAGGAAACATCAAGGGCGCAGAAGAGGGTATTCCCTCCCCCAGACCCGACCCATACCTTCACTGCAGGGTTCATAGCCGGAAGCATTCAAAGCATTGTCGCGGCCCCGCTTGATGCCATACAGGCGAGATACGACCATCGTGATCTCATTTCCGGCAATGAGAACGGGAAACCGAGGAGCATGTGGGCGTTCTCGGCAGAAAAGCTTAGGGAAATAGGACTTCGAGGGATTTTCGCGGGATGGGGACTATCTTTCTTGAAAGATAGTTTCGGAAGCGCAGTTTTCTTCAGCACTTTCGAGTTTGTTAAGGCCCAGGGCTTCTATCGGTTCATCACGTGGTATTATGGTGGACTACACCCTGACGTTGTTGATGTGTTGGCCCAAAAGAGGCCGTCCACTCATAACAGCTCGAACGACAATACTACGAAGGATGGTAGCCGTCCAGTCGTCATACGTCCGCACTACGCAATCGAGCCGATATTTCTGCTATTCGCTGGCTTCACGGCCTCACTCACCCAACAGCTAATCCTTCATCCATTAAACCACATTCAAGTTGAACATTGGGACCATCTAGAAGACCTCGATGCTAAAGCAGCGAAGTTGAGAAACTCAGCAGTCACGAACCCTGATAAGCCCAGGCGTAGGTGGCGCATGCTCCGAGCTTATTATCACGCCTACCAAGAAACCTGGGCTAAGTGCACCGCTGAAGCAACCTCGGAGGGGAGAAGCTTGACACGGTGGTTATACCGCGGGTTTTGGTGGAATACTAGTAAGTCTTTCTCTGTCATAAATAAGCCAATGTCTATGTCCTATCAACCTGATGGGCGATATATCTAACAAATCACTACAGTCCGACAGGTGCCAAGTACTAGTGCTGGTCTAATTATCTTCGAGCTTGTCCGACGTAAATATGGAAGCGGAAATGAGCCCGTGCGGGTTGCAAAGGACGATTATGAAATTCTCTTAGAGTAGATTTTTGATAATGGGTTTCGGTATCTTTGGTTTTAAGTACAGGGCAGGAATTCCCCACTTCGCGACAGGTTTTCCAACATAGCGATGGATATGCAGCTTTTCTAGCATTTTGGTGTAGACATACATAGATCACGCACACGCGGTCAACCTTATCTCCCCTTATTTCCAGCACTACGAATAAATGGTTCAAGAGGAAAAACCTGTCCTTCTGGTGTAACGCCTTCGTAAAGTTGTGCCCAACGATACTTCCATGCCTCGGGCGTTGGCCAAGCATTTTCTGGGTCCCGCAGCCATAAACGTAAAAGGTGGCGGCTGTATTAAGAGGGTAAACTTCGTCAGCAACAGAGATAAACGCGTTTACAGCTACACAGTTTGAAAGTATGCTTACCGCTTCTCTAACGTGTCAGTAAATCCGTCTCTTGCGTGGAAGATGGCGAGGTTATTTATGTACTGGATATCTCCTTTTTGGAAGTCGGTATTTACGCAATACTTCTCGCCTAGGAAATGGATTGTATCGAGAGCTTCAGCTTGGGCCTCTGAGATAGGCGGAATGCTGGAGCTGCGTGGGAGAGCACCGAAGCCGACGAAGTATCGCCGACCATATTGCAGGGCTACTCGCTCCGGGGATGAATCCGTCGCAGGGAAGTGATACAGCAACGGTCTTTCTACGTACTGCTTATCGGCTTTCTCAAATCTAGGGCGCAGAAGGCAGTTATTAGTAAAACAGAAGTGCCTGGATTCTTGGAATCTCAGGAAGAATCTGATGGCAAACAAGACCACGTCTTAAGAAATAACTCACACTTCCATATCCCAACTTTGGGACAAGGTATGGATGAGGTCCGGACGAGTAGCAGCAATTTCGTTATAAACCCGCCACGTACTCGCTAATTTGCTAGCACCGCCCGCTGCCGACGTCTCGAGGGCAAACAAAGACACAATATCGCCAGAATCCGTATGGAAGACCTGCTTGTCGGTTGTGTAGGCCGGACTGCCGATGGAGGCATTGTTCTGCGACCAGGTCAAATCTTTGATATGGCTAAGAACCACATCGGCCTTCTGGCCGTTATACTTGTGGTCCTGCCGGCCGCGCTGAGCGGCAATGTGCGCGGAAATGCCCGCGTAGGTGATGATGTTTTCTTCCCGGGAGTGGTCGTCGACACGCAGACCGCGAATCACGAAAAACCCGTGTCCGTTGTGTAATTCTGCGGACAGGCGGCGTAGTTCCGCATGGAGGTTCGGCAGCGGGAACGTCTCTGCCGTGAGATGGCCCAGCGACAAACCCAATCCTTCATGACGGTGGTTAACAAGAGATCACGGCATGCAAATATAAGCACCACAGCCTACCCTTGAAGTGATCTACAGCTCGATCTATCTCATGAAGCTGTTCATTACTGAGAACATAGGTCCAGTCATATGTGTCTGCCACAGTTTGACCTTCCCATACCAAATCCCCCTTCAATTGCGCCGGGAATCCTTCCGGTAGTGTAGTTGGCAAGTTGCCCTCTTTGAGCCGGCGAGCCGCTCGGGCCTGCCACTTCTCGTAGTCCGGAGCATACGAGATATCGGGCTGACCCGGCGGCGCGGGTGCCTTCGGCGTTACAAAAGTAACGGTGGTTGTCGACATGCTTACTAGGTACCTATTTACTTCTTCTCGGGGTCAGAGCAACTCGGTTGGACTCGCTTATTCGTATAGTTGCGCAATGAGATTAATGTTTTTTTCCCAGGACGCATTATTATCTATAATTATCTCCCCATCGTTAGTGTCAAGTACTTCCTAAGCCAAGTTGGAGAAATGAGCAACATCACACCAAAATTGCGTCATCTGTTACCCTCCAATGCTACTTGCGAGAACTGCAACCGGTTATATTCTATTTGCTGTAACATAGATACTTACCTAGGTATTAATTGTATTCGAAAGTAGGTTCACTTGAGTAAACGATCTACTGGAACGAAAGATATGAGTCTACTATTTTGTTTCAGGGGCATCATGCCAATCATATACATCGACGGCTGTTTCTTAATGCCCCGCATTTCCCTTTACACATATGACTTTATAGAACAGTATACAGCTAACCTAGAACCTTTGAGCTATTCAAGATAATAGCTAGACTTTTTTGGTAACCATAATCTTGCGGCTTTATGGGAGAATAGCTTTACGGTTGTTTACTCTCTTGTATTCTTTTAAAGATAGGTACCTAGGTAGGTAGGAGTCATTATATGAGACAAAGGACCCTCGCCGTAGTCTTAGTATTACACAATTGCCATCCAGAATATCCAAGCCATAACTTCTGGTAAACGCCATGATTCAGATCGCCAGTATACACATATAGGTATCCAAGTACACAACAATTCCCTTTTAAATCCCATGGAAAGTCTCAAAGATACACTTAAGTGGGCAGTAACTAACGCTTGCTCCACGATCTTATCTAGCGACTGGTCGTAATTATGGTCGATTGACTACAAGAGCTCATCTCAAGTTCGATTTAGAAAGCGTTGCAGCTGCCTACACGGGGCTTTTCTCTTTTTGAATTCGTCGTCCGGATTGAAAAGGGATTCCTGGCGGAAGGGTTAGGCCGATTAGCGAATGTAGATTGGGTCGAGCTCTATATCAGAGACTCAACATCTTGTCGAGGCCGACGCTCACGTTTAAATTCCACTTTAAATTTTCCCACCTCCTTATATAGACCGTATAACGGATGCGATGCTAATCCTATGGCACCTGTTGTCGTTGTTGCTGTTGTTAGATTGGTGGTCATGGCTTGAATGCAGGGGATAAGGAGTAGTTGAGACTAAACTCACCAGCAGATGTCTTGAATGCTATACTACCAATTCCTTGTATGAACCCTTTAAAAATTCCCAGGAACCCGTCTTTTCTGGCACACTTGTAAGGCAACACGAACCAATCTGTGCTACCATCAAGTAACCCGTACAGCAAGGCCTGCAGTGAAACATATTAGAATATGCACCTAGGTAAGGCGAGGTAATCATGAACTCTTACCTGGACAGCGGCAACGATCCCCGATGGGAAACCAGTGATCTGAAACCACTTCCGAACAGTGGTGTCGTTATATAATGTTGGAGTGAAATGCAGCGCTTTCGCTATACCGTGTCCAATAGTAAAAGGAATCTTGAGCGCGCCAGCAATAATCAGCCCCATCCCCCTAATCATATCCCACCATGACGTCCAGAACGGATGACACCCTTCGTCGACGTCCTCTTCATCGTGTTTGACATTCGCAACTTCAGCATTCCTCTCCCAGTACGGAGCGCCTCCGTATGTTTTGACTGATTCGTGAGACCCGTTCAGAGGCGGATGCCCATGGGAACCGACATTGATGGTGCTGCCAGCGAGGTCGTCCATATCTGCAATAAACTTCATGCCGTAATCCCGTCTTCCAGTGACGGACATCTTAGAAGTGGTAGCAGAGGGTGGACGTTCCATTTTGAATGTTTTGGCGCTTCAAAATAAACCAAAGCTGTTATGCTGCTGCCTTGGAACCACATGCAGGTCAATCCGATTTAAGTTGAGAAGCGGCCTGACGATTAGGGGGGGGAAAGGGTCCGTAAGTATAAAAATGTAAAAGTAAAATACGATAGAAGAGTAGAAGGACGGACTAAAACTACGCGTCTTGGCTTTGGAGGAGAGGCGGCGGAGTGTCGATCGCTCAAGGCACCGAGATTATCGCGAGGATGATTGGTTCAATAATGGACAGAATTGGTGGGAGACGCGCTCGTCCAATCGGCTGATTGGGCACTTAGACTGACATGTATGTCTGATGAAACCTATAGTGGCGCAGCGTATCATCGTTTACAACTTCTCTTTCTTTTTTTAAGTTCTGACGCTTCAAGGATAATTTGTTTAGTCGTTTATGTATGTATCAAGGCCACTCCGCTGTTTAAGTCAAGCTAACCGGACGATGGATGAAGGATCAGAACCCCTACTACACAGATTACCGTAGTCATTTGAATCGGGTAGCCAAATTATGAATGATTTCTATATTATCATTAGGCAAATTATCCCTAGATTAATACTATTTTCTTTTATCGCTCTATTGCTCACCCTTTCGATCGGGCCAAGCATCATATAGCCCCTCGTGAACAGTCACATCTCCAAATACCACTTCCCCTTCACCGTCGTGGAAGAATCTAATTTCTCGAGAAGCGGCATACCAAGATCTACTTAGATGTTAGCACTTTATCTCAAAGATGAGGAACCAAGGAGTATAAACTTACCGAGCCCAAGTACTTAGAGCGAATCTCCCATTAGCATGCACCTCGACAATAGAGTTATCAACCACTATGGTCAAGTTAAGACTTTCTATCTCCTGTTGGCCATCTTGCACCAACTCAAACAGGCGTAGTCGGCCCGCCTCGTTACGAGAATCGATACCATTTGTCGTCTTTGCCGCGGCACTGGAATTGCTGCGGTCGACAACGATGGACTCGTTGGAGAATTGATAGTAGATGGTCGTGCTCTCGTACTCAGAAGACAGGATCTGGAAGCCAGCTCGTAAATCACTCCCGCGGCAAGCCCTCGGGAAAGAAAGCGAGGCGGTAATCACATAAAATTTGCTTTCGGGAATGTTCTGGAATGCTATAACGCCTGGTGAGTTCAAGGTCCGACCCGGTTCGATAGTAGAGTCGCCGCTAGTTAATGCAGACAGTGCCTCACGCGCGATCTCCTGCTTTAAAGTCACCAGCTCAACGACACCAGACTCGTTGCTACCAACTCGCCACGATCCTGTTTCACGAACAAGTTCATTGTCGACGACATTGCTGATCTTCCCGACACTCAACTCACGCGGGAGTAAGAGTGCACCGGTCCAATTCTGCTGATTAGTCGGGAAGTCCAGAGTGTCGTAGAAATCCCCCGTCAACCATAAATAGGAGACGAACCGATCGGGGGCATCGCTTTTCTGCGAGGCTTTCGAAGTTGCCGGTAGCTCCTTGCCAGCGGCAGCATATGCAGAAGTTCCCCAGTCGAGCTTCCCGGCCATGGTCGGTTGAAACTTGAGTTTTCCATCCTCGCGAGAAATATTGCCAGCCGCCCAAAGCATCTCGCGGAAACCCGAGACTTGTGGCACAATCGGGTCCAGCGACCATTCAGCGCCCAAGGTCGTGAAGATCTCGCCTTCGGCATTGTAGCCCTGCTCATCCAAGCTGAAGATGTTGGCGACTTCGAAGTTAAACCCCCATCGACCGGCCCAATCACCATTACCCCAGGTTGTGTTCGCGGGTTCGTGCCACCATTGGCCTAACTCTTCCCAGTACTGGAACTCTGGGTCGTGCTGTCGGTAGAGGAACTGGCTAGGCCCCTCTCCGTGGACGCCTCCCGAGATAACGGTATACCAGGTCCCAGGGGCACTTCCAAGTTCGGTATCGAGCTGGCTGTTCTGGAAGACGAAAGGGTCACGGAAACCCGTCACATTGACAGCAAAAGGCGGTGATGGAATGACAGGCCCTTGTTCAAGTTTCGTGAAGTTACGGCCTCCGTCACGAGATACCGCTAAAGACTGCGTCTCACTTCCCCGTGTGTATGGAATGGTCCACTGGATGGGCAGGTAGCTCACAGATGTATACAGAAGGGTGGGTTTGCCGTCGATACCGCTAGGGATGACCGACCCATCGAATACTGCGATTGGATCATTCTTCCCGCCTGCTACTATGAACGGCCGTCCGTCTGGATTGGCATCGTGATACGTAACGAGATCGTCTGTTGTGGCGCCAGCAGCACCGTTATGCAACCAACCGACATGAAAGAGCCCAGTTTCGGGATCGGTATAATGCATACAGGGATCACCTATCTGTCCCGATGGAGGAAGAACGTGTGCTTTCGGCCGCCACGTTTCGAAGAGACTCGAATTGGCGAGAGTTGACAAGTTTGGCGGCGCCGCATTGTAGTCGATGTCCTGCCTCGCGGCAAGGGTTCCCGCCAAAACAGCTGGTGCAAGCTTCATCGTGCCTTGAGATGTTGAAGATGAGGCTCTCCCAAGATAAGTTTTGAGTCCTGAGTGGCTAATGAGAACTTCATCACCATACGTAGTCACCTGTAGTATTTATATGATGGCCCATGGGCCCTTCGGTCTAACATTCCTAATCTTGCTCCACCGCAAGGTCACGATGCGACTTTGGAATGCTTGGAATTTGGGAGATTCTGTGGGGTTTGCGGAGAACTCCGTTCTGGGGTCAAGGATGAGGCTAGAGATATGCGGAGTATAATCCGGACACTAACTACAATAGATATAGCCTCGGCCTTATTAAACAACTACTCATCCCTTTAGTGCTTTGAAATCTTGTCTCTAGAAGACTATTGAAGGTTGGCTTAGCAGCAGCTCCGCAGCATCACGAATAATAATCTCGTCATAAGTTAGATTTCGTAAATAGGTAGGTTAGGTAGGTAGTTATTAGATTCTTCTAAAGTACTCAGCATAGTTCTCGTACCATACCAAGCCCCATGGGCAACACGTGTATATAACACTTAGCACCTTGTGAATATAGGTAGAGTTTAGAAGACTCAAGAAAACGGTTTCTTGAGGATTGATATCTACCTCGGATTCTCACATCAGACTAGTCACCGGTGGAAAGTGAACTCGAATGGAACCATTCCTGTTTACTACAACATATTAGCAAGATTTACAGGACGATATTGCCTAGGTTAAGCAAAACAACTATCATATTTATATATAGTTTAATTGAATGAGCCCCTAGTAAGAAGATTCAGGCTAATCATTTAGGCCTGAGGAAAGGATGCGCTTCAGTATTGAGCACATAGTCGTCAAGATTAATGACATCGGGGGTCGAGAATAGGAGGTAAAAGTATTTCAAAGTCTCCGCTAACCAAAAGCTCTATACTCAAATGTTAGTACCACGAGAGACACACGCATAGTTAGGTAAATAGGTACTCATACTCACCTCCATATAGTCCTCTTTTGGTAGAACATCCGCCATGCGGGTCACGTCCTTTACGGCCGCGTGAGTCCCCCGGTCGGTCTTAGTTCCGTTCGCGATAGCCGTGAACATATCCCATCCTATGTCTTGCCAAACTGTGTTCCCAGTGATACGATACATGACGAACACGCTCTCTATCGCTTCCGGTCTTAGGATATACCGGGGGTCTTTAGCAGTGGTGAATCCAAGAGGAAGATGATCCTTCCCTATATCATCAGAAATCAGCACGTGTCAGCTAGGAGACCAGAAGAAGATGAATCAAGTTGACTACTTCGAGAAAGCTACGAGGAATTAAATAGATTAGGATCTTATACGCCAACTTACACTCGCGCCGCTTCTGTTTCTCCTCGTCAAATCGCTTCTCGTCCCACTCGCAATCGTCAAACGACTTGCAAGCCACCATATTCAGCCGTTCGGGCATCATCCCCGTTGGAAACGACCGGTACCCGTACACGCAACCAAGCGTCAACTTGGCGCCAATATTGACGTATCCCGGGTTACCAAACAGCTTCCCACTTAGCGCATATACTCCACCAAGATAGCAAGCGAGATGCTCAGTCTCCTCGTCCAAGGTCACCTCGCCCGTGGCAGACACACTAGCACTACTAGCAATAAGCATCTGCATGTTGTTAGGCACCATGGGTCTAAAGAGCAGGTTGTTCTTAGCGGCCTCTAAAAACCCCTTAGACATCATCTCGTACTTCGGCTCCGTGCCCCCAAGAAGGGCATGCTCTTTGGGAAGATACTCGTATAAGCTATCGGCACATCCGGCAAGAGTGTACGAGTTCCCCGTTACGACGTCCTGGGATTTCATGGAAACGAAGGTGGGCCATAGACCCGGTATCAAAGTTTGGTTTTGGCCTCGGTAGAAGACGTCCATTACTCTTGCAGCTGCATCGTAATATTTCGGGTCTCCCGTGAGCTGCGAGAGCCGCGTCAGTTCAAGAGACAGCGTTCCCGGAGAGGCCGAGACGACGGAAGCCTCGACAGATAGGGGTTTCCCTGTTTTAGCGGCCTGGAAATCGATAAAATCAACGGGCATCCGATTCTCTGTGTTGAAAGCTACGTAAATCAAGTCTCCAAGCTCGATAGCTTTCAAACGCAAGACATCTCGCTTGCTAAGGTCATACGTCGCCAGTAGACCTCCTAAGTAGCGAATGTTCGTCTCGAAGGTGTTGACTCTTGTTGAACTAGATCGACCGAAGTCTATCTTGGAGACCGCATCGACCGCCTCGTCGAATTCATCCCTTAGACCCAAAATCCACAAGGTATCGAGAGAGTCAACTAAAGTCGCAGCCCATCCGCTGAATTGGTCCTGAAATGACCCAGAGATCGGTTTCAGTGCATCCTTCATCCAAGCATACTTTTTGTATGCCGTCCAATCGTCGAGGAATGTTCTCTTCACATCAAGACGTCTTGCATCCCGAGTCCGTCTATCGGCAGATGCCTCGGAATGAAAACGAGCCTGGACAGGTAGGCGGCGAGGCTTCCCCGCTGGCAAAGGAGTTATTTCCTCGGCAGGAAAATGGAAGGGAACGGTGCTCCAATCGAAGCTACTTCGCTTTAATGCGATCGGAGGAGAGGTTGCATCACTGTTCATATGCCGTTCGAGCCTGGTGAACTCCGAGATCCACAAGCCCGAAAAAGAAGCCGACAGCATCCACCATAGTACAAGGGCGCCGGTAAGAAGGATTAAGGTACGTCTATGCTTGCGAATTTGGTAATGCATTATAATAATAACAATAATACTAATACTGATACACGACCTGCGTAACCAGACGCAGGAAAGCGAATGGAAACGAATTCAGATATGGCAACGGACGACAAAACCATATTATTATGTTTGGAATAAGGCATTTCAAAATCTGACTGTGCCAATGCCCCAACGTGTCATTTCCCAGCCCTAGCCAAGGGGAAGATACGATTTCACGTAAATTACCCAAGTTACCCAGAATAAGGTCCAACCTTCTCCAACTAGCGTTGATCCCGGGACCAATGAGACAGAGCATAGCCGTCCGAGGGGTCAGGGGGTTAAACGAGATAAGAATCGGCCAACCGGCCGGGGTCTAAAGGGGCACGGAGCTCCGCCAAGAAGACACACGGACTATATTACTCATCCGTGCCAGACGGTTGGGATCGTCGGTCAGCTCGGATCGGTCCGTGCAATATGCACACCGTGAATGCCAGATAAAACAACCGAATATTGTTCATAATGTAATAACTAATACAATATGAACTATACAGACCTATTCTGTTTCTTATCCTTAATTTAGATTTTAGCTGCTGCCATCTATGGTATTAAAAGTGCCTCTATTACCCCACAGCCTTACTTTCATAGACTATCACAATATTTATTTCAGAAAACCTCGACCTACGTATGCCGGGTAGGGGAATAGAACGCTTATTGTTGTTGCAATCGCTACGTATAATCTCTTGCTATGTATAATTAGCTTTGCCCAATAATATATTTTAACATGAATAGACTTATTGTCGTAAACGCATGGACTTCATCCATAGGTTTCTCAGCCTTAGACCAACCGTTCTAAACTTCATAAATATGTTAAGAAGTTACATCAAAATGGGCTGAAGTCACTCTATTCAACTACGGCCTTTTTATCATATAACTTCTCAGGTCTAGATTAGGAGGTAATTGTCGTAGCATGCTTGACAATCTCTTAATATATGTACTCACTAGGCAACCACCTACGCCAAGGTACTGTGCGATGAATATTTAATAGTTCTGAGATGCTTCTCTCTAAATGAATCTTGATGTGTTATTTTATTGTATATTCCTAATTTTTACTTGCGTAAATTTCAAGATTTGACATCTATTTCGTCCTTGATTACCTCTTAAACAGCTACCTCTCTTTTTGATTTGGCATCAAGAGGATAACATGGCCACCCTAGCTTAATTTACATCTTCGAATAGATTGTATATAAGTGAAAATCACCAATACGAAACCCTTTATACGGCTACAAATAGTTAATGCGCATGTTATTGGGTCCCACGTGGTTTAGTTGTTTTAGTCGATAGTGCAAGGTTATTTATAGCACCCTTTGAGCCTAATATAGTACTTCAGATAGGAAATCTGTTGAATAAGAAATTACCTGTATAGATGAATGAAGTAATCTAAGGTTAGGCAAAATAACTACCCTTGTCGCTCGAGATATCAGCAGTCACACGTTGGACTGGACCCCCCGCGCCGAGAGTATGAGGATCAATTTTGCCGGCACTCCATTTTGCGGAGAATGCTTGCTATATTAAAAGGACTTCCGCAGGCGCAATGCAAAAAAAATATCCCTTACCTACCTAACTTGAAAGATCTATTGGCGAGATTTGGGAGATATCAAAGTCGGCAGGGATTCAAGGAGAAAGGTGAACGATGATTACTACGGTTCGCCAGGCCATCGGGGCCAGCTTGTCAGTGTTAGCGCTCAGCTCTACAACACTAGCCGGGCGCTGTGAGAGATCCTGCTTAGAAGGCCTGATCTCAGACTACCTCGATGCCTTAGTAGCCCACGACCCATCGAGTTTGCCCACAACCCCAGACGTCAAATACGTAGAGAATGATCAAATATTACCATTCGGCTCTGGCGAGTGGCATATCGTGGAGTCACTAGGGAAGTACAACCACACATTCTCTGATCCCGAAGCGGGCCAAGTCGCTACCATCACTACCATCACTGAGAATGGCGTGGGCGCTATCTACCTCGTCCGCCTCAAGGTAGAAGAAGACGGAAAGATAAGCGAAATCGAATCACAAATCACACGTGATTCAGGCGGCGCAGAGCTCTATGAACAGCGAGGTCAGCCGGAAGCCGTTTGGTACGAGGCTGTACCGCCCGAGGAAAGGATTACTCGAGACGAGCTGATCTCACAAACCAACAAGTATTACACCGGCATGCAGGGAAACGACCCTAAGGGTGACTACAGCTTCTTCGACAAGGAATGTAATCGTCTGGAAGATGGCCTTCAAACGACAAACGTTAAGACCGGCGATCCGTATGGCCACTCTAACGATACGGCATTCGCTTCCCTAACTTGCGAGGAGCAATTCCAGACAGGATTTCTTGGTTTCGTTACGAGAATTCGGGAACGTCACTTCCCCGTGGTGGACGAGGAGCGCCAGGCCGTCTTTGCTATCACTACTCTGGATCATAATGCCACGGTGAAATCATTGCCTAGCGTAAATGGTACATCCTCGCCAATACCGCGTTACTTCGAAACGCCGCGCTCGTTGAGAGCCATGGAGGCATTTCGCTTGCGTGGTGAGAAGCTCTATCGCATCGAAATGACACTAACTGAAGTTCCTTATAACATGCGAGCGGCATTTCCCGATGTTCCACCCGTAGATCTCAGCGGGCCTGGTACCAACTTCACCACTTATCCCATTCCGTGCGATCAGGTTTGCCTAGAGAATGTAGTGGGAGATATGCTCATGGCGATCCGGGTCCACGATCCCACGCGTCTACCCCTAGCGAAGGGTGTACGCTACTCCGAGAATGGCCAATTTGTAGCGCTCGGAGACGGGTTGTGGGAGACACTTGAAGCGATTACTTGGACGGACAGGTATGGGACGGTTTTAACCGATCCAGAAAGCGGGACGGTTGGCTACTGGGGATTCAGTACGGAGCACAGTATACCGGGTGTACTCTCGCTACGTATCAAAGTCGACAATGGCCAAATAACAGAAATCGAAGCGAACGTCGTGCGTGGAGAGACTACCGATAGTCGTGGCGGGACAGTAACGCTTATGCGTCCGCCGCTTCCAGTCGAGTGGGAGGGTAATACCACAAGCCTCCTCGACCCTGTGTTCCAGGCATATAGCACTAACGGTGAGATCCCACCGGGATTGCTGAACGCATATTTCGATGGCCTAGAAAAGCATTCAAGCAAGGGAGTGCCATTTGCAGAAGGGTGCACTAGGCGTGACAACTTTGGCCAGGGGGATCTGACTTGTGCTGATCAGCTGGATGGGAAGGGACCGGTCCCGAATGGTCTCTCCAACACTACTACAACAGTGCGTGATAGGCGAATCCTGGTTGCGGATAGTAAAAGAGGAGTGGCGTTGGCCGTAGTTCTGGTGGATGAACCTGCCAACGGTCCCGGTCCACTGTCACCGGCAGGTCGTGTTCCGGGGACTTACATGATTCCGCAGTTGATCAAAGTTGATAACGGGTCGATTTCTCATATTGAAAGTGTGATTAAATGGGTTCCGTTCGGATACACGTCTGCATGGGGGGAGGCGGATGAAAAAGCAGACAAATGAGTAAGGGAGTGAGTTAGAGTTGTTGTTTTTGAGAGGAAGACTTGGAAATTAAATCCCAAGTACATGGGTACCTAGGTACTTTGTGTATATAACTATATCAGATTAATGCAAAGATACTTTTATGAAGAACATGCAGTTTTATGCAATACAACCCCTCAGGCCCCGCACCCCGCACCACTTAGTGGAGGGGCATCCTTGCAACTTTTCAGGCCGCGCCAGCCCTAATATCTTTACTTTACACCTTATACTTTACATGAGTAGGATCGCTGGCAATACTACCCAGGTTAGGTACTGAGGGACGCCACATACCTAAGTAACCTAGTCTATTATCGTTGACCTACAGAGTCACTCTTATTCAGGTTCTAGAAAGACCTCTCGAATATAAGGAGACTTCAAGGTCTGAACGCCAATTCAGAATGCAGTCCGGAATATCTGGTATTACACCCCTTAACCCCCCATCCTTCACTTGAAGATAACTTAGCTTACTTTCGTGGTCTCCAGCTTCTCAAGAGCTCGTCACTCAGTTCAACAAGTTCTTAGGCGACCCGTCACAATTTGGACTTCTCGTGACTATCACTGGGGAGTCCTTAACTCCGTCAACTACGCTCCCGCGATCCTCTCTATCGAGCAGCTTCGACGCTGACCTTCCGAAGCTGTCCTCTTACATAAAACCCGATGAACCCCTCTACGTCATCCTACGCCGATATGACACAGCCCCGTACCTAATAGCCGTTACCTACGTGCCCGATACGGCTAAGGTGCGGCAGAAGATGCTGTTCGCGTCGACGCGGTTGACGCTGGTGCGTGAGCTGGGATCCGATCACTTCCGGGAGACGATCTTCGCAACCATGGCTGAAGAGCTGAGTGCCGACGGTTTCAAGAAGCATGACCGTCATAATCAACTTGAGGCGCCCTTGACCGAAGAGGAGAGGACTTTGGGCGAGGTGAAGAGAGCTGAGGCTGAGGCTGGTGCCGGCACCGGTGTTCGTGAAATCCATCTCAGCAAAACAATGAACATGCCTGTCGCTACCGACGCGCTGGTCGCCCTAAGCGCTCTAGGTCGCGAGGAGGGAACCGGACTAGTGATGCTTGTGAGTTCTTCGAGCAATTGTAGCATCGGGGAATATACGTTAGGTACTAACTGGAACCAAACAGAAAATCAACCCCGAGACCGAAGTCGTAGAGCTATTCCAAGATTCTTCCTCGCCCTCCACAATCCCTGAACTCGTGAAGAGCATTTCGGCAACTGAACCTCGCTTCACTTTCTTCCGATACAAAGCCACACCGCCGAGCGGAGGAGATGAGAAGAATGTCATACTCTTCTTCTACACGTGTCCCGCCTCCGCGGGAACCAAGGGTATTAAGTTCCGAATGTTATACCCGCTAATGAAGCGTGCCGTACTTGAGGTGGCCACAAAAGAGGCAGGGCTCCATATCGAGAAGAAATTCGAGCTTGAGGACCCGAGCGAGATCACAGAGCAGTCGGTTACGTCGGAGCTATTCCCAGAAGCGGAGGTCAAGACAGCTTTCAGAAGACCCAAGCGGCCTGGCAGGTGAATTGCTTGCCCTATCTGGATTGTTTCAACTACATCACAAGCATGTTGGCGGGACTTGGAATTAGCGAGAACCCATAGGAGATACGGAAGTAATGCGATTATATTTCGGTATACTTCTTACTATGATATGAAATATCACCAACGTGATTAAGTCGAAAATGACTAGCCCAAGGCCTCCGTTACGGTAGTGACATAATGCTACAGCTAGGACATCATCCGACTTCTGGAGATCATACATCATTTCCTATACCTCATACCTCATACCTTCTTCCCGACAGCACGCTCGGCCCACTCTTCTCCAAATGGCCCTTCAAGTATTCGTACACCGTAAACGTTACAGCTTGGCCTGGCGCAACACGCATGATTCTCGGCGTGATGCCTTTGTAGAACGCATGGAAGCCCTCTTGCCTATATCACGCATACGGAATTAGCACCCATAGACGAGTAAATACCTAAAGTACGTAGGTAGACGACGGAGCAAAAAAGATAAAAAAAATTTAAACTCACCTAAACATATCCCTCGCAATCAGACTAATCCTCTTAAACGCCGAAACCCCCTCTTCCGCCGGCGTCTTCTGCAGCCGCGTCTTAATCGTATCGATCGGCGCATTACTCAACGGCCCCATCGCGCCGCTCACAAGGCCGATGAGCGTGGTCTGCCAGCTGGGCAGGCTCTCGGCGTTCCCCCCCTTGTTGTGCTGCCACCGCAGCAGCACCTCCTTGAAGTAGGTGTACGCGGTGAAATTGACGGCCTGGTTGCTGCCCTGCCGCAGCGCCGTCAGGCTCACGCCTCGGTACAGGGCGCCGAAGCCCTCCTCGCGGACCACGGTGTACAGCGCGTGCGCCGCGTTCCGGTACTTGGGTATGTCGAGGGGGTCTGCCATGCTGTGGTGCTGGGCTTGCAGGCGGATCTTGACGACTTCCATGGGCGTGACTACGGCGACGGCTTCCGTGACGCCTGCTGCGAGCCCGGCGACGAAGGTCCCGCGCCCGGAGATGGTGTGCGTTTCGGCGTCGGCTAGCATCTGCTTGTAAGTCTCGAAGGACGTGAATCGGATGGCCATCTTAGGCACGATGCCGGTTAGAACCGCGCCCAGCCCTTTGTATAAGCCTAGCGGCGTCTCGCGCCTTACGATCTCGGTCCCTGTTCGGATGAACCCGCGCTTCGGGGCGCCGGGTTCACGGGCTCGTCGTGAGAGCTGCATTCGTACTTTTATTGTGTCTGTATGGAAAGACTGCTGTTAGGGAAGATGACGAGACAGATAGTGGATATGGATATGGAGTACGAACCGAGAGGATGGCATGCCAGGGCTTCCATCATACCTGCTCCACCGCCAGCTGTCCCAACGCATGTTAGTATATAATGAACTGGCTTTCTGGGAGCAGATATGGCCCAAGAACGTACCGATCAAATTCGTCGCTGCAGTAGGCGGCGTCTTGCCATCCTTTCCTCCTACTTTTGTCGCCATTGTGTTGTATTAGTACGGGGGCTTACGCCCAGGTTTTACTTTAACGTGCTTCCGTTCGTAGGTAGGTAGTTATGTTGTTGATATTGAGTGAAGCACCATAAAGCGTTCTAGGAGGGTAGCCACATGCAATGTCCGTCACCAACGTGCTATTAAATAATACCGAGGGAAGAAGGATCCAACAAAGAGATGTACTTGGTATATCTGGGTTTAGAAAAGGTACGTGAGAGAAAGGAGCTCGGGGCTACGAGTATAGATAGCGCAGCACAAAGCACAGAAGTATCAAGTCTGGCGAGTGAAGGTCTATGCGTTAGGTTAGGTATATAGGAGACTTATGACTCATGAACAGTAGGAGATAATCAAACGACCAAACCTACAAGAGGACCACGGGCCAGGAACCCGAGTTGGGATATCTTAAGTACCTACCTGCCTATCTATATGAAAAAAAAAAACAAAGCCAGGCCGGCCCAGGTACGAGGATTACCGAGCTCCAGCAGGCGACTTGCACCTGCGTACCCGCCATACCGGAGAAGACGAGCAAGTGACTAACTCGCCAACGCCAAAGATCCGCGGCTGGGACGCCGACGCGCCCGCCATCTCGTGCTATCCTCCTGGGTCTAAGCCGCGTACGTACTAGGAGAGCCAATTCGCTGTGGGGTCGAAGGGGGGGAGGGAGGCTAGATCGACGACGAGTGATGACAGCAGAAACCTTAACCTGTGCGCGCACGCGCGTGTGCAATATACCTGCTGGTCTTGGTTGTGGACGGGCTGCCGGATCAGTTCTCGTTCGGCAAACCGGAGCTCCAGTCGCATGTTACGAATAGCTGGTCTATGCCCATTGACGGTCAGCGGGAAGTGGTCTAAGCCCCTTAAGGGTCTTCCAAGTACGAGAATTCCTATGCTTATTGGTCAATTATAATCTTGATTCCCTATTCGCATTATCTGCTGCCCATAGCTGGAATGTTGACAAGTTCCGGCCTGTGATTCTTAGCTGTGACGTCGGAAAAGGTGTGTTTACCGACTGAGAGCCGAGCTTGTGATTTTGCGGGGGGAAAAGGCCGGGGGAAAAGGCCGGGGCATCACACTTGACAAGGATCTCGAATTGGTACGTAGGTACCTACAACTTACGTAGTTAGGTTAGATCTTTGTGGTCCATCTCGGATACTACCGGGTAGAGATGCTCCTTAGGGTCACTTAGATAGATATAGTCTAACCTATGTAGTTCTTTGAGGCTCTACTAAGTAAGAGTAGTAAGAGTAGTAAGAGTATGAGTTTATGAGCATGGCCAATACTTCAACTTGCCGAGGTTAGAAATCCAACTGAAATGTTTCTTGGCCGAGCTTCTGAGACAGTCAAGAAATCAGAATCATCCAATAAGAAACGCTTTGAGCTACGTGTATACGATTTTCAGCCGCGGGATACAAAAAACCATCATTCATAAATGAATTATCTAGGTTAGGTACCATACCGGTGGTGGGGGGTTTTAGGGAATCATTTTAAGATTGGAATCATTCTATAAGACAAAACGTTCCAGGATTCTAAGGCCTCTAATTGGCTAGATCCGAGTTTTAGTGGGTCCTCAAATGTTTTTTTTTTTTTAATAAAAAAAATTCGTTTTACCTATTCGAAATTGTTCCGTTTTATAAAACGTTTTATAATTTTAAAATGGTAATTATTAAAATTTACGTAACTTTTATTAAATTTTCGTATTTTTTTAAAAAAAATTTATAATTATTTAAAAAGTTTTTTAAATTTTTATTTTTATTTTAAAAAGTAGTAAAAAATATAAAGGTAAAAATTAATTAAATTTTTACAATGAAATAATTCGATAAAATTAACCACTTTATCTTATTAATTTAATTATTTAAACTTTAAACTTTAATCCTTTTACTTTAAAGTTTAATATTATATAAATTTAAAAGCTTTAAGTTTAAAACTTACGTTTTTTAACTTTTTTAACTTTTTTTAACTTTTTAACGTGTTTTAACGCTTTTTAACGCTTTTTTAAAAACATTCTATTTAATAAAATAATTTTACTTAAATAAAACGATTTTTATAGATTCGAATAAAGGCTTGTTATATAATGGTCCTAAATTACGGAATGGTTTCGTATTTTTAAAATGGTTTTATATTTACCCCCTCCGTCGCTATGGTAGGTACCTACCTAGTTTAAGAATCAGTATAAAGCGGCCTCACATGCAACACATACAGGTTGCAACACATACGGGTCAGCATAACGCGAGGGGGGCCAAGACGCGTACCAAAATATTACTCTCATTCCTATGCATCACATCAAAGAATTAATTTCTATAAAATATTGGACAACGTTGAATAGACTGTATCCTATCCTAATCCCAAGTTAACCCACCCCTTCAGCACGCCATATCACTGCGCTGCTAAGCCTTGTCCAATACGCCTGAAGAATTTTGTATAAGCATTAGACGCCGACCTTCCTTGATGCCTTCAAGTTTTCATTAATAAGCTGTCGCCTCCCAGCTCGGCTGGCTTTTCATCCCTTTGCAGCCGGTTTAACAATTGTGGTATATTTGAACGCCTTCCGTGAAATAAACCCGCTCTAAAATCAATCCGTGAATAATGTTGCTCCGAATAGGGGTGAACCAGACAACCCTGCAATGCGCCTAAAAAGTTAAGCAGGGGTACCGAACTCTTCGACTTCTGAAGGTTCCCCTTCGAAGCTGTATAACCGCACCTCCCCGTCTTCGCTGCCGCTTGCCATCCGGCTATCGCTGAGCCCAACACAAGTTACTGGTCCAGCATGGCCAGTAAATGTTCGTTCGCATTTGCCGGTTCGAGAATCCCACACCTTGACTACATCGATAAAAACATTAGCACATGTTTCAGACACTTCGCAAATTCTAGTTCAAACTCTTACCTGTAGCGTCATTGGCACTAGTAACGTATCGCAGAGAGTCAGCCGCCAGTCCCCAGATGCCTTCAACATGACCAAAGAAGGTACGAGGGCTTTTTCCTGTTGCTGTGTCCCAGAGCCTCATAGTTGCGTCAAGGGAGCCCGTGAGCATATAGCGGGGAGGTAGCGGTCGGTCAGGGTCGTTCTGGAAGATGGGACCATACATTGCCCGTTCCTCATCCACATCCTGGGTGCTGGAAAACGAAGACGACGAACCGTTTGGAGGCGTGCCGCTACGATTGCTAGTCACAGAGGCGGCATCGCCGTCACGGGTTGTCTCATCTTCAAATTCGTAATCGTCCGGGAGCGGAAGAACCTGTTGTACCTGTCCGACATGACCCTCGAACGTCTTGATACAGACTTTAGAATCGAGATCCCAAAGCTTCACAGTGCAGTCGTCAGAGGCGGAGAGTAGTGTACGCGAAGCCACGTCAATGCGAACATGGTTTACCCAGTCGCAGTGGCCACGTAGAGTAAATGACTGTTGGGTTTTAAAATTGAATATTTTGATCGACCTGTCCATGGATCCCGAAGCTAGAAGACCGCCATCCATATGCACGGTTATGACACCGCCTTGATGATTAAGGGTGTTGATACACGCGCCCGTTCGCCAGTTCCATATTTTGACCGTGCCATCCAAGCTTGCGGAAACAAGCATCCTATCATCGAACTGGAGGGCTCGAATTCCCATCGTATGACCCTCGAGAGTCCGGACGACCTCGCCCTTCTCGATATCCCAGAGCTTTATTTTCGAATCGTAAGAGCCTGTGGCAAGCATGTTGTCGTCGAATTGCAAAGCGGTTATACCGTTCGTGTGCTGGCCCCCAAATGTTTTGATGGTGCATCTACCATACCTCCAGTTTGATCCAACACGGTATCGCTCTCGGTATAGATCCTTCCATGGCCTAAACTTCTGGGTACTCGTTGACGACTTATTTTGGTTGCCGACACCATTGACGCATTGACGTTTCGAGGAATCCGTTTCTTTATCCTCTAGGGACGATGCGGCACGCTTGACGACTGTCACGACAGCAGAATCCTGACCATTTGCCAACAGCGTTCGATGGTTGTTTAAGTTTGCTTGATGTTGAATCTTCCATTCCTTTAGCCGCTTCTTCTCCAATCTCGGAAGACCCCATTGACACTTTTCGCACTTGCGTCCGATGTGCTGCTCACACATACGGTGCCACACGACGTCGTCTCCGGACAGTTGGGTCCACCTTCTGCTAACTTGGGCAGCCTTGCAGAGAGAAGAACAATCAAGATAACATAGAATCTTCAGAGATAGTTCTGTTGGCAGGGCAGACAGGAAGTCTATCTTTAGTTGTTCGTGGACTTCACGAGACACTATAGATAGTTGAGGAAAGCAACACTGGGTAATGATGCCTTGCAACATAAGCTCACGATGCTTTGAAGGAGCAGCAGAAAACAACGACCAAACATTCGTAATAGCCTGTCTGTCGGCAGCAGGTAGCGTTTCGAGCTCCTGTATATCAATATAAGTATCGGTGAAGAGGTAAGGTATACGAGGGGGCAAACAAGAACATACGCTCTGGATTAAACCCATCTTAGTCTCATCGGCAGCTCTACGACACTTGGAATCTGGCCGGTGTCGGTAGCAATATTTACTATTAGGGTCCTTGGTCGTGATGGCAGCCATAGACGGAAGATCGGGCTTTCCTATAGGTGCGTACAACCCGGGGATGTGTTCCCGTAAAAAGGGAGTAACAGATTGGCCCATGAGTTGCTGGGACATATTGGGTAATCGGGAGGCGTCCTCTGCGTCTTCGGGTCTTCGTCTATCACAGTTGTCCCTCGATGGTTTAGATTGTTCGGTCGGTAGAGAGGACAAGGACTGTCTCTGCAGGCGAGATCGGTTGATGGTGGAGGATATGTTATTCAGATTCGTCAGTGTGATATCTTCTGGTAGGAAAATGGGGCCATCGTGTCTCGACGTTGACTCGTGGCCGTTGGGCATCGGTATTGGCGGTAGGCTGTCCATAATGATAGATGATGAAAGTTGAGGGAAATTAGATTGGTGGCCGGGTGTAAGGACAAAGCCCTGGTAAGATCTTATTCGAATTGCACCATCGAAGGGAGTATGGTGAGGGCTACGGTGAAACGCGGTGAGATGGCGTGCTGGGTCAATGATAAACCATACAAAGTGCGGTTCAGGTTTGCGTTCGTTTCCCTCCGGTTGTCGTAGACTGGACGGGTTCTCGCAGACACCCCAAGTCCCAAACTTCCCCAGGATCTAACAATCAAACAATGCCGGTTGACGGGCTAGACGGCTCGGTATGATACGATGTACCCTGTTTTTTTTTAGTTTCCTTTTCTTTCCTTTCCTTTTCCTTTTCCTTTTTTTTTCTTAAGTATCGACGCCCTTGATGGCCAGAAAGCCGGGGAAGCAAAAAAAGAGGGACGGACTTGAATGGGGGCAATTGCACGTCAAGTAGAACAAGATGGCGAAATCGGCCCAAGCTGCATTCCTTACTTTCCGTACCTTCCAATTGTTTGGCGCTGGCTGGTCTTGACTGGTTGACTCGTCGAAGCGGTCAAAAAAGTGGTGATTTTTGTCCCCTAACAGCCGACCAGCCGCCAGACCAGCGCCAAAGCAATTTGGCTTTTGGGCATTTTAGGGTCTTAGGGTCTTGCTTTGTTCACCTTTGTGGTGCTTTGGGGCCCGAATGGCGACATACTAGACCGATAACCTTCCGAAGTGCCGGGCCCCACTACGGCTGTCGGGGCTTCGACAGCTCAGGAATAGCCTGGTGGGGTCTGGGGTAAGTGCACCTTAAGCAACTGAGTGTCTTAAAATAGACCTAGTCCGGTTGAGGCTTTTCGGATGCCGCGCCCGCATACAAATGCGACTACCTAATGTAGGCCATCAACCTTAATTTTGTCTTTTATTTTTTTCCTTTTTATATACGTGCATCTCATAAATTGGGGGTATCGACCGACTGCTGGGCCAGAATGAAAATTGTTTCCAACTTTTAGGTATAATGCATTGAGACTTGCACAATAAAGTACGTCATCCCTTAACGCACAGAGCTAATGAGAAACTAGGAACATAGTGTCCGATATACTGTACTGCACAGTGTTATTAGGTAATATACTTCTTGTCTACCGGACTCCGACAGCCGCCAGCCCCCCTGTGGCTTGATCTCGCCATTTTCACGAAATCTTCCGTCGTTCGTGTAACAATACATAGGTATTATATCACCCGTAGGATTCAGCCACTGCCGTTCCGTAATGAAATATTCATCTAGGGCAGATAACTATATCATCGTTTAACTACACTATGTGCATGCCTACAAACCTAGCGTAGTCAGGTACCTACTATTTATTGTTGGCCTCGGACTTTCCCCTGAGCACGTAATTACTAGGTATCTTTAATTAAATATTAGTGAAGCTCTAGAACGTGCACCTATGTCAATACTACGACCCCTATTCGACGTGTTGACCTGTCATAGCTCAATCACGCAAAATCACAACTTCTCAACTATCAATTTACTAATATTAACTATAATCCATAAAGTTCCAGTACGTACCCTATTTTAACAAGCGACGCATATCGTGTAAGCGCCCGTGTCGTTTCCGGAGTCCGTTTCGTGTAAAATTGCTCCCCTCAAAAGAAGTCAGTAAAATTGTGAGATGGCTTACCAAATGAACATTACATCAGGTCGATAAAATAGGGGTAATCTCTAATAGTGGGCAATATATCATTAGTTTCTTCGCAGAGGCTTTATCTTCATCCATAACGGATGTCTTAATAATGATCCTACTAAATTATCGGAACGGCAATGTCTTTTTCTATCTGATTTATCTTCTTAGCTACAATGGTGAAGTATTCATGTCCATGGCTCGGCTTTCCCACGGACAGACCTACTTTCATCAGACTAGTTCGTAGAAATAAAGATACTTCTCGGCCGAATATCCCATGCGAGCCTTAAACACGATTGTATACGAATACAGTATCGATTATATTTCTGTTCGTTGTAAAATCACCAAGTCTGCCCCCAGCGAAACTATGAGACAGGACGATCTTGTTAATTTACATACGGTACCTAGACATAGATAACAGGTAGATAGAGAAAGCTGTTTCTTCGGCCCCTAGATTAAGTACCTCATATGAAGACATCCCCTAGAGCATGCAGTCGAATGTGTGTCTTAAAATGATTAAATAAGTTCCGTCTAACCAACTAGAAGGAGAACTAGTCAAATTACGAATCACCTCGCACATCAGACATTGCTTATGAACTTCAAGGGCTGCTGCCTTCGCGCCAAAGACACTCTAGTAGAAGTATCTTTAACTGGTACGCTATGCGCAGGTAAGCTATGAAGACACAGGAATAGTGAAAGTTCAAAGTTGACGCCTACGGAAACCGTGTTATCATCATCGGAGCAATATTTATCTCTTCTAGGGATGGCTTTCCGGTATGCAGTCGCTCTCCTTTTCCTAATAGCAGAATATGATTAACCTGGTATAAAGATGATGATTCACTGTCACGAGGTGAAATAAGAAGCACAGAAACAACTTGGTTGCTTTGCAAAAGAAAAAGCCAAACCTAGGTACCTACCTAACCTAGATAGGTACTTAACTATAGAAGTCTAAGTTATACATATGTGCCTACTAAATGTAGTTATCCTTTGTTCCAGATATTTCATCTAAAATCCCAGCACCCACGGCTTTACACAATCAACTCTCTACTATCTCCTATAAACCAAGAAGAACACCTAGATATCCATGGAGGTCTCGTGGCCCCAACAATGCCCCCCGCACGGCACCACCCCCCTTTCGAGTGGTTTTAAGTAGTTCGGCACTACTGAATGCTACCAGTATAGCAGAATCATCAGTCACCACCAAAAGCGTAGACTGCAGAACCCTAGACCCTGTATATTCAGCAGTTAGTCCGACAGTATATCTCAACCTAATTTATATACAATACGCTAGTTGCTTTTACTTGAAGGTAAAATTGGGGCTTTGGGATCGTAATAGCATCGCCTTAAGGGAGACCGAAGAGTAGATATCCTACCGGGTATGGGGAATACATTTATCCTTTGATCTTTAGTAGGTCATGGCCATGTCTAGGCCATCATGAATCGTGCGGCGTGTTAATCTGAAACCGAGCAGCCTGTCGTCAACGGACTCACTCCATGCCTCCCAAAGATGTTCTCGAGTAAGTCAATGTGGTGCCTAATAGGACGCCTGGATGGTTTGATATTCAACTCCCTAGGCCTACTGTTCTATCGAGTGTGTGGGCAGCTTCCTTCACCTACGATGCATCCTCGGGGGATCCAAGCTCTTAGTTGGCACCCTTTTCTAAGATATTAAATTCCAACTGACTAGCTCTTTATATACCTCTTAACTCGGATTCCTTGCTTACTACCTAGAGCTAAGCGGCAGCTAGTAAGAATCTTGGGTCGCCAGAGTAGTATCCAAGTGTACTTAAGGGTTAACATAATCCCATATTTGTATTATCTAGAGCCTGCTGCCTTGAAGGCCCCGGTATTTATTAGCTCATCATCGTTCATGAAACCAACTCATGTGCGTCTTTTTAACATGCTTGATAGACAAGAGTTAAATATTCAACTATAAAACATATATTCCCTTTAAATCGCTTCATAACTCTCAGGATTCCATATGAGACATCTAGACTTTCAGTATGTATTTCCTAGCTTCTTAGTCCACCTCGTGACATTTATCCGGGCTAGGTATGTAAAGTCTAAACCCAATTACAATCTTTGCCGAATGAGTCCTATGATCTCTTATGTTATCACTGCCGACGTGATGATATGGCGAGCTTATTAACAAATAGTACTCAAGTCATTGAGATTTATAGCCACAACCCTTATAAGAGGCGGCTATATTCTTAAGTTTCCTACGCCTGGAGAGGCTATAGCTAGGAGGTTATCTTGTATAAGATATTAAGCCCAATAATTATAGGGGGATCTGATTCATAATAGATGAATGCGAAAGGGAACAATATCCTATTCTTTGCCACTGGTTAGGTACCTGTGTTGGTTTCATTAGGCGCTAATTAATTAAAAGGATATTACTGAGAAAGTTGTTAGAAGTAGTTATATCTTCTAAAACATAGATATAGTTAGGTGCCTATACAATGGAGAAGGTGAAATATGTTATAGGCTATAAGAATCCTACCATCTGTTAATGCACATCTCAGTTGTATGCCTTTGAGAAAAACCTACCCAAATTAGCTCAGCAACTTATATGATCAATACGTTACATTCTATAATAAGATGAGATGCTAGAATACCTAACAGCGTTTACTTCCTGGTAGGTACTCCATCTATAAACTCGCTACGGATGGATTTCCTATATGCTGTCACGCTTTTAAGTTGTTCGTGCAGTATATCAAAAATACTACAGAACCGCCCAAGTAAGCATAAACCTAATCCGTCCTGAAGTCGTTAATATCCGGAAATCACTATCATTCCTTTCCTCCCCAACAGCTGACACCTGCCTAACCTAGTTCTTGATGACCACGAGCTCCGATCATATATCGAATTTGACTACTCCGACGTCCTGCGGGTGCGTCGGGCTTATAAATGAGTAGGCTATGCACCTACATCAGTACGGATCGTCTATTTTCAGCCAATCACCCCGGTCAAGATGCAGTAGGGACGGGTACCTGATTATGCTCGAGGGAATCCCACATAGCTTAATTCAACTAGTTTTGTTAGGGTTATAATGTAACGTTATATCTTTTCGGAACTACCTAATGCATAAGAGCAATTTTTTGTTGTCGTGTCGAGGATTGGGTCGCGATACAACTCGGCTGGTGATGAGTTCTTGGTAGATGTACATTAAAGGAGTTCCAAGTCGTTGACAATACGTTGCGCTTATCTATTCTGGTACCTGCAGGTGGGGGCCTCAATTGTATTTTCTGTAACTAAACGCGTTGCAGCTATTCCGACTTTTAACATTGGATATTTTTTATTCCGCCAAACGTAAAAACTACCTAACCTATGTTATAACTAGTACATAACTACAAACTTCATAACATCAAAGCTGGTTAGATCGGCGGCGGGGAGTAGCGGGTTTCATACTCGAACCTATTACTAGGGCATGTATTCGAAATGCAACAGTTGGCGAAGCTGATGTATTGTTCATTAAACATGGATGCGCCGCGGGGTCAAAAGGTCACCCTTATTGCTACGTTATGTACTGATTTATGTACCTACCTTATTGTCGAAGATCGTCGTTCTGGATGCCCTTTGCTACATAGGTACACTACTCTTCAGCCCCCTTTCCTGGCCCTAGCGTTTTCCAGCCCTACTTAACTGACCCACTCTTCATAACTAATAGCCTATCTCCCGCCTGTCGTCGATTGCATTGGCATCTGCGATACAACTTACGATTTAACTTGGAGTCTGCCTTCGCCCCTTTTCTATCTAGTTTAAATAACTATGGAAGAGCCTTCTTTCCATGGATGAATTTATATAAAAGAGCCTCGATTATCCATTAGTTAGTAACAAGGGAAACAAGAAAATGGTAGTGTTTTTGAAGTGCTCGGTAGTTGATGCTTCTTGGAGTTGGCACGGAGTGGAGACAAACGGAGGATCATTTCGATTTGATAGATCGTATCTTCCTAACCAAATCTAAACCCAGCCTTCCTGGGGAATGAATGACTGATTGTAACTCTAAGTTAATCTTGTTGGGGCGAACAGCCTCATAGACACCGAGGCTGAGTACCTGGCATATGGCACCCCGGTCTGCGTCTATTTGATATATATAACGGCGTCAGCAAAAATGAATATTTTTAGCTCTTCTAAGCAGGCAGAGGTAAAAATTGATTGCCGGGTCTTGGCATTTCACACCAATTTCAATACCAGGTATGATTTTAAGTTTATTTAAATCAAAAAAATTATACATGAATAAAATAGCATCTTGCAATTACTTTGATGTAAAATTCGTATAATTTAATGTTGCTTTAGTAGTTTTGTTGCTAAGTAATAATAAGAAGTTAATAGAAGAATATGCCAAGACCCGGCAATCAATTATTTCTTCTGCCTGCTAAGCCAGTAGAAGAGAGAAATAATAGCAATAAAGGAAATGATTTTCTTAAAGTACGAGGTTGGTTGCATTAGGTAGGTACCTAGGTTAGGTATTCTTATGGTACAGATGCCAAGCCTGTTCTTCCGCATCTTTCAGACGTACCCAGTTTACCTAGGAGGTGGTTTACTTAGTGTAGAAACAATACGAAGCCTTTTCAATGCTCTACAAAGAGCTACCGTCTCCATGGACGACAGTATGGGTCAAACAGGAGCTAGCCACGTCGCGACGTACCATGTATTCGTTTAGATGTAGTGATTTGTATCATTTATCGCTTCCCTGAAGACTTTTATTATGCAAGTCCCCACTCCAGCTTCGAATACACAGATTCTAGCTCCTACCGAATACCTTGAATGTAGGACATGGCTGGAGATGTTTGGGTAAAGAGTCTCGATGGAGTAGCCTAACAACACCTGATCCGGGAATTCCTACGTTCATCAAGGCAGGCGTTTTAATGTTGGCATAAGTTCTCATCAACTCGGCACGAGGTTGAGCCTCACCGCCATGGCATGGTCTTGGAAACAAATTAAGATAGCTTCAAGATCTGTACAGGGGTAGCTTCGGATGGTCAAGCCGAAGTCCTATATATAAAGGCCCAGCAGCGCCTCTTGTCAGATCGATACCATTCCACATCACAAACAAGTCTCGACACCTTCTACAATCAGATCTATCTTTCAATCACAATCTATATCCTTAACTCGCCAACATGTTCGCCTCAGTCCTTGCAGTTTTCTCTACCCTCGCTGCCTCCGTGGTAGCTGTTCCTGACCTTGCTGCCCGCGAGGTCTTGGCTACTTGGCCTGCCGATGGCTTCGAGCAGAAATGCTTCCACCCAGTAGGTCAACCGAAGACATCCTTATCAACTCTGCTAATAAACCTATAGGGTGGCTGCACAGCAGTTTTCAACATCAAGGCCCCCGCGGAATACGTAAATGGTGCTCCGGCATTCAGTGCCATCTGCCACCCCCTCTCTGCTGTATGTTTTATCTCCTTTCTTTTTCCTTGATTTCTTTTTATCTACCTGGTGTTCGAAATAGGTACTTCCTATCTACTCAAGATCCTCCACGCGAAGCGTTTCTTAGAGTTCCTAGACACGTAACTGCAAGTTGCAAGTATTAACTTATATCACAGGAGCAAGATGGCACTCCTAACTGCGTGGCCGTAACCGATCTGGCTGCCGGCTCGTATGTGGAGTCGGTGTGGGAAGTACCCTCGGCGGACGACCTCGTTAAGATCTCGGTCTTTCACATCTGGAACGAGGGCGAGGCCCGATACAATGCCTCCGGCTCCGTCGAGTTCCCCGCCAGCGCCACCTCGTTTGAGGTGCCAGTGACGTCGATGACCGCTGTCTTGTAAGAGGGTTCATGTTGCGATGTCGAAAGGAGACAAGGGGTCTTACGAGCTTGCGGTTGCCCGCCCTGTAAAGTATCTCCGAATAGCCTCGGGTTCGGAATTACGACCTACCAATCTAAGGTACCTATCTAAGGATCTACCCTTCTATTCATGTAACCTACCTGTTTGCATCATAGACTTGTTCGATAGACTTAATACATGACGGTTTGTCATACTGGGTGCATTAGCATTTTGTGTCGTGAACTTGGAATGCAACTATAGTTGCCAGAAAGGATAATATAGAGTGACTGACTGGTGCGACTTCTTGATTTGTGATTTGAATCTCTGCAAGGGTGAAAAAGAGCGGCAGCAGGTGTAACTCGAATGCAAGTAACATAGTGTAAATTCAAATTATTAGATCCAGTTAGCAAGTAAAGACTAATTCATCCCCATAATTTATAATAACGTATAAAGATCTTACCAACACCATTTACAAAAATATTAATATTTCATAACTCCTGAATGTGTTCAAAAGTTAAGTCACCCTTGATCCGTGCACAATGACTGACAGCCAAGCCATGCATTCACTAGAGACAACCCCCACGCGGTCATGTGCCCGATGTCGCAGTTTTAGGGATCAGCTGAATATTTATCAATCTGATAAGATCTTGTTGCGTCGAACCCCCCCCTGTTAATTAAATCTTACACTAAACACCACCTAATATCGAAGAACGATGTCCATCAACCAAGTTGATAGCGACTGGGCTCTCGACATCTTCAGGGAAAGCCTGAGGACATCGCGTCTTCCTCCCAGTCTAGATGAGGTTTCTGTTTTATTTAATGACACCCCTCCGGTGAAAGACGTTCCGAACGATCCCGAAAGGCTCGAGTATTTACGAGACCTAATTGCCTACATCCTCAACGGTCGCACTATCGTCTATACCTACAACATTGTTTTATTAGTAGTCCTTTTGATATTTACTTTACTTCACATAAACGAGAGAATACGGGAGAAGTCCAAATGGCGAAAACTCGAGCAAGACTCCACCAGAAAGACGGCCGACGATTCCGAGGCTGCAAACGAGGCCGAATCTTCTTCTAGTAGTACTCTAGAGGGCTCGCTATCATCCCAAATTACACTGAAAGTTGTCGACGCCGATATTGAGAGGCAGCCTCTCCTTAGATCTAGACAGCGCCAGCCTCCGTCAGTGGGATCGGGAAATCGTGTCGTTAAGCGTCTGCAGTCCTTGTTAATGCATCAACCTCGGCCGATCCCCTTGATTAATCGAACATTGCCGTCAAATGGAACATCTCTTTTCGTTTTGGCCTTTCTGGGTCTTAATCTCTTCTACCAACTCTACCAGGTCCCCTTAGCTCCAGATTACTTTTTTGCTTTCGCCGATCGAGCTGGTGTAATATTCATCGTCAATTTACCTCTCCTCTACCTCCTCGCTGCCAAAAATCAACCGCTTAGGCTCCTTACAGGCCACTCTTATGAGGCCCTCAACATATACCATCGCCGCGTTGGTGAGCTGATGTGCTTCGAAGCAGTAGTCCACTTCTTTGGAATGCTTCTTTGGCGACTCGTTCTTGAGCCTACCTGGCTGAGGAGTGGTAGCTTCTACGCCTATATTACCCATCCTTTATGCCTTTGGGGTATTGGGGCGTGGGTGTCATATGAGTTGCTTTACTTTACCTCTCTCGGAAGCTTTCGGCAGAGGTGGTATGAGCTCTTCCTAGTTTCGCATGTAGTCTTACAAGTCGCGGCTCTGGCATTTTTGTATATGCATTTCTTCACAAGTCGGCCATATGTACTCGCATCGCTGGCCATTTTCCTCCTCGACAGACTTGTTTGGCGCTTGTGGATGAAGTCTGCGAAATTTACAGCAGACCTTACGATACTAGAGGATGACCAGACATTCCTCCTCTCCATGGACTGGGACATACCCACATCTAAAGCACGAGGGTGGCTTAGTTCCTTGGGACAAAGCATCCGACACGGTTGGCGCCCAGCTGACCATGTGTTTGTTTCAGTCCCAGTACTTGGCCGTAGCCATTCTCTCCAAGCTCACCCTTTTACGATCGCATCCTCTGCACCCGCAGCGGACCCCACAGACTCGCCTAGCCATGCTTGGTTAAGTTTATTAATCAGAGTACAATCCGGCTTCACTTCCGACCTTCTAAACCATGCACGCTTAAACTCGAGAGTCGCTGTTCGTCTGGACGGGCCATATGGGTCCCAAGATCCCCTTAATATGCTGAGGTCATGCGGGAACGCTGTTCTCGTCGCTGGTGGATCTGGAATTGCAGTCGTCTTCCCTATGGCATGGGATTTAGTAACAAGCCATTGCGGGAAGAGGCAGGTCCATTTGATCTGGGTAATACACTCCCGAGCCCAACGTTCCTGGGTACCGGAGGAGAGACTTGCCGAGTTGCAAAAGCTTGGAGTTCATGTAACCATCCCCGAGCCGACAATTGAAGCAGGCAGGCCGGATATCCCTGGTTACGTTGCCGACTTGACCGCCGCCTCGGACGGTAGGATTGGATTTGTAGTCTCTGGACCCGATGGCCTGAACAGGACTACAAGGAATGCTTGTGCTGATGCTGTCAGGTCAGGGGCTGATATTCAACTTCGGGTAGAGAAGTTTGGCTGGTAAGGAGCGGGGTCGAGCATTTGGTTTTCTTGGAAACTCATCAGAGGCGTTTTATGATTACATGTGAAATCGGTTGCATAGAACGATACACCTGATAACGATTATGTTGTCGTTACATTTTGGATGGCCCGGATATTTAGATCAGGTCGAGGCGCGCGTATGCACTGTATCTTTTCGTAGATTCCCTTTTTTATCTTTTGGAGATATTTCTTGATATATCCTCGAGGGACATAAATGGTAGGCCTTGAGGGCTTTTACTAAAGTATCATTAAAGTCATCACCACGCCATTGTTTCAGATTGTACTCGTAAGTGTCTCGTTGTTTTCGAACTTGTTACACCAATGGCTTGATGGTCTGTGATAAAACCATGTATTCTTAGTATGTTATTCTGGAAACTGTTGGCGGGTTGGTTAGCCGAGCATCAAAAACTTAAACCTTCACAACCAGGCATCTCAAGCCAGGTTAAAAACACTCTTCTAATAGGAATAATGAGTCCCGGGTTCCTTTCATTAAAATGTACGGGGAGGACCTACTTATGCACGCCTATCACAAAGGAAGAAATGTGCTTGGATATCATTGACTCCTTTAGTTTACATTTATGTCACTCCTACGAAAATGAGGCATGATGAGAAGTGCGAGCTGAACTGTAATCTGTGTACCATTGAGGGCAACAAGGTCAATCGCGGGATTGCGGTGTAGCTGACATCATAATGAGGGCAGTTGTACTGTGATGTAAAGTGATGGGGTCTATCTATTCCGTACATAAGATTAGTTATAGTCGTGACTTTTGATATAGGATTAGGTTTATGATGGTCAAAGGTATGGGTTGGATTCTCCTATTTGACTTTATAAGTTATTTTTAACACAGGCAAGCTTCACTGGTACATCTAAACCCGAGTCTCTAAGCTGCAGATTTCATGGGCGAGGAATTCGAGATATGGTGAAGATTGTAGCTTATTGACTGTATTAGGGAACCCGAAAGATATCTCAAGAGGATGCATTAGGTAGGTAGGAACCTAGGTAGGTACATTTAAACTTGAGCCTGGATCAAGAACTGCTTTCCAGACTGTACGATTTGGTATACCTGAATATGAAATATACACAAAAGGTTCCACCAGCTTCCATGGGAGAATCCTATCCGTGCCGCCGGAATACGCACTGATCAATGTACATCGTTACAGTCTCGCGTGGGCATCATGCAGCTCATGCTGATGTCGACCTGCCGATCGTGATCAACACCTCTAAACTCTGGAGGCGACGAGACTCATGTAAATCCCCCACAAGAGTCCCACAAAATTAAGGAAGACGATCCGTCGTTCCACCGGCACGCAACTGAAGCTGATGATGGAAGCGAACGGCCAGATCTTGTATCCGGCAACAATTACGGGGATCGTCTCAGTCCTGATGTTCTGCGCGATCTGGGCTAACGGCTGGCTCTTCAAAATACCCATGAGTATGAAGAATGCGACCGTGTTAAAAATGGCGCCGAGGGTGATACAGTCGATGAACCATTTGGCGAACGTGTTTCGCAAGTTTAGCTTAGGTTTTTGTTCCTCTAAGTTTCCCCCCGCTCGCGCTCGCACATCCTCTCCGTCTATGCCCTGCTTTTCAATATCACCGGTAGATGTCTTTCGCTCGTATGCGGGAAAACTGCGTTCTAGCAATTGTTGCCACATGTAATTCGGGGGAGCGGTGATGAAGGTAACGGCGACGAAGCGGAGGAAATTGGCGAAATCGAAAACAAAGGGGTGACCGTCTCGGTACGCCTCAAGGAATTGCGCCAGAATGTTGGATGCGCTGGATAGACCGGCCGCGGCCAGCGTGGCTTTAGTCATCGGAGAAGGCATTTTGATCTGTTTAGTGTTTGGATTCTTTCAATCAGGGCGAAGAGTATATGAGATGAGGAGCGAAGATGAAGATGGAGATGAAGATGAAGATGAAGAGCAAGAGAAAGACGTGAACGAATGATGTCTTTGCATTGAAAAACCGGATGAATTCGACATCAGTTGAAATTCACGGAGATCTAGGGGTAACGATCCAGAGACGGCAATGTAATCGTGTGGATGCTGTGGTAAGGGAATTTATGGATTTCTTATTAAAATGTGACAAGTCGGTCGGGATCGTCACTTTCATACATTAATTACATGCATTTAATATGTACCTATCTCTCAACACTCAAAGTAACAAGAGGTATGTATTAATTGATACGCGAACTCATTTAAAAAAGAAAGGAAATTGTTATTTCAATGTATAGCGAAGTAACAAAACCTCGTCTTCATTCGGATGAGAAATGACTTTATAGAAGAAGCAGAAAAGACATAAGAAGGGTCATGTACGATGTCGTAACTCCTTAACCTAATGTAACTGATGGGTGGATCTTACGTACATACTTCAGATGACGCGACTGCTAGTCCCAGATTGACTTTTCTGGGCCTTATCTTTAGCGTTAATAGGATATGCAATCAAAAAGACTTATTCTTTTAGAGGAAACGTTAAAGTGATTCGCAATCAATGGTTTGTTGCATCTAAGACTTATCCTGCTGCCTGTGAAACGCTGCTACTTTAAATCGCAACCTAGCTCATAGCTCAAATCATCATCAGGTTGGGTTATTGATAGATCACCTAGGTACCTAGGTAATCTATATTAATTTTCTGAGAAACTTATTATATTATGAACCCGTGGATAGATGCCTGGTATCTAACCTTGCTACGTCAAGTTAGTATAATGCTATAACACTATTGCCTATGAGTCGAAATCAAAAGTCACCTAAATGCCTAAATGCCTGACACCATACACCCAACATGTTGCTCATCTGACACCTTTCCTGCCTAGATCTAGGCCCCACTGCTATTTATTTTGGCAGCAACCTACTAAGACGAGGCTGTTCTACCTTGTTACTAGTAGGCTGTGCCATCCATTACCGTGTCGCTATTTGAACTAAAGAGATAACAGGATCCGGTGACTCACCTTGACCTGACCATCTAGCCAATCATCTTACACGTCTCGAAGCCGGGGGACCCGGGGGGACTAGGGGTATGGCATCAAAAACGACATCTCTTTCGATGACTCTCTCATAAGTAGGCTAAAACTGCCTAAGATATCTTTATGATTCACACACCTAAAGGTAGACTCAGACTTTATAAATATAGTTCTATTCTCTTAGCTTCCACCTCCCTCTATCTCTATTCATCCTCAACTAGATACTTACGCTACCAGCGCCCTGCGCGTGGCATCCTTCACCCCATGACATTGCTTTTGCTTTACGTGCTCCTTAGTTCTACAATATTACAATTACAATAACAATAGAAAAAAACTCCTATAAAATTCCCAATAATCCGCCCCTCATGGCAACCGTTGCATCATCACTTCTCTCTACCGATCAACCCTCTCGGCGCCGCGTGCCTCGACTAAATCCTGCGCCCATTAGATGGCGAAGTCGACAAGAATCACAGAGTTTCAAACGAGCCTTCAAGTACGACCAAGTCAATCGGTCTATTAGGGTTGGTAGAGTCCACGATAACCGTATCATCCGGCACCGAAGACCTCGGTCTTCATATCTAGCATGGGGGTTCGACGATGAGGATAGCCGCCGCTTGGCAGCCGACCCCAACTTCACGTTGCCCTCCGACTGCAGTCGTAGTAAGCCCCGGCTCGAACGCCAGGAGGCCTTCCGTGAACCAAAGACCCAAGGATTCTACTCCGACGTAGTGGAAGATGATTCCGACTTATATAAGTTGGGTCTTCTATATGACGATGAGCACTCACGTGGTTCCTACTTCAGCTTAGACGCTATCATTCACGATGAGCCTGTTTACTCAATCCGTCCAGCGAAACGAGCAAGGAAGCAGCGCACAGAGCAGTCTTATTTGCATCTGGATCTTTCATATGCTTTGTTAAGCTCGGACATAGATGTCGATCCTATTTTGATTCCCGAGGTTCATGAAATTCCTATCCCTGTGGACGATATCTCTGCAACTCAAGACGGTCACGATGACAACCATGCTTCGACGCCATCACATAGGGATACAGCACTCTCAGTTATACACGAGCTCCCGGAGAGCTCGGCACCTTCATTTGAAAAGGCTGCCCCGGAGGCCGCTGATTTTCCCGATTTAGTTTCCGATTCAGAGGGGGAGGATGACGAATCACATGACTGGGCGTTATTGGAAGACATCGATATTCTGAGTAATGCGGATGTTGATGCTGGCACGGAAGATATAGTAGACGCGGCCTCCATAACTGGGGAAGCCTGGGTTGTGCTGGGCGACGGCTCGTAGCAGGTCCGCATATGAGATTCCCGAATGCCTTCGGATCTCGATATGATCGCAGCGTCGCTGCGCGGATTGGTCCTCTTTATACCCAGCACCCCAGGCACCAGTGTATTCGAGGCGAGACAGCTGCGTGCTCGTAGTCGAAAGGCTACTCGAGCTCACTGTTTGCGTTGAGGTCTATCGATACGTGTGCCCTTTTGTACCACCCGCAAGACGTTGCATCGTATGGTTTCTTACAGTGGGTTTCTCTGGCATTATTTGGGCGCATTGGTAGCATACTGATATCCCTGGTTATGGTTGGTGTTGAAGCCTCTGGCATGATTTACGGATTTCATCTATTCAACTGTATTGTAAAGGGTTACTATCCACCTAACCTAGAAGTATACGGGTCAGTCTCCGAACTGTCCCGGTTCACCATAACTTAATTCAAGTTTACCAATCTCAAAATCTAATTACTTCCCATGGACATTTGCCAAATCCCCGACTGCTGTCTAGTGATGTTCATTACTAAACGTAACTCTATCCAGACCCAATGGAAAACTTATGCGATCAAATTACTGTAACGCCAAGAGGAAAGGCTGCTCGCTCGCAATGCTATCTTCACCTAGCTATAAGAGGATGTCAGAGGCTACCTATATATCTCAGCATCATTGACTAGACTCAGTGGGCTGTTTGGGAGATGACGTCGTATCTATGTAATAGGCACTGGTGAACAGGATAAACGGCTGCTCTTGGATCAGAAATATTAACCATAGGGGTAGGCTACATTGTCTAAATATCGAGCTATAGGACAAGTAGGGAGCATATCTATAACTTAGTCGGGTTCCAGCACATCAATCATCATACATCTATCGCACCAATACCTCGATCATGGACAGCAACACCAAACCACTCATCCTTCACGCCCACGCGACAGGCCCAAACCCCATCAAACTCGCCGCAGCCCTCGAGTTCCTCAAGGTGCCCTCCACGACCAAGATGTGGGAATTCGGCGACGACCCGCAGAAAGGCGTCAAAGGCACCGCATTCCTAAAAATCAACGAGAATGGCCGAGTCCCCGCGCTCGAGGACCCGAACACCGGTGTTGTGTCTTGGGAGTCTGGTGCCTGTATGAATTACCTGCGGCGTGTTTACGACAGAGACGGCAAGGTCTTGGGGCCGAGGGGCAAGGGTGAGCAGGACGTGGTGGATTTTGAGAAGTGGGAATACTTCCTCCTGACTACGCTTGGCCCGATGACCGAACAGACGAATTGGTACAGGTAAGGGGTTCTAGGTACCTATTATGTTAGCCCAACCCCGTTCGAAATGATGATGCGCTGAAGCGTTACCTGGAGCAGACCGAACGCTGTTACAGTGTTCTTGAGGGACAATTGAAGAAGACTGGCGGTGATAGCATCTTGCCCAGAGGGATCACAGCAGTCGACTTGCATTTTGAGCCGTGGGTCCGACAGCACTCATATGCGCAGATCAGCTTAGATCCTTACCCGACAGTCAAGAAGTGGTTAGAAAAGATGGACGGCCTGAAAGAGATCCAAGAAGCGTATAGGAAGATAAAAGAGGCACCTAAGCCATGAGTTCGAAACTTGAAATTCAATATTGCCGACTTTGGCTACCTAGGTACCTAATCTATCATCACTACAACCTGATGCCCTTCAAAAGGAGATGAAATCGCGCCGAACGCCATCCAAGTACAGGATTTATCATCCTACCACATGAATCTGGACCCTAGCCAGTGACCTATTTAAACGCCCCCAAGAAAAATGCCTAATTCGCCTAGATATCATAGATCCGACGTCGGGCCATATCTTGCCTCTGTAGCTTCGACGACGCTCCCCTCAAGATTCGGTAGATTTCTGATCTCATCTTGCCCAGGAGACCTGCTATCACGTACGGGCATGATTTCCCATCTGACCATGTCGTCATCCATACCCGGCCAGAGGTCGTGTGGTAGATATTCTGCGACTTCATGTCGGAACAGTTCCCGCTCTCTGCGATCGTTTTCGTAAAGCTTGTCGACACTTTCTTTCGCCTTCTTCCATATGCCCACTACTTTCTCCTGCAACGCTCTGCGCCTTTCGACTTCCAGGACTAGTCCATCGTATGAGTTGGAATAACTCTCGTAGAAAATTCGCAACTCGTCCATCTCGTGCAACTTGTCCTGTATCGCCAGTTGTTCTTCGTTCCACCTGTCGCGAAATTCCGCCTCGGCCGAAATATAACTGGAGAGTCGTGCCCCGATATCCTCCAAGACTTTAAACGCATCGATGGTCGAGCGGTAAGTTGCCTTAACGCGATTTCTTTGGCCGTCAATGGTTGCGAAATCAGACTCCATGGACTGTAAACGTATATTAAGTTCTCGGACTACATCGTCAACCTCTGATGCATCTTGCATGACTACTTCGAGCATCTGGGCACGATCCTCAGGGGAAATTGGCTCGTCCTCAGGCATATGCGACTCTTGCTCTGCGATTACACCAGATATCGACACGCTTACACCGCTTTGGGAGTCTATTGCTTCGGCAGCTTTGATCCTAGCTAAGGCTGCTCCGCCTTCCGTCGTCCTAACAGCAGTTACACATAGGTCGAAGTGCTTCGTCAGTGACGAGAGGAGCTCGGCCATGGCGCGGGAGTTATCAATCATGGAGGAGAAGAGTTGAGGTAACGAACGCTCTGAAGACGAAGCGGATGGGGACGGGGAAGATGGAGCGCCGCATAAAGTTCTACTAAGTAAGCGCATGTCGGTATCGAAGCGTAGTAAATCACCGTCAAACGACTTCTGGATATTCTAGCAAAGGGTTAGGACTGGTTTACTGTAGAACGAGAACTTATGAGTAACATGGTACGAACCTGTAAGGATTGGATGTTTTCCTTTAGAGCATCACTGATTCTTTCAACCTGCGACTCATCTATGAAATCCAACAGATTCTTTTTGCCCTCACCGGGGGGTCTAAATGAACTATCGACAACCCTATCCCGTAATATTTTCATGGTATCCTCGAGTCGACCGTGAGCAGCATCTAAGGTTTTTATGACCTGCTTGAACTCGCGTTTTCCATTGTCGTACGTTCGATTTATGCTACGTCGTAGATGTTGTAGTAGTCGGATCTGCTCGTTTATACCTTGGCGGATAAACCCCGACTGCGCGGCGAGAACTACGGATTCTTCATGGGCTTCTTTCGCCAAGTGAACGAGTCCATCAGCGCGCACGACCAGGCCCATAGAATTAAGCGAGCGTTTGGCATCGAGTAGATGCTGTACGAGGGTTTCAACAGGTATCGAACCGACGGGACCAGAGATGTCATGTTGAGATGTAGGGCGAGAGACAGACGCGGATGAATGTGGACTGGTGATAGATGCCATGTTGAATGATATCAGAATTATGGTGTCGGGTTCCAGATGTGAAGTAGGTAGCTACGAAGCCAGAGGCCAAGCCAATATCTCTACATTCTCAGCGAACAAACGGAAGGGTACGAAGAAAGGGCACCTAAAGGGGTACCTAGGTAGGTAGGTAGGTAGATAATAAATATGTAATGACGATGTAGAGAGATGAAGCTGTAGAGAAGTTGGAGAAGCTAAGATAAAGCTTAGGCAGTCGATAGCTTGCGATAGACGGATACCTCTGCAAAGCTACGGGGAACCATTATGCTGGATCACAGCGACATCTTGAATGGACAAATCACGGCTTAACAAACTCCAGAGTGCCGATGTATCACCCCACACGAACCAGGTATCTAAGTGGAGTGCCGATTCCAGCTCTATGTACCTACATGTAGGCAGGTAGTTAAGGCTGTTATATGTACTATGTTATAGGTAGGTACAGTTCTATATACAGTGTACCTAAGATTACCTCCTAGGTACCTTGCATACCAAGCCGAGCTATCGCGGTCGCCAAGCAGCTTCCAATGGCAAAGCATCGATAAAAGCCCCTAATTCTAATTCCATTCTAAGTCTATGTTCTCTCTCATCCGTTAATGCCGTACATTCTTGAACTTGTTACTATATTTTTCTTTTCTGAACGTATTCTATTTCCTCGTGTATTATTATGTGAAACTACTCTCTAATGATTACCTTTTGTTTAATAGGGCACAGCATAGTTATCAATTTCAGAAAAGACAAGCTGTCTTATCATACTAGTATTCCCTCTTTAGCAGTCCTCTCATAATGCCGAATTATATCTCAGCTCGCCAGTAATAATATGATGCTATCTCATCGAACAAATGGATCAGCCATCTATAACAACTATCAGAAGGAAGCCGGTCCCATCGGCTAACCCACAACCGCCTCCTCCGTATCCGGGTGATGTCCTTGACGATCTCCTTGATGATTATCTGGAACCAATTAAACTATCAAGTCCTCACCAGCACCCCGTGCTATCAACGAAAACCAAGGAATTGAAATTGGATATCAGTCCTGCCGTCCCTCCAGCCGTCCCTCCAACCCTCCCTCCAAGGCAATTGCCCATTCCCCCTGTTTCTAGCCCCTCAGAAATCTCACTTAACTCCGGCGTCTCAACACCAGATACTTATAACCTCGGCCATTCAATATGGAAGGCGGCTGTCAATGAGACCATATACTTTGCCGGTGGGCTTATATCACACCCATTCGAATCAACTAAGCATTATAGTATTCTCCGTCATTCGGCCGCGGTGGTCCTTTACCGAGGACCGTCTACGAGTATCGCTATTACCATCTTCGCAGATGAGCCTTTGCCAGCTGACCGTTCGTTCTGGCTACAGAGAAAAGGCTTCTCCGGGAATATGGGTATGGCTGCTAGTGCTCTTCTACGCACGCAGGGAAGCTGGATTGAAGTGACTCCCTCATTCCCAGCTCTTCCTTCTCAGGTCCCTGAAGCAGATGAGCGAGCATGGCAAAGGGATATCAAAAAGTTTATCAAGAAGGCAACATCCCATAGGCATTTATCTAAACAGATAGCCCGCGAAACGTGTGTTATTCGAATCCCCGCCTCGGCGGAAGATGGCTATTTGCGTATTGTCATGTGTACCGGTGAAGGGTCAAAAAAGACGCTTTGCCCCTCGCCCGTCTTTCGTGTAGCTAGTACATCATCAGATGTAAGCATATTGCGCGGTGCAAGCTTGACAACTATGCCTATCGAACTCGGATTAAAGGTAGCATCAGTAATAGGCCAATGTGCTGTGGAAAGATTCATCGGGCCTGCGAGGGATGTTATAGAGGCCCAGATTGAAAAATATGGCCCCGGGTTAATAGCCCAAGAAGCTGCGCTTATGGCATATGAAAACTCTAGGTTGAATGAACGGGTTACCGCTGAAGAAGAGGCCGCTGATGCAGAAAGGGATAGCGCCCACGGGTCTCTGCAAACGGAAGGGGTGCTAGAAGCGCCTCCTCGCATTGTCGGTGCCGACAGCGGACCAGAGAAGCCGTATCCAATCCGATTCATTAGCAAGGTGGTCCAAGGAACTGGTAGAGGCCGAATCGAAACCGGGATACCAACAGCGAACCTATCCGGCATACCAGATGATTTACTACTACGTCCCAATGGTGTTTATATCGGTTGGGCTGCTGTTCAACTCTGTCAGGGGGGCGAAGACATTTCATATGACTGGCACGAAGCCCTGATCACTATTGGACCCTCACCATATGCACCGCCCCGAGTGGTTCCTAAGAAAATGGCCGCAGTTCACATTATTCACGACTTTGGCGAAGCTAAGTTTTTAAACGCTAATATTCAGGTCATAGTTATGGCATACCTGAGACCCATACCAAAGCCGGATAGTTCCCAGTCGCCTGCAGAAAGGACAGCCGCCGCTATACGAGATATTAGCACGACGGTAGCAAGCCTAAGCCGCGATAATTGGCAGTGTGATATGACTCTTCGTAGAGTCAAGTCGGAAATGAGCAGCAAGACTATCGAAGATAAATATATTGATATAAGATCACAAATGCAGAAGCGGGTTGATAGTGTTCCGCTGCACCTAGCCGGAGTCCGTACTTCTGGAAGCGAACTCAAAGATCAGGCCTTTGGTAGGGGTGGCTTATACATACGGCGATGACGGATACCAGGGTATTATGCGGGGGGGCACAGTACAGGTTTGATAAGTGAGGTATGGGATGTTATTCAACCCTATGAAAAAGTAGGATTTTTTCTTCTTCTTAAAACCCCCCGATCTGGGAGATATTCGATCTTAGGATATTTTAATATCCTGCGGTGCTACACTAAAAGGCTATCGTAGGAGTATATTGTTTTAGGAGATTTGTTTTACACTTGGCGACGACGATTTCGGTCCGTCGTTACTTTAGGCATTCTCGGAACTTTAATCAAGTTAAAACTGTTGGGAAATCAAAAGGCTCTCGAGCTCCGAATAGTCGGGGTGAGATGCTATGTATTACCTTGGGTGTACAATCTTTTTGACAAAGATCTTATTACACCGCCGAGATATATAAATATATAAGATAATAAATATACCTAAATATGGTCATTATTGAGATAATACCTAATAAATTAATTGATTGTTATTTTATATAATTTTATAAAAACCTTGAACCAAGGTCTTATAAAAAACCACGCTTAGGCCCCATAAGTATAATAGTACAGGACATGCGCTACATGGCGACTATAACACCAATAGGGGGCGCAACCCGTTTCTTCAAGAAAGTATCAAAATACTCCTAGGAACTTAGAAAACAAAGACAAATTCCTCGTTCTGGAGGTCGGTTAGGTTCTCGAATGCCCTCTCACCAGGCTTTTTAACTCCCTTGCTAGAAGCGACAGCGACATCGCCTTCCTCGGCGTTCCTAACGTTGTTATCCACGTCATCTCGAGTTTGTTGTGCGGCCGCCACCTCTGTAGAATCTAAGCTGGTATCAATGATAACAGCACTCTTACCCATAGCAACCCGTCTCCTAGCATGTGTCGCATTCAGGACCTTGAGATACGTAGTAATTACCCCGACTAGGGTGATGATTACAATATAAAGCGCCAGGTTCGAGCGCAGACCCTTGGCATAACCTGGCGCTTCTGTCTGTGAGTATAACATCGGGCCGACCACGTTTCCCACAGATTGCCCGATGAAAAGTATGGCATTGGTACACTTCTTTTTAGTGTCTCCGGCCGTGTTTTGTGATGCCCAGGAGTAAATGAGTGGTGCTTTTGAGTATCTATCAGCATTTGAATCGTAACCTTTTACTATGGCACTCACTGATTCCCGGATAGACAGATATGAGGTAATATCCAGCTAAAAGGGATGCTCGATGAGAAACATCCCTGGGAAGCACCATAAGCATCACGCAACCGGCTATAGGGGGTAAGCAAAGCGCGGCGATAACAGGTCCCTTCATCTTGATTTTCTGAGCTATGAAAGCTCCACCAACAGTCGCGACCAGCTGTACAAACCCAAAAGGGATGTTGAAGAGGATAGTTCCGAATGGGTCGAATCCGAAAGTCTTGACAATTAGCGGTCCAAAGGTCGAAATCCCGCCGGACGGAATACTGATGGAGAATAGCAGCGCGAACCAAAGCCACGACTTAGGGTCTAGTAGAGCCTCCTTTAAATGGTCGTTTCTCCACTCGCGCGATACGACTCCCATCTGGTTCATGCGCAACCGCTCAACGGCTATCAGTTTGTCTTCATCGCTTAGGAACTTTGCTTCTACCGGCGAGTCCGGCATAAAGGCCAGCATAACAAAGCTAAACGCAATGGTAATAATCCCAAAAAATAGGAATATGATCTACGCGTTATCATTAGCTTTCATAGCAGTAAACGTGGTGATATACTGGTGATGCTTAAAAGGTACCTGGTAGGAACGTAGTTGTGACGATATGTGGCCCAGGCCGTAGGTTATTAAACTACCGAACTTCGTCGTCGTTAGTTGGCTCGCCCCTTTTTTTAACATGCTGGTTCTAACTAACCATATTCGTGAATCCGTTCATGGCACTATAGGGTATAATGTTAATCTATTTAATCCCATCCTACACGTCCTCAGGGGTCGTCTTCGAAGTCGCAATACGCTTATTGAATGCAGATAGCCCCAATACAAGTCTACCAAAGGCAACTTGTACTCCCAGCGGAAATATACAGCCTATCAGAGAAATTTGGGGTGTACTTACTACCAGTAACTAATTCTAACAGTCTGCTCTCGTCTCCTCCACCACATCTGCGTAATAGCAACAAAGCTAGGCGCGACGCTCGCCTCAAACACGCCTAGGAAGAAACGCGTGGCTAACAGGCCGCCAAAGTTATGCGCAGCTGCCATGCATGTAAGCGAGATACCCCATAGGAGCACCATAACGCTCGTGAACTTGGCGATAGGTAAGCGCACGAGCAACCACGCCAGCGGTGGCTGCATGACGAGTTGTGCCAGGTATACAATGCTGCCCAACCAACTGTACTGGTCGCCCATGAGCCCGGTGTCCTCGATTAGTCCGAATACTGAAGCATATGCAAGCGTCGTCTTGTCAAGGCCTTGCAGGAAGTAGACTGTCAGCATGATGGGGAGTATGACGGTGTCGATGCGTCGTAGGACACGCGCCGAGTCGGCAGGAGTTACAGATATCCTCTGGCCCGCTACATTTTTGGCGAGAAACGAGGCTGCGATGTCTCTGCTGCCATTGCCATCATGTCCTTCCCGATGGGGGTCTGGCAGTGGGGTTGCATATTCGGCTTCTATTGCTGAGGCTTTGGTCACACTCATTGCGATGCTTCTCCTTGTACGGTAAGATATTTCCTTCTCGCCCGCAACTTGACGATGGCTTGTGATATAAGTGAAGCATATGATGTAAAGGTGTGTTACCGAGAGCCAGGTCCGACAATGAGGAGTAAGTGGGAAGGACCAGGATGCTCCCTCATTCTATACCAGAATGGTGGTTTCTACTCCGCACGCCGCCGCGTGTTTGTCAAGGATTAAAGGTCACACGCAGGATTTATCTCACTTTGGTAGACATAGATTGGTCTGGACCAATTGCCATGCTTGTGATCATCACCGTCGCTCTCACGCCTGGTGTACTCGGCCTTGGACGGTAAACGGCTGAGCATCATTGACCCGACAACCGAAGCATGAACCCGCCGGCGTAGACATCCTTCTAGGTACGGATATGTTCCGAGCTTGATTCTGGTTTTAAAGAAATAAAGAAAGGAAATGAAAGCTGTGGAGTTGCTTAGGAGGAAGTATGAAATAGATGAGGATTTGATAACCTATTTACTTACAAGACATTATCTTGGTTTAGGACTTCCACGACGATACCATAGTAGAGGACAATAGTAGAGCTCAACAAGTTTCATTAGAAGTTCTATTAGAAATGCCAAGCATATGGGAGATGTTATTCCTCGTATCAACGGTAACATACAATTTAGTAGCTATGACGTATGCCCATAATGAGATCTAAGGGGAACTCAGTGGAATTTAGACACTTTGAGATATAGCCTTAGGAGGTACTTGAATTACGGGGTTATTGGTGTCAGAGGATCATTAAAAGCTCTCTGGCTTGTCTTATGACTTTGAAGACCAAGGGGGGGGATGGAGATATCATAAGGTGTAAATATCATTCACTGCGACTTTGGATGTAAGTTTGAGATGTCATTCAAGAGTGTCTTATACACTTGTTTTTAATTTGACGCCTCGCATCTGGAATAGGAGACTGCGGCGACAAAGCTTGTTTTAATACGTGGCTGAGGACAACGTAAATGATCACTGTTATCGCATCGTTAGTGCTCATTTGAGTCGGAATATGGGCATGTGCTTAAAGAAAACAGCCACATTTATATATTGCACTATTATGCGTATTTGTACGCGTTGGCTATGGTGTATGAAAACGAGAATGTGATACAATAGTATGCAGTGATAATAACATTCAAAAAGAATTACGAGCTTTGAACAGTTGTTTAAGACTGCTACGCCTTCGGGACAAACAGAGTCTTCGCAAGTACCTAACCTAAAGTATCTACTCAGCTAGGGACATAATTAGGCGTTCTAGGTATTTGTTATACGTAAATAAATAAATAAATTATTAAGACATGTACACTTATTAGAAAATTCACTACGACTATAAAGGCGAAACTTTATCGTATGGCTTACATTCCATTTTTATCATGGTACAGCTGGACTATGATATGAAAACTTACCATGTGGAAATAAAATTACCATGGGCGTTTGAAAAGATGGCTGCATAGACCAGGTTGTGCAAGATGCAACATTCGGGATTTACACTGCCTTGGTAAATTACCAAGGTAGGTACATAGGTATTCATAGTATTAGAATAAGAAATTAACTACATATGTTGACGTCGGTAATCTGCATAGGCCAGGGGTTATCGTATACATACATAGTATGAGTACCTGGTGCCCAATGCCACATGAACTAACAGAGCAGATAGTCAGGTTTGGGCCTCATTTCCACCACATCGAGATGCATTCTTAACTCACTTAGGTGTTTTAGCCGAGCGTTATAGGCAAACATGTCTTTACAAGTTTCAGATGATCCGACGTGGAATTGATGCGAGACAGCGGCTCTTATCTGTGATACTACATATATTCCTCTTTAGGTACCTAAGTACCTGCATTCTAACCAGAGAAAACTTAATAGGTTTGAAGATCGATCTGCAAGATGTCGCCAAGAGATACTACAGTATAAACACGAACTGTCCGAGCTCAAAAGTAAAAGCAGAAGCAGAGTTGTGCACTAAGAGACGCACGAATTCCGCTCATACGTATGTTTGCATGATCACGTCGCGTATAAGTCAAGGCGCAGGCTTTAGGTAATTATTAAGAATACTTGGCAGGGTGGGATCAAAGAGTGGTAAGAGTAATTTGCTGAAGGGTCAATGATTATGTGCTTTATGTGTTTTATGTGTTTTATGTGCAAGAACTTACGCGGCTATTGCAAGATATCTTGGTCATCACTTGGTCAAGTTTAGAGATAAGAGGTAGCTACCTACCTAAAAGTAAATGATTGATCTCGGTAGCATATTTACCAATCTCTCTCGTATGTAGTAACGTATTAACTGCAATCCCCCTATCGATATATGCAAGCCATCTGCAAGGGGAGCCAAGCCTTAACTGTTTTATACGAAGTACGTAGTGTGTAGCACGTTGTGTCACTATCGGAACCTATTTGGTACGTTAGCTTAGCAGCCCTAAGTACCGATTGGGCAAAGATGGACCAAACTTTGTCCTGGGGTTCCCCATAAGAGTCCCACATTTCGATAATTCGCCAAATTGAGTTTACGGTTCGCAAGGATCCATCAGCCATCAGCCATAATCCATCACAGCACATCACGATGCTAGGAAAGTTTAATCCCCTGCTCCCCCACAAACCCAGAATCCGATGCCGAATACTTCCAATAGATAGGGAGGTGCATAGTACCTTAGGTACATAACCTGGTAAACTGCATGTACCTCCTACTTCTTCACTTTACTTCTCCAACTTTTGCATCTCTCATCTCGAGTCAACATGCCGTCTGCATGGCGTGCCGCGACCCGCACAGCGGCGGCGCTTAATGTTACAATCTAACACCCGAGTTCCTACAGTCTATAAGTCACGCGGCCATACTGTTGATTGCTCACGCTACTCGCGCTCTTTGGTCTAGGCCCGAGAGACAATGCACCGGCTGCCCAACAACTTAGAATGCCGTCAGCTTGCAGGGTCACGCAGCCTCAGACCTCAGAAAAGGGAGACATGGGATACCTACATGGGAGACAGTGAGTTCAGGGAGGTGAGAACAGACCTCGGAGCTAGAGGGCGTAAGGCGGAGGGGAATCCCGTCAGATGATGTCGTGGAATGCTTATTAGTCCGCCCTTTGGTCTCCATACAGTACCCTATCTCAAGTACGCTCTCCTCTTATATCAAGTATATGAAGCCCGCGATACCTCGATCCTAGGTGATGCCGCTTTCCTACATCCACCCTCTAATACACGCTACACATCGTCGAGTTCTCGCTCGGAGGTTTCCGAGGCCAGTGGAATTTCAATGACCACGATAAAGGCAGCTATTCTCGTGCTGTGTCACTTGTGCTGCCTTGTAGTCGCTGTTGATACTGCTGTCGATTTGGCATGCAATAAGTATGTCGGCGTAGCTACGCCGAACGGCATCACAAAATGGCTTGGCATGCGGTATGCCGCACCGCCGGTCGGTAGTCTGAGGTTTATGCCTCCGCAGGATCCGCCATGCAAGAATACAACACAAGCAGCCGATCAGGTGCGTGTTTCCTAACTCAAATTTATAACTATAAATTCATATAGGGAAACCCTTGCTAAGACGTTGCCTTCATAATAGCATGGGAAGCTTTGCCTATCAACAAGCAATTCCCCACCGGACAGCAGCCATGCGGAAGATTGCTTGTTTCTCGATGTGTATGCGCCGACCGGCGCGAATCGACAATCCAATTTACCCGTATACTTCTTTATTCAGGGCGGGGGCTTCAATGTTCTCAGCAATCCGAATCTTAATGGAGCCGGTCTGATTGAAGCTAGCGGGAACTCCATTGTCATTGTCACCTCTAATTACCGTGTAGGTCCGTATGGATTTATCACTAATGGAGATAAAATTACGCCTAACAATGGGCTGCGCGATCAGCGGAAAGCACTTGAATGGGTGCAAAACCACATCTCCCAGTTTGGTGGTGATCCGGGACACGTGGTTTTAGGCGGTGACTCGGCGGGCGCCGCTAGCATCAGTCTTCAAATGGTAGCATTCGATGGCAAGAAGACTAACTTGTTCCACGCGGCGGCGGCCGAGTCGGTATCTTTCGCCACGGTTCTTACCGTAGATGAGAGCCAGTATCTTTATAATAATTTCTCGGCCCTTATCGGGTGTTCGGGTCCTCATTCTCTCGACTGTCTGAGAAATAAGACTGCTACAGAACTCCAGACTCATAATACAGGCTTGCCTTACCCGGGAGAGATGTCAAAGCCATTGTACTCTTGGAATCCGGTACTCGACTATGACTTTCTCACAGACTACACGTACAACTCATTCGCCAAAGGCAAGTTTGTCAAGATCCCCGTAATCTTCGGCGATGATACCAATGGAGGGACGACCTTCACACCAAGGAGCACGTCGACACTTGCTGAAAGCGAGGCATTTTTGCGTGCTCAGTTTCCTTACTTAACTCGAGATCAACTAGACAAGATCAGCTCTATGTATCCAAACAAGAATGACACCTGCCCTAGCGCCGGCTGCTACTGGCGCCAGGTCAGCGACGTTTATGGTGATATGAGGTATATGTGTCCGGGACTATACATATCTTCAGCAATGAGGAAATACGGGGTTTACCACTCATATAACTACCGCTATAACGTCGAGGATCCGGACCAAGTCGCCCAAGGGCTGGGTGTGCCTCATACTGTAGAGCTGGCAGCAATCTGGGGTCCGGAGAATGCTGGGGGTGCACCAGCGAGTTATCAGAACGACGGTATTAACGTTCCAGTAATCCCCGTCATTCAGGCATATTGGACGAGTTTTATCCGAACGTTTAATCCGAACACACATCGACACCCAGGCTCGGCAGTCTGGATGAGATGGATCGAGGGAAAACAGAACCGGCTCTTATTCCAGACAGGCGGCAATACAACCTGGGAAACCGTGGCCAAAGATACACAAACTCATTGTAAATATTTCGCGAGCATCGGTGTCGATATACGGCAATAATTGGAATTAGAGCCACACAGTCCTCTATCTCGGTGTTGGGAAACGGGAGCGTAACCCCTATCGGGACTTCCAATCTGCTTCTTGGAACGAGTGGGAATAGATCCAATACCCCCGCATAATAGAGGCGCAGGATTAATTGGGTTGGCATAGAGGTAGATATGCCTAGGCTAGTGATACCCTTTTCGATAGTTAGATTATTTATTTTGTTAAACAACCGAAGCTGAATATTCCTCTTTTCAAATGATTTGGGGAATGGTTTTTCATAGTGACCTGCATTCGCATTAACGAAGTGAGCATTTATTAAAAGACCAGGGGGGCATCTCCGCAATATTGCTTTCCATTCCTTCCTTCAAATTAAACCTTGGTGCTAACATATTTCATAGCGCAATTAAACAGCGACAAGATTAAAGCTCCTTCTTGATGATAGATCCGCCGCATAGTCCTATAGAGAATATATTCAACAGAACGCTAACATCATAACCTAGGTACGCACGCTTCCAAAAATCACAAACTCATAATTGACATCACCTTTATATTCCAGAGCCTTTGACAGCTGTCTTCGCCTTCAGTACACTGTTCTCCTTTCTCAGCCCTGCCACCTCCCTTCTCAACGCGACGACCTCAGCACTCATAGCCATGCTCTCGTCAAACAGGCTCTTGATCGTATCCCGAGACTCTCTGTTAGCATCGATGAGAGCATCCACGGGTTTCTGCATATCGTCGTGCAGCGTCTTATTGGCCTTGATCTTCCACGCCTCCTTGAAGTCCTTGCAGTAGCGATTGAACTCTACGACGAGCTGCGCGTGCTCGGCTTGCAGCCGCTGGTGCTTGCCGGTTAGGCGGTCGCTGTGCTCTTCGGCTGAGTAGGCCCTCATGTAGAGCTGCCTTACGAGGGCGCCTACTACCGGGGGGACGTCGACGCCTTGGTAGCGCATCTCCGCCATGATCTCTAGTATGGCGTCGTATCCCTTTTCCGCCCGGGTGCCTAGGCCAGAGGATAAGCCAGAGGATAAGGATGTTTTTGGCTCTGTATCCATTGTGAGGTTTCTGTGGATATGATGAGTGTGTCGAAGCGTAAGGTAAGATAAGGGGAGAGTAGGCAGACTCACGGTTCCGCGGAAATTAAAAATAGCAAAGGCTTCGTACGGTCAGTGCTAGAAGGGACGTGCTATGGCTACTATAATTGCCTTGGGGACGTGTTGTCGTGCGATGGGCTTTATACCCACAGGTCGACGGTATGTTCGGGACGGAGTGATGTCAGCGGGATACTATAGCCCAATGGAAAAGGGCGAGGATACAGATCGGTGATGAAACATACATGCATTGGCGAGACAATTGGAGACAGATGATTTAATTCTAGGAGAGGGTATGCCGGATTTATCGAAACAGGTGCAAAGCCAATGCGTAATCTACCCGGTATGGTAGGCGCCTGTAGGTGATGATGCGTTTGCTTATTTGACATGACATGATGGCGGTTATGAGGTATGTAGGTCAGTACCTACCCTCTTCCCCCAGGCTTTTACAGCTGGTTCTTAGCTGACACTTGCTTTTGCTTCGTGAGTCCCATCAGATGCGGCTTCGGCTAAAGGTCTCACATGATTAGCCAGTGACATAACTATACCCTTCCGGAGCCAGTACGGCTTCCGCCTAAGAGAGTCGCCAATATGTCGGGTGTGGCAGTTGGTAAGCTATGTCAGTAACAATGAGTAACTTATGAACTAGGTTAGAGGTTTAGCGCAGCTATTCCATGGCCCTCATCCGTATTTTCCTGCCTATTGGCCCATCCGAGTAGACTATTTCGGAGCCTCTAGCCGTTGGTATGGATTACGGAAGCCCAGACAAGCTAATTCAGACCTAACATCAATATTTTGAAGCTCGTAGGATATTTTCCAACCCTGGATAGAGTCATACCAGGCCCAGGTGATTTCCAAACAAGCGTCTTCGATTAGAAATTTTGTATTTTATACCTATGCCTTTGACTAGCCTCGTTACTGTCTTCCAGAGTAAATAAAACCTCTACCTACCTACCTACCTTATACCTACGCCATAAAGATTTTGCGGCATATGGAAATATTTACATATCGAATCCCTCCAAGGGTTCCCTTCACGAATCACGCCCATTCTTCATATAAGTCATACACCAGCTAGTCCTTTATATCCTACTCAAGTGACTAACACAGAGGGTGCGCGGTAGCTAATAAAACACCTGATTCTGACGACATCAAATCGATATTTCGTAGTAGAATGACAGCATCTAATTTTGGATAAGTCTAGCTAGAGATTTAAGCCATACTATTAGCTCTTTGCGGACACTTTAGGCATTCTAGTATCTGTTAGCCAAGTGGAGTTGGGAAAGCCATGACGAGTCATTTGTTGATACCGGGAATCCACTATTAGCACCCTTTAATATCTATATTAGTAAATTCAGGCATATATATAGACTCCCATAGATAGCTCGACGACTATACGCAGTGCTGGCCAATCAGGTCCAGGGCAGTCAGGGGGGCCATATCTAATATCTAATATCTTAAAATAAGCCCAGGTATTAAACATCGTTAAGCTTCATCTATGTCTGATAATCATAAGAGTCTATTAGGTTACTCCCCCGCTTCCAGCGATGCAGCTACCTCTATAGGAGAAGGGATTTCAACAAGATCACTCCCCAACGCTCAGTTAACCCTATCTTAGACTAGCTAGGTAGTCAATTGGCAAGCCAACATTGAACTCCTATTTCGGATCCAGAACTGAGATATAAACCCCATTACGTACCCAAGGGAGGCAGGGAGGCAGCGCCTAATGTATTATTCGCTGCACTGGCTAACTTCCATCGAAACATCCGGCGCCGGGGGCTACGGCAATATGCCAAGCTTGAGCCGGTACCGCCGGCCTATCTCTGTCCGAGGAAGGCCAACCTGGCCAATTCTCGACCGTGATTGGTTAACGCTGCTACGTGACAACTTCAAAATGGCACCAATCACGGATGCGGCGACGTCAAAGAGGCAAGTTCTTCCCGCCGTCGTGAAATGCCGTGTTGGATAGCCTGGGTGATCGGAGCCCCGCATAGAAGGTCTTGCGGAGTAAAGGGCATGATGAATATATGCATTAGACATGGTCATGTGGGAGAATAGTCTAACCTAGGTAGTTTCCAGACTTCGCGGTGTCTTCTCCAACTTGGATCATCTCCATCCCCGCTTCGCCTGCTCTGCAAGGGATTCTCCTTTAAACCTTCATTGGGGGTTTTTTATGTAGTTAGTCTTAAATTAATCTTAGTAACTAACCTAGTAACTGTAATACTTAAGCTGTCAATACGGTACTGACTACCCCCTATATTTACTCGGAATTCTAGAGGGAACTTGCGATGAGCATATTCAAGACTCTATTCCATACCAAGCCCCCACATACATTCCACTATAAGTGAATCTTCTTAGAAGTCATATGGCTCCTCGAGCATAAAGTTCTCGAATGCCCTTTTCCCATTGCTTGCTTACCATCCACTACGTATAAACCTCAACGATGTTCAAGCAGTATGAATATATACCAACCGACTATGTGTTGGACACTTCGCACGATACTAGCCAGGAGACGACTCCCTCCCTAGCACTCGTCTCCAACGGCAAAAATGGCCACGAGACATGCCATTTCACATTCGAAGCCCTGCGTCCAAATATCTTTCGCACCACTTTCACGACCGCTCAACACTTACTACCACCACATCCCAGCGCAAAGCGTCCGGAACCTGCCCTTGGTGGTGTTACTCCCGAAACCAATGTCAACGTGGATAAACGCTCTCAAACTATAAAACTTGGGTATATCAAAGTTGATATCAACTGGTCTAACACACCAATTGTCTCTTTCTTCATAGATGATCAGCAGAAGCCGATCCACTGTGACCTAGAATTCCGATCATACGTTGTGGATGGCTCTAGTATTGCTCATTACACGACTTACAAGTCGGATAGCCTACATGTTGGGCTTGGAGAGAAGGCCGCACCAATGAATCTCAGCGGCCGGGGGTTTGATATAACAGCAAGTGATACCTTTGGATACGATGCTTACCGGACGGACCCCTTGTACAAGCACATCCCTCTATTGATCAACGTCACTCCCATTGGCTGCGTGGGTATTTTCTCGACTTCTCATGCCCGAGCTACTTGGGCTGTTGGATCTGAATTAGATGGAATGTGGGGTCATTACAAGGTCTACCGACAAGCCCACGGCGGGCTTGAAGAGTACCTCATCGTTGGTAAGACAGTGGCGGAAGTTGTTCAATCCTATGCCGAACTGGTAGGGTTTCCGTTGCTTGTGCCTCGGTACATGATGGGCTATATCGGTGGCGGTATGAAATATAGCATGGAAGACTCCCCGCGCGCTTGTGACTCGATCCTCAACTTTTTTAAGAATTGTGAAAAGCATGGTATGCCGTGCTCAGCTTTCCAGATGAGCTCGGGATATACAGTAGCCGAAACTGAGCCCAAGACCAGGAATGTTTTTACTTGGAACCATCATCGCTTTCCAGACCCGCGGGGTTTCACACGCGAGTGCCACAAGTATGGTGTTCGTCTTCTGGCGAACGTTAAGCCGTATGTCCTCGCAAATCATCCGGCGTATGAAGAGCTTTCGCAGTCCGGTGCATTCTTCAAGGACCCAAATACTTCGGCTACCGCAGTCACGCGACTTTGGAGCGCTGGAGGAGGAGAGAGTGGAGAAGGCAGCCATCTTGACTTCACATCAAATGCGGGATACAACTGGTGGTATAATGGAGTGAAGTCCCTTAAGAAGGTCGGGATCGACGCCATGTGGAATGATAATAACGAATACAATATCCCTAACGATGATTGGCAATGCGCTCTCGAGACTGTCACCGTACCGCCTGGTGAATCCCGCAAACATGTTGGGCTCTGGGGTAGAGCACTACACACAGAACTGGTGGGGAAGAGTTCTCATGATGCGACAATTGAAGCTGAACCAGAAGTCCGCCCATTTGTTCTCACTCGTAGCGCGACAGCAGGTACCATGCGATATTGTGCCAGTTCGTGGAGTGGCGACAACGTAACAAGCTGGGAAGGGATGAAAGGCGCGAATGCGTTGGCGTTAAACGCAGGTTTCTCCCTACTTCAGGTAAGCATCAAGTTAGCCTTATCACACCTAAAGGTTCTGCGTCTCATTTATAAAGTGCTATGGCCATGATATTGGCGGCTTCGAAGGTCCCCAGCCAACGCCAGAGCATCTCGTTCGTTGGGTACAACTTGGCATCCACTCACCACGGTTCGCTATCAACTGCTACAAGACCAATCATAACGATAACTTGATAGGCGAGGTCATTGAGCCGTGGCAATATCCATCCGTAGCGCCAATTATTCGAGACGCGATACAGCGCAGATACGAATTGGTGCCGTATACATACTCCCTCATGCTGGAATCTCATCGGGAGGCAATTCCACCTCAACGATGGACTGGCTGGGGTTACGAATCCGACCCTATAGTTTGGACTAAGGAGCTACTCAAAGGGGATTCGCAATATTGGTTCGGGGATGCTCTGCTCATCGCAGGCGTTTACGAACCCGGAGGTTCAAGCGCAAAAGTCTACCTCCCAGGTCAAAGCGGGGATGACCTGGGATTCTTGAACCTTTCGGCGCCGTATCAATACCTCGAGGCCGGTAGGTGGCACGAGATTTCTTCGACTTGGTATAGTTCGATCCCCGTGCTTGCGCGCATCGGATCTGCTATCCCGATAGGAAAACCTAGGCCGACTACATGTCTCGCCGATGAGGACCCGGAATTCCCAGGTATGGAGAAGGACGATTACCGGGCGGTCGAGATATTCCCTCCGCCATTAGCTCAATACCCTCACTGGCCTAAGGGCAGTGGACTTTTAACATCTGCCGACACGCTTGCGGAGACAAAATGGTTTCACAACACATGGCTCGAGGACAATGGTGTAAGCCCCGTGGAAAAACCAACGCTATACGAGGTTAGTATTTCCTACGGCGTATCAAGCGACGAGATCCGCGCCAAAGCAGAATTGCGAAAATACAGCCAATTTGAGGCGTTGTGGATTAAGAACGACATCACTTTGGTGTTGCCCGTTGGCGAAGAACGCCCTGTTAAATCGGAAAACAGCAAGGATCTTCAGGACTTGGGACGCGACGAGAAAGGTCGGCGCATCTGGAAAGTTGGTATTGATGTGAAGGTTTCTGAGAGAGAAAGCTAAATAAAACAAGGAGAAGTAGTTGGGCTTAGTTATTTAAAACCTTGTAACCTAGTATTTAATTCGTACCTAGGTACCTAGGTAGCAGATGAATAGTGAGATAGGCGCCGGAAGATATTCCATTCCCGCTTGTTTCTAGCGGCATGGGGGGCAGTATATTGCTACAAGTATACAAAATTCCGGCATATTCAACATCTAAGCATCAGTGGTTTAGTGGTAAAATCCATCGTTGCCATCGATGGGCCCCGCGTTCGATTCGCGGCTGATGCATATACTTTTATTTTTATTACTATATCAATCTTGTTGTATTGATTGTTCTCCCTTTCTTCTTTTTTTTCTTTTCCCTGCATATACCTAGGTTTCTCTTCGTCAGTATGTCCTATATTACCTTTCTATCCTTATAACCAATTCTATTGGCACATTTTGGAGATGTAAGAAGGAGTCCTACAATGCTATCTGGTTGTAGGAGCACGAAGGTGGAGATGTGCTGGGGTCGGGAGGAGACATCGCGGCTGAGTTACATCCTTTCAGCCCCCACTGCTACCCATCCTTCCGGAGACAGGATCACTCGTGAGGTGACCTAGTGGTTAATAACTAGCGTCTTGGTTGTTCCTATGCTTCATTCTCGTTATGTTCTATCGTAGTAGCAACTAAGGAAAAACACTCATGTTGCTGTTGTGATCACTCGAACTATGATATAATACTGGTAAAGTTTCCGGGTCTCCTGTGCTACTAGTATGGAAGAATTTGCCCAGCTGGCCCGTGAGAACTTCGAAGTCTTTCAACGGTATGGCGACACGGCGCTCGGTCCCGATCCCAAGCTCCGTGCCATCGCCGTATATTCCTCGCCTCCGGAACCAACAACCTACATCGAGAAGGATTTGAAGCTTGGCCACTTGCCCGGGTTCTTTAGAGAACAACCTGTTAATGGCGACTCTCGCAATAGCGCGACAGTTGCGCCGCCAGCTGCTTCGCTCAAGTTAGTCGTAATCGACAGTCGGCTGGAGTCATGGTCTACCCCCTTTCCTTCGCTGTGGGTTACCAAGGATATCTTCCTAGGGCTCGTTGATGCGATGCACATGAGCCCAGCGGCACTATGGCTCCTGCGCAGCGAGTATGACGGTTTTCATCACTTTCCTTCTTCCTCTTTAGATTATGATGAGGTTCAAGAAGAGAATAGGGCAACGGCAGATACTGACACGTACTATGTCGGAACGTCTAACTTTGTATTGGTATGGACCTTCAACCGACGCACCCTACAAACGCACGCCCTATGGATCCTACGACAGCAACATAGCTTCAGCACCAGCGCGCCAGCGGCCTGGTTCGTCAACGTGCTGCGGCGGCACCAGGAACACTTGCGCTCGCCGTTCCTGCTGGCATACGTCACGGCTCTAAGCGTGTGCTGCATGTTTGACGGCGAGATCTCATACCGGGCGCATATGGTACGACTGACGGAGCGTGAAACGGGCTATAGTCGGCACTCGAGTAGTATCGAGGAGCGCCTTGGAATGGAGTCAATTACAGTCTATATCAAAGACGTCGGCGAGGTGCTGAATCATATCGCTAACAACGAGCGACATTTCCGCCTCGTAGACGCTATTCTCGACTTTGTGCTTGACAGCGCGCTGCTGTCAGACTCTAGATACGGAACCGCAGTCGAAGATGAAAATACAGGCCGCCTTATCGCGGCGATACCCCTGTTGAGGAGACGTATGCATGCCTCGCAGGAATATCTCAAGTATCTCAAGGAGCGCGCCGAGCGCCTATCAACGGTGGTAAGATTCTTCTGAGAACAATCATTCCCGCCCTTACCTCCTTACCTTGCCTTAACCCAATTTCTCTCCCTCCCTGCCTCCCTAGTTCATAGCGCAAATATAAAGTACCCGAGATAGGCGAATAAGCAAAACACAGCTAACAAGAGCCGGGCACAAAAGCTCTTCGCGCTCCTAACGCACGAGGACTCAGCAACGCACGCCGACCTAGCAGACGCGAGCCGGCGGATCGCAGAGGCGACGCGACACGACAGTTCGAGCATGCGAACGGTAGCGATAATGACGATGGCGTTTCTGCCCGCGACATTCTTCGCGGCGCTTTTCGCGTTGCCGTCGCTGGACTGGCACGCCGAGTCCGTCGTTGGCGTCGTCCGGAACCCAGGGTTCTGGGTTTACTGGGCGTTTACGCTGCCCTCGACCGCAATTGTCTTTAGTTTGTGGTTGCTGCTTGATCGTCGGAAAGGTAGGGATGATAAGGACAGGGATAGGGGTGGGGATAGGGGTGGAGATGGGGATGGGAATGGAGATAGGGGTGGTGGAGTGGTTATAGAGGGTCGACCTGTTGGTGATGACGGGGGCCTGCGGAGTGGGAGGAGTAAGTTGGAATAGAGCTTACCATGGCTTTTCCCATGCTAGGTTAGACAATTCTCATTATTGGTAACCGTGGGACGTTGGGTAGATATCTACCTAACCTACCTAGTTACATAGGTATTTTTGGATGTATTAGAGCATGAGTATAGCAGCCTTCATACCTAGGTAGGTACCTATATAGAGGGGCTTATCCTCTGTCTGTGGTGAGAAGATATTCGAGATATCTCACCTCAGGTAGTTTACCTATGCATGGTCCAACCATGTGAGGTAGACTGCTGGAAACTTGGGTCACATAAGGCGAGGGTAACCCAGTCAACTCCCAGCTCTCCGCAGATCAGATATAGCGTACCTAGTATCCCATAGCCCCCATAGCCTAGCACATTCTTTAGATCTTACCAACTCCTATCAGACAATAGGCCGTCCATGACGATATGCACTATTGTATCTTAGAGTCAACGCATACTCCAAGCCTGGAGATTAAATTATCAGCGTTAGCTAAAAGGCATCAATACTTTATGTGCCCAAATGGTAGACAAATTCAACCCAAAATCCAGGGCGCTTATGCTCCCAGACTTGTTAAACCACCCAAGACTCCATATAACGTACATCCTATCCTTACAAATGCAAGAAACCCGCTAACAAGGGCCTGAATGAATCCGGATTATAGTCAAGTAGAATTAACCGCTCTAAGGCCCATCGTTGTCGTATGCTAAAATGGCAACCGGCATCTTCATACCACGTACCAAGCCATGCCACGCTGGCAACCTATCACCATCCGTCTTCATCATATTCGTCGCCCTCGGAATGCTCTTCAGACATATCCGCCGCTATTCCACCGTCCCCCGATAATTCGTCCTCATCTTCGACCTCATCGTCCGGGAAGTTGATGTTGTTGCCTGTATCCAAACCTTCACTGCCCATCGATGCTTCAATATCCGAGCTAGCATCTGAGTCCGGCGGGACAGGGTTTTCCTGGCGATACTGCCTCAACTTCTCAAACAGAGACATCGACTCCGTCTTCACAGGATCCCCATCCTCGGGCTCTTCAGACTCCTCCAATTCGTATGCGATATCGCGGCCTTGCTTCGTATCTTCGTCTCCATCCACGTCGCGCTCATCTTCGGTATCGGAAAGTACGACGCGGCTTCGCTTGGCAGGTCGCGATGGCATGTTAACTTCTTCGTCGCGCTCATCAGTAGGATTACCTTCATCATCGGAAGATACAATACGACGTTTGCGTCGGGTGATCTTCTGAACGGGCTCCTCGTCAGAACCATCCTGCTCCGAAGCATTATCATGATGACTAGGAGACTCGGGCTCAAGGCTAGAGAAATTGCCGACTTCTATTTCGCCGTCCAAATGGAGCTCGGGGTTCTCGTCCTGGGTTGGAGAAAATCCATCAAAGGTAGACAAATTATCTTCGTCCGAGTCAGATTGCACGACTAAATCATCCTCATTCTCATTTGAGCTGTCATCGCTGGCGATTGTTGCATCATCTATTCCTTCGCTCTCATACTCATCCTCGCTTGCAGAATCAGAGTTAGGCTCACTATCCGTATCGGAAGACCATCCTTCGGTCCCCTCACCCAACGCCTCGAGTCTTTCGTAGCGGCTGAACCCCTGATCAAATGCAAATTCTACCATAGTCCAAATTTTCAAGGGTTTAAGATCCCCAACGGTAGATAGAGCATGCTCTTCGGCGAACTTTCGATGGTTCTCAAGATCCGGCCAGCAGAACATAGATCTCAAAGGCCGTGGGTCCAACACCGTGTCATAGTCTGTCTGCTGGCTGTAGAAGCGCAGAACTGAATCGGATCGGCACCACATTAAATGGCGATAAGACAACTCGTAACAGTCGTAGCAGTAAAATATTTCTTTCAGCGTCGGATGAGCCGCCAGTCTTGGGTAGAGAATTTCCTCATTAGCTGCTCGAAGATGATTGAAGGCAAGGTATTTGGTATTCCCGAGAGATGAAAAGAACTCTTCTAGGTCATTGGAGCCGAGGATTGAGCTAATGGAGAGGAGTACGATATCCCTCTCACTGTTATAACGAATAACACCCCTTCCTCGATGTAGATCAAGAGTGTCAGGATATGATTTCAATGCTAGCTCACGACTCTCCTGATGTGTAGCCAACATTGCTCTCGCCGGCGCAGTCTGTTCTATTAAAGTTGCGCTTTCCCAGAACTCGATTGGGCTTATCATGAGAATCATTTGAAACACTCGCGCTTTTGTTCTAAGATCTGAGTCGAAAAACTCCCAGATGCGAGCGCGAAGTTCAGGGGGTAGTGATTTGAACTGGGGAAAAAAGAACTGCCCCGTGGTTGGAGATGTATCATCCAAATTCTCTGATTCGCCATCGGATTCGGCAGCTTCCATATCTAGAAGACCATTGGCATCATCTAATCCAGACTCTTCAGAGTCATATTCATCGAGATCCTCATCGTACTCAGACGCGACGCGATCCTCAATATCAGATTCCTCCTCCATGATGAGATGATGGGTACTAGAATCGATTAAGAGCGCGAAATATCGGAGAATAAAATCGAAGGTGTGGTGCCTTAAATAGATGGAAATACGATTAGATAGAAATTAAACGATGTATGGGAAGAGAGGCTTAGAAAAAAGATGTAGGGAAGCTGCAAAGTTTAATGATGATGAGAGAATGTACAAACGCTAAAAGTGTTACTTAACGAAGTGAGACAATGAATGGTAAGCGCGATTGGAAGCAACGCTCCAGTGCTTAGGTAGGTACCTAACCTAGGTAGGTACCTACCTCTTACATTCCGCGTCAGGATGTATGTACATGTACATAGACCTCTTTAATTACATAGGAGTACCTGCAAGCATAAATACCTTAAAATCCTTAAGATACATATCCCTCACCTCTCAATGTTTTTCATTTCGGTCGATTCTCCAATCTTTCAACTTTCTTATTGAAGAATTCAACTGTTGTCTTAATTCATATCATCGGCCCTTGATTAATAAAACAGGTAACCAGATATTTATTTAATTTTTCCACCTTTTATGCTAGGTACCTAGGTATCCTTCCCCTTATCCGTTTTCTTTATGCTTCTTCGACTAAGTATCCGCCTCCTCAACATAGTTCTTGTTCATTGTCCCAATAAAGACGTGTTACTAAAGTTGCTAGGTCTTCCTACAACTTGAGCCAGAATTACTTACTAATGTGAATTTACGCATGTCAGAAAGGTTATTAATGGCATTGCTATGTTACCTACCTAGGTAGGTAGCTTGATATCAACTCATTGTTCGTCTCGAGTCTTGAAGACAGCACACATATCCCTGGCCAAATGTACTTGTTCGCTGGTCAACTTCATTAAAGTCACGATGTCACTGGCGTCCCTGCGCTTTTGGTACTTAGCCTCGCGCTTCCTCCTCTCTCCTCCATATCCTAGTATGGATCCAATAGCACGCGTAACCCCGAATTACTGGTCTCTTTCCCAGGGCATCCATCGGCAGTCATTTGCTCTGGCGAGATAGTTTGCTACTGCCGCTATTGTTGGAACTTCTTTTCGTCAAGAATTTTGAGTCTCGGTCTCGCGCAGCCTCTCGCGTAGCCTGTCTCTGCTCGGCATCTCTGACTGTAAAGCATCGCAAGATGCATAGGTAGAAGGAAACTTTTTTCACGAAACCATCGCTCCATGTATTCCAGTCCCGACGGTCTGCCCGACTACGGAAGCTGTCTGCCAATAGCACAAAACGTGTGAGATGGTCCGCTAGATCCCATCCTACCCTCTTCTCTGGTCGTGCACGTGTCCACCGGCTAGCCACCACGTCGCCCTGCTTCACAGACTGAAGGTCGAAGAATAAATCCTCAGCCATCCAGTATGACTTCTCCATAGCATGGCTACTTTGGCGGTAGTAGTGTACGAAGTCAGCTCCTAGCTCCAAGATCTCTCTCGCGCTGATAAACTCCTGGATCGCCGTTGGATTCACGTCCGGTAACTCAGCCGCCACTTCCCGGAGCGTGTTACTGATGTGATTCCAAAGTGCCCCCTGGGGTGACTCGGCCCATTCCTTCCTCACCCTTCTGTGATGTCGTTTCGATGAACTTCTACGCGATCCATCTACAGAGCCGGTGGATCCCTGGCGGCTAACCGTGGACGGCGAAAGGCTGAGGGGATCAACGGTGCCGTGCGGCCGGGAGATCTCTGGCCGTAGCCTGTTAATGTAGTCGGCGAACAACGCGACCGAATTCTTAGCATCGCGCATATCATCCATCGGGTTATCTTGGGACGATCGCGGCCCGGTTTGATGATGTTTATATTGTGTAGTAGACGTTTGCCAAGGCTGCATGATTATCTACTTAGGTAAGGATGCGAAAGGTAAATGCGCTGCACAGAACCGATGGAGTAGATATAGGTCGAAAAAAGAGACGGGAAGCAATTTGAGGCCGTCCTGTCCGAGCGGACTCAATATGAACTTCTCTAACCAAAACTTAAAGTGGTAAGAAACACCCTTCCTGAGGATGCGAGGATGTCAAAAAGAAAGAAAAAAGTCTTAATTGCGCAGTGGCCAGCCAATATCTAAAAGATGGTGAAGTGAAGTGTGATGGTTACTTTAGTACTCTAAACACGTGTGATTTCTGGTTTTAAACCACGTCACTTGCAAGCGGAAGCCTATAAGACAGAACAATTGCCTTGTGATACCAGATAAAGACATTTATTTGCGTATTAAAAAAACAATCGTTAAATAACACGTGAATCCCGCTTTTGTATCCAAGAGAAGTTTGCGCTCGCTCCCCGCCTTCTTGCGGGCTTTGTCCCACTGTCAGGGGAAGACAGTGCACGAAACAACATTTCCTTTAACAAGCTCCTTCTAGGGGAAGGCAGAAGAAAAATTAAACTCTTTTAGGCGATCTTTTTTTTCTCTTTTTCCTTTCCTTTCCTTTCTTTTCTTTTCCTTCTTTCTTTCTTTGTGTCTTCCCCTTAGCAGTATTGGAGTTCCATGCCCGAAACAGTAGCCCCTATCCGACAGCAGAACCAGTGAGCAGCAACACGTTTAACAGCCAACGTAGATAGCGTTGGCGAAAAGCGCATAGGTGTCGGCGTGGTTCAGGTTCTGGGACGCCGAAAGGCCCCGGACACCGGAGTATCCGTAGGTGTTGTAGTCCTCGGTGCCGTAGAGATGGGTCGACTCGTGAAGGGTTGTGGTCGCCTGGTCCTGGGCGTGGCACGTCCTGGACAAGGCCGGCAGTGCGGTGAAGTACAGGTTGCAGTTGACCTCATATTGGGCAGATGGCAGGGTGTAAGCCAGGACACCGCTCGAGCATGCGCCGTACACGTCAGAGCAGTAGAGGCGAGCGCCTGATGTAGTGCTGCCGCATTGGCTGGCTACCCTCGAGAAGAAGCTGGCGACTGTGCTGCGAGTAGAGCTAGAGCTTGACTTGAAGTACTCGGTCACCTTAGCGGCAGCGCCCGAGGATGCAGCAGTCTGGGCAGCTGAGGCCAAAGCACGGCAGTTGCTGATGGCCGTGTTGGTAGCGCTAAGCTTGCTTCCGGTGCAGTCGGACTGGACGGCAAGGCGCTTAGCGTGGAAGCGGCGGCGGACTTCCTTGGCGGTAGCGCCATCAACCTCGGCGGTGATGGTGCTTCCGGCAACGGAGTAGATACCGGCAATGTCGGTAGTGTTGAGCTCGGCGTAGGACAGGGCTCCCAGGGAGACGACGTCGTACTTGCCGCCAGCGCTGAGGTCGTAGGCCTGAGCGACGTCGAAGGTGGCCTCGACAGTCTCGCCGGCAGCGATAGTCTTGAATGCTTCCTCGTCAAGTCCAGTGGTCAAGACGCGCAGGCGGATGCCGTCGAATTGAACCTTATTACCTAGTGGGCCTTGTTAGTCTCCTTTGATAGTCCATAACGCATTTACAGAAATCTTACCACCCTGGTAGATAGCAACCTTCTCAGTGGCAGCATTCTCATCCAGGAAAGTACCAGTCTTGAAGACCTTCAGGTCAGAAGCACCACTAAGGATTTATGTTAGCACTAACTCTTAAACTAAATCTGTTTAGACTTCTCAGGGAAATAATAGAATCCCTGGGAACTTAGCTCCTACATACGTGTTGGTGATGCTGGCCTTGACGGCTGTATTACCAACCATCTCAAGCTTGACATCGAGAGGAGTGTCACGCTTGTTCAGGTCGACCGAAAGAGCGCTGGCCGCAGCGGCGAAAAGGGAGATACCGGTGGTGAACTTCATCTTGAAGATGTTCAGATTATGTCGAACTAGTTGTGAGCTACTGAGGATATTGTTCGAGCTGCTTGTTGGCTTGGAGTTTCTCACAACTTGGAAGGGAGGAAAGGGGTCTTTTATAGCCGGCGAATGCACGATGTCGAACTCGAAGACTCTAGCTGAAGTATGTTTCTAGAACGCTGGTTTCTTTCTAGGCACATTTAGGAAGCTGCAAAGCAGGGTAGGAGAAGGCTGTATCTCTCAAGCAGTAAGACTAGACGCCAAGCCGATAGAATCATACTCTCGACGGCAATATGACCTATCATAGCTATATCAACACGATAGTCGAAGTAACCTTATGACGGATCGCTAGTATTAACAACCTCACCAATGACCAGCATCCTGATTCAGGCAGAGACACGGTAGTGTGTCAATCTTACTCGTCCGTCACAGAACCGATGCTGCAGGAACACGTCCGGAGAAAATCGTATGGGCGATAACAAGCCGTCTTCCAACTCCGGAAGGAGATCGTTACAGGCCCGACGGGAGGAAGATAACAATCCTCACTTCACCTCGCCAACATGGTCGTCCTATCGGAGGATATGGCGGAGTCACGGAATTAGCAGCCATATTCGTTGGTTGCAACCCCTATTAATCACGATAACGACCTCTCCCAGGAACGCAGTTACAATTGTCTCCTCAGCGCATCGCATTATCAGGCGATTCGCGAGGGTATGGCCAAGAAAGAAGCCTTCTCCATGTGGTAGATATCCAGAATGATTTACCCGGCAGCGAGGGGAGGGTCGTGGTTGGGATCTTGGGTATGATCGGGGTTCTGCAACTTGGTAAATCTGAAAACCGTGTCGCAGGGGTCTGGGATATCCGGATTCTTGGCGCTCGAAAACGCTTATCAGCTCGGGAGGTGGCCGGATCTTCGACGAGCTGGATTGCAAATCTAGAAGCTGAGATTCGATGTCATGCGACTGGCCACTATGATTTCCGAGTGCTATAGATCTCGGGAGTTCGGTGCATAACTGCCAGACCTTCCCAATCTTGCAAAGATCGCTCTTTTAACTATAGTCGAATTATGCGGGCCTGTCGGGTTGCCGTCTATAGCTACCCACATCATCTTGACCTTCTCCCTTGGCCGTCGGGTCCTTTGGCTTGGCGCAGATATCAAAGCTTATAAGTGTAGGAACCGTTGGGGTGGCGGGGAAGATACTATAAAATGCTTCTTTTTTGGCTCGAGGGGCGGTGGTAAGGCAATTCATATCCTGGTCTTCTTCAGGTCCCGGCGTTAGCTTCGAGCCTCAAGTTTAATATAACATCGGTTGATACTACTACCTGCTCTATTGGATTAGTTTCTCCGTCCTGTCGGCGCGCGTTGTCACCATTGCCGGGCCACTTAAACCCTCTCGGCAATACCCCGTACTTCCCGACGGCATAAGTCAAGATAAACGAGTTATCATGGCACCTATCAGCACGTTCGTGTTGACATATGCTGGGTAGTCAATGGACAACAATCGATCATCCAACACCCCCGATCGGCAGGTACATGAAGGCCTCGCCCTCTTGATCTACACTCAGCATTTCCCTTCTCTTATCGTCCAAAGACCATCGGATACTGCCGCTTAGCCCTAAGGAGGCACTGGCCGAGATTTTTCGTATCGACAGTCATGGTCTCACAAATCACCCGAGAGGCCCCATTGCCTCTCGGGGCGTATTAAATCGCCGTGCAGACTTGACTTCCTATTCCAGCAGTTAAATACAGGACGTAAAGAGGAATTATAAGAGTTAAGAAGATATCTCGCCATGATAACGCAGTATCTTCGTTGCCAAGCCAAGATAGTGCCACCTACTAAATTCAGAAGACTCAGCACTAGAGGTTATAATTCATCGAGTTATTAGTGAGGGGCCGCCTTAATATCCTAGTAGTAATTGATATAGGTAAGAGAATATATATCGAACGGCCAGTAAGTAACGACTAGGAGATGCATATTATTTCGTATATAAAGGTCTTAGGAAGGAAGCAGCAGTCTATCTGGGAACCAGAGTAATGTGAAGAGACCATTTATGAGAAAGGGGGGAAAGGCTAAACCAAGGTGATAGTAACTCGACATTCCTTCTACTCATATACTACCGTGTAATGAGAACCTTGGTGGAGGGGTTACATAGAGCAGGTAGAAAATGGCTACCAGGCTTGTTGATTCTAATGCATTCTCCACAATTACTCATAGACCTGTCTTATTCACTCAGCTGAATCTATTTTCCTATATTTCTAATGCATCCCTTCTTTTTTTATATACAGCCCCTGAGGCAAGTTGTCGGGAAGGTTGAACTATCCATAGCAGGATCTTTGAGGTGTCAAATGGGACTCATTGCCTAACTCTACCTCTTAGAAAACTACCTAAACTATTAGTTCATCATATCTTTACACCAGGTACTGAATGCATAGTTAATCTAAAACCACCTAAACATGGCCCAGACGCTATCACCTATGGTGGCACGAAATACTAGACTATATAAGCTATATCTTGATCGCCTTGGTATACTATGCCTCATAGAGTATCCACCTACTCACACATATATAAATATGTAAATTCCAAGATTAACTGTGGACAGGACACAACTAAGATAGGCCGCCTAGAAAATATACCGGTCTAGCATGGGGGTAATGTCGTTTTTATATGAAGCAACTTGGGAGTATATACCAATAGATTTAGATAGTTACTAATAATAGCGGATATGCTAACATGAAGGGCCGACTTATAATCCAACAAAAACATTAGATAACCAGGTACCTACCAACCTAGGTAGCTAGCTTAGGAAGCAGCCTTGTCTTCTCAATACTACCGCTGAGTTTTCCAATAAGCTTAGCAAAGTTCTTCCGAAGCCTTCGTGAAAAATCTGCGATTTTCTCACCCGTAGCCCTATTTTATAACTTATTTATCCTGCCTATGACTACGACATACCACGCCTCTGAGAATTTATTTTCGCTTCGTCTCCATATTCTCAACGCTACAACGTAGGTACCTAAACATAAATGCCAAATCACCGGCATACACCCAAATCCGCAAGCCATCACGAGCCTACGACTGGGTAAAAGCAAAATAGCATACAGGTATGGACAAGTGGTACCAACCATACTTACACACGCATGCGTTGCGGGACAAAAAAAGGGAGGTATCAAAATTTACGCTTCATTCTTTCCCTCAGTCCAGAATAACTGCGCTGCACTATAATCTCCGGCCGGGGGCCAGCATGTCCGGACATCTGGCGGCCCCAGCATTAACAATTACCTACTGTACAAGGATCCTATATAACGTTCATACTTTGTGACGCATAGTTCATATCTCATATCCAGTCGCGGAGGAATCGGTTCAGACCATGCTAACTTTCCGATCCTCTCTCTTTTAAAGGGTCCTCGTACAATCCCATGGGTGTCTGTTAGTTCCCATCACGGGAACTTCCTCTGGTTTTGAATTTTATTTCCAAAAGACGAAAGGGTGCGTACTTCTTAGCTCCCACTAGCATTTCCATATCTTCCCATCAGGGCATCGACCTCCCTTTGCAATGCGTCGAGGTCCGCTAATATCTCCGACCCTTGCTTGGTATCGACTACAGCATCAGCAGTAGGCGGAGTGGAGATGGCGGCTTCCTTCTGGGTATCACCGCTTGTATTCCCCGTGCTCTCTGCAAGCACAGCTGAATTTTCCACGCTCGCACGGCTGCTACCACGTTGCCTCGGGGGAGGGGGTGGAGGGGGTGGCATTGTTCCATCTTTCTCCCTACTGACTCGCCTTATTATACCAGGTCCGCTGCTAAGATCTCTACTAAGATCTATACTCCTGACGCTTGGTGGGCGCCTTGTGCTGGCTTGTCTAGTAGGTGGCGGGGGCGGCGGGGATAGTTTGGGTACGCTTTCCTTGTTTATGGTTATAGTCGCTGGACTACCCAGGGCTTCTCCCTGCCCGATTTTACTCACAGGCCCAAGACCCGTTCCTGTTTGGCTACGGTCGTCTTCGACCAGCCCTATAGTAGAGACCGGCGTAAAATTCCCCTGGCTTAAACTCGTAAACGAACTCCCCTGTCTGGCATGGTTCGGCCGGCGAGGAGGTGGTGGAATGGGTACGTTTGAATTATTACCCAGGTTGGTGTTCGCGCGTAGACTATCAGCTCGCGATCGGTTCGACTCTAGCGATGATCTTGGTGGGGTATCTTCATCTACATTCGTAGTATTAATAGAAGGCGCTCTACTATCGCTTCTCCCATGTCGGCGTGGCGGAGGGGCTGCAGGTTTGCGGGACTGCGTGATGCCGTTCGACTCAGAGTAAACATGAGCAGCTAGGAACGCTGTTGGCGGTTCAGGATTCGCCTGCGGATCAGTGAAGGGTTCGGGAACCTTTCCTATAGCCTCGCGATCGAATGGGGAATCAACTGCCTCTTCCACAGAGGGACGCAAAGGTGTTAGCGGGAGTGGTTTGTTCACATCAGTTGTTAAAAGCGGAGATTGTGACGGGGTGCCCGCCTGGGAGTTAGGTCTACGTGACGGTCCAGTAGAAGGTAGGGTGGTGACATTTATAGATACAGGAGGTGTTGGACTTCTGGTGGTATGGGGTTCTATACCTGCTCCTAACTCGATCTTTATCAGTTTTCCATGCCGCGAGCTAGGAGGCGGTGGCTTTTTCTTCGTTGAGGAGGGAGGAACCGAGGAAAGGAGAGACGGGGACAGGGCGCCTCTTCGCTTCCCAGGATCTTCCGATCCGGGGTCCTTTTGGAGAATTCGAGAATTTTCTTCTGGCATGGTATCAAATATAGACTGGCGTGATCTAGGACGTGCATCCGTGCTAGTATCGCCGCCACGTAAGGGGGATTGATCCCTCGGATACCCTCCCAATTCGGGTGCTGACGCGGATGGGCGGCTTGGGATATTTGCGTGTCCTGTTAATAAGAGTCTCTTGAACGAGTCAACATCAAGGGCTCCTTTTGTCAGTGCTTTAGTACTTTGCTCTTGTCCTGACTGTTCCAAATCCTGCAGCGTCTTTGTGAAGGGATTCGCTGGAGGTTCTGACCGGCCAAACTCAGAACTATCCCGATCTTGTATAGCAAAGGAGTTCGTGCCGAGTGGGTCAATGTGATCGATATACTCTGGTAGATCACTATTGTCACTATCATATCCATCATCATCGTCGTCGCTTACGGGAGGAAAACGGCTAACGGGTACATCATCCTCGGGTGACGATGGAGGTGGTGATTGGACTCGAACTCTTTTGATGACCTTTTTCGGCTTGGGTTGTACCGGCGCCGCCTGTTTCTCTCTCCCCTCGTGCGCCTTGTGCTCATTGTGCTCATTGTACTCGTCATCTTCAGGCGGGGCTGACTTGAAAGTTGTAAAAGGTGTTCGCGGGATAGGATCGGAGGGTTTATTAAAACTCGAGATGGGCGTCGAGACGAGGCCATCAGTTGACAGAGAAGGGTAGCCTAGCTTCCGACGAAAGGGGTTATTAGAGCTGAAGGATTGATCTCGCGAAGACATGATGCGATGATGGAGCGCCTAGCAAAGCACAGTTTAGAGGGGGTGCGCAGAGAAGCAATAAAAGCTATGTTAGGCTGGCCATGATACGTTAGCAATACGTGGGTCGGGTCGACGTCGGTATTGGCGTGGTAGTGTGTAGTGTGTAGTGTGCAGTTGTAGTGTAGTTGTAGTTGTAGATCCCCCTCCAGACTACGACATACAGTAGAAAATAATAACTTGGGAGCGATGTACTGTATTGATTAGGTATGTTAAGGTGATAATGCAAGGTCAGCCTAGGCTGGAGCGATAGAAGTGGGTAGAGTCTTCGGAAGTTTCGGTAGCGGGCTATCGGATTGCGACACCGTCTTATTTGATAACAATTTATTAAGGTTCTACTCTATACATACCTTAAACACCCAAATACTATACCCCAAAATTGCTGCATTAAAGAGGCAATAGCTCCCAGCTTTAGCACTAAATAGGAAATAGAAACAGCATAGTGTATAAACTTAATACGAGGCTAATCTGAAAAGGGGTTATTAGCTGGATAAACATAACTTTATGTAGATCTAAGCTAGGGTGGAGAGGGGAGATCATGGTACTAAAATCTGTAAGTCATAAGTCATAAGTCTGCAAGTCTGAGTTTAAGGTGTGGAGAGTTATATTATGCAATATCATATCATACCTATACTCTGTTATTAATAGGGCATTCCTGGGTAACCTAAACTCTGAACTATTGGAACTACTGTCTTTGCGGAACAATGCTCTGGCTATACTTGGTCAACGCTTCAAGCTGTTTTACTCGCTATATTTGCATAATTTACGGCATGCAGTAATTTGACAGGCACCTAGGTATGTACTGTGTATAGAGGTAGATTAATCTCGTAATTTGTCCTACATCGTCCATGTGAAACTAATTCAAACAAAGTATACCGGATGTTTCAAGACTTAAATACGGTCGTTATATTAAAAATGTGTTTATTGACATGGCCACACACGCTTGTTTACGCTTACAGCCGTGCCATGTAGGTAATAGTTGCATCTACCGGGGTATAATAATTTACAACCAATCAGAATCATGGGGATGCACTACGTTGGGAATAACAGATCAATATAAGAGCCCCTCTCACGACACGTGATAGCCACTGTCAACACCGGTAGGAAGCCCCGCAATCCTGCCCAGCCAAGTCGTAAACAAATCGAGGGCGAGCAAACGCGTTAACCAGAATTACATAGAAAATTCACAGCCGCGACAAGACTCAAAATTAAACATAGGTCGGAAGCCGTGCGAAGGCCTTCATTTTCATTGGTATAATTACAAGTATACTCATGATGTCGTCAGTTCCATACCCATCCTCTAACAGATGCCATGACTGGGGAATATGTGCAATCCAACCGAAACAACCATGATCCCGCTAAGGGAAGGACAATATGCACACGAGCCGCTGGCACCGCTGAAGGTATGTCGGACACATCTGCAACGCTTCGGAGCTATTATCGCCCCCCTTCACTGAAATCCTTACCGACCCTTCCAAAAACACGCCGAATTCCATGGCGCAGTAAAGACGCACACGTAACTTTGTACCCTGTTCCCCGAACGCCATTAAACCGCCAAACCCCAACACACAATTCGAATGACACAAATCAAGATGCGAATATTCATGCTGCGGCTTCAACCTTTGCCTCTTTCTTTGGTGCCTTTTCCTTCTTCGGCGCGGCGGCCTTTTTGGGCGCGGCCTTCTTAGCAGCTGGCTTAGCCGCCGTCGCAGTCGCAGTCTTCGTTACCCTGCCAGCCTTGGTCTTCGTCAAAGTAGCAGGCTTGTCCTCAGCAGCGGGGGCCTTGGTCCATTAGATAATGTAGAAGCTAACAGGAACACGCGTAAACTTACATCCTTCTTGGGTGCCGCCTTCTTAGCAGCAGGGGCTTTCTTGGGGGCGGCGGTAGTAGCCTTCTTCACTGCAGGCTTCTTCTCGGTGGCTTCCTTCTTGGGAGCTGCTGCTTTCTTTGGCGCGGCAGCCTTCTTAGTAGTCGTCTCCTTCTTTGGGGCAGCCTTCTTAGGAGCATCCTTCTCAGTCTCCTTCTTGGCAGCCGGCTTAGCCGCGGCAGGCTTGGACTTCTTGGACAACTTAGTACCACCGGAAGGTCCTACAACAAATTAATACTAGGCATAGATACGATAAGAAACGAGTCTTTATAAGACATACCCTTGGGCTGCTCGAAAATACCCTTATCAACACCAGCCTTCAAGGCCTTATTGAATAGAGAGTCGAACATCTTGTCTGTGACATTGATGGTGTTGTTTGCCTTGACATATTTCTTGAGTTGTTGACGACTATGATATAGTTAGCACGGACTGATCCGGAAGTAAACGCGACCACTAAAATAGTGGGTATTAAGACAGGAGTGTTCAAATTTCCTTACCTAGATCCATTTCTCTCTTTGAGCTGAAGTTGCAAAGACGCGTCAGCATGCTCACTCAATAAGTCTAAAGGCGATGTACTAGTCATGTAGGGTTGAGTGGCAGCGCTGGACGGTGACCACCTGGCATGCAACCCAACCACAAACGCCAACTAGGCAATACACGATGCGCCGGAGACAAAGGAATAGGGATAAGTACATGAACAATGGCATCAGTAATCATGTCCTATAGCCTGTTAGTACTCAAGGTGGTCCAGTAAAATGACGGTCGAGTTGTCGCTGCACATACCTGATAGGAAGCATGAGTGCTCTTGGGCTTGGGAGCTCCGTCTGCCTTCTTAGGACCCATTTCGGATGGTGTTGGTTGGTTTAATAACGCGTTATTGGAGGGATGCAAGTAAGCAGTTGAAATGATCAATTGGATCTGGGAATGACTTTCTAGCGAACAGGTGCAAACGAGAATGTTTCTACTGGAGGTAGGGAATATAGTCAAGAGAGAACGGAAGGGAGGGAGGCATTCGATCGGGACGCGACAGCGAGAAAGGTGAGCTTGCTTATATATTAGCGGGGGGTTGTGCACAATCAGTAAGTACGTTAGGTAGTCTAGTACAATCAGCTACAGTGGGAGAAATTGGTGCTTCCTCCTCCTCCCCCTCCATAAAAATGGATTCACTTTAAAATTCGCTGGCACTAAAATAAATACCTACATACCTATGTACCTAATAAAATGCCAACAGTCAGGGCAGTCAGGGCAGGTAATGTAGGCAATACGCACCTTTCCTCCATATATTTGGACCCGATCGCACTCTATCTACCCTGCTTACCTTAACATTTAAGGTTGCATTATCTCACTGAAACGTCTAAACTACTTCCTAGTCGAGTTTAGACCTAAATAACGCGCAGCCCGATGGGCATCGTGCATAGCCTCCACCAGCCAGTCAAATGCTTGGAAGGACTGATTTGATGCTGATTTGGACCTCTCACAGCGCCTAGAATCTTTCCCCAGTTCGATAAAGCTGACGCGCGCTGTCGAATTTTTTGATTGGCCGAAGCTCAAACAACAGCTCACGCTTCAAAGTACCTAATTTTTATTTTTTTATTTTTTCTTGTCACTTCTTAACTTACATCGATCAAATCATGCGCCTACGAAACTCGAGCCCTCACACACCCAACTCTCCCACCGTCCCCCCCCTTCCCCGTCGTCGTTCTGTTCTCCCCTTCTCCCTCTTCTTCTATGTTGCCTCCCACACATTTTTAATCAGGCGATCTGTTGAGTCATTTATTGATGTTCTATAGAATAGTCCGATTTAGAGAATAAAAAGATTGCTTTAGTATAATCCCAAACTGTATCTTGGTCCATCTTTAGAGCCTCTAGTTTGTCTTCAGCCGATTTGGTTTTTGATATTATCGGTCGCATTCAAGATGGTGGCTTCATAACCCATGCATTGGCTTCCAAGCCTCAATTCAAGTGATTCCTCGGTTGCTTAGCTATCTCCAAGCTATAATTGATACCCATTGCTTTTCTTGCAATCCCAAAAAGACGGGCATTGTTTAGCTACGGCTTTTTGCTGCTAACTCACCCGCATCCTCCCACGACATGAAGCTATCCGCATATCTCGCACCACCTCAGCTACCCAACACATAAATCTCATATCCTACTAATTTCTCTAGCCCTAACGTACTTTAGCGACTTAGGGAGATTATGTCTACTATTTTCAAGATCTAACCTGCTAAGTTCCGGCATCAAAACACGTCTCGGTGTACATATAGGATGTATTTCTTGGTGTGTTCTAAACTGCAGGTTTATCGCGACGCATATCACAACAGCAGCGAGTCAAGGCTCCTAGGGTGCCTTCGTACCTATTCTATCAACCGAGGGGCCAATGTTCTTCACTTCGTCTGTTAATCTGGAAAATAGTTCAGTAACTAGGACTCAATTCCCTAGGGCACCTGTACACATCCGCGGCGCGTGTCGTGACGAGCCACATTCACAGATGTCTCAAGCTGCAAGCAAGACGCAACTCTATATTCTCTATACCAATAGGTTTCTACGCCCTTTTAACCGGCATCCTGGTTCACTGAGAATCTGGTAGCCTGGCCGTCATTATCTCGATTCGTGCCTGATGGATTAAAGGCAAAATATTACTATGTGGGGTCATGATTCGCGATTTCGATGTCCACGTCACTCATGATCTGCCAGCACTTCAGCTACCGAGCATGACCACGACATCCTGTCAAATTTACGGCTGACTTGCGAGCATTCTATCGCAAAGGCCTGTCCAAACCAAGTATTAACATCTACATGAAAGGATTTACTCGGCGCAAATTCCCAGTATCCTATGTTTGGATCGTTCTTACATAGGGGCTAGAGTAACACGGAGGCACAACCACATTAAAGACATTGCGACAACGTTCTTAATAAGTTTCGGGTATGAAACAGCAAATCTTATGGGTGTTCTAGAAAGGGCTTGGATTATTAACGATGACTAACACGGTCCCATGCCTTCAACCTCCTATTATGGTTATCATCTCGCCTCTCTAGTATCATTGGACCAAGCATATTGGATAGGCACCAAGTACCAGATGACAATGCTTCAAGCAGCCACATAAATGGAGATGGTATTTTTATTAACCTATAGGTACACCCGTCATAATACGAAAGTAGTAGGACAGCCTCGAGCCATTTCAAGCCCTACAGCTTAGGAATTATCAGTCTCGCAACTAACTATAGACATATCTAATTCATGCTCTGGTCTTTCAACAAGTCCGGGTTGGGACTGAAATATTACCTACACATAGTCCACTTCAAGGAAGTAGATAGTAGGCCGAGGAAGCTCACATTACGATCCAGCCTTGCAAGCAAAATACCTACCCAATGCTTCGGTTTAAGAAATATACCACCTGCTCTAGGCCCAGCGACAAGAAATTTCATAGCAGACAGTTTTTTCAAGGTGGGTTGAGTACGGATCTTCGCATTACGGCAACTGCCCAACTCATTCGGGTTTTATTTTACATTCAGTCTAAGCAACAGTCTTATTAGATTGTTATTCCATTAACAGCAGAAGGGCTCTAGTGAGCTTGTGTTGTGTTTATGCTAAGGTAATCAGACAAGGACTTGGCCATTTTTCAGATGGTCAACGTAGAGCACTCTTGTCCAACTCATACACTTATCAATAGATATCGCCGATTGTAATTCCGGGGATAGCTTCGCTTTTATGTCGCACGTCATTGCTTTCTCTGCCATTAGGTGATCCCCATGTTTTCGGTGGTTTTATAGCCTATGACCAGTAAATAAGCCTATAATATCTCAGGTGTAATTGATGCCGAGAAATTCTAGGTTGCTCTCCCCATTTCGTGTCTATCCGAGGTCTTCGGAAATTCAACAAGTGTTGTGATGCCCCACACTGGATCAAAAAGGGGATTTATTCTACTTTATATGATGTCATTCCTGTTAATACATATTGCCATGCTTATTGATAATTGATAATTGACAATTTGAGGCATTTTAACATCCTAATAGAATTCCTGGTCCCAGGTCCCCGGTATTTCGGTAATCTAACTCTTCACAGAAGCTGGTAAATTAACAGGCAACAGGAGAAGATCGTCGACCCCGCCCTTTCACTCCGCACCTGGATATCAAGCGATTCAGGAACATCTCCCCAACAATATTTTGAAATGCACACCGAAGAAGGGATCAGAGAAGACGTTCTTTTCTATGTTTATTATGTTACATGTTCAAGAATAAGCAGGTCGTGATGCCGTCGCTATCAGAAGAGGATAATACTGCGTCCAGTTGGTCCGACTGGTCCGTTACTACATCTTCAGACGAGAAGCAGCAGCCGAATCTTGACAGCACAGATGTTTCGACGAGGAGTTCCCAAAGCGAGACACGGCAGGGTAAACACAGCCATCCCCTAGCCCTATACGATGAAATTCCAGACTGGTACCAGGACAATCCATATGTCCGACGAGGTTACCGACCCGTATCTAACTCGGCGCGAGTCTGTTTCGGAAGTTGGCTATACCTACACAATGAAACGGTCAACATCTTTACGCACCTAGTGCCAGCAATAGCTCTACTCATAAGTGGTCTGGCTTATCTGGTCTCACGCCTACAGCACCGTAGTAGCGGCGATGCCGGTGTCGTCGTAGGACTATTACTTTCCGCAACAGCATGTCTCGGTCTCTCCAGCGCTTACCATACGCTAATGTGCCATTCTCGAGAAGTAGAGGCTCTATGGTTGCGTCTTGACTTTGTCGGCATCATTTTGCTAATACTAGGGTCTCTCATTTCGGGCGTCTACGTTGGCTTCTGGTGTGAGACGTTGGAAAGAAAGATTTATTGGTCTATGGCAAGTAATAGTCATTTTCAGCTTACTTCTCCAATTATGCCTCCGACCGTTCCTAGATCAATCCAAACGAGCAAATGCTAAGCACCTGATATGACCTAACTTCTTTACTTGGGATTGAACTAACAAGTTGTCTCCGTACTGGTTTACAGATCGGGTCACTTGCTGCAATATCCATAATTATCGTGTTAGCACCCACGTTCCAGGGCCCAAAGTGGCGCACCTTACGTCTGCTCACATTCGTATGCACGGGGCTATCTGGGTTAGCCCCCATCATCCACGGGATAGTCATGTTTGGCTTCGCACAGATGATGAAGCAATCTGGCTTACCTTACTACCTAGCTGAAGGGGGGTTGTTTATCATCGGAGCTATTGTATATGCCGTAAGTTAATTACTGACCCTCCTGTATCTATTTGTTAATACTACTATTTTTCGGAGCATTCCCCTCCACTTGAGGTATTCTCGCAATAGAAAGGAACAAGAGTATCTAGATCGCTAACTAGACCATAATGGATCATACAGACGAGGTTCCCTGAGAGTATCAGCCCGGGCTTATTCGATATATATGGATCATCACACCAGATATTTCACGTCCTGGTTGTTCTGGCTACTGTAGTCCATCTAGCCGGCGTCCTTGACGCCCTTGACTATAATTCCTATAACCGACAATGTTTACGGTAAACCGTATAGTTTGCTATCCTCTAGCAGATACCAGGTGTCATATTGGTATAACGTTGGCTAGCATGCGCTGCTCTCTATCTTCGAGGTTCGCTCTAGCGTCCAATACAACGCTATACAGAATAAATTTAAATAAAAATATATATAAGTTAAACAGTACAATACATGATTTCCGATCTGTTACTATCGACTTGGTCATTCCAGGCCATTTACTACGAAGTAGGTTAATGTTGGTGGTTAGCTTGCTCCTATCGAAGACCATGAAGACACCCTCGTAATAAGTCCGCTGTTTGGTTTTATAAAGCCAAGTAAATTTGTCATCCAGACTCATAAAGCAGGTTAAGTGGATGACATGTCCAAATATTACTACTTTCAGGTATTTAAAAACTTTCCAAATTCCCTCAGCGAAGGAAAATAAGTATGGTGCCGAAACATAGCCACCTACCCACACAGCTATCAGGTACTTCAAGAATATATGGCCCAATTCTAGGGGTTACTAGGCCCTTAGAAACCTGCTTACTGTAAATTTCATTGCCGTCATGTCGAAGTCTTGGGCCGTAGTAGTAGGGTATGATCACGGTAGATTTAAATTTAATGACAAGTGCCCACTAAGCTTAACCGTCAATACTGTTCTACCAAGCATCTAAGTTACTGCCATCCTAGTATGCTTTACGTTGAACTTACCTAGGTATTTATATTTTGATTCGCTGCCGTGATACCTATCAAATGTGATAACATACGCTGCAGACTTAAGTATGTCATTGAATCTAGAGCGATATCCAGGATCAATGTATTTCAACATAAAAGTCATGTCGGTGTAGTTGTGATTTTATATCTCTACAACTAGCTATTATTTTAGTTTATAATACATCGTTCATCTGTTACTCTAAGAAATCCCCACATCGCTGGAAATAAAAGCAAGCATGTGCCTATATATACACTTCTTCGTAGGTATCTCTAATAACTAGTCGTATATATCTTACTGTTAACCCCAACCCCTTTTCTAGCTATCCACAAATGAACATATAGTCCCGGATGGATATCTAACATCCATTGATAAATTGTTCGGACGCCAAGGCGACGGCGTGAAGCAAGTTCCCAAGTCCCAACAGGTCATCCACGTATGTAGGGAACAATTGCAAGATTCTGAAGTAGGTGAAGTATGTCTTGTTGGAAGGGATCCCGGATGGGTGTCCTCCCTCTTTACTTGGCCCCAGTCACGCTTGCGCATTCCTTCGCGGCTCTGTTTAAACTTCGCAGGAATAAAGCGGGGAGCCCCCCCTGAGATGGATCCGGGTCCGGATCCTTTAGACGATTTCTGTGATGTGTGCTGTGCCTGTCTACAGTTGATCCTTGCCCTCGCAGAATTTTTCCCATTTTAGGAAAAAGCTGGTAAAGGGGCACCGGGGATCATCCATCGGGTTTCCTTGGTGATGTGACATATGGGCGAATTATACGACGCCAGGGACTATTTGTAGCATCGTATAGAGCAGTTTACGCCAAGTGAGATATCTACCTTCTGGTTTAGTTCTTCTTTAGCTGGTTGCTTTTGAAGTACACCATATGCCAATTATATCTCAGTGGTATCTTGTTGGTCCGACGAATCACTACACCAGTTTCCCTACTAACTAGGTATATATCAAGGTTTTATATAGTCTAAACCAAGTGTTTAGCTCTTGTTCATGGCATACATCCTCCATGGGACACGACCGATTCCAAATGGGAGAAAAGCATGGCAATATAAGTCCGTGAAAGTCATAAGTGGAAAGAGTGGAAGCTGGGGAAAGGGTTACGGTCTCTGTTAGCTCCTAGATTAATGTCGGGATTCTAGGTGATACATCTAAAACAAATAACAGCGTCAATAGTCAGTATATATAACCGCAGCTAGCTTAGAGTTCTTTACGGAACAACCAAGTTATTCCCTTGCTTGCTCTATCTCATGACAATTGATGACTTGAATATTTTCTTCCATGCCTTGATTCATTCTCTCTCCCCTGTGTGTCTCTCTCTATCTAGTTGTGTGATTACTGGCAACCCTGTTGAGTGTTGAGTTTTGAAAGAAGCGTGTAGTTTAGAATATAATTAGAATATAGAAAATAAATAAATATATTATAATTCGGGCTCGATATGCTTCAAGGGCGAGACTATGCTATAACTTTCATATACGACTCTTGGTACATGGTTCAGTGTTAGTATTGTTCAGGGCGCAATCTGGAGTAATTGTCGGTGCCAGTTGTAACCAAGTAGGCAAAATAAGCCACAATTTTTGTCAAGACAGAGCCGTAGAGTATTTTAATGTTGGTAGGCTTTTTAATCAGTAAATTAGCACTTAGAGTGTGTATTAAGGTAGCTGTTTAGGTAGCCGTATATAACCCAGCCTTATAAACCCCAGAGACACGCGGTGAGAATATTGGAGAAATTGTTGGATTCAGAACAATAGGGTAGGTAGGTAGGACTAAACGATGGAACCCTATTGTGAGCCTAGGTTATGGTTTATCCAAATTTAATACCTATTACATACGTTCGAGATCACCTCCATATATGTAAACCTCGGCGATATACATTATGTCATATCATTGGAACTTGTGAAGAACCTTTTTTTCCGGTTGGAACTCGTACGCTGCTACTAGAGTAGCATATACACCACGTATGAGTTCTTCTAGTTTCCGATTCACATAGCCTATTACACATACTAAGCTGTGGAAATCCCTGATACTCTAGCTCCGTCTTAGCTGGCTGGGTCGGTATGTATGTACATAGTGTACATCCTGCCCTATTGGCTCTATGCGCATTAAGAAACCAATGCTTTCGTAAAAGACCCAGTTGCTTCTAATCCAATAATAATATCGCTCGTTTCTTCAAAGGCTATCCGAATATGGTTTCATTAAAACTATATTATATCATATGTGTCAATATTTCCCACATACATATTCCACTAAATGAGTAAAACTCGTATTATAAAACCTAGGCCCGATAGAAGTTATGAGTCTAAGCCTTCCAAACTTAAAGGCCCCATACGGGGCAGTGAGGCCAAGGAGATCTTAGGTCGTCATATTTCTCATATATACCTACATACATATGTACATAGGTAAGGTAGGCACCTATATAGAGGATCTGCGTCCGCCGGATGGTTAGCACCGGATGTAGTGAGGTTTGTATAATTTACACATCGGCACGCTACGCTGCAGTATTCCGGCACTTATACATAAGCCGATTAACAGGTAGGGACGACGTATTGAATCCACAATGCGATGGATCATCAATCCTTGTCGATATATTTGTTGTACGTGCGTCCCGTCTTCACTTCCGGCCTCCTATTTTCTCGTCACTTGGCATTGACTAGTAGGTTGTTTCATTATTTTGTGGTTTAGGCTCTTGTATGCATATGTACCTACCTAGGTATGTATATCATGAACAATTCGAAACCAAGTTACCTAACTGTATAGGTAGGTAGGTAAATAGGCACCTTTGGCACTTGTACTAAATAATAATATCATTTTACCTTAGGTACCTACATAAGTTAAGTAGACAACGCGATCGGTTTGCTTCCTTCGCGTCGCGTCACGTGAAATATTGCTATCTGCGCGGTGTATGTACATACAGTACTGCATGTAATCGCACGTGGGAGAAGACTTAGCCAAGGGCCCCCCCCATGATTCCTAATATCCTTAACCTGGGTGGTCCCCCGGATGCCTATCGGAGATTGTTATTACACGTGTGCTTAGGGTAGATCACAAAATAAAAGTTCCTTGTGCGATACGAGATTTATTAAAGGACCGTGCCAATTCCAAGAAAAATAATCAAAGGCATATGCCGTTAGCTTATTTGCACTAAGGTTGCTGGCTCTAAGGGGGCGGCGGAGCTAAACTTAATTGCTACTTCCGTTGGCCGTACTGCAGTGTAGCATTGAGAATTTACCTAGCATGGAGGATAGATCAGGTACATCTCCGTACACCTACATTAGGTGTGCGTGGTATGTACCTGGGTGCGTTCAACGTTGTAAAGTTTGTTAGGTCACACGAGGACCTAACGTCATCGCCGCTGATCGGCAGCGCTAAGCTTAACCTTCTCGAAATCTAAAGTTAAGGGGTGGGAAACCCATTGCCCTAACCCCTGCCGCTTTTAGTCATTAGTAACGGGGTATATGACCCTATTGAGATGGAAAGGCGTCTCGAGCCACGCGCAAAGGAAATAGGAAATAACCTTACATAAGATAAGGTATTCTGGAACGACTTTAGATCCGCTACATGGTTACATCCAACGGCATTTTACCCACATTATTGGTTTTGAGTTCTGTCTCGATTGTGGGGCGAACCACATCCCGAAGTACATATGTAGGTACCTAGGTACCTATCCCAAGTACACTAGGTAGCTAAAGGTAGGTAATCTACATAACTAGTACATTAGTATCTACACTAGTCTGTCGTCCAAAATGGAACATACGAAGAAGAAAATGAAACAAAACCTCTTCTAGTGTAGTCCCCCCCTTCATCCCTCCCCCGGCCGTCCCGTCGTCCGTGCTAAAAAAGGACCCTAGTGCCACGGGAACTACGAGAAGTTGGTAATACGTGCGAAATACGTTGCAGACATCATACAATTACAGCACGAGCATGGTCCGATGACCGCTCCAGATAAGTAAGAGAAAAACGCGTCTTTTTCCAAGTCAAGCTGGTGGCCGAAAACATCCCGCTAGCATATACATATCATCTACACTAACGTACCTGGGTTAGAGACCGGATTAGATGCCTACCTAGGTACCTTGAGTGGGTGGTATTATACGTATACACACTATGCTCGACTACCACTTGCTTGTTGCGTTCATAAACAGTCGAGTTTGGGTTTGAATTGATGAACCTTGGTGTACATATTTAACCTCAAGGGCAGCCAACATGGATTATCGTATACCTGTGTAGTGTACACTTACAGTATGTACACTATGTAGACCGGGCAAGAATAGACGGGATGCGTTACAGGGGGACATCGTGTCTACCATGCCGATCTCTAATCCCTGCAATTCTCCCCTAGCCTCGGCGAGGACCAGATTTCAAACAGTACCTTACGTACGTACGAAGTGGATGAGAAACCAGCCGTAAACAATAACAGTTCAAGACTAAATTATCTGATTTCGTGATATCGCATCGCTAACCTGTCTACCCCTTCACGAACCCTCCTGATCTCAACCTTGTATGCCCTGAGGCCCTATGGATATCCCTGGCCCACGAGGGCGTCCATGCTCTGTTGTACGCGACTAAGCTATTTACGAAGTGCTAAATTAATATCGAGAGAGTACTTGAGCTCTGTCATGACCATCGTGAAGCTGAACCGTAACTCCGACCCGCTAAGGATGCCTAGTAGATAGTAGAAAAACACCCACGCTGAAGAAAAGACCAGGCCCTACCCCTCGCCTTGAATGCAATTTTTGAACGCCTGACCAATGCCAGCTAGATTCCTGCCGCGAGGTCCCTAAGAGTCCTCAAAGATAAAATTTGCGATTAAGAGATTGGATTGCCCGATTATCCTCACCCCTAAACATGTCCGTGGGTGCTGGTACACCAGATGCACCCGCTGCGAGAGCTCGCGGCGAGCTGCCCGCGCTATTGTTACTACCCGGATTTGCGCTATTCGGTTCCGAGTTAGCTGGTGTCCGGTTGAGAAGTGCTGATAAGCTGGCTTTGTTTGGATTGCCATTAACAATCTCCGAAGTCATTTGCCTTGGCGGTGAAACAGAATGATTCCTTGGGGGCGTCAACCCTCGAGATGCCGTAGGTATCGCGGGAAGTGGACCTTGTGGATTGCGTGCGCTTGTTGCTGCTAGGCGGGGATCTATAACGGCTTGCGCTGCTTTTGCAGCTTGTGCGGCCTGAGCAGCTTGTATTTGGAGATGTTGGGATTGCGGAGAGAGGCTCGGGGCACGTCCATGTACTGGATAATGCCTAATCATAGTAGGCGGAGGTAGTCGATCACCCTCGTAGGTAAGACCTTTGGGATAAATCGGAGGCTGGGCCGAAGGCGCTGACGTTGGCGGTAGCGGGGGTAGTTGATGTGGCCTTTGAGGAGGCTGCTGCGGTTGAGGCCGAACCTGAGGCTTCATCTCTGGTGTCAGCTTCCCCGGCATAAAGGGAGGTGTCTGGTTGGGTGAGGGTGGCCATTGGCCTTGCCACGGTTGTGGGGTCCAAGCACCGGGATAATTATTATAGGGTTGCTGCTCAAGACTGCCATTATGAGTAGTGTACGGCTGCATAGGTGTCCTCGTTAGAGCCGGCGGGGTTGTCTCGTGAAGGCTTGATTCAGGATACATGCCCTTCACTGGGATAATATGTCGAAGTTGAGGATCCGTGGTTGGCTGAAGCAAATCGCCGGCTCCGGCGTGTGGTCGGGAATAATACGAGATCAAGTGGAGGTGCTGACCCTGAGATGTCGTTATACTGAATGATTGCTTCATCAACCCATCCGCCTTGTATCTATAACCCTCCGGCTCGCCGTCCTGGTCTTCTTCACTAAGTCGACCGCTATCAGGCGTCCTTCCGTTACTTCGTCGTGTTGTACCAAATGTAGTGCCTCGTTTACCCTCCATTTCTCTATATGTGAGAAAGCTACCAGAAACCCTACTCGCACTCCAAGATTTCCCGTCGGTCCACCTACGCATACCGGCTTCTCTCTCATCCCATACAAAAACTGAGCCGGAAGTGATGGACTGTCGTTCTTTCTCCGATAATCGTCTCTGTACTCGAGGCAGTAAACCCAGCCTGCAAGCTTCAAAGAGCTTGATTGCATCTGCAGGGGTCCGTACGTACCCGCGATAAGTCTCCATCTTTTCCCTGCTTGCTTAATATGGAAAAACAAAAAACAAAAAATGTATGTGGTTGAGGTTTGCTAGATGTAAAATCGAAGGGAGAAAAGGTGGTACTTGATTCCTTGCCAGGTAATTAGGTCTTGTAATCCTACTACCCACCCACCATATCAGATCCACACACTGGCTTCAATCGAGGTGGGTCATCAGACAGTGAGCGGCTGAAGACTATTGCTGCGGATAATGGAGAAGCTTGCGTGGTTAGGGTAGACCCTGGTCTTGGTAGCTGAAGAAGTGAGAATGCAAGTGTTGTCTTGGCGTTTCTAAATTGCGGGTAACTCGTGTCGATAGTCGGGGCCCCTAGATAATTAACGGTTCAGGCGTTACGGAACTAGAGCCGAGTGTCCAGACTCGTGGATCCCTTGCCTAGGTAGTTATATCATGTTAGCTCTCTCAGTCAAGCCATCTAGGAGTAGATGAATCGAAGCCACCGCTCTACACTGGTATAATCATGTAGTACATGATATGTTTATATATATCTGATAGATTTACGATATGTGTAGGGTAGAAACAAGAAAGGAATAGCTAAATGGAATTTATATTGTTGCCAAAACTTTAGGGACGCAAGTTGGTTGTGGTTATTGCTCGAGTCATCCTCGGCTTCTCTTGGACTTAGTATAACTAGCTAAGCCAATGCAGCGCGCTCGACGGAAAGGTTAATAATGTAGGGTAAATGCCAGATAGATGGTCTCACTAGGATAGCTTCCTTAGACGGGTTGGCTTGACTCGCCATCTCACTCCGCGGCTTGAATCCAAAACTCGATGCAGGATTGACTTTGTGAGGTAGTGTAGAAGTGAACTTAAATAGATTAGATCAAACAGAAATGGCACATACCTATGTGGTAGGCAAATTGGCGGCCGGCCTCAGGCCAGAATAATTTTAGATAAAGTCAAACTTGGCACACTGACTTCACGCCGAACGTTATACGTTGAATAGGCACTAGAGTAGATATCCCAGGTGGGAAACCGAGGACATCAAATGGGGGAACCAGATAGAGCCAAATACTTGGATAGTTGACAGAATTTTCAAGGATTTCCGATGGTGTTGCCTCAAGTAAAAAAAGGTCCAATCAGGTCATAGAAATCTCCTGAGACGTCCTTTTGGGATATGAAATGTAGTTAGATGTAACGGGGTGTCCTCGATCCAGCTGGAATCGATTTGGGATTTTAAGATAGTAGAAAAGCGGAATCGAAACGAATCTGCCCGTCTTGTAAGTCAGTAATTCCACGAGAATATAAAGCAAGAATAGTAGGTGGAACGGTAGTCCAGATGGGGAAAGACGTTTCCCTATATGAACAGTTGGGGAAGATAAGTTAGGAATTAAATAGACTGCGAGGTTGCAAAACTGGGGTATCGAAAGTTTAAGAGGCTGCTTTGCTTACCAGGGTTTGATAGGTGACTTGTAAGTTTTAAAGTTTCGTGCATGTATATTCGAGGAAGGCTGTTGGTGGTGGGGATGACGACTTTAGAAGACCCTGAGACCCGAACCCGAGTCAGCTTGTAGTGGATTGATTGAGAGATAAAATAGCCTGCCTGCCGGGTTGGCGTTATCGAGCCTCCTTCGACGAAGCTGACCATGAAATAATTAAGCTTGGTTGGACACGTGTGAAGTTGGAACTAATGAAATAGCTCCCAGCGTCGAAAGACCCTTGCCGTTTCTTGCTGTTTTTTTTTGTCCTTTTTTAAGGATAAATTAAGGCCTGGAGAGGAATGGGGTTGACCGAGTTTACTTTTTTTTCCCCTACGTAACGGATCTAGATGGTCTAATAATTGCCCCTTTCGTTGGTTCTTCTTCCTTTACACCCTGGCTACTCTTTGTACCGATTCTCGTTCTGTTTCCTACCCACACAAGTCAAAGTTTTGTGAAGATGCCGAAGAAAATAGGCTGCAATATGAATTTGCTAAGATTGCCGATCTGTCATTAATCAACGCTTGCGGCTGCAGGTCGACATTCAGCCTTCGGGTAGGACCTAAGACGACTGGTAGTGGCAAGATATGAAACAACCAGGCGGGTTGGCACGGAGCTTGTCCTCGAGGCGAATGGTCGATTAATCAATCGACACAAAGTAAAAACCTAGGCCAGATGTGAATTGTTGGAAGGTTATTAAGAATAGATAAAAGTAGAGAAAAAGTAAATAAATTATGACGGGATGATGGAATTTTGAGGCAAGGGAAAGTGCGGGAGAGGAACGCACATACAAAACGGATATTACCACAATAATGTGAATAAATAAGCTTCCCAATTAATTCAAGCTTATTAACCTTATTTTGCTACGTCTTTCCGATTTGATTTTTTTTTTCGGCGAGGTTGCAGTCCCACGGTTACACGGGTCCAAGCATCTCGCAGCGGCTCAAGTACTTTTGTACCCACTTTACAGGGGACAGTTAGCGCCCGTCGCCAAGACCTTCAAAGGCTCCAGTCCCCGGTACCAACGGCGGTATCCAATACTTCCCTCCAGCAGCTAATCGGCCAAGGATTCCAGGGATTGAGTACCAGGCTTTGCCAGGCATTGCGCTGTCTAGGTGGGCTAGGCATTACTATACGTACCTAGGTACCTTAGGTACGTATGTACTTGGTGTACAATTCGTCCTTTCCGTGAAACACTTATACCACGATACTTGAATATGTACATTAATGTGTACAAGGTATATCTAATTTATGCACCTATGCTAGATAATGTACCTACATATATATATTAAAATAACGGCTTAAGATAAAAGGTATCTTCGGTACTCCACGGAAATGCAAGCTGTGAGAAGTTCCTAGCTTAACTTACCTCATTCAACAGAGGAAAGGGGAAAAAGAGAAAAAAAAGAAAAAGGAACCAGGGAAGGCATTCATGGAAAGCGAAACCGAAATTTCTCTTTAGAGGTATGCTACAACTGAGCGATGTTCACCGGACTCACTAGAAGAAGAATCCTTCCGAGGTCTAACCCAAGCCATCAATTCTCAGTGTCATAGCTATAGGCCAAGCCCAACATTCATTTTCCGCCTTTACGAAGTACAAGTGTTCCCGTATGGGGAAATGCGAAAGACTGTCTCTTCGCTTACACATGCCTCTGAACCTTCTCATGTTAACCGGCACAGACTGACGAAAGGGTTATCCATCAGCTTCAAGAAATAGTTCTTCATCACCGCCCAGTATGTTAAAATTACGACATATTACGTATCACTGGAGACAAGCTACACCAAGAACATATGGAAATCTAGGCAGCATCCCTTGAAGACCCTTCCGCCATACTTTTGGTTTCCCATGTGGCAACCATCCCTAGTAGTTTCTAACTTCTGAAACTATAGGAGCCTAGGGAAGAGACCTTCGATATCCAAATCCGTTGGAATACGGTTCACGATCTCCTAAATAGATAAGAGATCGTACCAAGGCGGGCTTGGGCTCCCTGATGGTTAGATGAGTCATAGCACATACGTAGAGACTAAGAGGACGCCGGCGCTGTCAATGCTCAACTCGCTAAGCAAAACCTGTCATCAGTTGTCTAAATTCTAAACGATACCTTTTTAACATGATCAACTATTATAAAGTTACCTACTTGTGCGAAGCTCATGGGCTAGATGGCCTGGGTAGCCATGGCAGGTCAAGCCAAAACATAATGCGTCTCGACTGTCGAACCACAAACCTTACCGTCATCGAGAGCAACCCGTCTCGCCAACCCTGAGACACATCACGACAAGCCTTTGTGTTTCCGTAGTTTAATCACGTCCTCTGTCTTACTGTTTGAGTCCCAGAAGGGGATCCCGTGTACCGCAGTGTTGTCATTCTCGGACAGGACGTCACCGCTTTCGGGGATTCCTTGCCTCTTTCGTCGCTGCTGAGGTGATCACGGCATTCCGTATGACACGAATGAAGCTTCTACTCATGTCCGTCTCACACGTCATCTCCGAGCAACATTGCCTCGAGGGTCTAGGATACACGGGTACGGGCACAACCACAGGCCTCACATCATCAATGCCCATCGTGCAAGTCTTAGGTGGCTATTACGATCCCTCGCGGATAAACGAGCCATCTTAGAAAGCTCTATGGCGAGTGGCACCCGTGGGCATGAAAAAGTGGCCTTAGTCGATGCCACCTATCTGTACCAATATCTATATCGCCAGGGAGGTTCAATATTTATTTAAGCCGAAAAGCGCGGCCGAATTTTATGCAAGGACCAGGTAATCCCGCAGCTTGCAAGTCGTGAATTCGGTGTGCCGAAACCGATTACGGATTGCCATTGTCAGACGAAATGGCAATTTTTTCGTAAGGAAATAAAAATTAGCACAAAGGGCAAACTTTTTAACGCTGCTGACGAAGCCGAGGCAAACCTCTTTTTCATATCCATTGAATGCAATGTATCCAATGCATAGAACAAGCGAAGAACACCGTTGCTGTATGTACGTATCTCCATCCGACGCGAATGGCTATTCGTCCTAGTGCCGGCGGCAACTTGGCTGATCATTGGCACACGGCACAGTAGTGAGTCCCGCTATTGGTGATCCAGCTACCATTCACCCGTTGAAGAGACCGACATGAGCCCATATGAATACTAAAGATCGTCAACTTCTCTTCCTTACGTTTCATCGTAATGCATCAGATCGTGGAACTGCCGACATACGGCTCTTCGTTAAATCATAACCCCGGGGTTTGGAGAATGAAGATCATATTTGGCTGCGTCACGCCGCTAAACAACTACCTTAGGTAGGTAGGTAGGTAGGTACATAGATAAATGTCGTGGTGGCTTGATATCGCACAGCCATAATCAGCAGTCCGCTAGAATTTCCCAAGGAAGGGATCTGGACCGTAGTATTCGATCGCCCGGATGGAGTAATCCCTCGAACCCGCAGCTAGCACTCAGCACATGACATTAATAGTGTCTGTAGGTAAGTAAATGATCATACTATTTACTAGGTTAAGAATATACGAACGATGCCCTATGTCGATGTTCTAGGCTCTAACCATCTAGTGTAAGGGACCTGGGATCTCTAAAGGATTCAAGCTTCTTTTGTGTTGGCCCTGGGGTGCATATGACACCCAAAATACCTACCTACCTGACAGCCCAGATAATTGTTGTAATAAGGGGAGATGCATAAAGGAGTGAATGTAATTGTCGGTGAGCCGGATAACTCGTATCATAGTCTAAGCAACCACCCACGAAGCAAACAAGTATTTTTTTTTTGTTTTTTTTTGCATTGATGCATATTACGGTAGGCCTAGCTCTCTTCCTCGTTAGGGTATAACCGGAGAAGAGGCGGCCGCCCAGGGCCGATCAACCCATGAAAGCGAATGTTTTCTCTCTAGTCATCATCTTAAGCGTCCTTCGCCCAAGTCTTCGCTGGGAATGGTTTGGTCTACTGCGGACAAGTCAAGTGTCGGTCACGCTGATGTCCATGACAAGCAGCTCAAGTCTGGTACTTGTTGGAAGCTAAGGGGGAAACCCTTGCTACTGATCCCACTTTGACATTGGCTGATGCTGACTAGGGGCTAGCCACGAGCTTGGCAGCTTGGCGACCACGAGGGATCTGGCCCCAGACCCTCTATTCTGAAGGCCTGGTCCGTTCACTTTAAGCATGAATTTAAGCGTGCTAGATAGCCAAGAAGGGCTAAGTTCATGTATGTATGTACTCGCGTATGTAGTGTAAATGATCAATTAGTAAGATACCTTTTTTTAGTATCTCTTATTCGAGAACCCCCATCGTAGCGGGTCGAGTGGCCGAGAACCGGATCGATTTCTTCTTTGCTATCCTATCCTCGGGCTTGTCAGGTTTGTCAGGCTTGTCAGGCTTGTCAGAGGACCGCCATGAAGACCGCCACAACGAAAGCAGGTCAAACGTATATGTAAATAAAAGCAATTACCAAGCCATATATGTAATCCTGACTACTAGTACAACAATAACGAAACGGAATCCTTTCCACTTGGCGCTCACGCGTTACCGTCATCTCCGCAATGGGCACCGCAATGGGCATAAAGGAAATATACCCTTATGCGTCCGCCCTATTACCTTTACGGGAGGATCTGCGATCTTTCGGTGCTCTAATGACGTTTCACGGCGCATCTTAAAGGCACATAGGGCTAAAGATGTCAACTCCAAGCTAGGTGGGAAACAAATCCCACTCCCACTCCCACGATCAGGCTACTGACAAAAATGCCCTGCAGATCTGCAGTGAGCACCCTATGTACCCGTACCCCGACACGATGCGCGGAATTCACCGTGGCACTCCCCTGCTACGGGACTACGCTTCTGGGGCACTAAGACACTAAGATACTAAGACTTGGACGATGATAGCCCCCAGATACGACGATATAGTACCTGTAATGAATACCACCAGTCCGTACCGGCTCCCCCTATCTTGGAATGCGATGATGGGGTCGTAGCACAAGCATAAGCTTCTGACGCAGCGACAATCCTTCGACACATCATCCTAGGAACTTTGCTTTGTTCATTGCATCTTACTTGCTGTGCTAGGCACTTTTCTAATCTCCTAATATAGGTTTAATCTCTAACCTCTAACCTAGGCCATATATCTGGCACGTGGCCGCGCATCTTACGGCTTCGAAACCTGTAGCGTCAGCTTCCCCCTGTGGAACTCGATAAATGACACCTATTCCGTTCAAGAGCATTACTTAGGCTTCTCTGCTATTGGCTATCTCGGCAAAGTGCTATCTATTCTCTTACCTACTATAGTAGTGACGGCGGGTGAGTTGGCTAGGTTAGTAGCCACTTTATTAGCCTGCACATTATCGTTGGCTGGAACTTTGGTTATCAGGATTCATCAATAAGCTTGACTCGTCGTCACTCTAACTAGGTTCATACGAATCAGGTGTGCTATGTATATGGTCATGCTGCTGGGGGGGGAGCTCGAAAGCGATAAGCTTGAACGGCCGAGTGACCCTATTAAGGTGTATACATACACGGAGCCGCGGTGCTGGGCTCCTTTTTTTTTTTTGTTGCCCTTTGTGAATTTTCCCTAGCACGCACGCAAGCCCCCAGGCATGCATTATCTTCCCGGTCCCCAGCCCACGGTAGCGGAACCCAATGGTGTGTCTTCGCTTATCCGAAAAAAGAGTAGAATGCCCACCATCACGTTAACAACCCCTCCCTTCATCGCGCCGGGGGGGTCATCCTCTTGAGCTAGTTCAGCCCTCCTGCGCCACGCACGATCAATGAAGGACCCTGACTTAGTAATATAATGCGAAATCGTGCGCCGTCAAGTGTATCGGCCGCCTCCAACAACGGTAGCGACAGAAGGCTGAATAGAGGAGACTTGCTTCTTTTTCTTTCTACCCAACCATAGCGTATTGAAACCACCACATCAAACGTGGCGTTAAGGCCGGCTTTTGACGGGCAACGCAGCTTACTATGTATGTACCTAATAAGTATGTAACTACCTAGGTTAGATACTACTGCTTGTCGTGGGGGTGTCATCTTTCGATAGGATAGCGCTGAGAAAGCACAAGCGAGGCTAGATCTGATCACGAAAGTTCCCAACCCCGCTCGGCATAGTCCATCCCGCGCTTCTCAGCGAAGGACTACAGAAGATGGCTGCATGTCGGCGCTTGAAGCTCTTGGAGGTGACAAAAGACCATTATGCAATGCTCGACTAACGGAGACGCTAGGAATACGATCGCGGTCTAGTTCTAGCTTTAGTCCAGGGTATCTCGATTAAGTTTATCATATACTTACACGGGAGGTAGGTAAGTAGTTAGTTAGTACTCTATACTATAGCCTTATCACCTATAACTATGCTGGTGGTTGAAATACAGCCACATTTGCGTAGGATGGTTCGGCTCCAACTGGTTGGAGATTCCAGATGATAGCTGCCTACGGACATGGCCAGCTGACCAGGTGGATTAGAAGTTTGTATCGGTGGAAGGTAGAAACGAGTTACCAACATTGGTGATTGGTCACATCGCTCAGTTACCATTATTACATTACATAGGTACTTATACTCTTGCTCGCATAGTATGTTACTAAAGGAGGTAGGTCGCACGAACGGGGGGGCACCGGTAGATATAGATGGTGAATAGAGTAGCCGTTAAAGTACATCATCAAGCTTTCCTACCACGCCCGAAGCGCCGTTACAAGGGAGGGGGAGGGGGAGGGGAGAGGAGGGGTGAGAGACAATAAAAAATAGAAATAAATGAACTACCCACCCTCCTCCCGGCATGCCAACGCGACAAAGCGAGCGTAGTTACACGAAAGTGAGCAGCCTGCAGCTACAGCAAGCAAGATATATTACAGTCAAACGAAGCTTAAAAGTCAAAAGAAACCTCCGATCTCTCCATACTCCATCCTACCCTACCTTATTTTCCTCTCCCACCTTCTCCCTCCGGCCTCAAATTATCATTGATTTTATTGATTTATTTTTATATGTCAATGTCAAGCCCTTCTTTCATCTTATTCCCGCAACGGGTAGAGTAGGTACCTACATACCTCTTTGGGTACCTAAGACACCGGTTGCTTTTTAGCCAGTACCTTTCCCTCGGGTTGCAGATCGATTCCCAATCTAAGTCAAGCCGCCAAGTTTCTCTCACCCGCGTTACCGCAGAGCTACATAGTACATACATAAATAGGCTTTTAAGAACTTGTTTTTTCTAATTTAGGCAACTGATCCGACTGATTTCACATCGCGTAGATGAGTTAGATGAGTTAAATCTTCTTAAAAGTGACATGGAATCAGCCCCGCTTGCTCGTAACGTGGTGTAAACCGCATAATAAGAGTACCTACTCTTATAATATCCTTTTTGGGCTAGTTACCTTAACTACCGTTTCTAGGTACGTACAAGTAGATACATACATCTGCCTGTCAGCTTACTGGCGTCGAAACAGGCTGTTCAACGTTCTGGAAGTATTATGCTTTTTTCTCTCTGTCTCTCATGCCCCGCAAGCCGCTTTAACAGAACTATACGTATGGGATGTTCCATGCTCACGTCCGGTCAACCGGCGGGGAGGGGATATAACACGGAGTAGATCAACCCAAACGCCATATGTTACCTATAACAGTTAGGTATTGTTCAAGACGTAGTCAACCTGTTAGTTGGTGTAACCCGGGTTAGGAGATCTCTCGGTGACAGAGCAATAAATATGCAAGTTGTGCATATATTTGTCGTGATCTGATTCACCCAACATACACGAACACGCACATCATGACGACAATGACACCGCGAGTGGCCAGATGCAACAATTTGCGTCTGGAGTGCATTAGCCTCGAGGCATATAAAACGAATCATATACCACCTTATATGTATAAATATGTACGGGCATGCATGAGATAGTGGCAGACGGCGAGAAAAAAGAAAAGAAAAAAGAAACATGCAAGTTGTGACACCTGGGGGTCCTGCTTAGAGCGCGCGACGGCAAGCTTGGTGGTTATACAAAAATGGCGGTAGTATCACCCGAGCGCGTAATCCTCCTGTATGTAAGTAAAACTACGCCCTGCGCAACAGGGGCTCGCCAGTTAATACCTAACCTGGGAGACAAGGTACGGGTACCGGGGAACTCTTAACCCAAACCGCTGGGACTCCCCAAATCACTCGCTGGGAGTTCGATTCGAAGGAACAAGAACCTGGCATCTTTCGAGTCAGCTTTTTTAGTGATATGGCAAGCTGACATCAATGCGAAGGTTCATCACAGATCACAGGACCATGTCTCTAGAAGCCCAGAAGCCCAGGAGCCCAGAAGCCTAGAAGCCTGACCTTGTATATTTTTGAGTAGTTTACTGCGCATGCACGGTGATATGGCCTGTTGCTGCCGTGAGTCAGCACCGCTATATCAAGCAAGCTTTCCAAGGAGGTACATATCCAGGTCGGATGGCGGTTAGTTTTCGGCGCCTCTTCTAGAACATCAGTATGTAGGTAAGGTAGGTAAGGTAGGTAGGTACCTAGATATATCCATGCAAGGGTACCTATCCAATCGCGGTAATTGTTGAAACTCGCTAGCGGGCAAGGGAGGGAACAGATGAACGAGACGAGACGGCCGTAAGGCACGTGCCTTTAATTCATAAGATGCCTAAGTTAGATGCCTCAATTTCCAGGGTTGTTGGCGTATAGGTAGGAGACGGAGAGAAAGCTAAGGCTGAAAAGGTTAACAAAGAAAATCCTAGCACTAGCAGGGTAAAGAAACATTAACAGGCTCATCGTACCATTGACAGCGCGGTTGTGGGTACCTAGTATGGTCATACATCTTGATTCCTGTAAACCCGGGTATTACTCAGATCAGGGTATAATTGTAGTTTAATCCAACCGAGTAGGTAGCTGGTATGTACGGAATATGTAAGTTGTTCAACAAACCGGCTGCACCATCCCTCATGCCTTCTACTTCTATGTAGTTCTTCTGTGTGTTGGCGGCACAAGCGGACTAACTAATACGTGAGCGAGCGACATGTCTACCGCATGTCATCAAGTTGGGAATGTTTCCCAGGATAATGCGACCGACCGCTAAGCAGATGCCCTATCGAGACCATTACACAAACAGAGAAGGCGGCACAGCTTTGAATGTTGTAATCTGTGAGTATCGTGTAACGGGATGTAACCACTGGAAGAACCACTTCTTCTATACTAATTGGTCTGGACGTCCTATAAAATACATCACGGAGAGACCTTCGGTCACAATAATCAATAATAATAATATAGGGTGTACATACGTGTAAGAAAAGAAAACCTCCATCTGCCTTGTCCGGTTCGGACTCAAAGCCTTGTCAACGGGTACTAAAATCGGCAGCGTGTTGTTGATCTTTAACCCTTCCCTCCCTCCCCCCCATATTTCTCAGCTACATTCTCCATACTACCTATAATACTACCTACATACATACCTACATACCTACATACATACATTTCTGTGGTTGGCGAAAAGATCGCAGATGCTTCTGATTCGCACCCCACACGGATAGTTCATAATCTTATTCAGACGCCGCTTCGCCGCTGCTCGCTAACAGCCAATAGTGCTCTCCTGGTAGCCCGGCTGACCGCTGACGCTGTCCGTGGCCCACCGCCAGGCTCGTCGCATTTGCTCCATGAGTCCGTTTTGGGTATCGTCTGTGGCACGATGGCAAATGCATACGCTTCGTATAGATAACCTATAGGGTATTACTCGTACTATATGTCCGCGAAGAGCCTTATTAGGAGCACGAGCCAAGGAAGAGCGGTCGCTGGTATTATAGCAGCTGTGCCTATTCCTACCCAATTCTCGTCTCGTCTCTTACATAGGTAGGGAATAAAACGTATCAAGGAGTAACCTAGGCTTTTGTCACATGTGAAGTTAATATGACATATATGTATGACATAGTTAGGCAAAATGAATCCCCGTCATGTCGACGAGAAGGCTGTTGAAGGATACGAAGGAGATGAAAGGACATGATGAATATGACGTGATGCCAATATCAATATCATGAAGTTAGGTAACTATCGTTTCGCCCGTCGTATCCGCCTATTGGCAACATGACTCCCTTTAAGCCCACCTGGTGGAATTGGAGGTTACCGGGATCATGAGGTACTTTCGGACATGTTGAAGAAGGAAATGAAACAATAAACCCTCCATTTGTTGCAACAAGGAATCAGCGGCGATTTATTGCCCTACGTAGATCCATACTAGTTACTCGAATTGTAATTTACGGGGTGTACGATAGAAATGGATCTGCTTCCTTACGCTTAATCTTCTTTTTTTTCTTTTTTCTTTTTTTCTTTTCTGCCCCCAAGCCGTAACCAAGTTCCGGATCCCATGCAACCCTCCCTTCGAACGATGGAGAAAGCTGCTTAAGCTTAATTCAAGGACAAGGAACCTAATCAAATCAAAAACGTTCCTTGGGAGCCACTCATATCCTATTTGTCCTAGCGTGACCCCCCTTTAAATAGCAAAACTATGTACAAAAGGGGAGGGGGGGCCACGCCGAGCTCTTGGTCAGAGAGCTTGGCATGGGTTTTTTCTTGTACCCTGCCCTGTGCTCGAGAATCTCGGCAGAGCCAAGCAAGCATACATACAACCCACAGATGCAAAATTCATGGCCATAGCTTATTGGAGCAGGTCGAGTTCCCCACCATGCCCACCTTATTCTAACAGCATAACTACCCTTTGTCGTTGTGCTGACGCGGCCCTTCGGTGATACTGTTGGTAGTTGTTAACCGTACATTCATGTACGGTAGATAATACAGCAGGTGGTAGCTTATTACAAGCTTATTAGTTAGCTATGTAGGTACATACTATGTAGATTAGTTTCGACTCTCGTTCTGGGATCGGCGGGCTTCGGAATCTTGAGCCTAAACTAATAGGGCCCATATCTCCGCGAGGTGGAACATCGTATACCACCACTAGAAACCTGACTTCCGAGTGCATAACAAATTGAACGGTGGAATAGAGAAATGCTCGCTGGCGATCGCATCTAAGCAGCACACGTGGGTCACAGGGGTAATAAAACGTACCGTATGCGAATACGTCCGCAAGATACCGGCTCGCTACCGTTGGAAAATGCGAAGAGACCAAGCGTCGCCTTGAACAGAGCAGCGAGATGGACGGGCTATTGTGTAGGTAGGTAGGTATATTGTAGGCAAAGATAGGCAGTGTACACCATCTGCGCCGCGAACCAGGGGGTACTTAATAACAAGCCCAGGACTAACACGACCTTAACTAACACCCTAATATGCGTACCAAAGAGACAAATTAGGGTGTAGCCAAGAAACGTCAAGAAAACGCCAAGCTTCTGATCGTGTAACGAAGAAACGGTTATCCAAGTACAGAGCGATATCGTTTTCAACCGATGCTAATTGCCTAGCGAGCCCAGGCCCTAAGGGTGGAAACACGGTGGAAACATGGGCTGATCAGGATCTGGGTTCACAATCGTGTCAACGAGATCAAGGTAATCCTGCACCCCGGACACACGTGAATCATCTCGGGAGCACAGAGATTCGTCGGGTAGGCAAGCGTCCTTCCTTCGATAGTCGCTCGGCCAAGCGCTTCATCGTCTGCTCATTAGGAAACACCCTTCCCGATGAACGAATCACCAAACTTGATAGCGGCTTTGTTACCTAATAGAGCAGCTTGGCGCTCGTTGTATGATATGTATTTCGAAGCCCCAAACATTCCCCCACCGGTTACGAGCCAAAACATACGCAGTCGCAGTTGTAGTCGCAGTTGTAGTCGTAGTCGTAGTAATAGTAGCAGTAATAGTAGCAGTAATAGTAGCAATAGTAGTAGATTGACGATGTCCGCCACCAGCTAGGAACAGATGGTGATAATGGATGTGACGAAAGGAAAACGGGAAGAATCTGCCGGCTGCTCTTTGCGCCGGGAATTACACCGCAGCTCGATGCTACCTCTAACTTGTCCAAATAGAATAGAGCATGCTCTTGGCAAGCGGCTAAGGCTGCCTACTTGCATCTGCACCCTATCGCGATGAAACCAGCATCTTCTAAGGATTAATCGAGGGTTAATTGAGGGGGAGGGGGGAGGGGGAAACATCGCGTCGTCGTTGAAAGGCCAACTGCATTCAACGTCAGTTTTGGGGCCGCGACCCCAATGGATAACTACCTACTCTCAACCACTCCTTGCATTAGATGAAACCTCAGTAGGACCTAAAGACTGAGGGTGCGGTCATATGGCCCCAAATCCGTCCTTTGCCGGCAGAGTGTGGGCACAGTTGGCAAAGCCGAACGAGAGGTAACGCGTAGTAATAAACCGAACGCTACGCCGTACATAGGAACGGCCGAGCAGGCGAGAAAAACTCGCTGTTGGGGGAACCGGTGAGGTCGCGGGAAGGACAGCGACTGGCTGTGATCTCTGGGTGTTCGCAGGTATTTTCCAGCTTAGGCATGTCTCATATCAAAGCCGCCGTTGTACAAAGGGCGCTCCAGCTAGGTACGGGATGGCTCGTCACTTTGCCCCTGACACTGAGCGCTGCTCCCTTTCGGCCGTACCAATGATGGCCTGATGAAATTACAACAGGTGCCCACCAAGATTGGAGAGGCTCAAAATATCACAAGCTCCAAATGTATCCATCTAATTCGACGGGTGATGGGATCATACTGGAGTTGTCCAAGAAGAACATTGGTCCCCAGTAGACAGTGTTTGACTTGACTACCTCCAAGGTAGATTTGCACACTTGTGGATCTTTCACAAGAAGAAAAAAAAACCTCTCATCTGTTGTACTTCCTCGGAATACTTTCCAATATTCACCGATCGGGGACGGGGATGAAGTGCTTGTGACGCGGCAGGCAAGTACTCCAACTGCCGAATATCATGAACAAGTTCTGTCGATCTATTGCCACCGAACTCAAGTGCTAGGGAGGCTCGAAGACCTGCGCGTGTGCAATAGGAATTAGGTTACTATAGGTTACCATAGGTTACTAGATGGGATGCTTTCTGTATTGTATCGTATTGTATCTGTTATTGTATGATGCTGCTTCTCTTAGAGTACACTACATGATTACAATTAAGCATAAAGCAGCAGCAGTTAGGAGCATGTTACTCCGAAGCCCCTTACCTTCAAGTGACTGTTTACTTTTGCTGTGCGGTGAGCCGGCTGAGGCTCGTAGATAGTTGACCGGTATTCTCTTTACGGTATCCCTCGAGACTCCTCCTAATATAAGCGGAGAGTGGATAGTGGCAACACAAGACCCATACGTCGTGTTTAGGACCTGTCAAAACTAGCCTTAGACTTTGATTCTTCCCTCGTGAAATCCGAACCAACGCACGACAGACGCCACAAAGCTTGTTCGGCAGTCAAGTCAGAACCAATATTACTTTGTGCGAAGGTGGCACAAGACACTCTCCACGTCCCAGAGAAGTAAGCGTTAACGAACACGGCATGCCCGCCAGCATATTGTGTTCAACAATCACATCGGCCGTACCAGCGGGGAAACGCGGAAGTGTCGTGTATTGTTTGGACTCCGGAGAGATAGCATATCAGCCGATCGAAACCCAAGCCGAAGCCGCCATGAGGAGGACAGCCCCAGCGCCGTAGGTCAACATACCAGTTAAGGTTATTTTCGACCGTTTGTGATGGCTCGGTGGTATCATCTGGGGCCATGCTCGCGGCAATCCCACGATTGCGCATAGACTCCACTAGGTTCTCTAGTCGATGCTCGCGCATGGACCCGCCGGCAATCTCGCAGAAGTCCGGCACGAGGAGGTCAAAGCATTCGACAGTTGTACCAGGTGCTGCCGTGTTGTGGTCCTCCGCGTCCGCCTTCATGTAGAAAGCTTTGATGTCTCGTGGGTAGTTGGTGACGAACACGGGACTATTGCCGTTGCCTACCTTCATAGCAATATATTTTTCATGCTCAGTGTGAAGGTCTCCGCCCCAAATAGGATTGTGAATGAACGGCGCTTCTGACTGCTTCAGCAGCTCGATGGCCTCTGTGTAGGTAATGCGTGGCCAAGGTTCTCGTATGATACCATCCCAACGCTGGGAAACTTGTTCCGCTGTGGCCAGATCTGAGGAGCTCTCATTTACGCGTACCAATATCTCATTCTTAACCCTCGATCCGGTCAGATCGGTGCAGACATGTCTTAGCATATCTTCAACAAGGTCCATTACGGAATCCAACTTGTCGGTAAAGCTTGTTTCTGCCTCTAGCATGTAGAACTCGCTAAGATGACGTGGTGTATCACTTTTCTCTGCACGAAATGCCGGAGACAGAGTCCAGACATTACCAAGAGCTTGGGCTAGAGCTTCTAAATGCAGCTGGGCTGACACGGTCGTATATACGGGGCGACGGAAGAAAGACTTTGGTGTCTCAGACTCTGGAGAGGACTGAGAAGGGTCACCAGACGACACTTGGAAGACTTCACCTGCGCCCTCGCAGTCTGATGAAGTGAGGATGGGTGTGTGAGTCTGCACGAAATTGCGGGTGCCAAAGAACTTGATCAGGGATGCGATGATCTCAGAGCGAAGCCGCAAGACGGCCGAATTGAATGGTATCCTCGGACGAAGATGGGGTAAGGTCCTGAGGTATTCTGGAGTCTGGTATTTCTTCTGTATCGGGGACGTCTATGAAATGGTAAGCCATGCCATGCCATGTAGAAACGTGAGGCACGATAGCCTGGGGTTCTGAGCTTGAACGAACCTCGGCGTCGGACGGCCCCAAGATCACGGCTCGTTCAACTCGCAACTCATGGGTCTGTCCACGGCCTTGAGATGGAATCCAAGACCCATGTAGTCGGACTGCCGCTCCAATATTCAGACTATCGAATGCACCATTAGCAATGGTGGATATTGCAGAGGTTTGATTCAAACTTGGATCTCGTACCCTTTAGCCTGGTCAGCAGGTACTACAGCTTGGAGCGGTTCGAGAGAGGATCCATCGCCGAGAGAGACAAAGTGATGTCGTTTCTGTGCACGGACAGACCGAACGAAACCATGAATATTCACATCTGAGACAGGTTCTTGCGGCTTAAAATTAAGAAAATCGGCGATTGAGCTGGGGACGGTTGTTGAAATGAAAGCGCGCGGTACTGTCCGTGATGAGAGCTTCAGGGGGGCTCTAGGTGACGCTCCTCTCAGAAGCGGGAGGATGGAATTCATCTCACACAGTTTATTATGAGATATTCGGAAGATTCAGGTGATTCCGGTTCATTCGTGGACACATGATGGACACATACTAATTAAAAGTTTGTGCATTATGTGCTTCATTGCATGACAGTTGATGTCTTCCACTCTTATAAAAATTATGGAATGCCTTAGGTATTAAAATCAGTCGTCGATTTTCGGAAAGCCAAGTTTATCCTGAACCGGGGTTTGGAGCACAGACCATTCTTTTTTATTTAGTGGATTTTTATTTTTTTTTATTCTTCTTTTCCATTAGTCATCCTCTTGAAAGCGGAACTTTGTCTTAATGAAGCCGTCTCAAGTTCCACCAAGCCTCATTTTATTCTTTTCGCTGAGGGTTTGTCGCTAAGTATACCACGAAGTCGCTCATCGCCTATTTTTGATATGGGTAACAGAAAACACAGCTGAAAGTTACTGAAAGTGAAAGGTAAAAAGTTGGGGGACTTGGGCATTGTTCAGCTCACCGACGACAGCATGTTACAGGATTAAATAGATAACTCGATATAGTTGTGTACCTACCTACCTACCTAAACAACCCCCGGTGTAGATCGTGATTGTCAAGTTCCCGTCGCAAGGTATGCACGTCAATCTCTGGCGAATAGCAAAGACTCGGTGTTACTATTTATCTATATCCGGTGATGCCGTCGAGACGGAGATCCCGTATCTATTATGTTCGTTTAGGAGGCAGTTTTGCTTCTTCCATGGATTCTCGCTTAAGGGTCTTAACAACGCCCCTTGTGACCAAGGTAGCTAGCTACTACCTATACAAACCAAGACGTAGTCATCTCAACTGCAGTAAGACGGCTAATATACTCATCACCCGTTAAAATCGTTTCGTCCGCAGGGGTTCTACGATGCTGCGGGCTTAGGAGTACCAGATCTGTCCGACTTCGGTTATCTGCAGTGCGCCCTGATCTTCGACTGGAACAGCGATTCCATCTACCTGGGAGCCGAGCTGTATCACAAAGACAGATGTCTAATTCTCTCAACCTACCGGAATACCCAGCTGGTAAAGACGGCGCGGAAGCGCTGCGGTGGGTTTATATTATGAATAGCGAGCCTCTCAACCTATTGTCTGAATTCACTTCATCTCAATGTCTAGGACATGGTGGACTCGATAAGAGCAATCATCTTGTATTGGTAACACAAGAGTCTCTCCCGTCCTCTGCCCGCCGTTGACTTGACTTGACTGGGACGTGCCTGATACCTCAGCGTGAATATGACTCCCTTCCTATTCGAGGTTATCAATGTAGGTAGATGGAGTAGCTGCATCCCGTCTCGTCTTCCGTATCTTATTTCATATAAAACGATATCGAAGCCCGGCTACTCGAATCACATCTTCGTCGTCGATTAGTCACTTGTCCATACCGACTCTCTGCTGTTCTACTCGACACGACAGTTAAGTCTCTTCAATAATGCCTTCTTCAAAACCTAAGCCGTCCGAAGTTGCGGCGGAAACGAAGCGACATTACATCCCCGTCATAAGAGCGGAATACGCTCGCCAATGGCCAACCCGTTCGTATCTGTTCCAGCAGCCGCTGGCGCAGATTCCGCTCCAGAGCTCAATCAGCGGGTTTTCTCCATCCCCTCCAGAATTTTGTACATGATAACCCTGCCGTGAATAATATATATACTCCTTACTCTAACGTACTATCCAGATGTTTGCTCAGGGGATCCTGTCGACTTTGCCATTGATTGGAAAGAGAAGGTAAACATTCGGATACCATTTATATGCGCGGCGAACGACAAGAGAGCTGGCGGCGACTGGGAGACCGGCGTAGTGAGTATTCCCAATTTTACATAACTACAGCGGCTAGGTACGATTTACTTATACGCTTACCTCTTACGTAGGTAGGATACGAAGAACGGCTTTGTAGACGTAGTAATCTCTCGGCAACGCTTAGCACTCCTGGGCCCGGATCTGACGTCGAGAGTAACTATCCCATCCCGTCCGAGGGTGGCATCTACTCTGAGTTTGTTGTGGTATTCCGCGGGCCACACGACCAGTACAAGAAGCTGGACCAATGGTACGACCTTCCAGTAGTATCGATGCCGGCTGCGCGCTGGCCCAAGCTGAGCCATGGCGGTTCCAAATATGCATTCCCGCTAGAGCGCGAGATGGTCAGAAACAAGATCCGTGCCGCCCTGCGCATCTGCGTCTACTACGAGCATCGGACCGTCGTTATCGGCGACTTCGGCCTGGGTAACGGCCACCGCAACCCACCACAGGAACTTGCAGAACTCTGGCGCGAAGTGTTCCTTTACGACCCTGATATTCGTGGCCGCTTTGACTACGTCGCCTTCGTATTTGAGGATCAATACCAGAGTACTGCGAAGCTGATCCTTGACGACATTGCCAAGAAAAGCAGGGGCAGCAGTAGTAGTAGTAGCCACGGGCACGGCCATAGTCACAGTCACAGTCACAGTCATAGTCACAGTCACAGCAGCCATTCCAGCAGCTCGAAGAGCAAGTCGAAGCCATCCTCCAGCTCCGGCTCCAGCTCTAGTGCCGCCTCTGCGTCTGCACCAAGCGACTTCGAGATATTCTCGCGCGTTTTCGCCCCCGGCGAGATCCAGGGTGTCATGAGCCGACCGGACCCCCGATACGGGATTTCTATGCTTACATCGTGAAAAGGGAAGGGGGGAGGAAGAAGGAAGAAGGAAGAAGGCTCCAACATGGGCGGGACGTTGAGTCCTCGTACGTCATTACACAGCGTCAAGTGTTATACGAACCCGTGTGGGTGGATTCAACCCGACGATCCGGTCGTATACCGGGACTTTTAAGTCAGTTCGTCAATTCAAGGGTTGGGAGGTTTTGATTATTTATCTTTGAAATTACCTAAAGTAATTGTGTGCGAGTCTTTGGATATAAAGAAGTAAAGAGCCGGTCGTCGTGTCGATTTTTCATGTACTCTAATCACTTATGCTATGTTCCCTGCTTCTATCACATAATGATATATCATAATATCATGTTGAACGATCTCATATTATCCATTACGAGACATCGTATATTCCAATTACCTACCTACTGAATGTCTCTGGCACTGAGACTCGGTAGGTAGGTAGGTAGTTATCGGAGTTGTAGTTTTGATTTTGATTTTGATTCTGATGACGACCTTGGTTGTCATTTCGTAACATATCAGGTGCTGCACTGGATGCATTAGGTACGTATATATCTCTAAAAGGGAAAAGGCTCACCTCCGTCGTTAGGAGCAGGTCGATCATCTTACGTTCTCGACTGTGAAGGTCTTCATGTGATAAAGGAATTGACCAAGTCCGATTGGAATCGCGATCCAAGCCCCTCAGCAATCATAGACATGCAGCACGCAGGCACTATCTACTACGAAGCTTGAGTCACACGGATCTTACACCAATTCAAGATATGGTAGCTACCTAGGTAGGTAGGTAGTTACGATACCGGAACCTAGTACTGTAGGTGAAGCCTCGAGTACCTAGCTAACGCCACATATGCTACCCTGCAAATCTTGATCATATATCACATTAGACTATCATGTAAGCAAACGCCAAACTCGCATGGGAGTGAGACCGGTCTGGATGTGGGGGCACTGAGAGAATGCTTTCTTTTTTTCCTTTTCAACGTTGGCCGGGCCTGGGCTCCCATCACGGATCCGTCAAAGCATAAGCATGAGGCTTATATGGCGTGCGGCTAGGATCCCCTAGATTCATCCAAGAGATCAACATACCTACATTCTGACCGGCCTCTCAAGATACATAATAGCATCAGACCATGCATGCATAATAAACCTCCCCAGTAAGAGGCACCTATCTAGGCAGGCATAAGAATAAAACGTAAGTGGCAAAAGGTATAACTAGCTCAAAGTCTACCATCCAGACCTTGATATCGTATATGATGTATGAGCAACTACTGGATGTCCGGCCGTGGAATATGCATATCCGGTACTGTTACATTCACGCCATTTACGGGGAGCATCGGGCGTCAACCTCGGAGAGCACAGCGTTAATTTCACATGCGGCCTACCTAACATCCTAGCCCTCGCTCGAATGTCTTTCCTTCCTAAATTAGGTCTAGGACAATGCGCGTAGACGTTTCCCGGTCTGAGGTAGGCGAGTACGATCCTATTATATTATGTTCTACTCATGTGCGTTGAGCCTCGCCCCGTGGAATCCTTACTCCTCCGGGTGGTAAGCATGTTCTAGCCACTTACGAGATTAATAAGCGCCACAGAATCCTAAAGATATACTCCAGCTGTAAGGGGACCAAGGGATCAAGGGATCAGATATCAAATATCAGGCTTTGGGAGTTGGAGTTGCAAACAGGCAGACGCATTTCCGGATGCCTGCATTTTACACACTGGAGAATTTCGAAGGAGTTTTCTGATTGGAGCCTAGTATGCATAGCTGTTTAATCAGGACACGCGATATTGGTGACTACAACTTAGACTTCTCCGAATGTATGTCTGAGAAGTCCTGTGCGTTCCCGGGTCCCAGAACTATAGCTCGGATCCAAGCGCAAGGCACCGAAACATCTAGTTTATGGTTACGCCACGAAGAAATTTTGGTAATTACTTGCGATGGGGAGAAAATCTAAGACTTTTCTCAAGTTCTAGAAGGCGAAGGAATATTACGAGTAGCCGGCTCGGTATATACAATATATTGACTCGTATGATAGAACTATAGCGTGCAAATAGTAACCCGGCTGGGTTATTGCCTGTTAGTGGGATGGTCTCGAACATGATGTACCTACCTAGGTAGGTATATAATGGGAAACTATCGGCGGCCCTGAGAATGCATGTAAGTGGTCTAGAACTACTAATGCGGCTTATAATAAGTTAGGCCTAATATTATCAGGGGATTCGACGCCATTGAGCATAGCTAGTCTAAAGAGTTACATACTATCCGACTTAGCAAGATCACTAGTGCAATTAAGAAAGAACATATGCTGCTATATGCTGCTATAGGTGTGATTGGTAGACATATGAGGCTGGCTGAAGTATGCAAAGTTATCTGTAGTCAAAAGTTTTCTTCAGTTACCCAGCACGAGATGTGACATAGGTAGTCCATGTGAAAGTGCTCTCCCTTGCGATCATCCATTTCTTGACGCGTAATGATATTGTGGCTGGCTGCATACCTAAGGTATGAATGACAATGACCACGGCAAAGCTGCCCTGTGCTGACTTGGCCAAGTACCTAAGGTATCTACTCTAGCTTATCAAGTTCCAGCCATTAGGAGGCAATTGCGAGAATTCATTGTCTTAAAGTCGCATGTAATAGAAGTGTAAGTCAATAAAACCCGTAAAGCAATATCCTGGACGTTCAATTGCCGTCCGCAAACACCAATATTCGTTCGGATTAAACGGGGCTCACGGCCGTTACAAGCCATTGGAACGGGCTAAAGTAGTCGGCTATTTTCAGATGTCTTGGATTGCACTTCCGTTGGACTGTTTGCTTGGCTGTGGTCACAGGCGAGATGCAGGGAGTTTCGGCCGAAGTAAGATTCTTCCCATCCTCTCTAGGAAAGACGCACGAGTGTTTTTCATGAGACGGTTTTGCGGAAAATAGAAAAGTGGTGGCCTAGAGATTGGCATGTCTTGATCGGGGAGGTTAGGTGACACTGATTTACATTGATATCACAACAGAGTCAACTTGGAGAACGGGCTCGTCGTATGGTAGGGGCTTGATGCCGATGCGGTGGAACCTGAAGGCCGAAATACTCGTATGCACTCTGGGTATTAGAGCCGATTCCCTTTTGAGGTCTCGGTCTAAGGCCAGACACCCCTTTTTAACCCTGGGCCCTTGGGTTCCAACCTATCTGTACACGTGATTGTTGACATAGGGGCATTCTACCAATACTGCGGCCTCAACCCTTGAAATGTTGACGTTAGGGAAGCATGGTCATCACCTTCCTTTCGCCTTTGACCAGCCAACTACATCGAGCAACGTTAGTGAATGTCCTCCATCCACTTCTAAAGTACAAGCTAATTCCACAAGAACCTTCAGCCTATCGTAACGTAAAGAGAATAAGAAATCAACGTACCTCGAGCTGCACGCCTTTATGTATATGTACTAACCAGTCTACATAACTCTGCGCTTCGTTGTTCCGATCTTCAATCAGCATTCTTGCAAACTCATACTCAGCCCCATCAATCCCTTGTCTAGCTAGCTGAATCGTCAGCGCCTTGGAGCCGCGCATGACTTTGAGGAACTCGATTATGTTCCGGACCTGGGCGTTCAGGTGTGTTTGTAGAACTGGCAATGAAGAGCTATACGGGTCGAGTTGATTAAGGCTGTCCTTCCCTTCTCCGAAGAGGTCCACTAGTAGATTGGGTGATGTCTGAGAATGGAACCATAATAAACATTGCTGCCCATTATCTACCAAGTATACACCGCCTGGCTCGACTCGGCTAAAAGATGTACGAACGGCTGGCGGAACCTTCAGATAGCCTGTCTGTTCATCGGGAAATCCATCCTCCGGGTTCAGGTTGTGAATGGGTATCATTCTTGGATATAGGTAGAGGCTAAGCTCCGGGGCGCCTATTGACCTAATCATGCGCATTTCATGCACCCTCCGGTCAGATGTTTCGTTGCCACCCTTAAATGCCCGGCATTTAAGAAGCCCAAGCATGTACATTGAAAACTCCTTAAGTTTCTCTGGCATAACAAGTTGTCCAGGAGGATGCGATTGAGATGAAAAATTCTTCCGATATCCTGCTAATATATCAATCGTTTTCTCCGTTAACCCCAGTCTTATGTCTTTGAGGGTGCTAGAAGTCGAGGCGAGTTTGGAGGCAGCGTCCTTGGCGAGAATCGTGTAGACAGCATCCTGGTCTACGAATTTCATGCACTCTCGTGGGTTGTCGCTAACGCTAGCAATCACGTTGCAGCACCTTACTCGTCGTTGGCCTGATGCGGTTGTATATAACAAGGCGGATTGGAAATGGGCATCAAGCTTCGAATCAAGCTTCCCGTCATAGCCAAATGTTACGCCTACAGCTTTGTCGGCATCTATTACACCTATTTCAAGGTCGGCTCCAAAGGTATGCTGTATGAAGTTGCCATGGTACGCGGAGATTTGAAGACCATTGGAACATCGAACTTTCATCAGCGCTTGATATCCCGTTTCCCTTGTGACGGTATGCTTGATTTCAAGGGAGAGCTTGGCATTATCGCGACCGGCCACGAAGTTGGGGTAGTAAAATGTCTCTCCGCCTGTCGTAGACGAGACATGGCCTTGGGCACGCGGTTAGCTATAATGGTGATAGGATCATGTCTCGTATGTAGACTTACCAATGGTAGCTACGTCTAGATATCCACCCGATGGAGCGGCCAAAAAGAAGTCAATACCAACTCCAGCCGCAACCATCTTCTCTGCAGCTTTCTTCCACGCGGGGTGTTCGGTGGTGAAAAGTTTCTTATCAATTTCCCCACCAGGATATTTCCCGTCGTCTCTCATAAAAAGCCGTCCGGGGCCCCATGTTGGTAAAGCCGACAACGAACATACAATTTTGCCTCCGGTCTTTTCCAGCGCAGCCAAACATGACGTTAATGTCGGTAGTAAAGCAGGCTCAGGGTTTTTTATATCTGCAAATAGCGTCGGTAATCGCGTAAGTAACGATGTGATAACAGCTCTAGATTCGTATGGATCAACGAAGAGCCCATCACTAAGCGGTACAAATGGGTCTTCGATGTCAGGCATGATTATCATCTGTGCCTGTTCTAGAGCGGGCTAACTAGTTGTTAGGGACACTTCTTGTCAACAAGTTAGCTGGATACTTACATTGCAGTTATAGAAATGTATGTCCTTGTCGTATGTGACAAATCCGACCTTTGCACCAGCTGGAATTCGCCGTTTCGGCTCACCACTCTCATCCGTCTCGTCACTCTCTTCTGAAGTGTAGAGCGCGGCAAGAATACCTTCACAGAAAGCCTCTAAAAAGCCCTTATTATAAGATTCCTGAGTGACATCGATCGCAAATAGCCAGTGGAGACCTGTTGGCTCTTTCGTCCAGTACTCCTTAGGTACCAAGAATTCGACTGTCCCCTTTGTCAACTCGGGTCGCTGATCCCGATCCACTCTTATACCCTGAGGTGTAGTTGCGCAAAAATATTCCGAAGGGGTATCATTAGGATATGTGCACAGATTGCACACGAATTTGCTGCCCCCTGAGCGAAACATCATAAAAGGGTTGATGTAGGCACGGCATCTATGACACCTCGGTGGTCCTACATCACCAAAATCGAGTACAGGGATTTCCATTTCACCGGGCTGAAGGCGAGCGAGCGGTTGCAGGACGAGACCTAGAGGTAACCCAGTACTTTTTAGGCCCTCTGCGTTGGCTGGGATATTGTTCATTGTCAATCGAGTAAATTTGGGCGAGGAATTGCCTTGGTCATAGGCAACGAAGGAGACGGTAGCTGGGGGAGGCACATGGCGCTCAAACGTCGGATATACATTGCTCAGGTAGTGTTGTTGTGCCACGTCTCTGGAAGCTGGCACACTGGGAATGTCGTCTGCCGAGACTTGTCCTCCACCCGAAGCTGGCACGAATGTAGGCGCATGACCCGGATCTATCTGACTATTTCTCGCAGCAAATTCAGCAGGAGTCGCTGGGGCTGCGGGGTTAAAAAGGGCATTGACAGGCGCCGGGAACTGGTTTGGCGAAAGAGGCTGGCCAATAAACTGGCTACCGGCTTGTACAGATGGATCTGCGTTCAAGAAAGCCGTAGCTGGTGTCCCTGCTGGTGGTATACCATTATATGCCTGAGAGGAGCCAACCGGCGCCTCGACAGAGTGAAAGGCGTGTCGGTCCTTCTTCTTTCTCCTTGCCGTATGTTGCCCATCTCCTAACGACATGCCGGCCATTTGCGAGGCAAGGCCTGCATCTTGCGGAGCCGCGAACCCAGGCGTACCAGGGCCAGGCGGTGGGGGGCTTCCATAATATTGCTGACTTTGGGGTGCGGGAGAGCCGTAGGCGGCGCCTTGTTGGTAGGGATTCTGAGCAATGGGCGGCTGAAATTGAGGAGGGGCGGGTTGACTTGTTCGGTTGGGGTCATTGGGATCAAACTGCTCAAACTGCTCACCCTGCCCCAATGCGTGGTACATGGAGTAATCAGCCATGATGGAGGAGAACAGCCAGGTGTCTAACCGGGTATTTCTTCGTAGACCAGATACTATGTAGGCAATTTAATGCGGTGTACCTCGTCGCATACGGGTATTTCGAGACGTAGTATGGTTCAGTTCGGGGTTCGGCAAATCACGAAGATCGGAAATGTTCCATGGTATCTTGTATGTAGGGGATAACGCGTAGCTTTAGCTGTAGCCGTAGCCGTAGCCGTAGCTGTAAACTCGGTGAGGCGATTGACGATAGAGCGAAGTAAACAGGAAGGTAAGCTGTCAGTCAGTTAGAGATCTGCTTGCAACCGTCTGTCCCGTCTCGTCTTGTTCATATGATCACAGTTAGAATTGACATCTGAAATCGGGGCCAAGATAGGACGGCGCATGGGATGGAGCCAGGGGCTGTCGATTGAATGGAATGGAATTGAATTATGGAATTGACACGATAACATTCCGGTGATTTTCCGATGATTTTTCTCGCTTTGGCTGCTTTGGCTGTTTTTAGCTGGGGGGTCTGTCCGTCGTCTGCCCCACAGTCCCGTACCCCACCTACCTAAAAGAGGCTTTACTATTTTTAGGTATATGCCGTATAAATAAAGACGTTAGTGGTCCATGCACCACCTAATCGAATCGTTTTAGCTCAACCAACTGTACCTACCTAACTACCTAGGTACCTAGGTACCTACGTTTGTATTACACAAGTTGAACGTTAATGAATATAAGTAGTCCTTTTATTTAATAACTAACCTAGGTAGGTATCGTTTAGCATTATACTGGCGAAGTAATCCGAACATGTTCCACTTCTAGTGTATGTCGGCTGTTTTCAAGGATTTTGCTTACATGAAGCCATATTCAATCCCAGCCAGGTAGTCTCTGACTCAACTATCTGACTCAATTATCATATCGCGCTTTACTTAAGCGATCCTCCTTGAGAATTATGGAGATATGAGCTTCAGTGCGCGTGACGAAGCAATAGGGGTAGGTAGGTTAAACATAGAAGACCCTAATATATAAGTGCTCTTGTCCAGTATCAATTTCTAATATTGTTCTCTCATCAAACAAACCGATAAACCCCAAGAATTACTTGATAGTTATAACTATTAGTCAAACTATTCGCTTTCTAGCAATCATGACATCCCCTAGCGAAGCCCCACTGACTAAGTTTGAGGTCTGTCTCTACAAGAAAGACGACATCTCATATGAAGACTTCGTGAAATGGACTACCGAAGTGTATCCTCCAAAGGCAATCCCCATCATTAAAAAGCATGGTATCGTCAAGTGGACTCAGGTAAGCACGTCTTGAATTGGATATCCAGATATTCTCTAAGATACGACAACTTTTTGCTGATACTAAAGTATTCAACCCCCCGAGCTAGACGGTAAACCCACCTGCTTTCCGTGAACCCTTCCGCCAAACTCTAAAGGACATGGGCCGTCTGAAATGGACGATTCCTGACTATGATATTGTCATGTCAGTTTGGCTACGTAGCATGGACGATATGCTTGCCTTGTATAAAGATCCTGAATGGATTGAGCTTGAAGAAGAGGCGCAGCTATGGTGTGACGTGACTATAGGTCACTTTGTCATCGGCCGTGAAATTGTCCAAATCTCAGGAGACGTTTGAACAACCGGGCCTTAAGAGGTAAACTTATCGATATTGTGGGATAGTTAACTACTTCATGTACTTTTAGTTCTTGTCACTTTAGTGTGTTTTGAAAATGAATGTATCTCATCTCATTTTTTCCAAAGGTTGTTATTGTTATGGTGTTTGGAATCTTTCATACCTAACAAAGCAAATTGAATATTACCTAAGGTGCCTTATACAGGCATTGAGGTTAGGTACATGTAGGTAGGTACCTTAGGTACACAAAGTACTTGCTTAAACCGCGCCTGCACTTATGTACATAGACGTGCCTAATTTGACGCGTGCCTGCACGAATGGAGCCGAATGCTTAAAAACATATTAGATATTTCCGAATGTAGCTTAGCTTACAAGACAAAATGGGCAATGAGCTGGAGCCTTAGCGGCTGCTTAGATAATACTAATAGTTCACTTGGTACCGCAAATCCAAAGCATTCAAAGCATTCCAATCTTCTTCCGTACCTACAACACCTTTCAGTTTCCCGGATTGGCGCAAATCTACATCGCCAATAAACCATCAACCATCCGAGCACCAAAAGTGCTAGAGAACCATCTATTAGGCCTCCTAGTACGATGACGCAGTCATGTTTACCTTTAGCTCATTACAGGGAGCGCTATCAGACTCAGCCGCGTCACAATCTATCCTTGAGCTGGATGGAGGTATTAAGGTGTTAGTTGATGTCGGCTGGGATGAGTCCTTTGATGTCGCTAAGCTTAAGGAACTAGAAAAGTATTCTAGCCCAGTAGTCCTAGTACTACGGTACCATTATTGGCTGGATAACTGACATTTTGCTACCTACAGACAAGTGCCTACACTATCTCTAATTCTTCTGACGCATGCCACAACAAACCATATTGCCGCCTTTGCGCATTGTTGTAAACACTTCCCTCGTTTTACATCGATCCCAGTATATGCGACATCACCTGTTATCGCCCTGGGTCGCACTCTACTTCAAGATCTTTACGCCTCTACCCCCGTCGCCGCCACCACGATATCTTCTACTTCTCTCGACGAGGTCTCGTATGCAGCTCAACAGTCTTCGTCCGATATACTTCTACAAGCACCCACACCCGAGGAGATTGCGACGTATTTCTCCCTAATACACCCTCTAAAGTATTCCCAACCACATCAACCACTTGGCTCCCCATTTTCCCCTCCCTTGAATGGCCTGACGATTACGGCGTACAACTCAGGTCGAACTCTTGGAGGCACCATATGGCATATACAACACGGGCTAGAATCTATTGTGTACGCCGTGGACTGGAATCAAGGACGCGAAAATGTGTTCGCGGGAGCGGCCTGGCTAGGCGGTGCAGGGGGTGGAGGCGCTGAGATTATCGAACAGCTACGAAAGCCGACTGCTCTAGTATGTAGTAGTAGAGGAGGCGAGAAGACGTCTATTGCTGGAGGCCGGAGCAAGCGAGATGAACAATTGTTAAACAAGGTGAAAGCCTGCACTACAAGGGGGGGTACCGTTCTCATACCTATCGACTCGAGCGCTCGGGTCTTAGAGTTGGCCTACCTAATGGACCATGCATGGCGAGCGGATGCGGCGACGGGCGACGGTCAGCTAAAATCCGCCAAACTTTACCTTGCGGGGCGCAATATTCACAGTACTATGAGATATGCCCGTAGCATGCTCGAATGGATGGACGATGGCATCGTTCGAGAATTTGAGGCTGTAGTCGATGGCTTTAGGCGAGTCAACGGCACAACGGATGGCGCCAAATCTGGTAAGGAAGCTGGCCCATTTGACTTTAGATTCCTGAAGCTACTGGACAGAAGGGGTCAAATCGAGAAGGTCTTCAATAGCGAAACCGACGAAAGCTCTACGGCCGGCAGAGTCATCCTCGCGAGTGACTCTACACTAGAGTGGGGGTTCTCGAAAGATGTACTGAAACGGATTGCACAGGATTCGAAAAACATGGTCATCTTAACAGAGTACCCGTCCCTAGCCTCGGAGACGCGTCCGTCTTTGGCGAGAAGTCTCTGGACATGGTGGAAAGAAGTTCAGGAACGCGCAAGTGAGGTCTCCAATGGCATAAATGCGCACGAGCTTGAATTTACGGATGCAAAACGGCAACCCTTAGAAGGCAACGATCTCGTCATATATCAGCAATGGCTTGCGCAGCAGCGTCAGCTTCAAACTACTCTTCAGAGTGGAGGGGCCAATGTGCTTGAAGCGACAGGGGATGTAGGCGATGAGGCTTCCGAATCAGAGTCCGAGTCGGAGGACTCCGATAATGAGCAACAAGGCAGGGCTTTGAATGCTGCAACTACGATGGGCCAGGCTAGTAGGAAAAAAGCCGCTCTGACAGACGAAGATTTAGGTATCAACATATTACTAAAGAAGAAGGGTGTTTATGATTTTGACGTAAGAAATAAAAAGGGCCGGGATAGAATGTTTCCACACCCAGTTCGTCGAAAGCGTGCCGACGACTATGGAGAGCTTATTCGACCGGAAGACTTCCTAAGGGCAGAAGAAAGGGACGATAACGATGGCCAGGACCAAGCACAGATGGGAAGAGACGAAGATGAAGAGAAACTTGGAAAGAAGCGAAAGTGGGATAACGCTACGACCTCGGGCAAAAACCAGGGTTCCGGTCCATCTAAAAGGCCACATCTTACTCGTAATATTACCGAAGAGTTTGAACCGGCATTGTCTGACGGTCTCGTCGAAGATGAGCTAGATGGGATTCCCGACGATCCAGACGAAACAAACTTGGGCCCGTCGAAACTAGTTTTAACAACAGAGACCGTTGCTATCAAGCTAGAAGTCGAGTTTATTGACCTCAGTGGCATTCATGACAAGCGAAGCTTGCACATGTTAATTCCCTTGATCCAACCTCGTAAACTCATTCTCATCGGTGGAAACGAAAGAGAAACCTTAACGCTAGCTTCGGATTGTAAGAAGCTACTGGCCGAAGGCTCCGTCAGTATATACACGCCAAACGTAGGCACCGCCATCGATGCGAGCGTTGACACGAATGCTTGGGTGGTGAAGTTGGCTCCCTCACTTGTAAAACAGCTGAAGTGGCAGAACGTTCGTGGATTAAGCATCGCTACAGTCACAGGACGGCTGCTTGCGATGCATAAGGAACTGGCTGTACGCCGCGACGAGGAAGCAGCGAACAAGCGCCTAAAGACTGAGGACTCGACAGAACTTCCATTTGAAGTAACAGAGGAAGAACCTGTCGAGCCTACACTTGACGTTCTTCCCACTAACATGGCCTCGGCGACACGGTCCGTTGCCCAGCCTTTACACGTAGGAGACTTGCGACTGGCGGATCTGAGAAAGGCTATGCAGCAGTCAGGTCATACAGCAGAGTTTAGGGGCGAAGGCACGTTGCTAGTTGATGGCTCGGTAGTTGTGCGGAAGACTACGGCCGGGCGGATTGACGTGGAAAGTATCGGTCTCCCGACAGATGGCGGCCCCGCTACCCAGCTTGGTGGTACTTTCTACGCCGTAAAGAAGACTATCTACGAGAGTTTAGCCGTGGTTGCCGGTGCTTAATCGATCGGGGCACCATTGGGGTTTTAATGAACGTCACGTGTATGACTAGGTACCTTGTAGGACTAAATGGGCGCTTGCGCTTGACTTTTACAACAGTCGCGTCGTTTAATAGGCAATGGAATAGATTTTACGTCTTATTTATTGCGACTTGGGATAGTCGCAGTGCTTATCATAAGAGCCAGTTGCTAACCTAGGTATCTTTGTGAACAGTTTTGCCATCACAGTTGCATTGTCGCCAAGTTTGAATAAAGATTATAAGAAACGACCGTCAACCACCTCGTCGTAATTCTAGATTATAAACCAGTAGTTTATCTGGATGGTCCTTAGAGAGAGAAAATCATTGTTCTATTTATAATATGGCAATTAAATATTCACCGTTGGGTTTTGGTTTAATAAGCCCCCTTCGGCCTCCCTTTTCGAGCTTCACATATATGAATATCCAAAAGGCCACATTGAAGGATACCAGCATAAGCATAACTTATACGTAAGTACCTAGGTAATTCGGATTTTGAGGATGCTTGCGCCCCACGGTGACAAGCTCGATTTGACGAAGAGAAGATGCGGTTAAAACATTGCAGTTTTTTTAAAAAGTTTTAACAAGCATATGCTCTATTATATTAGGTGCCTAGGTTTATCTGGAACTTATTTAGGGCCATAGTCGAGACTAGAGCAAAAAGATGAAAACTACTGGTACTCTGAATTATTTCTTCGATAGTATTAATAATTACTGATGAATTTGTTGATCCTAGGGTTAGAATATCGCGAGGAGATCTAGTATGGCAAGCTAAGGAATCACAGAGATGTATTACGTAGGATTTCTCTGCAAGCAAAATGGTTAAGCTACCTAGGTTACTCAAATTCGTGATCTGGTATGTGGGTTGGCATGCTCTAGGCTGTTTATTATGTAGGTACCTAGGTAGCTATCGTGACCTTTCTAGATAGCTTGTGACTCCAGTCCAATCGGTTGCTATTTACAATTATCCTCATAAATAAAGTGAAAATGCCGTTAAATAAATCAATATTCCGTATACCGCAAAGTGGTTCGAATAAGTCAATGTAAGCGCTTATATAAGATAAAGCAATGAACCCCCTATCGTGTCTTATAAAGCATATGTCGAAGCTAAAGGCGATGAACAGGTATTTCCGAGAGCAGAGATAAGTCATATGCTCTTATTTGAAATATCGAGCCACTACGATGTTCAATGGACCGCTGACTTTGTGGGTTGGTATTGGATAAGGGTTAAACGTCCTTGTATCCTGGTATATTCGATATTGTTGGCCTACGCGAGTTTATTGCTATTGGTATATAGGCATCTTATAGTGACTGTTGTTTTACATGCAATCGGACTTCGAGACACTTATGCCATCCATTCCTTCAAGTATTCACCCTTATGGGAACGCGGGTTAGATCTAGCCTGACATTTCCTACCATGGCATATTCGAAACACTCCTGACTACTTCTTTTCTGTATTTTGGTGATTCCCTAGGATACCTTGCGCCACCCCACTGGTTTGCTTCCACCTAGCAACCTTCCTCGACTAACGTCTAGCTGATATCACATTGTGAATGGGCCACTTAGGTACCTAGGTACATACCTGACCCGTATTATGCTTCCTCTACTCATGACATCCTTCGTTGTCCTAAGCCAGTAGCCCATGTTTACCTGGTACTTAGGTACATACCTACCTATTCAACTTGGCGGCTTGGTGGACATGATTCCTAACACTTGCAACGAGGTAACAAACACACCTTCTTCGTCCGTGAAATATTTCGCACTTACCCCCCCATCCTTTTCACTGCAGTCACTGCCAACCTCATCAACTTTTCCCACATCACCCATATCAAAACCAGATATCTACCTAGGTTAGGTACTTACCTATTCACATCGATATCTACACTACACTACCATTCCATCTTCCATCTTCCATCTTCCACCTTCTACAAGATACTCTAACTTACGCACGTGGAGCCTTTCGTTTTACGTTCCTACCATACTCTATTTTGCCCTCTTGACAGTAAGGCACTTCGTCTTTCGGCAAGTCACCACTCGCGTCTTTCGATACGCGTCCCCTGGTACGCGTCACACTTGGTATCCCCTAAAGGTTTGTGTTTTATATCTACCTACCCAATATTTACTATTATAAGCTTTCGCAGTCAGATGCCCATTTAAATTATCAACCATAGGCACCTCACTAAATCTCATCTTCTAGACAGTGTTACTCCGGATCCAGTCAGCAACAATGGCGCAGCCGTCGTTCTCAAAGTACGAAGAACTTCTCCCCGAGCTAAAACTTGAGATTTGGCGTCAGGCTTCGCTCTCTCCCGGCGTCCACCACTTCAAGGTCAAACCCTGGGTAGGCACACAGGGGGACGATAATGGCGTTCTAATGGTCGAAATCACTCCTGCTAGCCAGATAAGCTCTGATCCCTCAGCATGGAGGAATCGCGGCAACATTGCCAGAGTCGACAAATACTCATGGGATATCACGAAGGAATTCCTAAAAGGGCCATCAATCAAGGAACTCTGGCGCCCTCAGCGCGGAAGTGAACCTAAAGCCTTAGTTGATTGCGACCGTGATCTTGTCTGTATCCGGTTCTATGGCCATATCTCCAACCCGTATATTGGACACTTCGGTGACTTTCCCAAGTTGGCGGGTATTAGGCGCGTCGGGGTCGAACTCAAGAGAAAATGGACGCCTTCCGTTATGGAGAATTGGCCCCAACCGACTTTCCACTGTCTATGTCGCAATCCAGCCCACAAGACCACAGAAATTTGTACCACAGCTTTAGAAGACTTCATCCCATATTTTCCGGATATCGATGTCTTCTACTTCATAGTCAAATTGACTAGCCAGACTATCAAGTCTCATACGCCAGCCCCGAGAGGGGAGAAGCGAGATCGACGAGGAGTTATCAAGGTACAACATAGCCAACAATACGAGTTCGTGCCGTTGCGAGTAAAAACTCCTCAAGTAGTTTCGGAGACCTACACCAAGTTCCGAGGTAGGTGCTTCTCCTTATAATACAACACGAAGAACAACAAAACTGGATTTCCATTATTATTTTATGCACCTTAGGAAATATGCTAACATGCCTGTGTAATTTTATAGACATTGCAGAACGGAACAAACTCGAAACTTTCGAGGACATGGCGTACACCTACTGCGAGGCGCGAGAAGCCGACACGTCGTGCCTTACCACGCACGATGAAATGTGGAAGGCCTTTAGCGAGCTCAAGAACCTTTGGGACGTTGCTAAGACGATATTGCCGCCCATTTACCCGGTCAGAGAACCCGAACTCAAAGTGCTGGTCTACACCGAAGCAAAGAAGCGATAGCTATTTTAAATGCAAGGGTCTACAGGAAGCAACACTCTGGGCGAATATTTCACCATGGGATTTGGTTGTGGATAGGGACGTACGTATGGATGACAACTTACGGTATTTCCGAACCGGCAGTCCGAAGCACAAAGCCATGACAGGGCCATCATCCAGTGGGCCGAGATCGGCGGTGTGTGAGGAAATAATTACATGTGGCTGGGCTTAGCATAGTTACTGATAGATCATCCTCATGGGAACAATAAAAATGCCTCGGTCATCCAAGTTTTACCTAACATATAACCACGAATGAGCCTTCAAATAACTAACTAATTCCCATATACCTCTCCTTTTTAAGTTTCTTACTTATATTCATCTAATAATATCCCCATCATGGTCATCCGATATGAACGGATCGTAGGCGATTTGCTACCCGCCGTACAGCTTGTATGATCCTCGTAAATCTTCCCTTAACTTGAATTATGCGAGTGCATGCTAATCGAACGACTTTCTCGCAGGCATTCCGGCATTCCCGGGGCAACATCATACAATCATGGCTTTACGTGCCCTTTGGCATAATCTTGACGCTGCTGGCCTGTTTTGGAGTTAACAAGCTATTCGGCCTTGGGTCCGTGCCTTTCCCATCGTCGGTAGCTTGTCTTATTATCCTTTTCGTGGCACTGCTGCTGTCCGACCAACTTCTCGGTGAGCATCGGACAAAGCGCATCGTTGCTACTATTGAGATCCCGGTAAATTGCCTCGTTTCTCTCTCCGTGGGCAATCTCATATGCTGACGTTTCATCCAGGGCGGTTGGGCACTGCGATGGATAAACGTCTTATTCACACCTTCTTTCGTTTTACTACCCCTGAGCCCATCAATAGGGGGAATTGAAGTTCTCAAGATAATCGCAATCTTTGGTGGGTGGTTGGAAAGAACCCCTGGATTTATCAAGGTCCCATCTACTGACCCTGTTTAGTTATCGGGTTCCTCGTGATGATGGCTCTCGCCGCTTATATGACCCGGGCCTTGCAGCTTATGTTCGGGTCTTCGAAGCGAGCCATGACGGAGCGAGCAGAGGAGCTTAGCCCCGATAGCGAAGAAATACCCATGACAACGGCCCCAACTAACGGAGGTTATTTAACCCCTCGGTCTGAGGAGGTGGATTTACAACGACCCCTTCCATCTCGGGACGCCGTCCAAGGGCTTCAGGTAGACGATTCACAGTCAAGCCGCACCCTTGTAGATAGCGATACCGATCGTCCCAACCTACCACCACAAGCCCCCATACCTCCATCTAGATCAGACCGTTGGGCCGCAGTCATCACTACTAGATTAGATCTTCTAATCTGGAGCGCAATTTTCCTATTCGTGGGACTTCCGGTCTATTACGCCGTTGGGTACGCGATGCCGATACACCTAAGCTTCAACATCCTAACGTACTTCCTGGCAATGTCCCTACCGGAAAATTGGAGACGGTACCTCCACCCCGTGCTCGTATCATCTCTACTCACGGTTCTAGGCCTCTGGGTCCTTGGCCTTATCAAAGGCGATAGTCTTCCATCCACGCTTGCTTCGTATAAGACAAGTATCGGATACACGGAGCTCTGGAGCGGCAGCCATGGCCTCCCTGGGGCTGGCAATCTGTTTGCTAGCGTGCTAGATGCCAGTATTATTTCATTTGCACTGCCCGTATACCGATATCGGCGTGAGTTGAAGCAGCACTTCGCCTCGATCATTATTCCCAACGTCGCTATCTCTATCGGCTCGCTGTTTGCGTACCCGTATATCTGCTACGCCGTAGGCATCAGTGCTCAGCGCAGCCTTGCTTTTGCGGCTCGTAGCCTCACATTGGCTCTTGCTGTACCAGCAACGGCTAACTTAGGAGGTGATTTGAACACCGTAGCGGCGTTGGCAATTATGAGTGGGATCGTCGGGGTGTTGGTTGGCGAGCGTATGTTGGCGTTGCTTAAGATCCCTCAAGGTAAGACCAGCCTTTCTAGATATTACGTCTCGGGTTATTTTCTGTACCTACCATCGGGGGACTATACGTATTCACGAGCTGAGACTGACCACTTCATTTATGCAGACGACTACGTTACTCGCGGCGTAACTCTAGGGGCTAATTCGTCTGCCATTGCAGCAGCGTTGCTCTTGCGTACCGACCCACGAGCTGCCGCGCTGTCAATTCTTGCTATGAGCCTGTTTGGCACCATTACTGTTCTCTTTACGTCCATACCACCGATAACAGTTGCAATCCAGTCCCTAGTACATCTGTAATCACCGGCATGAAGTTGGTAGCTAGCTTCGGAGATGAATGGAGACTTACTACCTATATAATAGAGATGGATAGACCCATCCGAGTTATTATCCCGTAAGTACTTAGACGTCTTACTCAGTTAACGGCATAGGATGTTGGTTTTATAATAGCAATTCTTCTATCTGGCAAGCCGACTCACACGCAGCTTGATCTTTCTACAATTTCATTGATTCCATACACTAAAGTTCTAGACTATTAAAATTGGCCAAATTATCTAAGGCAGAAAGAGAGTAATATAGAGATTATCTAACTGGGACACTACATCTTGTGGGATATTGACAGTTTCTCTACAACTCTAAACAAGATTACCTAAAGCCGAGAAGAATGTATCTTACTATAACATAGTTATTGCATTTAATATAAAAGTCAATGACCAAAATGAATATTCAAACGAGAGTGATACTTTGTTTCGAGGCAAATTAACCCCATATACGGTCATAGTTTTAATATATGTCTCGCAACCACTATCAAGAACAATCCTAAGAAGAAAGTAGGATCTCATTTCGTGCCTACCTCGCTGCCTCGACAGACCCAGAGCTAACCAAGGGAAACCCCATATGACAGCGAACCTGACGAACCGCTAAGGGCTTAGAATACCATAGCGCGATTCAGCTCTGATACACAGTAAATTTATAACCCACTTGGGCATGAAATTCCAGCGCCATATCCACATAGACATGAACTAAGGTAATTAAATTGAAACTGCTACGTAACATAACTACACTAGGTTAGGTAGGTAGGTACCTAACCTAGTGAATCCAAAGCATCCATCGTCATTAATAGAGCTGCCGGTAGCCCCTTTAGAGCTGTCTACATAGTAAGAACCATGTATGACGTCACCCGTTGGTTTTGTAAAGATATCCCGACTTACCCGAGGACTAATTCAACTTACGTACCTAGGTACCGATTATAAGTAAGGGAATATCCTCGCTAGACTGAAACATATATAAATAGGGCCTTGTTACGTACCTCACTGCACCTTCGTGGTGCGCATAAAGCACTAGTACGCGGGGTTTACACCCGTAGAAGCAAACCTCTGCGTGTAGTTAGTGCATTAACAACATATAGTTTAGGTAGTTCATCGAGTTGGATAAATTCTTATCATCGTGGTTACCGACTAACGGCACCACAAAGACGTAGATCTATGTATTAGTCCCCCCATATGATATGCACATATGTAGTTCTAAACTCAAGTAAGGCCCGGCTTCGGACTAATAAGTGCCGGAGTTCTCTCGGCTACGATCACATCCGGAAACGGTAACCGGACCGCCGATCGCTGCGGCGTTGGCTCACTGCTGTCAACGCTACCTCACTAGCCACTGTCGTCAGAATCTGAAGATCCTCGAGAGATATTGCCCAGTAAAGCCAACACCCCGCCTCGGCTCGACATACGGTGAGGCTTGACCCAATTCTGCTCCTGAGACCACGCCCCGATTCCATTTACATATGTAGGTACCTACGTTGGGTACCTACGTAGTATCGCGGTCGCCGTGGCAAGCTGTGGCACCGCTATCAACTCAGGGATCATACGCAGAGATGATTCGCCGTCGGTGAATTCTTATTAAGGAATAGTACTGGATGCAAAGCCGTTGCCGGTAGAAGATCTCTCCCCCTCACCTGGTCTACTTAGGAGGCATGTGGCGAATGCGGATGACTGCCGGATGAGGAAAGTTTTCTACTTGATAGAGCCTTGTCATTGGCTATTGTGACACCCTGTTTCGGTCGGAAAGTCTCTTAGACTTGTGGCTCAGAAGTGGCAACTTTACGTGTCTCAAACAATCATAGTCCATCAATACCTACCTAACCTAACACCCTATTCCCCCCTTTGACCACCTTGTTGCGTCGAAATGATGTGGCTAGTGATTGCAGCGATGCCTAACTTCGTCGCACCGGCATCGCCCAAAGGGGGAACCACACCGGGGCGTGATACAATAAATATGTGGCTCATCATCGTCTTATGCTAGGGTCATGTATTCTCGTGGCGATAGTGGGCTCTAGTATAGATGTTTTCTACAACACCCTGGACTGCATCGCTTCCTCGTCGGGCCTCTTCAGAATCATGATTGGTTTTCGGGGCCTCTGTCGGTTGTCTAACGGCGGCCATGGTTCCTGCAGAGACCGTAGCGAGCCATCGGTGGCGATCATCAGGCATCATACAAAGTTGTGCCGGATAGACAATCTACTGGTGCTGGGAATGACTTCGCTTCCGTACTTCGACCTCCCTGACCAGCTGAAATGAGCGTCTCTCCGAGTTCTCATTGGATCCAGGTCTAGATGAGACATGCATATGTCGTAGATTGCGACTCCACGTGGTATGAGGAGGCCTCCATATGTTGTCTAGATCGGGCTGTTCACGAGAACTTTGTGTGGACGTCTTATGTTCCCGGAAAGTCGCATGGGCGTGCAACCACTAGTCGATAACTCCAATACCAGATGGAAGACAACCGGGGCTCACCTGCGTTAGGGCTAACACGATATGCCCCCGATGCACTACCGCCGACCTCTAAGCATGGTAGATTTAGAAATACTCCCCTTGCTTGCATAGTTTCCGCCACCGGTCGGCTCCGGCGTGCTAGATCCGGATTCGCGGGGGGTCCGGGAGATGTTGTCGGGGGGTCAAGCCTCCCGTAGGTCTAGAAGAACTGTGGCGAGTGAGTGAGCCCCCTGACTGCCCACTGTTGTCGCTGTAAGTACCTGTACTTAGACCACTGAACAGGCCATCTTCCCAATAGACGAGGGTCCAGTTCGCAGCGCGTCACAGTTGCATATGCAGGACCCAATGAACCCCAAATCACAAGTTGTAACGGTACTGTAGGTATTCTCTTTCCACGCGCTACAATGAATGCTTTTAGCTGCAGCTCCAGGGGTATGCGTCGGCACCGACTGTAGGTACCTATTGAAGTAAACGCCAACTGATTACCTCCAATGTACTTCCGATAATTAAACCCGCTGCAATGCAGTGCGATACGCTGAAGATTACTGAGGACGGCGCTAAAAATCCCTCTCACTAGGGCCTACATGTAACTATCGTCTGGACCAACTCTGGTAGGGCAGGCTTAAAAGACTTCAAGTTAGGTAGCGAACAAAATCTATTGCCTTCATAATTTTAGTTGATGTTGATATGAGCGAGCTGATTGGCGTTTAGGGTTTTACGATGCGACCACGAATCTCACTTTGACCCAGATATCTCGTCTGTATGGTCAGTCGCACGGACGATAGGGCAACGATGCTGAGTTTATTGTTTCGGTTCCCAAGAGTAACACAGTAAAGACGCGGTGTCTGAGATCCAGCGCCATTGGCGTCGCTCGAATTTCTAATTGCTTACCAACCATTCGAGCAAGGCAAACCTGCTATGTAGACGGGCCTGTAGTCAGTGAATGTGATTGTTGAGTAAATGCTATACGGAGACTAATAGGGGGGGTAGATAGGTATGGTTAAGTCTCTCCGTGTAAGACGGACCAACTACCTGTCCTTCGCAGACTTCTAGAAGATAAAGATATTTAGAAGTAAGCTGAGTCTCTCCGTCCCTGCGTCGTGTCTTAGCGTTCCATTAGTTGTGAACCCGAGTAGTCAGTTCGGCTAAGTCGAGATAGGTCCTTTCGCGACCTAATGTCTTACAAGCGCGGGGGACGACTGTCTTCATCCCAGCAAAGTACCGCATACCTGACGGTTAGGTATCACTTGTTCGAGGCCATGTACCCATAGGGGCATTTAGAAGGACTCCGTCTGCTTGGGCACCAGTAGCATAAGACATCCATACAGCCGCATATCAAGTCGTACACAATGGGTAGACTGGTCCAGTCTACAGAACGCGCAAACCACTCGCCACAACAGGGCGAATCTGCACTGCCCCAATTCAACCTAAACGTCGATCATTACATGTGGCTTTCGAGGCAATAATATTTATTCCAACGTCAGTTCATTATCGTCGGAAGGCTGTCCGGGATGAGAGGTACCAAACCCGCGTCCACGTCGGAGAAATGGCGTGTATTTGGATAATGAGGCGGTAAGGAAATAAGCGGACATGAGTAGGTAGAGAGGAATGGCCTTGAGGGGCCCTTTGATTGGAAAGCCGAACGTCCTGCAGAGAGTTGATCAGTTGCTCACGTCTGACGAGAAATGACGCTTGTCGCGTTGCCCGGCATCATCATCATCACCACCACCACCACCATCGTCACCATAACCACCATTACCATCACCCCTCTCTTTTTGTTTCCCTCCTCCGAGATTATCAACCCCATACGAAAGCAGAAATGTTAAAAGAGAACACGGATAACATGTCCGAATGAAGAACGCATTAAAACATAAGATTGCGCAAGAAGTATTTAGTTGCTAGACTACTACGACGGAGCGGGGACACGCTTTAAGTTTCATAAAATGAATGATCCTGTAATGAGGGAATGGTTGTCAATATTTTGTTTCTCTTTTCTGCGTCCTCCTTGTGTGTTTCTGGGGGGGGGGAGGAGGAAGATGTTTCGATTTGGGGAAACAATCCCGGTCTGTTGTTTTAATAGGAGGGGTTGGGACGGTAGTGATTGCAGAAGAGTACAGATTGGAGAGATTGGAGAGGTGAAAGGGATCCAAATCACCTGCAGAGGATAGGACCCGGCGTCCTGGAGCCGGAGTTCCGCGCGCCTTGTGGGGTGCGGACTAAAAGCTCCAGGTACCTCACTTAGGTACCAACCTACCTATCACTAGAACCTCGTTGGGCTGGTTGGGCGGGCATATTGTTTATTTACCTTTTATACAACAGTAATCCATGCTCTAAAAACGACTGTGTAAACAACAACCTTGGGTGCATTGTGATTCAACATGCACATATAAAACACGAAATAGCCTAAGCCTAGGTTAGGTACCTGGGTAACTATACCAAGTATTAAGTTCCAGTTTATCAGGTACTTCCACCAAATTCGATATTTATGCCGTTCTTTATTACCGCACAATGTCGACAATCTAATAGGTAAATATCTCCGGCTGCTAAACTTATCACTTACACGGATAACCTAGACGGATATGGCCCTACCATAGTACCTAATAAAAGGTTGGGTAGCCTGACATGGATTGGATTCTGATACAGCACGTCTTAATAAGCCTCCCAAGAGCCTAAGGTGATCTGGGCCTCAGCCCTTCCAAATGCAATGTGACCACGAGTAAGGGGGCAACCTTGAAGGTCCCCGTCAATTAAAGTTTCCGTGATGCTTCGATGCTGGCATAATCGGTTTGATGAAAACACTGTTTGAAGGGGCATCGCCGGAAGGTGGGGAGATCCTACACAATAAGGAAATGATACCGCGAAATTAGACAATACCGATCGAGATCGCTGTCGTAGACAGATTGGCGATTCTCGGGAGATTAAAGCGTCGTCATCTGGCTAAACTTATTTGGGTAAACGGCATCACACAAGGCTTCTTAGTATCCAAACTAGCCCTATAGCAGGGCGAAGAAAACGTGTCCAAAAACACACATGTACTTGATCGTGTTCTTGTACCGTATACACAAAATATAATATTATAGTAGCTAGCAAATTATTTAACAGCAAGCCGTACAAAGTCCTATAGCATCATCTCTATATCAAGCAAACACCTCCTCATTATCCGTAAGTATCGCAGGACCCGTCCTAGCAAAAGAATTTATGGAAGGGTGAAAATAGTATAACAGTGAAAATGCAAGATTTGTGGGGTATGCTACAGAGGTCTGCCCCGTATGCAGCGTAATTCTCAGCCGTCTTAGTTGACCTGCTAAACCTTCAATGTTTCCGAGGTACTCTAGGCTTCAAAGAGCTGCGCGTATATATATGATCCAACTGGGTATATTCCATGACCACGAAATTATGCTCAAGATAACGTTCTGGCAGCGCCTAAATTCAAACAAATAATACAGGCCGTAACTTCTCTAGTGTATATGGCATCATCAGTCTAAAAGACCCGACCGTCGGTCTGTCACAACAGACGGATCGAAGAGAAACAAAGCTGCCTCTAAAGGGCATGGTATCTTTTGATGTGCCGTTCGAACTCCATATATAATAAATCAAAATTCCGCCGGTTGTTCGTTGGGTATAAGTATTCATGTTCGTCAACAAATAAAAGGGCGTAGACCGGTTCCAGGACTGTCTCCCCGCCCTAGTGTATAACCTTCGAAAGTAATAATAAACTCCACACCATAGGTCCTTCAACACCTGTAGAAATTAAAAAGTAAATCGCAGTTCGTAGCCTGTTGTTGTACGAAACGCGCTGTGCGTAGAGGCTCTATCACCATCAGGGGCATCAACGGCCATCATCTCCCATTCTCGCTTGGGCTGAGGTACACTTCGATCGATCTCGGCAACGTCAAGCGTCATGTCCTGACCTTCAGACATAGCCTGGATCACGTCGTCGTCTACTTCTACTTCCAACCCATTCTCGAGGACATGGACAACTCGCACAACAGATGAGGGGTCAATAGCCCACTTAGCCGAAATTCGCGATACAAACTCCGATACTGTTCGCTGGGTTAGGTATATCGCTCGGTGGAGTTCACGTCTCTCGGGTTCGGGTCGGTGTCGTCTGGCAACGTAGAAACAGGCGATGGGCTTCACAGGCCTCTCGATTGGTGGCTTGTATAATGGATCGACCCCAAGTGCTTCTATCCAACCACTCAAATTTCCGTCATCATCTGTTTTCGGCACCTTGACTGGCATCTCAGAGGTTCTTCGGGAAGCTGATGGCTCCCCGCTGTTCTGGAAATCGTTCCACTGAGTGGCGTTGGCCGATTGCGAATGCAAAGACATAGAACTAGGAGAAGGAGAGACGAGCGAAGAACCGGCTATCGAACTTCGCGCGCTTCTGATTTGCCATGCAGCAGCGTCTTTAGGGTCGACTTTGGTAAGATCGGTTGGTTCCCCAGGGAGGCTTACCGGGTGTAAGTCTGGATCATCTAAATCGTCGCCGCGCAAGTACAAGATGCTCACAGGTCGCGTGCTTGTGAACATATCCTGTAGTGTCTGAAGCTTGAAGTGTAAGTCATCTTCAGGCGAGGGTCGTGGGTTACCACCGCCTCCGCCCGCGGAGCTGGTTGATGACATTGACCATGTTCTTTTATGCTTCGGGGCTTTCCCTGGCCGTTGGTGGTCTTGGCCCTTAACGTGCGAGCCACCGCCTCGTTTGCGCTTCCCAAAATCTTTCGCTCCGCTTTCTGCTTGAGCAATCTGTTGCTTGAGTTTGTCAATCGTCTTTTTAACATGCGCAACATCATTGGAAAGTTTTCGTTCTGCTCCGTGGTCTCTAAACAGCTTTACTTTGCAGTAGCAGATTTCAAACGTCGGCTCTGACAAAGGGGACGAGTCGGTCGCCGATAAAATGCTCGTCTTGGCACATAGCCTTACTGGAATACCCTTGACACCCTTGGAATGACTAAAGTCCGTCGAGAGGAAGTTGAAGCGGACCGCGATGTTACATTCCGCGGCACCATTAACCCCCGGGGTCCAGACGACTGAGAACCCATCAAAGGAAGCCGTCTCAAGTTCGATACGGGTTCGCTTATCGTCACCCTCGGCTGGCTGCCCGGCCTCAACATACTCAACTGCCTGTAGCTTCCCACCCCGCTGATGCGCCTCGTTAGTCCCCCGGCCTTCTTTCCATAGGCTCCAGCAGACGCCAGGCTTTTGTCGTTGTTGGTCGTCTTCGAAGGAGATGCGCACGAACGTCCGATATTTCGTGCCAGGTATAATGGGCATACTTGCCGCGGTATCGATTACTGCTAGCGAGTAAGCTTGTCCCTTATTCAGGTACGTCACCGGAATCTCATCCGTGTGCTTGATCATTGCTGTGGGAGCGTTCAGAGTCGAGTGGAAACGGAACTTGTCGGCTGAAGGTGGCAGCAAGTGAGCCATGGGGGCGCCAAATTGTCTATGCTGAAAACCAATCATATTAGGCGGTGACTGCGAGTGGAATGTCGCACCCATAGAACCTATATGGTCCTCGTGACTGTCAGAATCGAGGGGCGATCCGTCATGGTCCATCGTCTCGTAACCGGTATCCTGATGCACAAATGATGAAGGTGCGAACGAAGGCTGGGGGGGAGTCGGCTGGATAAACGGATTGTAGGGTTGTGGGAACTGATGCGGCGGTATGCCGTGATGAAACTGGGTGAGATCCATCAGAACTGGTCCGGCCTGTATGGCACCTTCGGTAGTAGGAAGCGATAATGGAGTTCCGAGTCCCATTGCTAGACCCAATGACGGCGTATGCAAGTCGCCTGCTTGCGGGTGATAAAGCGTATTGGTACCACCGGGCGTAGGTGTGTAATAACCCGCCGGTTGGTTTGCAAATGTGCTGAAGGAGAAGGAATTAGGATCTAGTAACGAAGGGGTAAACCTCCACTCCGCACCCGAAGCCCGCGGTGTAGGATCCTGATCTCGGAACACATCTTGACTTGTGCTTTCATGTCTGTAAATATTACCAGAGTCAGCTTCGTGATTATGCTTATTTTACTAGTGTCTTCTACTCCTAGTAGTAGGATTATGTGTTAATGCTGAAGTTATAATCGAGCTAGGGGCCACGGAATACCCCGCGCTCGAACTTGTCAGTCAAAAGCTTAGAGATGCGCTTGCACCACCTCACAATCAGATCGGAAGATGCCATCGCGAAGGATAAAAGGGGGAATTTAGGCGTTAGGGGTGAGTCTGAAAGAAATCGCAACATACTGTTCCTGACCCGGCGGAACAAGAACCGAGTTGTCAGCAGTTACAGTGTTTGGCGCTGGCACTCCCGCCACCGAAGGCGAGGCTACCGACGTGATCTCAGGAAACTGTTGTCGGAAATTGGCAAGCAATTCATCGCCAGGCTTTTGTGAACTTGTTCTAAATTATGTTAAGTATGGTTAGTAAAGCGGAACGAAGACTAGAAATTGTCGCACATAGATATGGAATATAGCATAAGGCATAAGGCATCAACGAGATGATGTTGTTTTCGTAGCAACCCACCGGACGCATGCAAGGGCTGACCATGGTTGAAGCATGATATTAAGCATAACTTACCTCTGGCGAAACATCTGGAAAAGACTCAAACAGGCGCTGTCGCAAGACAGCTGTGCCGACGGGTTTGCAAAACAAGCCTAAAATGGAATTCTTTTATAGAATTTAATTAATGCTCGAGCAGAGGCATGCGAACTTGAGGGATGTCCGCGATGTTAAACCCTGCTATGGAGGCGGCGCAAAGCGAGAGGATAAATTGCGTATAAGTGAATTTGGGTAGACGGTAGCGCGTACGTGCGTGGATGTTGTTTCGTGAATTTTTTCGTCGGCTGCTGGTATTAAGCGATAGAAATATCGTGGAGATCTGCGGCGCGGCGCGGCGCAACGTCTAGAACGATCGTGAGGGGAGAGATAGATTGGGGGGGGGGCTTGTGTTAGAGTAATGAGTCTAACAAGCGGTAAAAAGAGAGAGAGAACAGAGGCAGGTAGCGAGCGGAAGGATTAATATGAATAGACGCTGATTTGATAGGTCCCTAGGAGGGTGACCTGGTGGTAATATAGTACAGCTCACTAAAAGAGTGCGTAGTGGGTACTTGGTCTTTAACGTGTTCCAGGTGGAATTGGTGGTACTTGTAAGAAATTCGCAATCTTCAACTAAGTCCCAACTTGTCGAGTTCTCTGGACTACTGGGCTGGGCCGGGCCGGCCTAGCTTAGCTACGGTCTTGTACGTATGTAACGGCTAGGGTCCTGTCAGGGTCCAGCGGTGTCGGTTTGTGGTGGCGGTGATGCCAGTAGTGGTGGTATAAATTGGTACGAGCATAAAAGAAGTATAGGTGTAGTAGGTAGTAGTAGCTGTATTAGGTCGTGGGCTTATGGGTGGTATGTATAGTTATGGGACGGTGAGATGCGGATCGAAGACATTAGAGGGCCGGGACTCAGAAACATTGATAAGTTCGGACGAAAAGAGAAAGAGTACAGGAGTACAGGGAATACCAGAGAACGGATGGGTCTTAAGGTACCGTAGTGTAGGTAAGGTAGGGCAAGGTATGTAGGTAAGGTAAGGTAGGCTCTGGAGAGCAATTGTAAGAGGGGGGGGCGTGTGGCTTCGTTAAACGAAAAGAGGAGGAGGGGTGTAATTCGAGAATATTTCCACCATTGCACCGAGATGGTAGACGCCGCTGCGAAGACTTATACATGGGGGTGGGTATACCTGTCTCTTTGCAAGTCGCAGTCCCAAAACTGTACAATTGTACAATGACACTTAGGTTAGATTAGGTAGGTTAGAATTGCGCTATCCTTTTCACCCGAGCTGTCTACTTGCCAACCGACGTCGTTTAGTTGCGCACCAACGAGGATTAGCCTCAGTAGGATCTCATAGTAAAAGAATGGGGGGAGGTAAGAAGGTGGGAGGTGGGAGGTGGGAATTGAGAATTGGGAATTGGGAATTGGGAATTGGGAGTTGGGAGTTTGCGCAATTGTGGGAATGGAAAATGAGTGGAAGCTTCAATACAAGGTACGAATGTGTCCACCTCAGCTAGCTTAAACATTGGGTACACCTTCTCTAAAAATGAAGGGATGATAGTCCGGGGCAGATGTAACAGATACTGCAGATACTGATAGATCTAGGAACCTCCAATTCGAGTCTCATGTACCTTACGTACAACGTACGGTACGTACCGGTACATGCATTTCTTATCCCCTGGTACCCAGTTGCCCCCCATAGAGGCTTGTCCGTGCTGGGAGGGTGGGTACGTACCGGGACGGAGTCTAGCCGGAAGTTGAGGGAGGATACCTATACAATGAACATGCAAGGTCCAGCCAAAAAGACTTCCGGCGTCTCCATGCCTTACAGTTACTGCTCCGTTTTACTGTGGGTAATGTTCTAATAAAAAAGAAAGGAAAGAGGACAATAAGCATTAAAAATAAAGTAAAAATCATATCCCATAGATACCTACCTACCTATCCAGGTATACTATTATATCAAAACATTAAATTATTCTATACTTAGGTAGGTATAGGTTAATATAATTCATATAATTATTAAAAAACTTTATTATATAATTAACTTAAAAATTTTTTTATTAAAATCGTATTTTAAAAAAGAGCTTAATTTAAACGTACGGGTTATTATATAATAAAATTAATAAAATAAATAATAAAATAAAGATTTATTAATTAAATCTTTTTAATTAAAATTTATTTATATATACCATAAATATAGATTATTTAATTTAAACGCATAAACTATTAAACAATAAAACTAATTAAATAAAAAATAAAATAAAAAATAAAATAAAAACCTACTAATTAAATTTTTTCGATTAAAGATAGCTTATATATACCATAAAAACAAATTTAATAATTAATAAAAATATGTATATGTAAAAAAGAATAGGTTACGGTAACGTTGGCTATTTTAAAAGTAAAAAAAAACTAATTAAATTGCAACGATTTAAGTACGTATTAAAAAACGTATAAAAACCTCGGTAAGTTATAATTGTTAATAATAATAAACCGCTTAATTAAATATAAATATAGAAAATATGTATTAAAAATAGGTATAAATAATTTCGATTAACCAATAGAAGCGTTTGGAAATATTACCGTAATGATTTATAATAGTATTACTACCATTATAAATTACCTAATTAAATAGTAAAAATAATAAATACGTACCGTAAAAAGGTATATATAACGCCGATAAGCTAATTAAATAAGTTACGTACGATACTGCTTTAACGTATAATAGGGCTATATTTACGTTTATTATAATAATTTGACCAATTAGAGGTTTTAAAATACGTTACCGGATTTTAGCTATTATTAAAGCTAATTAGATAATAAGGCTAACGTTAATCTATATATTTTAATTAGATATATATATACGCTTTTCCTAAATTTAGTCATACCTATTATTTTTTAACTTTATACTTTTTTTTATTTTATTTTTAACGTTATGCATTAACTATACTTATCGTTTTAACAATTAACGTTACGTAACTTCTTAATTTTATTCCCAACCTTATCTCCAGCCTTTTATTTAACTACGTTATATAATATATCTTAACTTTTTAGCCACATTTTTACCTTAATTATTATATACCTATATATATCTAGCAATATTATAAACTAAACCGCCGTTTCAAAGAAACAAAGCTGTTTATAATAAAAACCCCCTCCAGCCGGCATTTGATAATATATCCGTTACTATATTAACTAACCGGAATTGCTATTTTAGCTAGAACGGCAAAATTTAATAGAAAACCTTACGTTTTATTGCGCTAACTACCGCGGCCGATTTACCCACATTTTTTAAGGCTAAATTAACGTAGATTCTAATACCCTCCGTAAAATATATCGGATATACGTAACTATTTAACAGGCGTATTAAATATAACGCCAAGATTTCGAAACTATTCCACCTTTTTTAACCCCTTCTTTCGATACCTTTAAAAAACGATTAGCCGATACCGATTCTATACCGGCCTTAACTTCGATATCTTTTATTCCTAATACCAAACCTGCTTTTATTCTAAATAATATCTAATAAATTTTAAATTTTTTATAAGTTTTAAACGGTAATATTTAATAATAATATCGGTAATATTTCGAAAGTTAATTTAATATAAACCTAAATAACGAAAGTATTTATTAACGTTATAATAACCAAAAACGGAACGGAGATACGGTTTACGGTAGCGTATACCTTTTCTTTTCCAAAAACCGGCTTAATTTTGGGGTAGTTTTAGATTTTTTTTCCGTATTTACTCAAACGGAGGAAATAATTATTTTACGGTTATATTGTTTTGTTGAGGTCTGTTAAATTCGAGGTTAGTAATATCGGTATAAAGGTTATATTTATTATTTTCTTCGGGACGTTACCGCTTTATACCATATATTTCCTTAATTATCTGTAAAATTAAATATAATTACGTTACATCCGATAAATGTAAGGCTTTAACGCTAAATATTTTATAATTTCCGCGTTCGGCATCGGTGTGTTAAATAATAACTTACATATTTCCGGCTCTACTATCCCAGATATCGGGATATCTTTATAAATAAGGCTTAACTATTTTAATTATTAGATAATAGTAATATATTATCTGAGATACCGAATTAAATTATAGTTATAAATAATGATATCGTTAATAATATATTAAATAAAAATTTAACCGAATTAATAAATATTTACAATATTTCCGCTGTCTCGGACATTATTATACTATATTAATAATTCAACGCTATTTATAAATCGGTTATAATTATGTATCGAATTAATTTACTAAACATTCGTATTACCCCTATCCTTAAATTTAATAAGTCCTAGTTTATACTATTTCTTACTTTCCCCACTCTTTTCCCAGAAAATGCCGGCAAATTTATTACTACTTGGCTATAGTAAATTAATTTTAAAAATTATATTAGCTACGCCTTTCGTTAACACAACAACCGGTTCGTTTCTTATTTATAATTTACTTTTATTATCTTTAATATATTATAACGCCAATAAATAAACCAACAAAATACCTTTTTTATTAATAAGGTTACCCCGGTCAATAACAATATATATACCGATAAGATTTACTACATTTTTAAGAATAATATAGAAACAAGCCAAACGTTATTATCGTCTATCGTCCGCTTCTCTACTAATATCCCCGAAAACCAGCCGTACTAATTCGAAAAACGGACAGAATTAAACTTCATAATTAACGCATTCCGCTATCCAAATTTTTTTACCACTTTTAATCCAACTAACGTACAATAATATTTTTTATAACGTTTAATATTAACATATCGGAAATAAATAGCTGCTACTAATACCAGAAAAACTCGTATTGCTAAAAATAATTTCCGATTATATCCGCATATTACCGCATACCATTTTCATACTCAATTTACACTCTTTTTCGAATACGTAATTACCCCAATATTTAACATCGTTAATTAATAGTTTCAATATAAATAACAAAACCGTAATAGCCTTTATTACCACTATTTACTATAAAACAACACCGCCGTTTATCCCGATATAATAACCCCTAAAAATTAGGATAAATTTACTAAATATTAAGCCTTATTTATTACTACCGTTAATCTTTAATTAGGCCGAATTTTTAATAAAAATTTGCTTACCGTTACAATATTTTCGCTTACCGTTAATTATTTTCGGATAGTAATTTTATCTATTCAGGTTTATGCGTATTTGTTATCATATTATTTCCATATCCCAAAAACCAACACTATTTGGAAAATTAATCGGCCCGATAAAAATGTCCGTACCGTTAATAAGGCCGTTTTCTAAAATAATACCCTTCGAGGTATAAATGTTTCTGTATTAACGCTTCGGCATATATCGACGTAAGGTATTTAAATATTAAATTTCTTCTACCGATTCCATTTCCCTTGTTTATTAATTCTAAATGTATATATAAATAAATTGTTAAATCCCTAATATTACGGTTACATCGTAAAACGAAACAATTCTCGGCTTAATCCATATAACCCTATTATTACCGTGGCGTAAGGTACAAATACCAATATTACCTTATATACCTTGGTTTATGCTATAAAAAGGTATATTACTAAATATTGCTTTAAGGCGGAGAAGAAAATTCGGGTATTTATTAAATTAACCTATAAAATCTTTTCTCGTATTAGCGATTTGGCGTTATTACTATTGTTTATTTCGAAATTTATAAATAAAGTTATTGATAAACGGAACGTTTTGGCGTAAGAAGTAATATATAAGTTATTGTTGTATTTGTTATAGTAAAACTTCCAAATTATGTTTCGAATAAATTGTAGGCCGGAATTAAATTACGTATCTCAATTTATTATCGAAGACGGCGTAATCTGAGAAAATAAGTTGCTGTATAAGAAATATAAAACTCGGCTTATTCATATCGCTTTTTTAGGTATAACGTTTTTTTAGTAGCTAATGTTATTTAATTGGTAACAGGTTCTTCTTGTTTCTTGGCCTCGGGTTAAGTTACGCGTTTTAATATATAGCCCAAAATATAAAACCAACAGCCTATTATGTAAGGATTATTACCGGGTTAAGTTAATATTATATTATTTGTTTCGTTCCGTTTTTAACGATGTTTTAACGGTGGACGGTATTAAATATCCGTTGTATAGCGCTATTTTTTAAATTTGCCATTAATATATTATATAAGTATATAATTTCGATTATTATGAAATTGTTAACGTATTAGACGATTATAAGGAATTTAAAGACGAGGATATTTTTTTGTTAAAGATATCTTGGTTTTGAGATGGTTTAGTTAATTTTTGGCCTGATGAATGTAAGAATTCTCGGTTTAAGTGGGATAAGTTTAATATTCGGTTTTAAAATTTAATTTATAATTAAACCTTTTACGTTAGTAAATATATCGATTTTGGTAACGGAGTAAATTATTAGTTGGATATCCGGTAAGATTACGTAGATTTTAATTTATATATTATTCGGGTTTTAAATAGCGTCGAAGATATGTTAAATTCGGAGTAGCGGTAATTATATGATGTATATATAAGTTATTATCGGTGTATGTTAATTGGTAAAAATCCGCTATTATTTTTTATTAACGTAGATAGGTCCGGAGGTAGTGGGAAAATATATATTTTAAATATTTTTTTAGCTTATTTGTAATTATTTATTAAATATTAAGAAGTTTTTGATTTGATATTGCAAATAGTTTTTATTAGCGTTGTTGTTAATATTATTAACGGTTGGACGTTATATTTGGCGTTATTGCTTCCTGTTAAAGGGGGCTTTAATGTTTTATTGGTTGTTGCGTTAAGTTGGGCGTAATTGAAGTTTGGTGGGGTTTGGTACGTGTTTATTAACGAAAAGTTTATGGTTAGGCTGAAGATGTTGTCGTATGTTAATTATTAATTTTTGGAGATTACTGCTGTAGCCGGTTATTAAATATTTGGGGGTTTTAGTAGCGTAATTATTAGCAATTTTTGGTAATTATTATTAATATTTGTTAAGCTGTTATTTTATATTGAGGTTTTAACAGATTTAGACGATTTAGTTGGTTAGAACGTTTATTTAAAGTTTAATCTAATTATTTAGTTAATTATTATTATTTGGTAACGCGAAGTAAATTAAGAGCTATTTTGGTAAGTATTAGAAGTTATTTGTAATATAAATGTACAACGTTATTATTAAGAATTATTTATTTGTTGTATATAATTTAATTTAAATGTGGATAAAATAGTAATTTTTGCGTTGGTTTTATAGATTTTTCTTATTTATTGTAAGGTAGATGAGTATAATTATCGTTATTTTTTATTTTTTAATTGGTTTATTTTTAAAATTTAAATTATAGGAGCGGGTTGTTATTAGGATATAGTTCCGAGTTAAAACGTTGGTAATTTAAAGTTTTATTTATTAATTATAATTGGTATTTGGTGTATGTTAACGGAGAATTTATGGGTAGATTGTGGATTTATTAACGGCGTTATTGGTATAATTGAAGATATTGTTTGGTTAGTTGGCGTCGATTATAAATTGTTTTTTTTTGCTATAATATTAATATTATTTCCCGGTTATATCGGGTTGGATTTATGTTATATTGGTAATAAAATAGTTATTTCCATTTTTTAGTTGTATATTTAGTATGATGTAAAAGGTAATAATTGTTAATGTTTTTAATTTTTTTTTATTATTATTTTTATTATTATAGTATATAAAGTTTAAGGTATTACGTGTAATTAAGTAGTATTAGATATATTTGGTAAGAAATTTATTTTTAGCCTTACGTACGTAATTATTTTTAAAGTAAAAAGATTTTAAGATGTAATATTTACAATTTTTTTTAGATTAAATGTATTATTGCAGCTTATTAATAAGTTAAGGGAGTGGCGTTTTTAAGATTGATTATTTAAATCTTGTTAATTAATATAATTTTAATTTTATTAAATTTTTACGTAAAATTTTATAACCAATTTTAAATAAAATTGTTATAGAGTATTAATTTTTAAGTTATTAGCTAAGTTTTTACTTATAAAGTTTTTTTAGTTTAAATCGCTTGCGATTTTTAATGTATTTTATGAACGGAAATTCAGCTTTGTTAGTCTTTATATGTATATTAAGTATCTATTATATTATTATTTGTGCGTTGTGATATTGACAAATATGGTAGAGAAACGGACATCAACTTCTGTATCTAGACCTAACTACTGCATTAGCCCCTGCGGCTGACCTAGATTAAGAGACGTGGCTAGCATATGATTGTCGGCTCCAGCATTCAGCTGGCACCTGCGCTTGGATGGGCCTGATCGTGTCGTACGTGTGCCCGCGGCATTTCAGACATGTCCCGCTGTAGCCATTCTGCAGTTGCAAAAAGGGGGCGGTGTTTTTAGGTGGCAAATACTAGAGAATGGACAATACAAGTGAGCGCATATCATATGATATAACGGCTGCTTTACACCCACAGCACAACTAGAGGGGCAATTGTAATAGAGTTTAGGTCGCTATTAACTATATCTTATCATTCGTTCGTTGTTATGTCTTAATAAGATGTAGTTATTAACTATATGAAATATAAAGCAGCACTTATACCAACATGAAGCATGAATCATTTGAGGTTACAATTTATTGTAGCGATCTCTTCTCTAGTTTTGTCCAGATATTCCATTAGCATTGCCTCCACTAGTAACTTGACCCGTTAGACCAACGAAGAGTCGATATAACTAGGGGAATAAGATGAATTTCAAATGTGCCATATAGTTTAACCCGAGCAATTTCATAAATTGACTACTAAATACTAACGTATGGGTAGTATGTTTCTAGAATGAAAATCAATAAATAAAGGGGAGTCTACGTTACAGTTCTTTAAGACTTAGCATGTGAATACTTCGCTTATGTCTTAATAGTTGTCAAGCGTTCGACGTTTTCTGCCTGGAAAGATTTTGGTACCCTTTAGCTACGGCTAATGGGTTGTTAGCGTTGTCATTAAAGACTTAGCAAGATTAAAGGAAGCTAATGAGAGTATCGTCAATCTTTAGTCGGATATATTTATCCATCGAAGTTCGTGATAAATAGAGCACACTATGTGGGTTATAAGCAATATGTTTGAGCTGGTGAATGAACTGCATATAAGCTATGGGGTTGGTCCCGCTTCTCGTTTCCGGCAGCGAGGATAGATTCTTAATAGCCCATTCCGCGTGATCTATCGGCCGATTGCACTAAACATCCTGCATGGGCGGCAAGACAACTGTCGTCACTCCCCACGAGATAGTGGCATTAGCGGTAGTAGCTCCCGGGGAGGCCTCGCTTGGCTGGTGCAATTTCGATCTCTACCTACCGCCGAACAATCCTACGCGGCCTCCCAAAAGACTAGCACAAGCGTAAGCGACTAGTTGAACGCCGCTGTTTTCTGCTGTGACCCTTTTAATTTTCTCACGGCACGATCAGCGCGTGGCACGTTTTACAGATTGTTAACCCTAATTCGCGCGTGTCGGCAAGCGCTGAATGAGAATGGCGTCTTTCTACTAACTTGGGTAGGTACTTTTATAGGCGAGCCTAGAATAATGCGGAAAAGAAACTAACCTAGAGGCTTCTCGTGGCGTCCTAAGCCTCAGCATATACTAGACCCCGCCTCTTAGCCTATGTGGATAAGTAGGGAGATTGATAGAAGAACATTGATTGGCCTCTACACGGGATAGCATGCAAGTAAATGCCGTGTTGGATAGTTTAAAGGGAACCAAAAGAAAGGAAAAGGCGAAGAATATACTGGTGGAATTTATGATGGGTGATAATCATCCGGTAAAGAGGCGACAAACTATTTTGGCTACGGATGTTGAGTTTGCGTAGCATGATCAACGTAAGAAATCCCCTAGCGAGCGAGATAGAAGAAGATTGGTTAGGTTAGGTTAGGTACCTACCTACCTAGCTGGGGGGTCTTTGCATAGATCTGCCCCCGTGTTTATTTTTAACCCTTAAATAATTGATTAGGATAGGGCAGTAATGGAGATTCCCGCGGCGTTGTAACATCACGTGGAGTGACGCACTTCTTGTGGCTTGATGATTACCTAACCTGAGGTAATTTGTTCCCAATTCTTTCATTCTATCTTACCTCCCGTCTTTACCCTATTGCGTCACCGCGGTAATCTACGGTGATGGGATGCGTACCTGCTTTATTTACCTAAACTTTCATCTACACTATGCGGGTAGGTATATTCATTACCTAATGTAGGTACCTGGGATAAGTCGGTGTTTTATGTACAAGTTACATATGTACTATATTACCAAACCACATGCATCGAGGTACTACATACATTACGAACCTAACCTAATGTGCTACCTACCTACCTATGCCTCTGAGCTAACAAGTACATGTAGTCTCTATAACTCCCACTACCCTTTCTCTTCCCGTTGCTTCCTCCCCTCTCCGCCCGTTATTAGTGAGGTCCCGCCATTGCCCGCTCAATTTCCGCAAGTCGGGTTTGTAATCGACAGCCTATTACGACCCTTGAACTCCTTTTGCTTTTTTAACTCAGTCCTCTTTTGGTCTCTTCCTCCGCCGCTACCGTAGGATCTCTAGGATTTACCATAAAGCCGGCCCTCGCCCAAGCCAAACCGCGCGCGAAAGAGATTGGAGTCTGAGGAGGATGTATTCATGCAAAGGACCCAGAGCTTATTTCAATTTGTCTGCAGGAATCCACATTTTGACGTCATGACTTATCAGCAAGCATACCCCTCGTCTATCACATCTGCTTATCCCCAGTTCCCCCAGCTCGAAAACGGTCTTCACCCGAAGGAAGTCGAGCGTTAGATCCGGTTGGACTATAACCCGACTCTAACAAATATCAACTACCACGTCTAGCTTTGTAGAATTTCCCGGGCCAATGCTGACAAGGTCTTAGGTTAATATCTTAATATAAGCATCTAAGGGTAAATGTCCGAAAAGAGGCTCTGAGTACTATTCTCGGCGTCGGTTATATATAGGTACCTACCTACATATCCAACCTACAGAGTTCGAGGTGAAGAAAAGCTCGGCCCTCTACGCCGCGCCGACCGTTCCACATGCTAACCTAGGTACCTAATATATGTACTCGGCATAAAAATTAAGAAACCCGCCATGTAGCGGTCAAATCCCCAAACGGGAATTTCTGACGCTGGGGAGACGCACATGCGACTTCAAGCTAACTTTACTTAGAAACATTCCGCGTTATTTCGTTTTCTACCAATAGGGGTTGAGCTTCAACTCTAGACTTCCGGCTGTCTGTAAGCCAATAACAAATATGACATATCGTACTCTTCGGACGCAAGCGCGTAACGGTAATATTTATCATTTTTGTGCATGCTAGGTTTTAATCTTAAGCGCCTTTTTAATCACTCTTTTTAGAGCGTAGCCGCCGGGTTCCGATTGAAATAATTCCTCGTAAATTACAATATATGCCCATGTACCTACCTACCTACCTACCTATTTTAAGAGATTGCTATTAATAATACATCGAATTGATAGATGGCAGATGGCACATGACAGTTGATGGAAGGTGATTAAAAGCGATCAAGACTTATATTCGTGCCACATTAGATGTGTGGCTATAGGTAATGTATGTGCCAGTACTGCTCATGCACGACGCGTCTTATTAACTGTCACCAATAGCTGTCACCTGGTGGCTTGGTACGTTTTCAACGGGTAGGCGCACGAGGCGTTGTGATAAGCAGATAATTGGTATCTCGCTTTAATTTAACTATATCTATCGTAGCGTTCACGGAATCGATCTTTCTCGCCGATGTCAATATGCAACCTAAAAGTTCTCATGGTAGCATCCGGGTCCTAAATCCGTCAACAGCCGCATTAATTCATCAAGTACCAACCTCGGGACGCCTATTATGGTAAATATTAGGTCATGCTTACTATTGGCTGGCAACACCTGTTCGTAAAGACGCTAAGTCTTGTAGGTGAATTAAGCCTTTGTCCTTTTAATTCTATTCATGTCCGGAATAGACCCAACAACTATCATACAATCATGTACTTTAAGTAACTACCTAGGTACTTAAGGTATCTTAGTAGAGTATCCATGTCTTAACGTCGTTTAGCCTATTGAGAAACGGATTGGCGATTTATAACCTTTGGAATATTTCTTGGGATTTTCATCCGGATTGTGGCGCGACTATATGGTAGATATGGGAGGATCCTTAACAGCCATCAGTCTACATACATCCCCCATCTTAAAAATCGAAAACAATGCAACTCCCCGCTGTTTCACATAACCAACCGTGCTTTATCATCATCAAAACTTACCAGTCCGATGCTATGCCTGCTCGGAACCGGCATAGTGCGTTTCGCTATCACGCTTTCACCGCTTCGTCGCATAAACACTGCTGTTGACTACCTAACCTACCTGACCTATGCTGTTACAACCATTCAACGAAGGGGGGGGGTCTGCATGCCGTACGACCAATTCTACGCCTCTACAAGGCCAAACAATTGGGTTATCGCCTACGTGGCATAGGTCAGATTATCATATTGCATTAAATTACTCTACCTGAAACAAGCGCTTCCCCAATAGCAGGCGGCAAAGGCCTGGTAATTGGAACTGCAGCAATATCTGATGATTTCTATGCAGCAAGGCTACGTTTATTGCGTCAGAGAAACATCCCGACTGGCCCATTAGATAATTCCGATATCATCTGATGGATATCGTGGCTTATGACTCGGCATACTCGACCAATGCAAGGACTTATATAAGGGCATCTGGACATGACTGCATGTCATATTCAGTAGTAAGACTTCTTTGAGAGGTTTGTTCGAGTGTTTGGTACTAGCATGTCTACTGCAGACAAGTTGATACCTTGAGCCTTGACGCCTACGTGTGCTCGGCCGCGTTTCCTATGTTGGCAGTCTCTGGTCTGTCACAACGCTCGAAAATGTTACTTGGGTATGCTGCTTTACTTGACCGCCTAGTCGGGTTCTAGTTGATTTATCATCCTATCACTTCCGTAACCACCTTGCCAGCTGGTTTTACACATCTTGCTTGACACTATTCGCTGCTATCTTACATGCCAGCCGGCTTCCATGGTCTGTCTTGCATGCCAAGCTTTGCGATGCAACCTTTTCCCACAGTTATCTGTGTCCTGAGTTTGTTGCGGGATGCTAGCTAGTTGGTACATACTGGGTTCAGGGTCGCATCACTGGGGCGATCTTATTGAAGTGATGCACCCTTTTCAGCACGGTCTTGTCGCCGCTTGTCGTAGTTGGGCTAGCAAAAGTTCCCATGCCACATACTGACGATATGATGATGTATTTTCTATGGTCGTTCTATTATAATTGGCTTAGGAGAGGTACTTCCGACGTCCTCACATATTCCCGGCTTTACGAGGCCTATTGACAACTTATTAATACGTACCTAAGCACGTTGCTTCAACTGCCTACGTATACGCTTCTATATTAAGGGCATTTTCATCGGAAAATTAATGGGATCTACAGATCTACCTCGTGTCGATAAATATAAGGCAAGGTTTATCAAATATGTTTCTCGTGCGAACACCTTGTCTTAACTGATAGCTTGATTTAGCTATACCCAAGACCAACAAAGGCTTCAGTCCGCAACCCAAGAGAACGTAATCTTAAAGATCCCTTTCCATGCGCCCTCCCGGAACACGGATGTATTGCTATATCTTTAGTATATGGTGCTAGTTACGATAATGGTCGACGTTAATATATGTGACCATGGAACTATGGGACTATGGGACTATAGGACTATAAGACTATAAGTATATCCAGCCAACTCGGCCGAGATTTGATCGGGGGTTACACCGGAGCGCGCCCCGGACGGAAATTCCACCTAATTTTATCCATGTGTAATCTTTCCAAGCCCCAAATGGAGACGGGGCCGGACCTAGTCCCTCGGATGAACTAGACGGCATTATACGTTGCATTCCATGTGCAAGGTGCAGCAAACTCTCCTGCGGGGTCCGCTCGCTGAGTTTCTACCTATACCTGGGTCCTAGGGGCTGCGGAAGGGGTTACCTATAGCCCATAAGTTCCAACTTCTTCGTGGAGAGTACCTAGGTTAAACACTTCCTGGCCGTAGCTGGAGAAAAGTTCTTTTAGACTTGCACTAACTACCTAGGTAGCTATCAAAACTCAAGTTGATTAACAACGTAGCTAACCAATAATATTCTTACTGAGTATTCTGCATCTTCTTCGTGGTCTTCAAGCCGTAGTTGAACTATGGTTCACGCCCCTTGCAAGAATCCGTAGATCCCCAATGGCCAAGTCTGGAGGGGTTGTTTAATGAATACGGAGATGTATACCCAAGTTATCAATTCCCCCTGATTTTACATACAGCGGTACACACTAGTTCCCACCGCAAACCATCCGGCTCTGGGACCGAGGCTCTGGTACTATGAGCATGGTTCTAGCACCGCCCGGAAGCTTTGACGATAATTGAATTTTACAATACAACTACATACCAACAACTCCCTATGTCCCCTCAACGCGACGAACAGCAGTCTTCTCCAATACCGCGGGATTCTCCGCGCGGCGACTCGCCAATGCATGATACCTCGTGTTCAGCCGTACCTTGGGTCTATCCATCGTCATCCCGTTGTATTAGAAGAGCTGTTCCTGCGTGCCCAGGGCACGGGGAGACCCTTCTCATGCGCTGTTGCATCATCCCGTCGAGCGCCGGGTCACATAATAGCACTGCCACACCGACCACAACAACCGTTCCGCCGATCATTGCCATTTGAGCCGCAAAGGGTCGGGGATGTTTGCCGCAACGGTAGTTAGGGTCCTTGGACGTCTCCATCGTTGGCGTTTATCAATCTCTGCGCGTTTCCTTCTGGAAGCGTTAGAAGCCCTTTTTTTCTACACTACTTTGCCATCCTTGACAAATCCCAGATATGGCAGAAAGGGTCTTCTGACAGCTTTACCCATGCGCGCATCGGGGTGCTGGTTCCAAGTCCGCGTTGTCGTACGATGTAACAGTAGATTTGCAGGGCTTTAAATAGTGTTTCCTGTTGCACCTCTAAGGGGCCTTATTATATAGTAATATATCTAGAGATCTGCACACTTGATGCTATTCCCAGCCTTGTCAGCCGCGTCCAGCACCGCAACACGAGATACCTTGCCGTTGCTAACGTCGTTATTCATGGCTGACATTTGGTTTCTCATATGGTTATTGGCTTCCGGTTCGTAAACGGATATTGAGGCTCGAATCTTACAGCATCCATCTGTTGTAGATGTCTTCAAGTGTCGACTGTACTTCGATGTCGGTACCGATACAAAGGCATACATAACACAGACCTGGCTGACGGCAATTCCCGCAGCTATGGTCCCTACTACGCGCACACCCAGGCTACTTCAGCCGACGCTGACAAGGTTGGAGATCAATCCATTATATGATCAGAACCCGTATTCACTCTCATGGCCCCAAACATAACCATGATAATTACTCTTGAAACTTGGAATAGAGTCGATCAATACCATAGCGATGCACATGGCCTTCGTATTGTTTGTTGATGAGCAGTATGTATATGAGTCGCGTCAGTAGCGCAGCGGGAGTTATTCCAGCCGATGCTAGACAAGAGGATGAAGTTTCATCCCCTTACCCTATCGGCTCTAAGGATGTTGCCAAGTCCAATGGGAGGGTGAATGCCGGAGAGCCCGCCGTGCAGCATGCACTGATCTACCAGGGCAGGGGATGGCATTCAGCATGCTGATTCGCAATGAGATGGTCAATTCTTAACTATCGTACGATAACTTCAGAAAATGCATTTTTTGAAAAAGATACATAGTAAAATTAGATATCGAATATGCATAGTAAAATACTCCCCTATGTTCACAGCCACATTGCCGACCATCTCCTCGATATTAACTCCAGTATTGTACTTCATGCCCGTATACCAGTAACGACAGGATATAACTCCCCTATCCTAGACCAAACACCAGTAGATAGCTATAAATAACATAAAAGGAAATTGCGAGTGAGTGGACGGCGGCTAAGCATTATCCGGAGTAATGTTTAGACCAGTTGGCCGCGGCCAACTTCATCCTCGTCCAGGAGACCCAACCCACTATCGTGCTTCCGTCTCCTGGCCCCCCTGATCGACTTCGCTAGTCCACCTGCGAGGTAAGCCCCTGACCTCAGGGGACTACTATCAGGAGTCGTCGCATCGTCCTCTCCGGCTACCCTTTCGGCAGTAGATTTGGTCGAGGACCGCCAACTCCTCACTGAACAGCTGGTGCTTGACCTCGACGGCGTAGCCAAGAACTCTGAGCTCATCCTGAGCACGCGCTCAAGCTCAGCCTTCATTGTGTCAACGGCATGCACGGCACGGTTCCTCTCCTCATCCAGACACTGGTTCAACCCCATGTTCTCTACGCGCAACTCCTTAATCGTGGTGTGCGCATCGTGTAGGCTGCTATTTACCTCGTCGATGGCATGTCGTAGATCCGCCACTTGTGCGTCCCGTGCCGCTAGAGTTATCCCGTGGTACTTGTTAAGAGCCTTGACTTCAGCCGCCTTGCGTCGCTGCAACTCAGCGAGCTGCAGACGGAAGTTTTCGGCTTGCTCGCGCACCGACGCGAGTTTAGCCTCTAGTTTGGCAACGGTGGCTTTGCTATCAACTAGCTCGGCCTGTGCGCCTGCGACTTCAGCTGTGAGCCGCTTCTCGGTGACCTTGCTCCCCTCTTCCATACTCTGTACTAAGCTCTCTAGTTCACCTACGTCGCGGCGGTAGTCGTCGGCTGCGCTCTTTAGACGCTCTAAGCCTATCTCTAGATCTGCGATACGCTCGTCTTTGCTGGCGAGCTCGGTCCGGTTCCTCTCGCGCATACTATCCATCGCATCGACACGCGCATTAAGCTGTTGTCGCAACGACAACTCCAGTTCATGGTATTCGTCGATAGCATCTTCGTCCTCGCGGACTTGACGCGCAAGGTCGCGTAGTCGAACGAGTACCAAGTCCAAGACTTCAGCTCCACGAGAGGATAGGGGAAGGGTGATCTCTCCCGGCGTAAGGTACTCGAGCTCTAAACGTGCTGAGCGGAACGCCCCAGTCAGGGATGTTACGATCTCGCCCGCGTCATTACCAGAAAACCCTAGGGAAGTGAGAGATGAGTTGAGATTTAGGAGTGCTGCTGTCCGGTCGGAGAGGGACTGTAACACGGTATCCAGATGCGCCTCTACGTCCTTTGATAACTCTGCAGGGGGGTCGGCCGTGTTGAGCTTATCAGCAATACGTGCCTTGAGGGCCTCGTGGCTTTCGAGAACTTCAGTCAACTTAGTTAATTCGAGACGTAAAGACCCCAGCTCGGCTTCTAAGGCCTCCTTTTCGGGATCGGGGAGTGCTGCTTGTACTCCGATATGAGAGTGTGGCGTTACGGGTGTGCTTCTCCGCAAAGAGCAAGGAGTAGCAGGGGCTGTCGGGCTTGTGCAGGGCGGCGTAGGGAACGATGCCGATGCGCGAGTCTTAGACGGGGTGCTGCATACTAAATCCGCCATCGTAGTATCTCCAAAGGCCTCGTCGTCGTCCATGTAGCTGTCTGAAAATGGATCGCGAGCGGCCAGTGTCCAGTCGTAGTTCCGTGTTTGGTCGGTACTCGAGGAGATCCTGCTTCTTAGTTCGTTCCTAAGCGACTGAATTTCGTGCTCCAATTCTAAGATTCGATCGGTGTCCTGGACCATTGTAGTATTTTGCAGCCTGTCGATTTCCTCGTCCTTCTCCGCCAGCTGGTCCTGAAGACGTTGCAGCTCAACCTTTTGCTTCTGCACACGTTGTCGCTTCTCTTGGCTGATGGTATTCATTTCTTCACTCAACCCGTTTCGACGAATGCGTCGTTTGACTCGGTCGTCGAGCACTTGACGCAATGAGAAGAAACGTATTTCATTGCTGCCATTGTTCTCGGATAACCCATCTATTCCGTCGGGATGCGACTGAGGGGTTGGTGTGGAACGACGTCTACGTTTCGGTGAAGGAATGATACCAAGGGACGCTCGCCGAATCATTGGTGTAAGTCCTGTTGTTGACGATGCATCATCGTGCTCGACATTCGGGCCAGGGTCGGAAAAACGGACCCTCTTCTTGCTCCGTCGCTTAGGGGTTCTTGCATTTATCTCTGAGGCGGTATTGGTTGCTGATAGCCGCGATGCACCCGATAATCCTGCCGCCCCAGCGCTGGCCCGAGGTGTACGCCGTAAGGCGATGGGAAGGTCTTGGTCTTCCCCCATTTCGCAGTTGCAATCACGATGCGATCTGTAATAAGGGGAGAAAAGGAGTAAGTGTAGGTAGGTAGATAAGCTTACATACAATATTTTCTTTCTTAATGTAATGTAGTGGAATATGAACAAGCCCAATAGAATTCTTTTCCTATTTTTTACAGCAATAATAGCCCTGATAAAGGTCGCGTCGCGGGTGGCTGCACGAAGTAAACAGCAACCAATACCATTCACACATTTGGTTCCCGTGGAGACTCGACACTTGTGAGTTGTTTGGACTTTTCCTATTATGGACTGGCGTGACGTAGGCTCTTAATGCCCCGCGGCTTGACATCCAATTATTCTTGTCCTACAGGCACATTTTTGGAGCGAGTCTTAGGCTGCAATACAGTACCTAGCTCTCCTTTTTAATAAACGCCTAGGTTAGGTACCTAGGTAGATACCTAAGGCATGCAAACCTCAGAACCTCAATTCTAGGTTAGGCAATTCTGGTATCAAAATATAAAGGGTATGATACCTCTTGGAGTTTCTCACGATACTAATAACGAACATGAGGGTTTTGTTATTTTTATTTCTTACCCACTTATGTATGTACCTGTCTTAGAAAGTAAAATAATCACAGTGTTTGGGGGTTTACACTAATAAGAACTATGAGATGAGCTTGGGCACAGATTCGAGTGAGTCATCAACTAATTTGTCCTGATGCAGAGCCTAAACCACAGTCCGATGAAAATGCATTTATACCTAACACTGTATGAATGTTGGCAATACCTAGAAAAATCTTCACTATGACAACGAACGTAATATGCGTAATTACATAGTATATTTTTACTACCGCCTATCAATGGTCCCTTCCCGGAAATTGTCGCCGGCACACTCCCGGTAGCTAAAGGTGATATCATCGGCAGATCCCGTAACTGCCACGTGAACGATGCATTGTTAGTCCGGCTTGACACGGAAAGGCCCCGGACCAGCCTGGAGCGGCACCTCATTCGGAAGCGGTGAGATAACGCTGGACTAGGTAGTCTAGATTGACGAGCCTTCTTTTTTTCTTATCGGATTACTTGCAATTTTGATTGTTTCTGAGATCTCTGACTGAAAGGCAGTCATTCACCTTAGAAAAATGCCAACGGTGACGGAAACTTTTTAGGTCAACTCCTGATACAGGTCTCTTCCGAAACATTGTTCCTTGGCATATATGTGTTCTTCTCTAATGGGACTCGTTAGAGGAACTTGCATAGAAAATGCGCATTGAATCGGTCGGTGGCTGTAGAGCAATAGTGGTATGTATAATGTATAATGTTAAGTGACTTCTATGTAGTACACATGTTGCCGATCTTCGATAGAAGAAGCCAGCAAATTGGCTGATTGATATTTATTCCCGTTAGCGACGAACTTGTTCTATAGTGCGTAGATATTCGTCTATCGATGTTACTCAGATTGGGTGTGCAGGTGTGTAAGTCATGAAGGATTTCACCAGTAAATTATGATATGAGGTAGAGGGAAATACTTCCAAACAAGTCAAAACATACCATTCAGGAATGCTGCAGATGGTTCAATTAACCAGATTTAGACGAGCAATGTAATCCGTACAAATCGAGGCTTTACACTCCAATCTGTCTAGCCTAGGTACCTAGGTATGGCCATCAGGGTCGATCTCAAGAACCCACTTATTGCCTAGAATATACATTTTACCTCGGCAAGTTTTCTATCGGTGGAGGATACGTCAGAGTACTCCTGTATTCGCACGTATGTTCTTTATGTTCGGCGGGGTAAGATCAGTAGGAAGTATTCAACCTGATCTTGTAGGTAGTTGCTAACCTAGTAGACTACCTAACAAGAAGTACTTTTATGATTTTGATTTTGATTCTTAGGAATGCTCATAGTTGAAGAATAAGATGAATTTCAGTAGAGGGTAGAAAATAATGGCGAGCTTCGAGGTCGATGAGTTCTCGTCGGGAGCCTCAAAGTGTCCAGAAGTTTTCCTTCCGACCTTCCTAGTAGAGTATTAGCGTATACCAAGTTGCAATGATACCTGGGTAGTAGCCGATTAGGTTCCCTAAATTAATAACTGCCATGGCTCTCAAAGAAATTTCTTCCCTGCTCTTTTTATGATCGAGGTGATTGAGGCTTCTCCGGGCCGTGGGACAATGCTGCAATTAGCTCATAAATTCTACTAGGCTAGGTTGGAGATGTAAGTGCCAACATGGAGGAATATAAGAGAGATATTTCGACATTCAGCTTCGGCTACAGTTTCGGCTACGGTTTCGGCTCTTCATAAGAATACCAATGTCCGCAAGGAACAGCTTGTGGTGTAATAAAGGCAGAAAGATGATGTGATTGTCTAAAAGCAAGGGACTTTGCCCCTAACATGCATATTAACATCCGCCGTCCAATCTGACGGGCCACTCATGCATGTATTGACAAGGTTATCACGAAAGATAGACCTGTGGGAAGCTAGAAGCGCACGAGGTGATCCTTTGAAGGGGGGGTACCTATCTTCACTTCCCGCCTCCCATGCGCCTCCCATGCGCATGCAGAACAATCGCCGGATTCTGTGCATCACATACCTAGCTGTGCGTTCTACACTATGTACCAAAGAGTGCAGGGGTAGCTAGCTAACGTTACAGCCTTATACATAAGCTTCTTTATTCCTGAGGGGTTTATTAATCAGTTTGGCGTAGCATGCCTAGGCACAATTGCGCGAGTAGGCCGATGATAGGACTTGTACCCAGTTACTAGCTCCTGGCTGTCCCCGGCTCATTTTCTAACTGTAAATAGTTCTTTTACTTGCACCTACGTCTTGCCATTGATAAATTTAAAATTCAATTCATATATTTGAGCCTAGTTACAGGCTATCATTGTAAATCATCCTGTTCTCAATTGCTAGTCTCAGGAGTCTTGTCTTGTCCGACTTTATTCTGGTTGGTCTCTGCAGCAAGTTGGCGTAAAGGTTACCTGCCACGGGCCATCCCTAGCTATTTTTCTTCCATGCGGCCACCCGCTTGCTACATTAGTGAGACGGCCAAATGGTGAGCCTTGAGGGTACGGAAGACGGGCTTGGCAAGGACACGAGGGGACACGAGCGTATAGAGGAGCGCGAGATGGAATCGCGCGAAGACTCAATTAGGGAGAAGCAAAGCCAGCATAGGCGGCGCCTAAGCAACTTGAGTCGTGCATCGAACGCCTCCGACGATACGGATCCATTGTCGCCGCTGGAGTTGGCAATCTCACCTGGAATACAAGTTTTCGAAGAGGTCGCTCGTGTGCGTACGGGGGCTAGTGTCGGCACCTCAGCATCGCGGCTCCCAGACTACGAAGTTGCATTTGAGGAGAACGATCCAGAAAACCCTCGGTACTGGCCTTTATGGTACCGATCGGTATGTACTATTGACAATCGCCCCCTAGCCCAAGACCACTTGCGGAAAGAAGTAATTGTTGACTTATTATTACAACTAGTTTGTTATCTTCGCTATTAGTTTTTCGTCATGGGTAATCGTGCTTTACAGCACTAGTTACACCGCATCGACCCCTGGTTTGGTGGAAGAGTTCGATTCTTCTACCACAATAGTGACTCTCGGCGTTACCACTTATATGTTCGGTCTTGCAACGGGTAGTCTGCTCGTGGCGCCTGCAAGCGAGCTCTATGGACGTAGGCCCGTGTATATTGTTTGCTTGATCTGCTTCGCGGCCATGGTAATTCCCACCTGTCTAGCAACCTCGCTAGCCGAGATTCTCGTGGTCCGATTCTTCGCGTAAGTGGCCAAAGCTTGAATTTGCCATCACATAGGAAAGTACTAACCCGGGCACCAGGGCGTTGTTCGGAAGCGCGATGATAGCCAACAGTCCGGGAACTGTCGTGGACATCTCGACGGAAGAAACTCGCGCCCTATTCATGTCGTTATATTCAACCGCCCCATTGAATGGCCCGGTGTACGAAACCTTATCATATCAATCTTCCGGTGGGACGATGAGAAAGCTAACTTCGACGTAGGCTGGGCCCTGTGATCGGCGGCTACGTTTTCCAATACCTAGGATGGAGGTGGGATAATTGGCTTGTCCTTATACTTGCCGGGGTCGGTATTTTCTTCATGCTCTTCGCCAAGGAAACATATGCTCCTATAATTCTCCAAAAGAAGGCCGCGAAAATGCGTAAGGAAACCGAAGACGAAAGATGGTGGTGTAGGTACGACCAGAAGCTATCCAAGGCGGCACTCGTGAAGATTTGCCTGTTACGACCCTTGGAATTCTTTGTTAAAGAACCAATCCTTTGGTTTTTCAACGTCTGGTATGTATATTTTACGTATCTAAGATCTTACCTCGAACTCCAGCCCTATTTATGGCTCCTATTTATGCTGTGTAACTGGGATCCCCATATAAAGCTATTTTTGGCTGGCCACGTGATCTCGTGACACTAGTCTTAACGCAAGCGCGAGCTAAATTATGTGGGGATCTCGGTACCTCTTAGAAACTTCTACACCTACAACAACCTCAAGTAGATAGAATCCATTCTCAAGATCCACGGTGGACTCCGCATATTCCTATTTATAAGAAAGGGAGAATAGGTACCTAATATATGAGTAAGGTTAACTCTAGTCTTGCTAACGTTTTAAATTAGGATCTCTTTAATCTACGGGATTCTCTACCTCTGCTTCGTCGCCTATCCCATCGTATTTTCTCAGCACCGTGGCTGGGGTCCAGGCACCTCTGGCCTCGCATTCATTGGAATTGGTATCGGTTGTACATTCGCCATCGTCGCCGAACCCTTATGGCGCAGAATTATCAACTCTCATCCCAAGGATCCTGCTACTGGGCGTGCACCTCCTGAAGCGACTGCGCGTGTTATGATTATTGGTGCGATACTTGTTCCTATCGGTCAGCTCGTCTTCAGCTGGACATGCCTACCTACGACCATTCACTGGGCTATACCTATTGCTTTTGGTATTCCTTTTGGTATAGGCAACACGCTAAGCTTTATATATGGCTCTAACTACCTAGCTGGCGCGTATGGTATCTACGCTGCATCCGCATTAGCCGGTAATGCCGTAACTCGTAGTATATTTGGCGGTACCCTGCCTCTCGCTGGACCCGCCATGTATGCCAAACTTACTCCGCAGTGGGCTGGTACACTCCTGGGTCTATTAGAAGCGGCCATGATTCCTATTCCCATCATCTTTTATCGATACGGCGAAAAGATCCGCTCTAAGAGCACCATCATCCGACAGATGCGTGAGGACCAGGAGAAAAACGAACGCCGGCTCGCAAGGGCAAAGATATATAGAGACAGGCTTGAAGCCGAGGAGACTGGTGACGCGCCAGCTCTAATGAAAGAAATTGGTGAAACCTCGAAAGACCTAGAGAAGGGTGTTACCAGGCCGGCTACCACAGTTATATCGACCTAGTTAACGTACGAACTTCCTGTGTGGAAACGTAAATCCCATAATTACCTGGGTACCTTGTATATATAACCAACATATATATCTGGAACGCGTAATATGAGTTATATGGCGGCCATGGAGACGAGTTGGGAATCGCGCACCGGCAAATTTCTACAGAACTGGAATTGGGATGGGAATATAGAGCTGACGGCCACCAAGTGCCCTTAAAAGGCTATAATTCTTTACTATGAGTGTACCTAGGTATAGTTGTATAACACCAATGCACCTAGACATATCTACCAGTGATAGTTAGATCTAACACTATTAGTTTTAATATAATTACAAATAAACTTGCTCGGCGCCTGGCGCATTTAGCATATCTTCAAGGCTATGATTCTAACTCTCCGGAGGGTAAACGACAATCTTATCAAGGTCGCCACCCTTGTATTGAAACCCGTTGTATAGCCCACCCACTGTGATAGTGTTATTCGATCCCTCCTCTAGAGTTAATTGGAGCGGCGTCGACAGGATGATTCCCTTGTGGGTATCCCTCTGATATAGTGTCTCGACATTCTCAGTTTTCCCGTTCACGACAACGCTGGAAATGCGACGGAGCTGCCATGAGCCACCAATTCGGTCTGGCGAGCCGCCGGCTGTTAAGAAGTTTGTTAGCAGTTGGATGGCCGTGGCGATAGAATCATAAACTTACGTTGGTCTCCGAAGCCCATGTCGTCAGTGTCTTTGTCTCTGTTAGAACATGACTATAATTTAATGTTTACGTGAAAGACTTACTCTGGTAGTAGAACGAAACCCATTGAGGCTTTCCTGTCCCCTCTACGCCCTGGAAGGTGACTGTGCTGTCATTGCCCTCGATCCCAGTCAAGATAACTCCATCAGTAGCAAAGTTCTACAATACACACGGTCATTAGCCAAACTGTAACACCTCCTTGATGCCACGAACTTACGGCTTCTTGCTTGAAAGCGTTTCCACTTGTTGTTGCATCTTTAGCAGAATATGTAGTCCCATTCACTGGCTGCCAATTTCCCGTTTTCCTAAGAGAGCACGTTAGGATTCATCTGCGCAGGAGACCGACCAGTACATACACATCCAGATCGTAAACATCGTGCCATTCCAACTGAAGGGTTTTCTTGTCATCGTCGATGTTTATGGGTAACCATATATAGCGAGATTCCCAAAGCGAGTTAGAATCCCACTACAATCCATTAGTTCTACTTTTTTTTTTTTTTTTTGGAATACTTCTAATATAGAGGCTACTCACCTGGTCGCCCAAGTATAGATACGTCGTCTTCTCGGTTCCTGCTATTCTCAACGTAAACCCGGACTGGGAATTGAAAGTACGCGTGTTAAGCGGCGCGACAATCCAGGGCTGGGACCAGGGGCCACTCAAACTGTCCGCTCGAAAGGCAACAACATCTAGAGGCATAATTAGTAAACCCCGATCTTAAAAATAGGTTTCTGATATTAATCTTGCAACAAGTGTGGGGTACGACATGATATCAGGATAGGCTGATCAGTTTACTCACTGTTGGGTCTGTATCCCGTTTTATGACTCAATAAGGCGTAATAAGAATGCTCGGTCTGTAGGATAGAAGGAGCTTCGAGATCGAACTTATCGAAACGGTGAACTACCTCCTCAAGCGTCGTGATTTCTTTATTATACGAAGCAAGATACACGTCTCGGCCCTCTGAACTGTCACCATTTGAGTATAGCGCATATGTCTTGCCGTCTTTGTAGTCGGTAAACATCCCGAAGTCCTGCGACCAATTGCCCAAAGGAGCTTGGGCACTGACGAATCTGTAGGGTCCACCGACGGTATCTGAGACTGCGAGTCCTTGGAGTAGACGTCCGTACGTAGCATTGTCGGCGTGCCACCACATCTAGGTGACGGGTTAGATTAGTATTGATGGATATGCCTAGTGAGTTAGAGGTGACCTACATGATACTGGCTCGTCGACTCGCTGTACACAACCTTGGGCCGTTGAATAATGTTCTTGGGTGAGATGAAGGGGTGCCAGGAGATAGGTTCTATTGCTTTAGTTAGATTATGTTTTTAGCCATCTTCTTGCGATTGGATGTGACTTACCCAAAGCTAGACCATGAGAAGTCCAGGTAGCCAAATCTTCAGAGCTGTAAACCGAAACACCGCCACCCTCCTCCTGTCCCTCGACCTTGTACTCGCCGAACAGCCAGAATGTGCCGTTGTCCAAGACGATGTTACCCGCGTGGGCATTGACCAGATTATTTTCCGTATCCCGCCATCTTGCTCCAGGCACAATATACTTTGCCTGTGCTGCAACTGCGCCGAGTAGCAATAACCCGCTGGAGAGGCGCATATCTAAACCGAACATCTTTCACCGTGGACTGCAACTCCAAGTGTCTGTGCAAGATCGGTCTGGTAACCTCTATGCGCGCCATCTTGACCACCCAAGGGTTATAAGTAGTTCATAGGTCTTTTGCCAAGAGTGACCTTCGTGTTAATTAACCCCGCAACACCGATTCCAATTTCTCCGCATCGCTATATTAACCCCCGTTATAATCATCTTCGACTGGGGTAATGAGGAGAATGGCTTGTTTGGGGTAGTATAATCCGTCATCCCCATGTGGATATAGGCATCTAATAAAGAAAAGCCAATATTTCTCCAAATCCCAAGGCTTGGCAGAGTACTTGGTATATGCTCTAAGCCTGTGAGGTCAGCTTAATCATTCTCTTCTCTTTCCCAATACCTATCCAATTCTTGGTCTATCCAGGGGGTTCTCGTTTTATCTGATTATAAGGGCTAATAGTTAAAACGTTTTTCCCTATATTATGTAAGTACCTATAGATTTCGTGCTTCCTGTTTTCGGGTGGCTTAAACGGTGTTGAAATAGCTTAAAATAACTTAAAAAATTTTTACCATTTCGAAATTAACATTCTAAATATTACAATATATAATATAACGTAAATAACAGGTTAAAAGTTTATATAGGTTAAAGGCTTACGTTAATATAAAATATTACTTTTTATTTTAAATTATATATTATTTAATTAAAATAAAATATTTTATTAATTAAAAAAAATTAAGATAAATTTGGCGTTTAATGTTATATAATATGATAAAAAATTTAGTATTAAATGCGTTACGCGCGTATATAATATTGTTTTTATAATGTTATGCGGTAAAATTAACGGTTGGTAATTACGCGTTAATATTATAAAAATATGGTAAAAATTGATTTAATGCGAGGAAGATATTATTATTAAACGTATATTTAAATTAAATATTTAAATATTTTTGTTTTAAATTATTTATATTAAAAAAATAGTTAATATATTATTGCGTAAACGTAATAAAGAATGTATTAAAGTTAATTGGGTAATAATTTTTATATAATAATAATTATAATTTAAAATGTGTTTAAATTATTAAATTAATTATTAAAAAATTTTTTGCGAAAATTTTGTTATTTATAGGGTTTAATTTAAATTTATAATTAATATAATAGCGGAGTATAATATTTTATTTAAAAATATGTATAATTTTAATAAAATTAGGTTTATAATAAGTATAATAATTATAAAAATGGTTGTAATAAGTTTAAAACGGCGTTTTAAATTTTATTAAGTTTAGTTTAAAGATTATAAATAGTTTATAATTATTTAAATAGTTAATTTTTAAGGTTGGGTTATGTTATTGTTTATTGTAATAATAAATAAATTATATTTAATATTATAATATTGTAATAGTATATTTTTATTTGATTAAGTTATTAAATTATTAAATAATAGTTAAATAATAAATAAGATTGGTTTAAAATAATTTACATATTTTAAAAAATATATAAAATTGTGTATAAAAGGCTTTAAATGCCTTTTTATTTTTAACGGTTACAAAAATTATATTTTAATAAAATTTCGAGAATATTACCGTAAATATAATATTATAATTTTTTATATGTTTGTTTATTTATTTTATAAGTTTTAGTTTTTAAATATAACTGTATTTTTAATTTTAAAATGTGTATATAAATTAATTATTAAAGATTTAATTTATTAAAGTTTTATATATATTGGGAAAGAAGATTTTTTTTTTTTATTTTATATTGTATTTTAAGCCGTTTTTATAAAAAGTAATATACGGGCCGATTTTAAAGTAATAAAATTAATTTTTTTAAATAGTAATAAGGTTATTTTAAACTTTAATATTGTTTAAATTACTTATATATCGTTTTTAAATCTCGATTTTTTTAACCTTTTTTAAGTATTTAAAATATTATATAATATTACGGAAGTTATTTTATAATTTATTTTTTTAAAAAATAAAATTTTTAGTTATTAGTTTAATTTATTAATTAAAATTTTTAAGGTTATAAATAAATTAAATAAAATTATATATAAGTTGTTATATAAGGTAGTTTTATTAAAAGAAAAAGTTATAAATTTTCGAAAAATAAATTATATGTTTTTTAAACGTTAGAAAGTTAAAAATAAATAATTATAACGTGGAAGATTTTTTATTTAAATCGAAAGAAATATTATTTAGGTTAAGAAAAAGGGTAATGGCGTTATAATTAACGATGTTATTGCTAAGGGTAGTATTTTATAAAAGTTTCGATAAGTTTTTTAACGTTGTAACATTTGCGGGAATATAGGTTATAATGTGCGAACGTATTAAGTTAAATTAAAAGATATTAATAAAGAAAATTAATTAAATTTTAATTAAATTAAATGCGTTATAATTAAGTAATGTTTAATTGAATATAAAAGGTTTGAAATTGTGGGCTTTTAACTTGTATGGGCCTTTGACCTGTTGTTTACGTTAATTAATTAGAAAAAGAGTAGCTGGCAATATTAGGGTAGATCTAGCCATTTAGGCTAATAAGCGGTATCGATTACCGTTAGGCGTTTGAGCGCTGACTCTGGAGTAAAACGTATCTAGAACATTTGAAGGGTAGTAAAGAATATATTGTAGGTCAGACCTTGGAGCTCTAGACCTCTAGAACGAGACTTTATAACCGCCATGCTACTATATTAGCAGATGAGCATATGTGTAACTATAATGTAGTGATCGATGATTAGGTATCTAACCTACCTACCTAAGTACCTGATGTATTATAGAAAGGTGCGTGGGTGAGCCTCGCACGAATCACCCAATATGGATGCAGCGACGACTTAGTATATAATTGATTTCTCATTCGCTCATTTCATTACTTGATTATATGTTCCCTAAACTAATATAATAAAGAAATTCAACTACTCTCTATTAACCGTAACACCTTCAAAAAAAATCAAAATCACTAACGAATCAATCACTAATTCAGACTCGACAGCTCCATCGTGTCAGCGTCGAGCTTGGCCTGTCCAGTCCGAATCATCTCCACGTCGGGGACGGAAGAATGCTTTTCGCCCTCAAACAGAGCGTCTATTTCTTCCAGTGTCTTGCCCTTCGTTTCGACCCAGAATACCGCCTTAACACAAGGAAGGGAGATGTTAGCAACGTAAATGACTCGGATGCTTTAGAAGTAATTAGATTAAGTAGGTACTTACGATAAGTATAGCGATGACGATATCCCAAGAACCGTTAATCATATACATCTTCCATCCGATATTGTTTAGGCCGATAGGCATGATAAACACGAACAGACATCTAAGAATATTATCAGTATTTAAGTACACTTTTTAGTTGAGAGTTAGAAACATACGCAAGTGTGTTTAATGAGAGAGTCGAGGCAGCTAGACCATTGGCTCTAATAGAGTACTATCGTGTACTGTTAGCAAATTTACTATGGCTAGTGGGAATTCCCATCTTCAAATTGCATTTAAAATGAAGAAGCAGATACGGGAATATGTATGTAAATATATATGTACGAACTATAGATATATTAGCACTCATTCTAGAGACGTATAACAGTATTAGCTTAAGGATCAAATTTACATACCCGAAAAGATCTCTGGGGGATAGAGGTAAAGCAATGGCGTCCAAGCCATGGAGTAGAATCCCTGGAATAGGAACATTACCGCAACATTTCCATATACGAGGCTTTGAGGAGCACTTGCGGGATTGTCGGCATACATCTTGGAAAGCCCTCCGATTACAAAGAGGCATATAACGAGGAGCGCTTCCGAAACGAGGGCCGTAGGCTTTCGGCCCCATTGAGACACCATGTGTGTACCGACCAAAGCACACAGGAGGCACCAGACATTTAACACGACATTCTATTCGATGTAAGCGAATCTGCACACTGAGTAGAGGTGAGGGTGGTCCTACAGCTTTCAATTGGTCTGATGAGTCGGTAATTCCAGCAGTCTGGAGCTCGGCACCTAAATAGTACGAGGCAATAACGTTGCCAGCGACACATGAAAAGGGGCCCGCGGACATTCCGATGAGTAGTCGCTTTCTCGTGACAGGGGTCTTGATAATCTCCTTTGGACTCATTGACCGGCCTTCTTTCTTCTCCCACTCGAGGGCGTCGAGAATCTCCTTATACACTGCGATAGCGACGGGATCTAGCAGATCACCATTGGTGTTCGTTTGCGCTACGGAGATCCTTGCGGCCTCAAAATATCCTTGATGGCAAAGCCACCTCGGTGATTCTGGGCTTTTCGATTGGTTAGGATAGACTGAGATATCGGTATACGATGTGAAGCTTACACGAAGGGTAGTATGATGATGCAAGAAAGCGAGAAAATACCCTGTATCAACGATGGCAGCCGCCACGCCCACTTAACATCTCATCAGTCGGGGTGTCCGATCTATAACTTAGACCAATACTCTTACTGTTGATTGCCACTGCCCAGTCCCCAAAGTAACTCCAGACGCTATCAATGCTCCCACACTGTCAGGAAATCTGGGTTAGTATTTAAGTCGAGTTTATACTATTATAGCTTCTGTCAACTGGGCTCTTACTAATAGAAATCGTTCATCATTCCAAGGCCCCAGGCACGTAAGCGGCTAGGAAAAGTCTCAGATAGGAACACACTGGAAGACACGCCTGAAAGAGAACTTCCAAAGCCCAGGATAATCCGCCCGACGACGAACATGGCAATATTTTGGGCTGCCGCCTGAATCGCTGTACCGATCAGAGTAATGACGGACGCCCAAAACATGGCTGGACGCCGGCCCAGTTTGTCAGTCATGATGCCGGAGATGAGCGTTCCGAGGATGCCGCCGATAAATACAGAAGCCGTGTTCAGACCCGTTGTCGCCGGGGTTAGTTGGAAGTAATCTGTATACGAGGGCAAAATATTTAGCCCGTTCAACATGGAGCCGTCATATCCGCCGGTCTACCCGTGAGGGAATATCCGCAACGATTAGTAGGTAGGTAAATCAACCTCGACACTAGGGGCTGTACTTACGGTTGACTGTGTTATTGAGCAGAACATCAACAAAAAGGAAAGATACGCCGACGACTCCGGTACGAATGCACCCAGCCATGTCCCAGTTTGTGTTCGCTTGAACATGGTGATGTCTACCCAGCCTTTTCCTACTGATAAAGCCGCTCAAGGTAGAAGATATGGTCACTAAATTGATTATCTCCTAGGAAAAGACAGGTAAAAACCACAGTAAGATGTTAGTTATATAAACATCCCATGAGACATATCCACCTAAGGGTATAATTCTTTCGCGGATAAGCACAGTATGCCAAGTATGGTTGGTGTTCATAAGCAATAGGGAGAGAGGCGATGCGACAAATCCATGATCAAGAATAATAAATTTAGTTGACCAATCGAGTATCACTATATGCCACTTTATTCTATTTACATAGTAAGGGTTCGCAGACCGCATAAAGGGCAGCGGGTTTAGCTTATCCAGCCTAGGTATGCACAGTTATGGGTGTGGCACAGTCCTGGACGTTGATCTCTGTATCCGCATGGCCATAGCAGCTGGGTCTGGGTCATATGGATATACGCGACTGTGATTAAGGAGACGATGCAACAACAGATCCCCCACGGTGATCAAGATAAACCTTAGAAAAAGGTAGATAATGATATCTGCTCAACCAATCGTTAATTCGGGAGTTGTGTCTCTCTGTAAGCTATGGCATCCGTTAACAAACGTCATTGGTTGCGCCGAAAGGTGAAGTTGCAGTACATATCTAGCCCTTGCATATTCGTCCCTGGTCTTATTCAAGCCAGTCATTGGTTAACTTGGATGGTCCGCTTTGCTGATGTAGGTAGCCTTGGATATACGGGTCATTGCTGGCAATTGGCGTAATCATTGGATCTTGTCATATTAGGTACTTTAGATATCTCAGGTTAGATAGGTATCTAAGGTACTGCATATTTCAGCTGTTAATTATGCCGTACCATGAAAATAAAGCGGCTTGTAAAATTCTGGGTATTAGTCGTATTCTTAGCCAATGTGCAAGGGATCATCAGGTGGCTCATACACCGTTCTACTTATTGAAATTACCCTATCACCACGTATTTGGTAAGACAAGTCAGCCATAGTATGTAACGTACCACTCATTCAGCACCTCTTTAAGTTGCCTATTACTACTTGTGTGCTTATTTCATGTTGAGTTAAATAAGACGGATAGTAATGATTCCCCGGTTGAATGGAATGGCTTAAGTACCTACCTGTGCTAGAGGTACTTAACGGGTAATATCATTATTTTGGATAGCTACCATAAAAGACTACTCACCTCTTGACCTAACATTCGCATAGAGCTTTAGTATTAAAAGTATTCTAGTTTATATTCAAGTGAAAATAGGGCGCTATATCTATGCGGTGAGTTTATTGCACTCAATGTGTGTAACACGGACCGTAACAAAGGTCGTTAATGGCTTGCCGCGCCTGGGTAGGTACCTAGACTACCAAATTCAGCGAGCTAGTTGACATACAGCATCTATAAGAAAGTAATTAAATGACATCAACTTGATAAAGGTATTCTTGATATAATCTTCCATAGTGCTAAAAACAATAGACTAAGTAATATCAACCCAATACCTAAAGAGCCTAAGTTGGCAAAATATTACCAAGTTACTTGAATGCCTAACTAAGACCTTTGTTTACTACTTCTTGTCTCAACCACTGGTAGACAAGTCTAATTAGATTAATGTGGAATTGGATTGTCAAAGTCAAATATAAGATAGCCGGGCATGAGTCACCCGTTAAACATGCACACGAAGCTGAGATCCTTTGACATCAACAGTATTTTAACGTTACGATATTAATAACTAGTTAGCTAACCTTTACTAGCAACTGAGAGGCCGAATATTGGCATAGCCACAGTAACTTGACACCGGGTCCCGAGGCCGCCGGACAGGAACACGGCACGGGCAAACCCCGTTGATAATCCCGTTCTTTTCGTCTCCGTATTGTTGCATGTCGGAGTCACCACGTGAGGATTCCTACGGGGGAGGCGCTACGTCTCACTTCTTCCGTAGTTTTCTCCGCTTATTCCAGTCTTTAGGTAAAACTATGGTGAGTACAGCCATGGCTGTCCCGGTTGATGGAACCTTAACTATTCCCAATGCTATGTTACCGTCTGCGGCCAAGATGGCCAAGATGGCCAAGACGATCACCCTGGTATTACCGAGTTTGCCGAAGGCACAGCAGTTCTGGGCAGAACGGTATAGTATAATATACGCGCGCAGGGCGTTTACTGGTATACAATCTATCCGGGGTATATTTATGCGGCAGGCCTGTCACCATTCGATTTATCCTCTTTTCAACCTGAATCTCTCGTACGAAAGACAATACAGAGGAGCGTAAGAGGACGGCGGTATTATCACGGGGTAGAGTAAAAGAGTATGGGAACAGCTTCAGTGCCCCGTGGGAAACTCTAAACCCAGCTAGGTATCTATCTATGGAAGCTAGAGTTAAACGTACTGAAGATATCGTCATGAGGCGGAACCAGACAACCTCCGTCCTATCCAGTAAGCCAAATCGGGTTTAATATTCATCAAGCCAACGCCTTATGGTCTGTTTAGGTGCCTACCTGGCAGAATATATTATATCCTCAAGCAATTGGAACATCTAAGACGAAATGCTTCTAGTTACATCACTAATCTGTTGCTAGACAGTTAGTTTTATAGCCCCTCGTCTTGGACGACACATCGCTCTCCGGTCAGGCATCAGTCTCACTAGGCCGGTAGTTTGTCGCCCCGGCTGTTGCGAGCCCAGCAAGATTAAGAAGCGTCGGTAGACGCCCCTTTCAGATCAGATCAGTTAGTGCTAAGAAGTCTTCAAAGGTACGGCCGTCGTGGCTATTTAAAGCAGGAATGATGGCATTCATGAATTAAGCCTACGTATGAAAGGTAATTGGATCATATTTGTTTATATAAATCAGTTAACAGCTCTTATCTAACAGGCTGACATTCAGTTTCTGTTGGGCTCTATCCTAGCTCTAAACAAGACGGTCTTCCGCAGACTCTAGAGCTATATTTTCCTTTGCTGATGAGAATGTGGTTACATAGGTAGGTACCCATAGGGTTCACGCCTGAATATATCCTCTTACGGAGTTAAAAGGCTATAAGAGCGAATCTTGTTTCTTCGTGCAATCGCGTAGTACTGCTAACTCCGCGCCCTACACGTTGACCAACCCCATATGTACAATGCTTCAACTTTCCCGCAATACCAACGCTTAGTTCTGCGCCGTCGGTGATAAGTCGGCATCGCCGATACCCAGATCCAGAAATCGGATTTTACCACCGCAAGCTACTTCTATCACCTACAGACTAGATGAAGGTTAGTTATTATATAGTAGGGGTATAACCTAAATCCGCGAAAAGCCAACGACGTTCGGATTTTCTACAGCGAGGTCCGATTTTAGATCTTCGTGTTGGTTGAGGATAGGAAACACTGCGTCTGGGTATTTCGCGCCTTGCGATAATGACTTAGATGGAATGACTCCTTTAAGGGGCTATCATTATGGTATAATAACTAGGAACTATTTGGTCCTGTATATAAGGGAGAGAGAAGGGCCAGAGTTCCGCACCTAAGGCAAGGGTAAGACTTCAAAAATTCAATTTAACCTCGTAAACCCTTAAAATGTCTGTTTGGTTTATCACAGGAGCATCTAATGGCTTTGGCCTGTTGCTTTGTCTCAAAGCCCTCAAGGCCAACCACCGCGTCGTAGGAACAGTGCGCAGCAAGGCCAAGTCCGGCGATGCAGTGAAAAAGATCGAGTCGGCAGGAGGTCAAGTCATCGAGCTAGATCTGAACGAGTCTCGCGAGGACATCACTCAAAAGATTAAAGCGGTCGGACAGATCGACTACCTGGTCAACAATGCGGGCTTCCTCGTCCTTGGCGCCGTCGAACAAATGAGGTAAGCAATACCATCGACACTAATGACGATCAAAGAACTTCAGAACTGATACCACCCAGTGAAAAAGAAGCCCAGCTCCAACTTCAAACCAACTTCTTCGGGCCGTTGTACGTGATACAAGCAGCTCTAGAGGGCATGCGGGCACGGCGTTCCGGCGTCATCGTCAGCATGAGCAGCTTGGCAGCCAAGGAATATGTGCCGACAACCGGGCTATACTCAGCAAGCAAGGCAGCACTGGAGGCCATGTCCGAATCGCTAGCAGCCGAAGTAGCCGAGTTTGGCGTGTCCGTCCTGATTGTCGAACCGGGCTCTTTCCGGACCAACTTCCTTGCCGCCTTAAACCAATCTGAGACATCGCTGCCTGAGGATTACGAGGACACAGCCGTCGCACGGATCCGTAATGTCTTGTTGACCAAAAGCGGCAAGCAGCCTGGCGACCCACAGAAGGGCGTGGATCGTATCTTCGAGACATTGACGGGCGAAGGTCTGGCGGGATACCTGAAGGGTAAAGTGCTGAGGCTTGTCCTCGGCCGAGACGCGCTGGAGCGCATACGAAAGGCCAACAACAAATTCTTGGAGGACTTGGCGCTTGGGGAGGAGATCGCGGTCACCACGGATCTGTAGGCTAGAGGTTTGATGGAGGCCGAAGTCTACTAACGAATTTCATGTTAGAGGATAATGATATAGGACTCAATGATATTAAACCCTAGGTGTATAGGTAGGTAAGTATGATTACGGTACACGGTTATGATTGTACTCGTTCGAACTCAATGTATTAAATCTTCCAATGTATTTCTTCTTACCTGGCCCCCGAAGTTACAGTAGATAACCTATAACTGGTAAATCTCGAAATAAGGTAGAAGTTGAATGGGATGATATAAACCTCTGATGATAGGTTAACATATGTTCAAGGTTCCCTAGAATCTTTATGATGAAAAAGGAAGGTTTGTGCTGAGTATGCCTCGGCGAAATGGTAGAAAGTCTCGATGAAAAGAAAAACTTCCGAAGAAGACCTATCTATCAGCTTCTACATGCTCCTGAACGCCACTTAAACTCGAATGTGTCTACCCGAAGAAAAAAAAGCAAATATTAAACGAATGCACAGAACTCCACGTGCGGCTTTGGCCAAAGCCGCTATGCCTTATCCCCATGGTTGGTAAATGTATGCGCGTATATATGTAAGCGAAGCCATCCAAAAAGCAATGATGCTGTATCGTAACCCAAGGACTATTATGCAATGTAGAACCTCGATGGTCCTACCCGGTCGCTGTGTTTCTAACCTCGAAGGATGATGGTCGGTCTAGATGATCCCTTCCAAACTCCAGTCTTCCTTCTGTGCCCTCTCCAGCACTTGACGGCCCTTCTCCGTGAGGTCAGGCGTTCCCCGTGTATCTGTAACTTGACTGAAGAACACCGGTTTCCAGGTTTCGTTCTTCCGCTCACGTTCTCTGGCTTTCTCTCGCTGTTTTTCCTCTAGTTCTACCTTAACGTCAGTAGCTTTTGAAAATTGCTTCGCCATTATGGCCTGAGTCACGCCGTCCCATAGCATCAAGGACTCGTTCTCGGCCTGCTTCTCTTTCGGCGGTAGAACCTTGGGAGCCACAGTGAGCGGGTTAAGGTCAATGATGGTGATTTGCTTCTCCGGCGAATGTGAGTCCTAGAATAGAAATTGTCAATTTCTCGTTACTGGAATGAAGCGAATAGAGAGTATATTCTGCGAACTTACCACAGGTTTGGGGCCAAGAGTGAAGACAATTCTATCTTTCCACGCACCACCTAGCCTTGCAACCACGTCCGAGTCTGGTACATCCTTGATGCGTGTCTTGTCGTCTTTATCCGGGTCGTATCTGAAGATAACGCCTTCCATCTTGTTTTGCGCCCTGCCGAGCCAACCATCCTCAATATAATGAAGGATCGTTTTTAATTTTGTCTGAGGGCAGGTCACATAGGCGTAGTCTCCAACACTCACGCTTAAAGAGCCTCGAAAAATACCCCCAAGATGTGCAGCCGGATGCTTTAGCTGATACGTCTCATTATCCCTCCGCTCGAGAGTAATAAAAATGCCTAGATTATGCTCGCCCGGAGACACTTTGATAGTAGTACCGGTAAACTTCGCGCTGATTTGATCGAACCCCTTGGCATGTAATCCTTTATCGGGACAGCTGACGTAGAAAGCGCTGACGGGCGGGTGATGAGAGGTTTGCTCAGTTAAATATGATATTCGAACGATAGGTCCGGACGGATTAGTTGCAGTCTGGACAACAGATACTGTGGATGCTGTTCGTAGGCCACCATTAGCCTTGGATGACTTGACCGAAGATGCACTACTGGCATTGCCGCTGCTAGCGGTCGTCAGACTCTTGGTATCGATCCGTGGCGCATTATCTTCCGCTTCCCAGTTACATCGGAAGAATTCGCCTAGGCAAGAATTATACGGTTTACATGGTTTGCCCTTGACATATTTTAAATCCTTGGTAAACCAGAAACGTAGGACTTCGAGCATACGATCAAGCGGCTCGTCGGATGTACCTATCGCGGCAAACGCACTGGGACTGTCAAGGTAGTTCCAGTATTCCAGGTTGGGTGTCGGCTCGAGAAGCTGGGATGGGAGAGAGAATCGCACAGCAGCAAGATCTGCAACACCTATAAACCTAAGGCACAGAGATAATGTTAGTGAAATATGCCATATACTATTAAGGAACGCAAACGCGTGAAAGAGCACATATCGCCGTATTTCGAAATGACTCCGATTACGGATGGATACCGACGGTGGCGGTGAGTTTGCTTTCTCCCCTATTGCTTCAGGGGGAGCAAAGATGAGCATCCGACAATTTGCTTACTTTCGTAGAATAGAGACAAAGGTCTTTAATTTAGACCCTTCATTTTGAGGAACGTCTTCATCGACGTGTGCGGTGGGTGGAGGAGCTGTAGCCATGATGATAACTTTCTGGTGGGATACCGTTGGTGGGATGCGATTAAAGATGACTTGATCTAGAAGGATTCTTGTCAAAGAGATAGTTAACTGGATTATCAAGATCGAATAGGATACAGCAAAACCCCCTATAGCGGCTGAGTTACCCCGGCTGGGATGACCAGCTCGCAAGTTTCACCTGGTGATATAGAATGGATATCTGGATGGTGATGACAACACCTCTTGGTGGTTTGAGGGGAGATTATTATATAGTGTACGTAGCCAGGTAGTGTAATAAATGCGATGTGGGTAGCTGAAGAAGAAAGTTGAGGGTCTTGAAAGTGGGTAGGCTCAAGGTCGGTAAAGTTGGCCTGGTTGGTCTGTGACTTGCCCCAGCACTCAGCAGCCCTGGGTTTGGTTTTTAGGTACATTTGGTACATTAGGTACCTACATTAAGTACCTAAGGTTGCATCAATGAATAGGTGGGTGACGTTAGTGCGGTCGATAACAGAGTACACATGCCGGTACCTGGATAACACGGATAGATAGCAGCTGGCCAAGCCTAATCCACTGTATTTTATAGTGCTTTCCCAAACAATTCAGATAAGCTTTCAGGGCATCTTGCATGGTATTGTCACACAAGGCCCCAGGTTTCATTCACTCGGAGCTAACGGGGTAAGAGTTGACCTAAAGTACCTAATCTCATCTGATGTCATTGGGGTCATTAGACGCATTGAGGATATATATAGGAGGTACCTATCGAGGAAAAGGTCATTTTGAATACTACTTGTGATTTTTTATTTATTTATTTATTCATTGATTTATTTGTTAAAGCTCAACTAACCCTGTTTAAATAGTCAACAACCTGATACTTAGACATTCAAGTCGAGGTCCGGATTGATATTTCTCTCCGTTAAACCTATACACATGTACTACTGTAGTTCTATGACCTTCCATTAAAGCAACAATCAGAGGTACGTACACTGGTGCCCTCGGTCGCGCTAGTGCCTTAGCCGTTCTGATATTTTGCTAGGTTAGTACTTCACTCTTGCATCAGCCAATCGTTTAACCACGAGCTTTAAATACTGCGACTACCCTAGTTTCTATCCGAGAACGTGACTCGGACTATTGTAGTTGCTCCCTTGCCACATGAGTTCGTCATCGGATAGTGGTTCCAAGCTACCTAACTTAAATAACGCTGCTCTCTAATGACTTTCCCTATAAACATCACCCGCGTCGCTCATTGAGTTTCCATACAAGACAAACCCTCACGGACATACTTTACCACAATGTATTTTACCACTTCTGAGAGGGTTATTGGTGTAGCTGGATCATTGCTGTAAAGAACTCCGCACCGCTGGTTTATTATGTTAGAACTATGCACCTGTAATTTTATAGTACCTGGATGATATAAGGGAATGAACTTACATGAGGACGGACACCATAACCATGATTGGCGGCCTAGGCCCTTCGAACCGCTCTCCCCAATGAGAACTTATAGCGTGACACGCCATGGCGAGCAGGCTCAGAATAATAAGGCCCAAAGCTGCATCATTGCAAGCGAACCAGATGCGTAGCTTATTTCTGAAGCTACTTACCGGGTTCCCCCTTTTGCGACTAAAGACCGAGAAAACCGGGCAGTTGATAATACTTGTGATAAGAGCGAAGATATTCCAGACTAGGATAATACAACAGAAGCTGAAGAGGAGTCTGTTGATCCAATAGTTCCATCCGTCATTGGTCAACCTGATCGCCCCGTATATTGTGCAAGTGGCAACTATAGTGTTGAAAAGTCGGGAAAGAACAATAATAGCTAAGCCGACCACGCCGGCTCTCTTACGAAGAGGCTCAGCTGCAGGGTTCCCATCTGAAGGGATCAAATGGTGCTCATCGGGTAACCCAAGGAGCGGTTCCCGGTCCTCTGCAAGAGGGGCACGGCTACTTGACCTGGCGGTCGTTCCAGGGGATTCATTTGATCTCGCCATTGTGGAAGAGAGGCTTTTAGCGTTGTCAATATAGGTTATAATATGTGCATCCCCTACAGCGTACTTCATGTGTGGACTGGAAAGCTCCATGCTAATAGACATTTAAGGATGCACTGAATAGGTAAATGAGATCTAACATCTGACGTAGCGACGTTGTTGATGGGTCAGATAATAGTTTTTAAGACATGCCCGAAAGTCTAGACCGAGGGAATGAGCAACAACAACTGTTGATTTGGTAGGATTGAGCCTTAGTAGGCTGTGTTTACTGCAGGGGAAGAGGATATCAGGATATTGGCCAATTATGTGCAACTTGTTCAGCAGGCTAGAGGCACAGGAAGTTATGAACAAATTCATCTTATAACTATAATGAAATAACAGTTAGAAGTGATAGTAAAAGGTCGCTTTGTACAGGCAATCGATAGAGTATTAATAAAGTGAAGAAAACCCTATTTACCTAAGTTGGCTACTATACTGATGTGAGCCTCGTTGAACGCTGAATAGATACGAACGAAGCTAACCCCTGTCCGCCTCGTGTGGCAAATTCAATGTTTTAGCAATTGGAGAATATTCTCCGCTCATGTTACTCTGCATTAAGACACCAGGTTGCGAGACGGTTGTGGCAAGGCACTTATTTCGTGATCTGTGCTAAACGGCAAGAAGATGCGAGGATTGTACACTCAAAGGCTATAGCCAAGTGAGAGTATTCGTTCAACCTACTTATTTACTGTTAGCCCGGTCCAATAATAATAGTAAGATAAAATAATGCTACGAGACGCGAAAGGTATTTCACACGATTGGTCCGAATTTTTATTTCCTTCTCATTTTAGTAGGCGGTGCGCCCGGGGTAGTCTGGCGTGGTCGCAACTCGACGTGCCCCGTCACTTGGGTCTTAGGACGGGACGGGCATGATGAAGAGGAACAGACGCGGGGGGATGTAGGGCTAAACCGCGTCTCCGTCGGAAAGATGGAGCGCGGCTCAAAATTACGGACGTGTAATGCGGCCGGTCCCATTATAAGGCAACCATGCTAATGCGGAGTGAACGAGATGCCGTCCAATAACAGAGAGCCAAGATCCGAGTCACCAGAACAAGCTTGCATAAGAGCACTACGGTGCTCTGCACGCATATATACTTGCTGAGCCGCAAGGACCAAATGTACAGCCGCGTCTTAGCATACGTTAGGTTAGATACCTAGACTTGGTTGAATCGGTGTCCTCCCGAAACTTCGTCGCCACAAAATCCGATATTGCCCGCTCTAGATTATGTAGGATGAATCTACCACTGAACTAGATCAGTCCTATGCGGATCCTATTGCATAGAATGTTTTGATGGCTCGCAAAGCATGGCCTCATCTTGGTGAGAAGTGCTTCATCAAGTTTTTCTCGTTGTCACAAGACGATGGGACGTTCTGGATACGACATTACATTCTTATGGGAACCAGACGATTCCGAAACACCAAATTCAATCTGTTCCGCAGATACGCCACCAATTGAAGAGGAGCATCTGTTATTTCGGTGGAAGGACTCGTTCCTACAAGTGGTCATGACAGCTTATAAGGACCCGTGGAGGCGTCAGCAGGATGAAAGCGCCTTAGTAATCGACAGCACCGAAACTTCATTTGAATTAGTTGACCATGAGCATGAAGATGACCGACCGCGTAAACGTAATCGCTTGTCGGACTGTGCCTCGGCTGTCACTGGGGAAAAGCAAAGCCAGAGGAGTTTTACTAAGCGACGAGCACAGGATCGCCGACTATGGCTAGCTTGTCCTTATGCCAAGAAGGACCCGGTCCACTATAGGGACTGTTATAGATACTTCCTGGCTAGGGTTCGTGATGTTAAACAGCACGTAACACGGTGCCATCGCAAACCAATACACTGCCCAATTTGTAATGATACATTTAAGGATGAAGACGAAAGGGATTTGCATATCGGGCTAAGAAGTTGTACGCCGCGGCCTTCGGTTATAATGGAAGGCATCTCAGAGAAGCAAAAAAGGGAACTCAGCCAGAGAGTGTCGTCTAAGATGCCAGAGGAGCAACAATGGTTTGCTGTCTTTGACATTATCTTCTCCCCACATCCGCGTCCAAGGACACCTTACCGCGACCGAGAGCTCTCCGACGACCTATGTGTTTTCCAGGATTTTATGACAGCCCGAGGACCGGCTCTTTTGGCCGAATTTCTAGAAGCGAGGGGGGTTATAACCTGGAGTCTTCCACGTGAAGAAAGGGACCTAGATGCTTTTAAAAAGGAGGTACTGGGGGAAGGGTTACAAATTATCATCGATCAGTGGATGAGTGATAATGCGAAAGCCCTTGAGCCAGCCAGCGCTTCTCATAGTCTTCGTTCATCGCCAACGCTGGACTCAGGTATTGCGATGCAAAGTAGTCGCCAGCAAGCAGCGAGTAAAGGGGGCGGGATCAACAATTCATCGGAAAACGAGTCCCTTGATCTCAGAAGAGGAGAAGAGGTATGTGAAGATAAGAACCCACGCGCAGCCAATATCTTTAGCCAGGCGACAGGTCTAGAAGATCGGATGGATACAACTCTAAGCGAAGTTATAGCGGAACATAACTCGCAACCTGTCGTAGGCGAATCTGCGGAACTATTAGGAGACATCTCAACCAACTATAGCCCAAAATATTTGCTGGAGATGACGGATCCCTCAACCATATCGCAATTCGACTATACCACGTTCCCCCCACCAACCGGGGTTCCGGACCTGCTTAATTTCGATATGGGATGGCCACCTTGAATTGCAATTCAAACTTCGACTGGCTTAAAAACTCGCTTGCTTGCTTGCTTGCTTGCTTGAACCTGCTGATAATGTACGGTGTATGGTTATACCAATAACGAGCAGTATCAGCTGCAAATGGCGAATGGAGAATATCGATGGTGTTGACGTACTTTACGCCGGTACGGTATTTGAACATGTCATGAACGACGCGTATTAACGCGCGAGAAATGAGACCGGAAATATTTCTACAAGAATGAGAGAAAGAACGCTAAGAAACAAATTCAGCTTGGAAAACGTGACATGACAGGTCCCTTACCTAGGTACCTAGGTAGGTACCTTAGGTACAAATCTTCAGCATTAGGTAAGCTAATTCACATGCTATACGCACGTGTAAACCAACGCTAACACAACTGAGAAATGCAAATCCTGGCGACTTATACTTACCATACATTTTCCATTTTATCCTTCAAGAACTTCGCACGCTAGCAACTCAACAATCATTTAACCTCAGTGATACATCCGTACTTAATGAAAATGATACAGAAAAATACGGATTCCATGCCATCCGAGCATCCAAAGTCAGCAGATCTCTGACTGTTCGATACGCCTATCCCCACTACTGATCGGGAACTAACATCCAATAAAAATGGTTTCGTTGGGTGATCGGCTTAACAGGTCACCTTTCTTGGCTATAAATACGAAACGGTGCCGATGAAACGATTATGCGTCCGCTAAAATGTTCGTGTTGGTTATGATAAATCAAACGCCTGCCGTGGAAGCATAATAGCTACGGTTTTGAACTTTCCAACTTCAATTCCACCAACATTCGTTTAAAATGGCAAATCGTGTATGGCGGTACTGGCTACCCGCCTGTCTGGCTATCGTTGGAGTCTTCGCTTCATCAAATACGCCGCGTGCAACTTGGCCGAACGGACCTTTTGTCACTTCGGGTCGGTGGATTCATGATGCCGCCGGCTCAACTGTCACCTATGTTGGCGTTAACTGGCCGGGGTCGCTCGACACCATGATCCCGGAAGGTCTACAGTATCAGTCTATTGAATCGGTCATCTCCCGGGTCAAGAGTCTGGGCATGAATACCATTCGGCTTACATACGCTACTGAGATGATAGATCAATATTATGATAATGGGGAGACCGATGTAACGATCCAGAAAGCCCTCACCGACGCTTTGGGTCAAGATGATGGAAAGGCAGTGTACGATAAAATCATTGCCAACAACCCGTCTTTCAATACAAAGACGACGCGGTTACAGGTTAGCTGACATTTATCAAGCCCCATGATTAATTCTCGAAGCTAATGAAATGTTTAAAGGTGTATGATGCTATTGCGGCTGAGTGTGCGAAGCAAGAGATCTATGTCCATTTAGATAACCATATCTCAAAAGCTGGCTGGTGCTGCAGCCCCCTTGACGGGAACTCTTGGTGGGGTGATGAATTCTTTAATATTGAGAACTGGACCCGAGGCCTATCTTTCATGGCAACTCATGTCTGTATATCCTCATCTTCATCAACGGTAAATAATATTGCTAATATCGACTAGGGGAAAACATGGCCAAGCCTTACGTCGATGTCTCTGCGAAATGAGCTTCGCATACCCCTAAACAATGTCACATTTGCCAGCAGCTCCTACAACTGGGAACGGTGGTATACTTATATCAAGCAGGGCTCGAGCACTATTCATAAAGCCAATGAAGACGTTTTGATATTTCTCTCGGGTTTAGATTCGGATCTAGATTTAAGCACCGTAGTTAACGGAACAGCACTCACGCCTGGATCGGCCACGTTCAATGAAGACGATTTTTCAGGCTTCGCGAATAAACTGGTTCTCGAGCTACATGCATACGACAACATTTTCGGACCCGGGCCCAGCAACTGTACTACGGTTCAAGTCAAATTATTTAACGCTGGATTCAAAGCCTTGACAGACAAAGCTAAGAATCAGTTCCCAGTTGTCTTGACGGAGTTCGGTCTCATACAGAACGATACAGCGACGCAAGACCCATATATCTCATGCCTCCTCGATTATATACCCTCAGCAAATGCCGGCTGGATGATCTGGGAAATAGGGGGAAGTTACTACATCCGCGAAGGAAATCAGGATCACGATGAAAGCTGGTGAGTTTCGTAATATCTCTTCACTACCGCAGTACATATAATATATCTTAGCATTACGCTTAGAATGAGAATGCATCAATCTAACAGTCAAAATTTACTAGGGGCCTATTGACACACGATTGGTCAGATTGGAGGTCTTCGGATTTCGCCAACAATGCCTTAGCACCGGCGGCGAAGCGCACATTTACAATCGATCCGGACTCAGCAAGCAATGTTGCTCCCAATACAGCCAACGACGATAAATCCCAGGGGGCGAGTGGGACAGCCATGCGCGCTCCAGCTTTCTTCAATTTACCACTACCACTCCTCGTCGCAGTACTAGTGGGGTTTGTGTCCGTCTTTTAATATAATACTAGATAGGTGTCTCCTAGGTAGGTAGGTAGGTAGGTAGGCATGAGCTTCAACGCCTAGATCTTAATAAGAGCTAAATGACAGACAGCACAACACATCCACAATCGCCGTAGAACATATTACGATATCATTTGAGACTGATGTCACTTCATAGTCTATCCATCAAACTCAAATAGACTCTCCATTTGAGCACTCGTATATCCAGCATTCAATGCTAATTGTAGCATGATGCGCGCCTTCTGGGGGTTCAGAAGACCACCCCCATATCCACCAGAGCCATACGGTGCGACGTAGCCATCCATGGATCGTCGCGAGTCAATCACGACTGTGCCACTCTTCTCTACTGCATCATCAATAATATTTAACCCCTCCGAAGTCCATGCTCCCGCCCCCATGCCAGCAAGCACAAGGCCCCTAGCGCCATTCGCAACAGCTATAGACGCTAGAACAGGGTTAAGTCCCTGATGGCCGAACAGAATATCAACCTGCGGAAGGCTCGTCGTATTCCCGACGTCGAAATACGGCTTCCCGCGTGGCAGTGCGGGCGTGAAGTAAAACTTGGGCTTGATATTGTAAAAAAAGCCCAGGAATCCTTGCTCGGCAGCTCTGAATGTGTCGAGGGAATTCGCGTTGCTCTTGGTTGTAAAGAACGCACTTGCGATGCGATCGTTTAGTACAATCATGGCGCCCCGGCCTCGAGCGTCTGGGTGTGCGGCCAGGGTTACGGCTTCAAGGAGGTTGATTGGCCCGTCGGCGCTGATAGCTGTTGCGGGGCGCATGGCGCCGACGATGACAACGGGTTTCTCAGAGCGCAACGTTAGGTCGAGGAAGAAGGCAGATTCCTCGAGCGTGTCGGTGCCGTGTGTCACTACGATACCCTGGCAGTTCGGGCTGTCGAGCTCTTGCTGTATTTGTCGTGTTATATTGAGAAGAATCTCGGGCGTGATACTCGATGATGCGACATTCGTTACCTGAACCCCGCGGACATTGGACACGTTCCATAGCTGTGGTATGGCATCGATTAGAACATCAACACCAATCACGCCGGGCTTATACCCAGCAGTCTGATCGTTTGAGCTCGCGCTTCCTGCAATCGTGCCGCCAGTCGCGAAAATGGTTACATTAGGTAGACTCGCATTGAATGGTCTGTCTTCCCTCAAGGAAATATGGAAGCCCCTAGGGAAAGGCACGGGGGATCCTATAACGAACGATGCTACAGCATTGAGTGCTAGAAACTTAAGAGACATCGTTGCGATCTAGCCAATGTCCTTGGATACGAATAATCGCCGGCTTAAGAGTCTAGAGTAAGACATAGCATTACGTTATATAGAGCCGCACGCTATGGAGAATGCCTTATCTATAGACGGCATTTGAAATGCGGGATATATTAACTCTCACATGACCATGGTTCTTGGCTCCATTTCAGGTTGACTTTCCTCATGCGGATAATTAAAGCACGGAGTTGCCAAGGAGCCGATGTTACCATGTCAGAAACGTCGTCGACGCTGTATAAAGTATAGCACTATCCCCCAACTTGTTTACAGAAATCCATCCTAAGCTATGAAATTAGAAGCGAAAGGGCATAGTAACGTCAAATTGCCAATGCTATCAATACCTAGTGACTTAGTGTAGGCCGAGAAAAATCGTAGAATTTAGTCTATGGGAATCTACCTTAGTGGTATCTATTAGTAGCTAGATTCGCTATAAACTAAAAGATCATCCGTTTCTCATTGTTGTATTAGGCAGCATGTGTACCTATTTGACACTGCTTGGAAGGAACCGTTATCATGGCGCCGCAGAGTATTATGGAAGGGAGGGGGTGAGCGGCGTGAAGTACTCCCTAATGTCTCTTCCGTTGTCCACGTGGGGTTCCTCTGAGCATACACTCATCCACTGGTCTCTGTCAGGGGGTGGCTTGCTACAGTGGAGGGTAATGCCGAACTGACGGCAATATTCTTCCGATCCGACTAAATGCTCCCAAGGGCACTTCCTCACGCCACAACCCAGGTTGGGTTCAAAGTCGACGTAGATCGTCTTGAGTGACGGTGACTTTGATACTGCTATATCCACGAATTTCTTCAACCATTTCTCTTCTCTTTCTCCGAATTCAACCCGGCGTTCCCTAAAGAAGCCAATGGTATTGTCGAAACTCCAATAGAATTTTTCAAGCCCCGGCGAGAGTATCAGATTCGCATCGCTTTCGCAAGATTCCAGATCATGCGAGAAGGAATGTCTGGAAAGTTCAAGGCTCTTCAATGCCCAAAAGTGGGATAAGTCGAAGAAATTGCCCCTAGCCGAGGGTGATAAAGGGCCGATATTTATTTTCTGGAGTGTCCCTCTGTGGGCTGAAAGCCACAGGCCGAGCATCGCTAGATCCATATAGTCTTCGTCGTCCTTCTCGAAACTTTTCCGAAGAGAGAAAGACTGAAGGTGTCTGGACCATCCGATCAAACGTTTTATGATGCCGCCATCTTTCTCAAATTCTAGCAGTTCAAGATCTTTTAAAGTAGCCATATGATCTCGGTTGTCCAGAGACTTTATTGATCCGGCATTTCCTATTCTGTAAAGCGTCAAGGCCTGGATCTTCGAGGCTGCAGCGTGTTTCATTAGAGATGATAGCAGAGAGCAGGGTAACGAAGCTTCCATATAGTCCTTTCTGATTGCGAAGTGCTTTAAAGCCGGCATATGCGCCAAAATGTTAGAAATTAGCTCCCACGTCTCATTAATGGACATCTCGAATTTCCCATTGATTACGAGGCACGTTACTCGGTTGCAGCCGGCGATGAAGTTAGTTGCAGTAAGTAACTCCGCCTTGGTTAGAGCACCCGGGTCCCCGATACTGAGAGTTAGTTGTCTGCAGTCTTGCTGATGAGGTAACCAGATACGACGTAGAGGCTCGGACGCGTTGGGAGAATACAAGGGATAATACATGCAATTGTAAAGGAATGGTGTCGCTAAACGGTTTAAACGACGGGAAACTTTCGTTAATGCCACGGTAGTTTCCTTATCTAGGACACAGGAGCAACATTCTCCATAGATGTATATACACTCATCCGTCGCAAACTTGATAATAGCGAGAAGTAATTCATCTGGAAGTATATCGAAAGGGGATTCGTAGGGTATTTTCTTGCCATTATAAACCCGAGGTAAATCCACGATCTTGAGGGTTCCTATTTTAGAAAGACCAAGATGTAATTGGCGAGTAGGCGTCTGTCTAATGACGAGGTCTCCTGAAGCCATCGTGTTCCGGTAGTTGGAAAGTAGCGCGAATAATATGCACCGCGAGTTCGGAGCACGTGGAAGAGTAGACTTTGGGCAGGATGGTTGACTGAGGTGATTTTTAAAGCGACCAATTATTAACCTCAAAATAATGTAGCCCCAGCAGGTCGCTCCTGGAGGTCCTTGGAGATCCGGGTAGAAGTTTAGATTGTAAGGTAAGAGTTAGGTGTGAGAATATGATTATTGTAAGTAGGTAATTATTGAAGAAGAGGGATTTGGTTAAGTACTAGGTAGTTACCTAACCCAAGGTACCTACCTCCTGACTCCTAACCTTCGGTAATATGCCAAACTCATCACAGCGCTACTCGCACATATATCCACTCGCACCCTTCCGTGACGTTGCCTTCACTTATTCACAGATTTAATATTTTAAAAGTTTTCTTTTCTACTAGTTATATGGGTTGTGTTAAAATTAGACGCAGGTTATGGGGTGTACATTCATTGTATTGAATAGTTATTTAGGTACCTAGGTAGGTAGGTAGGTAGGTAGGTGCATGAATGAGTGTATATGGTATATCATAGTCACGAGTGTGGGGCGTACATCCAGCCCCCCTGAATTGCTAGCCACACATATTCCAGCAGTTTGGTAACTCCTAATCTAGAAAAGAGCAATGGAGTTAGTTTGCTTATTTTAGGTACCTACCTAGGTACTCTTGTGTTTTTAAGTCTTGAATCAGGTACCGTGCATGTACGGTATACTGTGTAAAAAAGTGCTACAAACTTCAAGAATGAGAAGGAGTCTTCGACCAATGGATATCTGTGGAAGCAATGTAAGATTATTCCGTCAAGTCATGGTTCTCAGTCCACAGAGGGTTTCTCAATGTCTAAACTAATAAAAGATATAATATATTAAGTTTAGGTAGCTTCGAGTGTACGAGTCTTGGAAATCTTGATGTCTTGCTAGAAGGCCAAAGACATCGAAGACAACGAAGACATCGAAGAATCACCTAATGTCTAGGTGCTGAGGTGAATACTATATAACTACCCCCGAAGCTTTTAAGTCAATACACAATATTCAGCCCACGCATCAAATATTTCATGATCGACTAGCTACAATTTATCAACTCGCAATCTAGTGACTACACAATCTAAACAATGCTATGCCTTGTGTGCCTTGAAGGCAAGTCGATTGCTGACTTCCCAGAAGGACCACTGACAGAGACTTGTGCCCATCATCATTACTGCTCTAAATGTCTCACACTGTGTATTAACTCGCAACTCCGGGATATCGCCACAGATAAGCTTATATGCCCCGAATGTAAGGGGCAATTAGGACACGCAACAGTGCAATCCTTTGGAGATAAGGATTTATTTGCCCAGTGAGTGGAAACTTTCAAGCCAAAACACTGGGGGCTTCCGTGAATAACTACCTCTAACGTACTACTAAAGGTATAAGAGACGAACAGTCGAAAAGGTTCTTTCTACTGTGACTAATTACGTTTGGTGTCCACTTGGTTGCGGAAAGGGGCAAGTACACAACCCAGGAGAATTCTCGCCTATGGTTTTCTGCACTAGAGATAAAGGATATTTCTGCTTTCGCCACAGGATAACCTGGCACCGTGATTTGACCTGTGAGGAATATGATGCCTTCCTTGCCTACCCCCAGAGTTCCAACCGCAAAGTTCAGACCGAGGAGAAACGAAGACAAGAAACTTTACAGCTTCAAGCTAGGCTAAGAGCAGAAGAGGCCGCAACAGCCAGTGTTATCCAACACTGCCCAAGATGTACTGTTGAAATCTTTAAGTACGGCGGCTGGTAAGCATATGTACCAAGAAAAAACCAAGTATCGAAGCAAAATTTGCTAATAAGACACTTTCTAGTGATCACATGCGCTGTATGGCTTACCTTGCAATAATACCATGCTTCAATGTTCAAAACCTTTGCTAACACTCAGTTACTACCTCAGGCGATTGCGGATACCAGTTCTATTGGATGCCAGCCAGCACAAAGAGACGCAGATAACGTAAAGCGAATATCCCGCCCAAACGACGCCTATGTATTGGATAACTCTTAAAAAGTCCTCTGTATATTGTTAATACTAGGGATGCTCTTTAATCTAGGGCGTGTGTATGGAGAATAACTTACGAGGTGGGTTTAGGTATTTCTTGGTGTTAGCGGTCAACTCAGATACCTTTTAATTTGAGGTTTTTAACCTGCCGTTTTAATTATATCAGTAGGTACTCATGTCAATATGGTGAATCGTACGCTTAGGAGTAACCGTCTAAAGGAAGCATCCTTCTCTTTTGTTTCCCGAAAGAAAATGAGTAGGAGTGGTGGGTGAGGACATCTTAGGTTGAGGTTAGACATGTTTGAGAGGTAGTTGGTTTGATACAAAGGGGCTTTTCAATTTCAAACATTACTTGTAATTAAGACTCTAGAATAATACAAATACTTCATACCTCTCTAAAATATCAGAGGTGATAATGGCTGCTTTTAAGATTACAACGTTCGGAGTTTATTCAAACACAAGGCGTGCTACCACACCCTTTTCCCCGGATGCCCAACAAGCACCCCCCTTTACACACTCCACACTATCCAAGCTGCTGTTATCGAACCCACGCCAATTTATGCCTCCATCGAGAGTATAATCCGAACCCGTTGGGCCTACCGCAAGAGCTACATTGAAGCGTCCAGGGACCCAGGAAGACCCAGAGCGATAACCACCGGGAAACGACGCAGACGGGACCCAAGATACACCACCGTCCTTCGACCACGCTGCATTGTTAACATGTCCCGTAGGCGCAGAATAGTTCCCACCGACAGCGATGCCGTGCCTCGCATCGTGAAACTGTACCGAGAAGACACCGGAACCCTCACCGCCGGCTATGGAAGCATCCGAAACAGCCCAATGGTGACCGTCACCGCTCCTGAACACGCGGCCCGGGTTAACACCCCCCGAGGCAACATACCAGCGGCCGGCCGTTGTTGCCAGACACGTCCCACTCGCGGCGAAACCCGACTCGCCTTCGAGCGCCGGGACCATACCGTCGGCGTCGACAATATCCCAAGTCGCGCCGCCATCACGCGTCTCGATCAATCGGATCTTCCCATCGACCGGATCGCTCATCGCCATTCCCCGCCTCGCGCTCTCGAACGCGATGCAGTCGTAAAACGCGGCGGGTTCCCGATTAGTGAACGACCGAGTCCACGTCGCGCCGCCATCACCCGTGACGTAGATGCGCGAGCTGTCGCCCTCGCCAATCGACAGTACGACGGCCCTATCGGCGGACCACGCCTCGACGTCCCGGAACTCAAGCGCGGAATCTGCCTCGGATAGCGCAGGGCCGACGGATTCCCATGTGTCGCCGCCGTCTGTGGAGCGGAGAACAGTCCCGCGCGTGCCTGATACCCACGCGATCTGATCCGACACGGGTGCTAAGCCGCGGAAGCGCGCGTTGCTTCCCGTGGAAAGATGCTGCCATGTCGGTTTCGGGGGTGTGGTGTTCTTCGGGGTTGTCGATAGACCAGTGCTTAAGCTCGCCAACCCCAGCAGGGAAATCCACGATAGACGCGTCATAATTGCTTCTCTCACGCGTCCTCACGACCACGATTTTCACCGAAGGGCTGAGTGATGATGATGCAGTCGGGTTGGCTAAATAATAAGGATAGGGGGCATGGCTTTTTAAATTAGATCTCGCCTCGACCTGGTCTTATCACTGTTGGCTTTGGTAGTTTGGTAGTTTGCGGCGTAGCGCTCTCCCGAGTCCATGGCGCCTTTTCACACCCCTGTCTTAAGTATCTTTCCCTTATTAGGCAGGTCGATTCAACACTGCAAAGTCGAGGAGTCTAGTTCTTGGATATGGTAGAACTGATTGTCTTTATTATCTATGCTGTTGTTGGGTTCTACTTGAAGGGAATAGCAGTTCCAAAGTTCTAAGTGTAAGGATATCATCCTTATTATTCTATTCGTCAATGTGAAATATCGGCAGTTATACCTAAGTGGTTGTCGCAAAGTTTAATATTTCCATCCCATGGAACTACGGGTTCTTAGTCACGACCTACGCCAAGGTAGGAAATACATCACTTCTTACTCCCTACTCTGCTTTTAAATGGAAAGTATCTAGGGGCTCGAGGGTAACCCGTTAAAGTCATGCAAGGTCGCTTGTCTAAGTATCCGTCTTTATGACAAGGCTGCGCGACTGTTGCGTATGCGCTTCTAGAAAGCGGTGGTTTAGACCCCAATCCCATGCGCGGAGGGGGGTCATGCTCGACGGGGTCCGGGTCCGGTTCCGATACCAACTCCGAACCGCAGATGTCACCGGCCATAGACATAGCATAGATACCCTGACTCACCTCTGGGATGTTTCTTGCTGATACGTCCTGAATGATCACTTCTCTGTTATGGTCTTCAATTTCTTCGCCCGGGTCTAGTGGTTCAGGAAGTGTTACATCTACAAAGACGAATTCATCAGAGACGTTTGCTTCGTTGAGGTGTATTACATCTGACACCTGTTCGTCCACCTTGCATTGTCCCTCAATATTCAAATGGTGTAACTCGGTCACCTTTTTTGAGGGAACCCCAGCACTGATCTCAGTCGTACTTTTATCCCCATTGCGACTTCTGGACTGAGCTTGCCTGTCAGCTTCTAGCTTGTCAGGGTCAAACGATGCTGGCATGGCTTCCGAGCACGGCCACTTCATTCGTAGGAATTCTTCGTGCTTCATTAACTCAAGATCACCTCTAGAGAATCCTGCGCTGGACGGTCCTAGCTGATACCAGAGGATCTTGTGCTGAGAAGACATATCTGGGTCATCTGGAAGGTCATTGAGTAAATTGCATCTTAAAAATTCTACCAAAGTTTCAGGCAATGTTTCACTCATATTTGTGAATTGGAGGCAACTGAAGCCTTTCATAAGTACTTCTTTATTAGAACTAAGGCGCCTGGCAGACAATAGATAGAACACGATCAGCTTGGCAGTTGATGGGGCTACTAACTTACTGTAAAGCATATAATACAATTGTTGTCAACTTAAATTAGAGCAGGAGTCTAGTTCAGTGTATCATTCTTGAACTTGGCCTTTGCTATAATACATCTAAGCGAGAGCCTTCATATAGTAAGCCAAGGAAATTGTGAATGTCCCCTTTATTCGAATCTATTATTGTTTGCCTGGAGGGTGCGAGTTGCATCTTTTTTTTCTTTTTCTTTTTCTTTTTTTTTTTAAAAAAAAAACCTATTCTTTAAGATTGGAGTAGTTATAACACATTATAGTCATTTAGTTGCTTCTAAAGCAATGGATGTTATACGTACCTCCTAGATAGATACCTACCTACGTGCGTCTTTGAACCGCTCGATTTAATTTGGGTGCATCGAGCAATTTTTTCGACTGTGAGAGTGAGTATACCATTCATCTTCATCGATACCTAGGTATCTAAGTATATGGTTGAACGGATTGTAGTTCTACCGGAGTCTTTAGTTTTACTACTAGACTTGTTGAGTTAAGGGTTATATAGGCAGAGGACGCCTTAATTTTACCGGGGCTCATCTTGTCTCACAACATATCAGTTTAAGCATGACGGCGCGGTCCGAACGTCTCCGGTGTGAAACACACAGTAGATAGTTAAAGCCTCCAGATCCATTTATTGGTGATTCGTCATCGCCTTGCGGCACTAGCGACTACGGAGATTTGTTTGCATCGACAGCTTACCCATTCCTTTACCGGAGTTGCTAGTGCCCCTATCTTTATGCAGACACAGCCCTATTATTATTACTATTATTATTATTTTAGGCCTTAACTAGAAACCCGGAGACGGCGTCCCTCATAATCCCTTTGATAACGGTGTCCCGCTTAAAAGTCTCATACCTCAAGGGCTTAGGACGGTGTAACTTGTAGCCGTTGTTCTAGACGGGCTTGGCTGTCGTACATAGTATATACCACATAAACATGCATATACCTGTTAATTAGGCTGGACGCTAGGGATATCTCAACGGCTATGTGCTGCGCTGGGTGGTTTTCCCTACACCGTTGGTAAGCCTCTGCCTAATGCGAAATAACTTTAACAAGACGTCAAGAAGCGGCTGCACTATAGTTATCCTATGGAAAGACTTTTTAAAATTTCTCTCATCAAGTGCTTCTCAAGAGGCCCCTATACGTGAAGCTAGAGCCGTGTGTCATCGTCAGACCTACTCTGAAGATCAGTGAAGATGTTAGCAATTTGCGAAGGGTTCAATGCCTTCGTGCAGGCGGAATACGAAGAAATTGACCGGCTTCTGAATCCGGATCCGAGTAATATAAAAGCAAACCAATTAAGTAGGCCGAAACTGGACGTGGGCTATAGGTAGGTACCTAATGTAGTGCGACATGTTGCACGGCAGCAAAGCAGTGGCACTTCTATTTTCACCCTACATATGCGGTAGGAGTAGTAGAAAAGTTTTATTTTCTCACACCGAATTTCATATCTTTTTCGTAGAGAACTAACAAGAGCTTTCTATCGTGTTACACGTAGCATTTCGCATCAGTGCCTGCGTCATCAACGGCATGTTCGGAATTCTCGTGTTCTGAGATAAAGTGATCGAATCAAGCTTACGATGTAGGCCACGGCCGGACCGACTGCCAAGATCTAGTAGTTAGTGAGGCTGAATGCGGTAATGTCCCATGCCGCTCATTGACCCCGCCGCTATGTACGGCGCAGGATGGGTCTCTTGCGATTCCCGACGCCGTCGCCAAGTTAGTCGAGGGCTAAGAAGAGGCCTTGGGATACGGCAAAGATGAAAAGGCTCCTCGTGAATGATAAGCTAAGAACCCGACAAGAGAATCGATGAAGTCATTTCACATAAGAGACCTTGTAAGAAAGCGAAGCGAAGCGAAGTGACAGTCTATCTGACCTGCTGACCAGTGCCAATCTTCTTGGGATGCCGAGGGCTGACTCGAGACGTCTTGCATGTCAACGATGATCTGCACCGGAACGGGTAAATAGCTTCGAGGGTAGCACCAGCTTCTGGTTTTGTTACTGAGAATACAACATCAAGGCTTGCAGTGACGATATCTGGTCACAGAAAGTTACGGATAGAAATCCATGGCTGAAGGGTTTCTTTCTACTTTGGGTACTTGCTAGCGTACCCAGTTTGATGTATGCCTCGTAATATGTCACGCCTTGGATCTCTCGTTTTGTTACCTATATGGATGGTGCTATTAGTGCTAAAGACGTCATGTAGTTTGCAAGCAGCAACAGGCGAATTTACTAAACCAACTGACTCGGGAATATGCACCGTTGTGTCTGCATGTTGTCCTGTATACTGGCACCGTTCGGATAACGGCCCAGCCTTTCGGCGCATCTTATTTTTTATTTTTTTATTTTTGGTTTAGCTCAAAGCTAGGACGGCCATGTTTAAACCAGGTTTTATATTAATAAATCCGCGAGGGATGCCAGTGGCGGCGGCAGTGAGGGGCCAGACCGCGCCGCCAATATTCGCCAGTGAATATGAACGAAGTTTGTCTATTTCGATCTTGAGAATTGGGCTCATATCTGGTCTGGTCAACATGATCTTAACGTCATAACATGCCATGCTGGCTCTCATGGCATGGGCTTCAAGGATACCGTCGGTCGGGAATAATAAGAATACAGCTACTGCAAACCCCGCATTGGCGGCACCGCATCGTGTACATAGCATTAGGATTAGTCGGGTTCGGGCCAGCCGGCACAGCTAGGCTATTGTAGAAACCGGCCCCAAGAGAACGGGATTGTATGTCTGACGCAAAGAATCGATGGTTGATAAGAAAGAAAAAGGACCCATGCTTTGTGTCCCCCGCTCGAGTTGAACAGTTACACATAGTAAAGTAGTAAAGAGGGTATTGTAAAGACGGTGATCGTCGAGGGCTAGACCAAACACAGCATGTTGCTTTGTATTCTTGCCAGCAAAGCGATGCGCCAAATACGTGCGGTGACGCCCGGCGCCCCCAATTCTCGTATTTGGCAACACTTTGCAGCCTCTGCCGCTGCACTAGGCGCTCGATGGTATGTACAATAATACAATAACACACACATACACACACACGATAGCAACATCCCTGCCAGGTTAGGGGTTCAGCTCACAGCCTTATTTGGCACAAGCGCCAACCCATCATAACCGCTTCTAGGATTTCCTAACCGTAAATGTCCTAGGAGAACCCGTCTTGTTTCCACTGTTCCTGCAAATCAGCATGTAGGAGCTATGACGTCTCCTGGGATCTTTGTGCCGGAACCTTGCCTTTGAAAACAACTACCAAAATACATTGAAAGAGATCAGCGTCTTGTACTAAGATGATGATCGTCAATTGTATACTGGAGCTCTAAGAGCACAACATTTAAAGAGCCTCGTCCATCACTAGATCTAGCCAAAGATGCATCAAGGATCTTGTCTTACATCGAAACCCTTAATAATAATAACCCAGCACCCACAGCTCCATCATCCCATCTGTGTGGACCTTCTCGTCGTACCCTCGCTGGCCTTAATATAATAATAGTAATCACCTTCCAGGGATACGATCGATCCCGATAGATCGGCATAATGCGATTCGCGTTCACTACTCAGGCTCTCGTCGGCGCCGTCGCCGTGTCAGCTCTGGCAGTCCCCCGCTCCGTTGAGAAGCGGTTAAGTCTTATCGACCTCAAGCAGTTTGGCAGCTTTCCGACTATTACACCAGAGCAAGCCCATTCTCAAGCCGAGAATATAGAGGGCCCCTTCGGCGATGGACCTCAGTTCAACTTCCCCAAGATTGTCGGCGGCAATAAGAGCCCCGCTGCTGGAGAAGATAAAGTTGCTACCACAAGTGCCGCCGCTGCTGACGGCACATGTGATCGAAATAACCCAAAGGTTCGCGTCGAATGGAAGAATTACTCCCCAGATGACCGGAAAGCCTTTGTCAGCGCTATTAAATGTCTAATGGACAAGCCCTCTGCTGGAGGATTCCAGGGCTCAAAAAGCCGCTACGAAGACATCGTATCAGTACACCAGCAAATGACCCCTAACATTCACCAGCGTGCCGTGTTCCTACCTTGGCACCGATACTACGTCTCGATTTTCGAGGATTTGATGCGGAGCGAGTGTGGCTTCAACGCACCCTTTCCATGGTGGGACGAGACGAAAGATGCTGGTCACTTCGCTGATTCGGACCTTTTCACCGACGAGTATTTCGGTCCTCTCCCCGGAAAGACTTCTAACGGCCAAGGTACTTGCATTGACTCCGGTGTAAGTATTATCGAGTTTATCCCAAAACAACCAACACGGAACGTAGACTAATTGTTAAACCTAGATATTCGGTGGACTCACGCTTCACATTGGCCCCGGCAGTGGGTTCCAAGATCATTGTCTTTCGCGAGCTGTTGATGAGAGCTTGACTGGTACCGTCAGTGCCCAATTTGTGCAGGACTGCAACTCCCGTACTTCATACGATGACATGCGAGGTTGCCAGGAACTTGGGTAAGATTTAACTCCTCAACTTACTTAGATTCATATTCGCTAACAAGCACCCGTAGTCCACACGCTTACGGACACAACGGTGTTGGCGCAGTTATGGCTGAGGTTCAGGCCTCTCCCGGAGACCCAATCTTCTTTATGCACCATCTATTTGTCGACCACTCGTTCCGAATCTGGCAGAACGCCGACGCCTCGCGCACTACCTCTATCAACGGTTGCTCTGACGCGAACAGTCCATGCACTCAAGCCACTTTGGATTACGTCCTCTCTTCCAACGGTCTCAAGCCCAACACTACCATCGGTAACGTAATGGATACCATGGGTGGCTACCTATGCTATCGTTACGATTACTAGTTTCCAGATGCTACACCGTAAATTTCTGCTACGGTCATTTTCTATTAAATATTTATCATGATGGGTTTGTCTTGTATCGCATTCGTATCAATGCGGAGTAGGCGTTGGGGTTACGGGAAGACTTATGATATGACAACGGGCAATCATGTTTGATTGGCCGTATGATGATACCTTTTGGGATAGAAGAAGAGTCAAACCAGAACATTCCTTAGAATCTACACCCCAGGGAGTGTTTACTGTACATAGCAAAATCAGGCACGGACGTATGTTCGTCTATTAAGTTTCAAAATTCGCTTTGAACGTTCTTTGCGCCATTTCAGATGATCGACGCTGCAATCGTCCGAAGCCTTAATCAACCCAGCCTACATATATGTAGGTACGCAGTAAGTGGGATGCTTCGTTGTAACCACACCACACCACCATCGGCATATTTAACACGTGTTTGTAAAACATACCTAATAAGCATGAGACATGAGGACTATGACAGCTTGAGGTCTATCTTTGAACATTATCATTTGCCTTAAGTATCAACAGAGAATTGATATAACTACATTATAATTTACATATTTAAGAGAAATCTATTAAATTAACCGCCGCCAATCCCACGAGCTTTACACGACTCAAACAACACTTTTGGATGAGTTGTCAGGATTAGAATTACTATACCGTGTCAATCCGTCACTTTCAATTAGGTTTTCTCGTAACATATAAAACTTTTAGGATATGCCATTACAATGATGAATTAATAGCACTTATACACAAGACGCTTGATGTACCTGATTTTAGGTCACATAACTAAAACGTCGCTGATTCTTTATTTTTACTTCTTAGGAAAGCATATATATTGAAGTACCTAGGTACCTAATTACTATGACTACCTCTACCTAACTTCAAGAGGTCGCGGGATTGCCGGATATATCGAGTTAGATGCCTTATGTTACGAGGTACTTAACTGCGGACGATTACATTTTTAGGAAATTAAATCCGCACCTAATGTTTTGATCCGAAGTCTTATTAGTTAAATAACCCTAGTTATACTAACAGTACAGTAAATGTAACTAGGCACTTGAAGAATGTTAGCTCGTCGCACCGAGGGCAACAACGGAGTTATGAAAAGATCTCACATTTTTAACAAACTCTTATGTTGGAATATCTTGAAAGGACTAACCTAGGTAGAATTTAAAAATACCTACGGAACTATTGACCGAGGCATTCACTATCCAGGTACCTACCAAATGAATCATGTAGATAAATGCGTAAAATAAACCGACGACATCGGAATGCTGCGGGAAAAGGGGGGTATCTGCAGTACAGTAACTGCATAAATAATAATTCATAAAAACAATTATTCGGGCAGTCCCAAAGAATACAGTCGCATCCTTTGACTTAATGAACGTGAGGAAAATTGAATACACATAAATCCACCTAGTTACAACTACTCGCTAACCTCGGGGGTCTCATTTAAAGTAGGTAGTTATACCATTATCTACCTTAGGTACCTAACCTAGGTAGTTACCCAAGTTAGCGAAGTGATCTGCCTTGGACTGAATTATATTGCGATTAAAAATTATTCATATCTGGAGGCTTAATATGTATATTATATGTGCATGGAACACGTCAAATAAAAATAAAAATTGTGAGAGAAGTGTATTATATATACTTCGTAGATATCCTAGCAAGATGAACCCCCAGCGAGCAGTCCTCCTGGCTAAGTAATAAATAAATCACCTACACCCGGAGACACGCTGACGAGGAGAAGCAGTATGTTGATGGCTATTGGGGCGAACGGGGGGTTCTATTGAGCCCTTTCACGAATCTTTGCCTTTTAATCTCCTTCCGAATTTCCTCTTGGACTCCCCCCGCAATGTCTCATTCAAGACTAACCTGTTGCTGTTCAGCGCTTCTGAGACGGTCTCTTCCAAGCTGTACATCCAATTGTACTTGGCGCTTCACCATTCCGCTATTCCCTTGGAGCTCTCTTCGGAGATCCTTAAGGGCTTACAATTCTCTCTCATATTTTGCTTTCAGCTCTTCGAGACCGTTGATGACATATGAACCGACAGCTGTTTCATTTAGTTGCATAACCATATTGGCCATTTCCTCCTGCAGCTTCAAGGTGACTGTTTCTTTGATAAGTAACTGGGCGGCAATGGTCCGAGCCGAATCGCGGTTCATACATGAGCCTCAGCCAGGCATGTAAGCCCACTATGAAATTTAGATGCAGCAGCTGTGCACGCAATTGAACCACTCCCACTCGAAGCTATGCATATCAGATGAGATATGATTTCAAAAATTATTCGCGAATCTCTCACGGAGTTGACGCTCCCGGCTGGCCCCAGTCAGCTCGTCAACCTCGTTCCAGCGAATGGTAATAAGAACTATATTCTTCATCGCCTCGTATCCGCAGATCTGTCGGAAAACCTCAAACGTTTTAACGGCCGACCCTGTATACCGGTTGTCTGTAATGCGATGGGCATAGATGATCCCTTTTAACTGAAAACCGAGAGTATACTGGCTGGTAAGAAGTCTTGCGATTTCAGTCAAGTTGATATATCTTATTGGCTTATATAAAGTTGCACTTTTCTTTTGTTGGGGAGCATTACGATACTGCAGACAAGCGTCCTGGGTTGTGTGATTCAGACTTATTAGGGCCAGGATACTCTGTTAGAGTACTAAGCCTCCTTATATTATAGTAGCGATGACTAGGCTCACGTCGTTTCTTTCCACACAGATACTCCCCATTACATCGGACTTATTTCTAAATTTGGCATGATACTGCCATAATATTCCCTGGAACCCGGGGCCAGGCCGGCTTTATAGACGATGGTGCATTGATGCATGTGTTACTTTTGGAGGATTGATAACTGGTTATCCTTCGCGTACCGCCTAACATATGCTTCGACTGACCCTAGATAGTTTGGCTGATAGACTAACTTGGGGTCTTCCACCAAAGCTTCAGCGAATCTAACCTGGAAAGCCCTAAATAAGCCTCCAGAGGACTCGTTGTTACCCGTTGTAATTCACTTAATGCTGAGTTCGAAATATTCCCATCTTTATCATTAGGAACACCCTGCCTTTCATCTTCGGCTACAATGAGTTTTCGGAATGGAAGTTCTCTTGGAAGCCCTGCTGCTTCTGGTTCTCGTGTTTTTATAGCAGCCACATCTATGGATATGCCTGGCCCAGAGATAGTTGTCGATATAGACTTTGGGATAACGTCAGTTGCTAATATCGGAATATATATAATGGGCGATTCGCTGATAACATAACATGTAGGCACTCGGGGGGTTGCTGGGCTATAAACGAGGACTAGAAGAAGATACGGCTTATCACTGATTGGACGAATCCATAAGCCGTTAACGCGAATGCTGGAAAGATTCCTTCAGTCATTTCGTATCGAAATGGCCAAGTCAGCAACTGGAGTTACGAGGTTACAATGAGAGAGGACAGCTTTCGTTGGATCAAGATACTTTTTGAGCCCGAGCACAAGTATACTACGACGATCGAGGACGTGGAACAGAGCAATGCTCTTCTTACTAAACTGAACAAGACTGCCGATGAGGTAGTTTCTGATTACTTGCGGGCTCTATGGCTTACACAAAAGAAGACATCCACAAGGGAATCGACGACGAGAGTTGGGAGACCATATTCCGTCTCCGAGTCGTACTCACGGTACCAGCAATGTGGCCCCATCAAGCCAAGGATAGGACTGCCAAAGCTGCACGAGCTGCTGGCCTCCCTGTTGACATCTCGATGGTGACCGAACCCGAAGCGGCTGCTTTATCAACGTCTGCAGGGGAAAGCGGAAGAGGATACGCTTCGTGTAAGCTTTCCCCTTTCTTTCCACAATGAAAGACGTGGGACAATTCCACATATTTTGCTAACGTACCACTTAAAACGTAAGCCCGGAGAATCCCATCAGATCGTGGCCTACCCTCATACATTACATAGCAACATGCTGCTCACTCACTGTCTTCGACCATATTTATGGTTAGATAGATACTCTTGTTCAAAACCAGACGATGGAGGTTCAAGGACGAGGACTTAAAGTGAAGGCATGACCGCCTAGGTTCTCCCCACGACACGACCAGGTGCGACTAACAAACCAAAAGGCTATCCTCCTGGTTGGAGGATTTGGAGAGAGCAAGTATCTTCATAGTCGCCTTGAGAATACCTTTACCTCAGAAGAGGCCAGGGTTCTCCAAGTAGATGGAGCGTAGGTTTAGCAACCTGCTAAAACGCGAAAGATACATTTTACTTACAGCCATAGTTGGTCGGCGATATACCGTGGTGCGTGTATGTGGGGATTGGAACAAGTACAAAAGCCTCATCTGTCGCCAACAGCAAAGGACCTGCCGCACTATAACACCATTGACCCCCCGTTGACGCCCAAGATGGAATCGACTATCGTTTCACGCATCTCGAGATACATCTATGGAGTCCCTATCATGGAAAACTTTGACTCGAAGAAACACCTTTAGCGGGACCGTGTTCTTGATCATAGCAATGGCCAATATGCAGCAGATAACCAGATGAGATGGCTGTTGAAAAGAGTAGGCGACCCGAAATTCAGCTCGTGATAGTAACTGTTAATAACCTCCAGGGCGAGATGATGCGAGAGAATGATATACTGCCGATCGATATCCAACAAGCAGTGCACGGTATCGGCTGGACCAGCACGGGCGCCCGCGAGTTCTCGCAGGTCTTGCTCTACTCTGACCAACCAGAGGCGCCCACTAGAAGGGATGATAGTAAGTGGTTTCTTATGCAATTCAAGTTGGATAGAACGATTATCTCGATCGCACCAGGCGTTAAGAAACTGTGCGAATTAAGCTTCGTGATCCTGTTGAGAAAGGGAAGTGGAGAGATTGCATCTTCAACTTAATGGTGATTCTGGGGAGTGCAACTCTTGAGTTTGAATTGTACTATCATGGATATCGGGTGGCTCATGCAGAGGCAAAATTTGCACAAGATGATTGAGAAGATGAATATTTGGCGGAGTATACTTTCGGCTAATTATCTAAGGTTGTTCTCTCAAGTCGTTATCTTAACTTAGACAGGCGCAAGATACGTTGCTCACCGTAATGACTTGTCATACGTAGTATAATTGACGTTGCGACAATACGGACGTTTTGGTCCGAAAGGCCCGGATCGAATTCGAATTCACTCGATTGGGTCGAACCCGGGGAGATGATTGGTTGAATTAAGTTCATAGGATACGGCTAGAACGGAAAGCTGTCGGCTTAGCTATGACTGGATCGGACTAGGGGCGTACTACAAAAATTACATAAAAGAGAGGGATTGTATGGTAGCTTCGAGAAGCATCGTGAGTATGTGAACGAACCTAGAGCTAAGCTTAAATCAGTGCTGGCGTTTGGTGAGAATGGTACATAAGAACTATACGTGTAATTCTAGAAATATCTTGAGTATCAATATAAGCCAATGGACATGTAAGGACTATTGGTCAACGTGGTTAATAACGTAATGGTTGAGAGCATAGAATTAAGATTTAATAATCACATGCAAGATTTTGAACATCCTTATCGCTTACATACCTCCTTGCGCTTAATATCCAGTTAAAAATATAGGCCCCTGCCGGCGGTTAGATTGCATACCTCATAGGAGGTAGTGTAGTAATGTAGATAGGTAGATGTAAGAATCTACACCATCTTACCTATCGGGCCTATAATTGAGATATTTTCTATACGCGCAGACATGAGTCAAGGAATAGGAAAGATCGATAATAAATGAACCTGGGTTAATTATCGTTATTGTCAAATGAAGGCTGCTTATTAGCATTTGATAAAACAATGTGGTATAATATGATACTTCCCTGCTTTTGGGTTTTGGATAGACATGATCGGGTCATAGAGTTCCTGTCGCATGAACGGGAGCAAATCAAGCTATCTTCTAGCTGTGGCTTAAAAGTATCAGGATGTTTGTAGATATTTTAGTTCCATATAAAAGGTTAGAAAGTCCACGATTTTTCAATGTTTGAGATGAGCGCATCTAATAGTGTCGTAATACAGCATGGTTAGCGGCAACTAACTTCAGCCTGACACTTGGATAACAACTGATACCTTACCCGACGACCCCGCAGTGCCCCGCTAAAAAAGGTCTTTAAATTACGTAGTTGGCCAAGGCGTAACGGACCAAAGCTCCCTAGAAGTAAATAAGAGAAGTAAAGAAGGTGGGTTGGTGGGGTTGGTCTTGCTCTGGCTTCTGGGCGGGGCTGGGTTCTGAGGGATTTCGCTGCTTTTGCATCTTGATTGCATCAAACCAAGGCTTTAACCCAACCAGATTGCGCGCTTGAACATGTAAATACATACATATAACATACTGCTCTACACCTAAAACTATCCCCGCCTAAAAGCGAATCAATCACCTACGAAACTTCTATGCATCGCTGCGGCCCCTCCCCTCTTCCCTTCTCCCCTATCAACATTAGAACTTGATACTTCCTGTCATCAGTCGATCACGCATTTAGTAAAACGCCACTGGGTTTTTGAGCGAATCACGCTTCCTTCTCACCACTCGTGCTCTGACTATCTTCTGTTGCGTCACCTCTTCTTTCACTTAGACCTTTATAGTTCGAATTTGTATTGCCGCGGCTAAACATAAGGCTCTACAAGATTTCCCTTTCTCCCACCTTAAGCGTTTGACTCTCGCCTCATATTCTGAAGTGCGATCGCATCGACACGGTCCTCGCTTACTGGAATCGTAATTTGCAAGTGAACAATTAAGTTACTAAGAACTACAATCATGCCCGAGAGCGATTCTTCCTCCACCGGCGACCGCCGGCTGTTGCTGGTATCAAACCGTCTTCCAATTACGATAAAACGAAAAGAGGAGGGGAATTACGACTTCTCCATGTCCTCCGGAGGTCTGGTTACTGGCTTGAGCGGTCTGAGCAAGACGACAAGTTTTCAATGGTACGGCTGGCCTGGCCTGGAAGTCCCCGAAGCCGAGATACCCGTAGTGAAGCAGCAGCTCAAAGAGCAATATAATGCGCACCCCATATTCGTCGATGACGAACTTGCCGACAGGCATTATAACGGCTTCTCAAGTATGCCTAATCCGTCCCATGGAAAATACTTCATTAGTTAATGCTGATTTTAACTTGTAGACTCGATCCTTTGGCCGCTGTTCCACTACCATCCCGGCGAGATTACCTTTGACGAGAACGCTTGGGCTGCTTACAAGGAGGTCAACAGGCTCTTTGCCAAGACAGTTCTGAAGGACGTTCAAGATGGCGATCTGATCTGGGTACACGACTACCATCTCATGCTCTTACCTGAAATGCTACGCAATGAGTTGGGCGGCCGAAAAGACGTAAAGATCGGCTTCTTCCTCCACACCCCGTTCCCTAGTAGCGAAATCTACCGCATCCTTCCTGTTCGCGAAGCGTTACTCGAAGGTCTTCTGCAGTGCGACCTGATAGGCTTCCATACCTACGACTATGCTCGCCACTTCCTCAGCTCCTGCTCGCGTATTTTAGAGGCCCCGACTACACCAAACGGCGTCGAATACAGAGGAAAGTTTGTAACGGTTGGAGCGTTCCCCATTGGAATAGATCCGGACAAATTTGTCGAGGGGTTGAAGAAGCCAAAAGTTCAGGAGCGAATCGCCGCACTGTCTCGTAAATTCGAAGGTGTAAAGTTAATTGTAGGTGTCGATCGCCTTGACTACATCAAAGGTGTTCCGCAGAAACTACATGCTCTCGAGGTGTTCTTGACAGAGCACCCAGAGTGGATCGGCAAGATTGTGCTTGTGCAAGTGGCCGTGCCCTCAAGACAAGACGTTGAAGAATACCAGAATCTTAGAGCGGTCGTCAACGAGTTGGTGGGAAGAATCAATGGTCGGTTTGGGACGGTCGAGTTCATGCCCATCCACTTCTTACACCAAAGCGTCCAGTTTGACGAACTGTGCGCCCTATATGCGGTTTCGGATGTCTGCCTCGTAAGTTCTACGCGAGACGGAATGAACCTTGTGTCGTACGAATACATTGCAACTCAGAAAAACCGCCATGGTGTTATGATCCTCTCCGAATTTACGGGCGCCGCCCAGTCGCTGAACGGTAGTCTGATTGTGAACCCGTGGAATACGGAAGAGCTTGCTAATGCGATCCACGACGCCGTTACCATGTCCCCCGAGATGCGCGAAGCCAATTATCGCAAGTTGGAGAGATACGTCTTCAAATACACCTCGGCATGGTGGGGCCAAAGCTTTGTTAACGAGTTAACCAAAGTCAGCAGCGCCCACAGTCACGGGGTTGATAGTAAAGCTGGCCCAGACGCGAAGCCGATGCTAACCAGCGAAGTTGGTCGGGCATTGTCGGGGGTATTTGAGACTGTCAAGGCTGCTACTAGTGCGGCTGCGCCATCAGGTGGTGCCCTTGGTTTGCTGAAATAAAGGGGGAGCGTTGGTCGGGTTAATTATCGATTGGCTAGAAGCAGCCCCTCAGGATAATGTATGGGATAATGTCTACTCGGTGGTCTATTAATGCTATTAATAGCCAACATCACCTAAGCCTACATTATTGAAGCGGGCATATTTGCTTGAGGTTGAATATATAGATGATGAAGATGATGACGATGAGATAAGGCGACGAAGAAAACGGAAAGCATATGATGAAAACAAGGTCTGGGACGGAGTTTATGGGATTGGTAGATATTGGGCAACGGAGCCTTGGGACACGGGTTCGTAGAAATGTGCATAGTACCATTTTCAAAAGTTCATACAGTCGTCATATTGCCTGAATGATAGGTGGTAATTATTTATAATTATGGCTTGATAGCTACCATACCATGCAACTACTTGAGTGAGACTATCTGAGTGAAACTACCTTATGAAGAAGCCTTCGTGAAGTGTCTAAGAAGATATGTACCTACCTACATATCAGTACATAGGTACATCCTGCTGTGTACCGTGAGAAAGAGTGGGGATATTAGGGGGTAACAATTAAGAAATGACGACCAAATTCGCGGAATTGCTGCCCTTACGTACGACTTTGTCTTCTTCCACTTCTTGGATACCTACTCTCAGGAACCAGTACAGGCCTATCGGGCAACGATATAAAAAAAAAATAAACACCCAAATAATGCCGAAATCCCTCTATCTAACTTCATACTCGGATCACATTCGTATTCTTGGTCCTGCAGTAACCGCAATCTCTCGTTGCTTCGACGTCGTAGTCGGGCAGGAGCACTAGGAGTGACATGTACACGTTGATGCTACCGGCCTTGCTATACGCGTCGACTACGCGGCTGCCGTCACTCAACGGAATGCGCCGGATACCCCATGGCGAACTGATTCCTTCGTGAATATCAGATGTGAGCGCCGTGGGCTTGAGCCACCGTCGTGTTTGCGCCGGCGGTAGAAGCATGTGCCGGAAGATAGCGCGGCCGAGACGCGACAGGTCGCCTGCCGATGAGTACATGTTCCCAGTTCTTCGCTTTGGCATTAGTATCACCAATGGTGCGGATAAGAATAGGGCCAGGATAAACATACGGGCTTGCCTCGCCAATACTAAACGACCAATTATCCTCTTGGCCCTGGGGGATGACACCTAGCCTGTCATCGGGCTTCTGGTAGAACGTGTTCTGGAGGCCGAGCTTGTCGATAATATCAGCCTGCAGCATCTCCGCGTACCGCTTCTTTGTGATGGCTTCGAGAGCGTAGGATAATATCTGATATCCCGCATTTGAATATCCTGCTGTCCATGATGGCGAGAAAGACGGAGGGACGTCGGCTAAGCCGGAGAAGAATTCTAGTGAGACTCCTGTCAGATATTTCGGCATGTCTTTCTACTACTCTCCTGCCTTTCGTCCCCTCCGGTTCCCTATATCCCCTACCCCTTTTGTATAGGAAGACGCGCTTCGGATTTTTATGGGTGCTGACTTACGGGCACGATTACACTTTATAGCCTCTCCGCACACTGGTGTTTCGTTCCTGGGAGCTGGTGGGAATCCCTGAGATTGCAGAACGGTCTGGTTATGCTCTTGTGTTAATTCTCCCTCGATGGCATCTAATAAATTGATTTCACAGTGTCAGCTTGGAAATCCTTCTATATTTCCGTTTCCTCCTTTTCCCCCTGTTATCTAACTGCTTGTCCCATAACCTTCATGTCATAATAAGGACGAAAAGCACTCACAATCTCTTACAATACCCGCCATATGACTCGCCAGGTCCTGTAGCGTAATGCTATCCCAATCAACATTCATGATAGGGTCGTATTGTGCCTTTCCGGCGAGCAACTCAAGCTCTGGGACCCATTGCGTCACGGGCGTGTTCCAATATGTGTCTCCAGCCTCGACCAGGAACGTTAGAATGGTAAAGATTTTTGTGACACTACCAAGTCTGTACACGGTATTTCCGTTGATGCTTTTCACACCAGGGGTGTCAGCTACTAGTAGGTCCGTCGCTGTGTGGTAATGGCTCCATACAGGCTTGTCTTCATCTGGATCGGACGCCGAGAAGACTTGAATCGACCACGACGTGCCGTTTGGGTTCGCGCTCGGGTTCATGCCCCGGGCATCAAAGGTCGCCGTCAGGTTTGCGATCGCTGTTTTAATTCTATCGGAAGAGGCAAGTGCTGTCGGCTTTGGGAATGCTGGACCCGGGTACGGACAGTTGGGAATACCACTGACCGGGAGGATTATCTGCGCCGCGAGCAGCAACGCTGCCACGGAAAAGAATGGAAGCGACTTCATCGCGACGAGGCCACCACCTTACAAGAAGAAAATTAAAATAAAGGATAATAGAAGGGGTCAGGAATGGGCTACCCTAGAAACACCACATCACCAACGGACGCGCACAGGATCGTCTAGCAACCGTTTTTTTTATAGAATCGGGCAGGGGGACTAAATAGCCAGTGCTACGTCTGGGCGTCCCTAGACTTAAGCTTATGGCCGCGACATTGGGATCTCCTCAAGCCCATAACCTATTATTCACCCGAAAACATGGTCTTATGAACCCGTCCAAGCTAGGGACTCGGTCGAACCGGGTCAGCGGCGGCGCGGGATGTCTCGATGGGGACAGTTACATCGAGACATCTGGAGACATGTGATAGTACCATGATGACGAAGTAGACCGATTTATCGTGTCCTGCGTATTGCCTATCTCCAATCCAGAGACAAGTGGACAGCGCAATAAAAGGGGGAAGAGACAGGTGAGAGGTTCACCACATTTGGTACCACATCTCACGATATTAGTCTCCAAAAAAACACAAAGCTCTAGTAAGCTATCATAATGCCGCGGACCTGTTTTAGCTACGTAGCATGATCGTCAACGTCGTATGGCTGCGACCTGACCTACATGTGGATTTTGGCTGAATGCAAGTTGCCCGATCTTTTACGGTATTGGGGAAAGTCCAAAGGATAGAAATAACCATATATCAATCATAACCGTACCACCAAATCCTGATCTAAATACTACTTCGTAAATTCGTTACTCATTGGTGATTGTTTGGTAACATGGTAATCTCATTTCGGAGCGTAGTAAATTCGAATTGTGTGCAGCATCGCCAAGTTGTCTCAGAAGTCTATCTACCTACCATATTACACGCATAGACCCAAGCCTCTTACCACACCCCTTTCCATTTATATAGATATCCTATTCCCATCCCTCATAAGCCATTTAATGCTACATACGTTGCTTATGGTTGTTATCGTAAGTATGATGACACCGTGCAGGAGCGTTCATATAAGTAATTCGCCGAGCGAGACTCCTAACTAACCACACACTATCCTATACTCTTTAACGAGCAAATCCCGCGCTCTACGTGCCACGCATGCAACAATCTACCGAAGATAAAGAAGTATAAGCTATACCGCATGCTTCCAAACGTTTTCTTAGAATCAGGGTAGTTAGATATGATGTGCTTCCATCATACCAAACGAGAATGGGAAAAGGCCATTAGGAATGATTCCTAAGGGGGTAGCATCGTAAGAGAGGATAGCAATAGATGAACACGTACCTACCTATCATATGGGGAAAAGGGGGGGTAGTGACACGATTCGTTCGGGCACACGGTTAGATTATCCTACTATCCCCAACGTTGCAGTTAAACACACGGCGCGACTTGTAGATAGCCCAAATGTCCACCAAGCTACCTAGGTAGGTAGGTACACAATGTGAAATATTCACAAACGGAATATTGATAACTAGAGTAAATTACTAACTACCTATTTACCTCCTAACTAAGGTGAAATCACCAATATCGTGTAACGAGTATCAGGTATCACCTTAAGCAAAAATGGCTCGCCTCAGGTCTGTGAATGGACACTAGTTTCCGTCTCCTCCCGAACGCCACTGGGGTATGTATCGTATGAAAAGTGCGATCTCGCCCTTAACACGAGGGTAACTTGGAAAGAACAAATAACTCAATTGCGAAATAATCCATGTGGTATTTTCTCAGAAACTCAAACTTAGTAAGGCGAGTTGACCACATCATCTTTACCAAGCTTATAGCGACCACTCGCCCGCGTGCTGACACGTCCCGAACTTCGGCTCGGTGTGCCTAGCCGTTGAAAATCCCCCGCAATACTCTCTCTCGTAGGCTTCTTGAGATGCTGCTTGCCAACCATATTTACCCAATTCGGTAAGGTAACAATAACGTTCTGGTCTGTGCCAAACTTAAAGTCGTCGGCCTTGACAGTATCCTCGTAACGTTTGATGATGTATGGTGCCTTAGAGCCACGAATGACTTTATCAAGGTTCCAGTCAACAATGTATGGGCCGGTTGCGGTGATAATGGATGTCTCGCCGTTTGTCTTGCTTGTGTTGAACCGAGCAGGAGTGAATGAGACACCCTTCCCAGTTTCGTGATGGAATTGAGCTACATGCTCAGGATTTAATGCCAGGCGACGAGGTTGAGGTTTAGAATCTGCCGCAAATGGCTTCTCAAAGCCGAGTTTGCCCTCATTCTTACCAGACTTTTGAAGCGCATCGATGAGTAGTAGGTATGTACGGCAGGTTGCAAGCACCCAACGACCGTCCGCAGACACATCGAGACCAACAATAGGCTCGCCCAAGGCTGGAATTACAGTCTTCGCATTAATACCTAGGCGATCAAAAAGTCGGATGTCGCCCTTGTTGGAGGCGACAGCTACGTATCCCTTTTCTGTGGTAGATACCGCAGAGAAATCATTCTTTGATACGTATTGCTTGAGCTGGGAGTCGACCAGCTTGTTTCCGGACAGACGAGGGTCAACTCGGAATAAGGCGTTGCGAGAAATACCAAGGAAAGTAGGTTCGTGGGTCATCTGCGCAAATTTATTTTCCGGCGCAAATGTGACAACGGGAATGTCATCATGGACCTTCCACTCATCAACGACCTTTCCATACTCGAGATCCATGCGATAAAGCTTATTGGGGTCTGTGTCGTTCTGCAAGATTAGGTTGCGATCCTCGTTGTGCAACATGACTTTCTTGGGAACGAAGGATTTGCCATTTGGAGTCTCAACCTTGGAGATATTGGTTGTGAATTCCAAGTGGTTTTTAGGAGTATGCTTAAATACGCCAATTCTAGGCCCTCTGACGACAAAGGAACGATCGTGCTTGTATCCAACAGCCAACGCGGAATTCGTATGAGGATCCTTAGGCTGAGTCTCGACATCGTCTTGTTCCTCATCGCTATCATAATTTTCGCTCTGCGGCGCATCATCCTCTTCGGGTTCTTCGACTTCGGGTTCCTCTTCCTCTTCTTCTATAGGCGCATCCTCCATATTCAGATCTTCGAAAGCATCCAAGACATACTGACGGTCCTGCTCTTTGACCTTGGTCCACTTCACTTCATTCAGCTGCTCCCAGAGTGCTCTCATTAGACCATCCTGGAATCTTTCAAGGGTCTTATTATCCTTGAATCTCAATAGCCAGGAGTAAGCAGAGCCATCCTCGGTAAATTGGTTGAAGATAAAAGAGAGAAACTCGAAGTTAAATACCGGGTTGATATCAGCAACGACTGGAATACCAAGCCACTGGCGATCTGCACTAGCAATATGCAGCCAGTAGTTCCAATTACCAATATCCGACACTTGAGCTGTGACGGATGAGTCCTGAAGGACAAATGCGCCGGAAGGGAAATCAAAGAAGTGCAGCTCTCCGATCTCCATCGCAAAAACCTCTAGCGGTTCGGGCTGGGCTGGGGGCTTTGGAGGCCCTGCCTGCTTAGCATGTTGTGCCTCAACTTTTCTTTCTTCGTAGGTCTCAGGCTCAGGCTCCGCAAGTACAGAAGCTGCGGATGGTATACTGTCTCGCTTGGTACCAACGTTAGCTTCGTTCTTTAGCTGGAACATAGCGTCGGAGGATTCGATTGATCTTGCGAGCGTTGGGCTATGGATAGGACTAGCCTGAGGGATAGGCTGCTCTTCAAAAACAAACTGTTGGAGGTCGGCCGCAGATGCAGTAGAGTGAGGTTTTCGGTACTTGCGCTCGTACTGACACTGTCTTGCGATGCGCTCGAATGCCTCAACTTGGGCGGAGCTAGTCGAAGGATCGCAGACGAATTCGTAAACGTCGCCAACGTCTCCGCTCAAGTCCTTCCAAGCGAGAACCTTCTCTGATCCTTCCCTACCCTCAAAACGGAAGTGGAGAGCCTCGTCGAGTAAAAAAGTCTTCTCGTCACGCTCGGCAGCCAGTGCGTTAAGCTCTTCGTCTTCGCCTTCGTCGTCTGCTAGCTCAGCTTCACCCTCTTCGTAAACCCTTTGTATGACGAGTTGGTACTGGAAGTCTTGGCCAGTACGGCGAATTCGAGCAGTGGCGTCCTTGAAAATCAGCTCGGAGTATCCTTTAGGCGATAGTGGTCGAACTAGGTAGAGTTGACCTTGAGGCAACTCGATCATGGATTCTTGGCTACTGGTGCCGAAGATAAGCTTGCTGACTATTATATAGCAATGTTAGTCACATATTACATATGCATATCCCATTAACAAAGGAAACAATAATTATTGAGGTTTGCAGCAAAGACGTGTCTTCAGTAAGGCTGGCAGCTTGCCGACGAGGGGTATCACTCACCATTCTTGAGAACAAACATGTTGTCCCTTTATGCCTAGAAGAGGGATCTTAACTCGTAGAAGATTAAATTATTCCGAAAGAAAATGACCTCTCACAAAGCGATTGAAGAGCAAGCTCCAAATTCGATAGGAGTTCGTCGTGGCGCGGTTAACGCCAGATCTTGTTTTCTTTACGTTTTGGCGTCTGGTGGGAGAAAGCAGAAAATGGTGCGTCATAATAAAGCAATCCCACTTTGACCTTTGCCCAGGTAACCGCAGCCTTCTTACATATGTAGCACGCTAAAAGGCACGCACGCACGTTAAAGCAAGGGTTTCACGGAGTTTCAGAGGAGGGGTGTATGGAATTGTGGCGCTGTGGCGCTGTGGCTGTGTCGTGTAACTTTGAGCTCCTGTAGGTACCTAGGTAGGTATTATCTACCTATATATGCAATTAAACATATACCCCCTTTTATCATTTTCATCATTAATCTTTCGTTAGGTACCATTATTTCACCACCCCGTCGCTCATTCTCACACCTATCGTTTCTTCTTCCATCTCTAACTTCCAGCAAATGTCCAGCATGGGTTACTCCAGCGATAGTGAATCGAGTTTATTTTTCTTGTTGTCCCCATGATTCTCGCATTCACAACGTCGTAGCCACCGTTGGTGGTACAATTTCGACTGCTCATGCCCGTATCTTTCAACAGACTCCCAAACTTCATCGACCAGAAATGCAGCCACGACTTTATATCATTGTAAACCAGGTTGATGACTGATGTTTGGAAATATCTAAGTACACTGTATATATTAATAATTAGGGCTTTTGACATTGATTTCAAGCGAGGTAATTGTGCCGCTGTAAGGTGAAGCGGCCCGCAAATATTTAAGTCGATCTCGTCGTCAGCCTTGGAGGGGAAGTCATCCGGCGCTTGTTTCTATACTTCTGGTGGCCTTCGTATAACATTATATGAGTAATCAAACTTAAAGTGATCACTAATAATTAATACGTTTAACAAAGGATATCGGATATCGGACCTATATCTGGTACATAATACACGGCGATATCTATTTCCTTGGTAGGAGTCTTAAGTTTCGACTCTGTTCGCCCGGCGATAATGACCTTTCGCTTTTCGAGATGGTTTGCATGGATATATATATTGCAATACTCAACTTCGTATATATCGAAAGACGAAATATCTATCTACCCCCGAGCTGTGAATTACAGCACAGCGTGACTACCTCTATGAGATGCTGAGCATCGATATAGAGCCCAACTAGATTGCAAAGTCTAGGTAGGGCGTGATATACAGACGAAATATGTACATACATTAGCGCATAATATGGTACAGTACTGATACAAATCTATCCTCGTTTTAACCAACAAAAGAAAAGTAACGCTGGCCTTGCAGCTGATGATTGCATACCATGATAGTTGAATAACCATATTGGACCTTTTCCAATCTTTAGTCTTTCTTGTCTTGTTCTAATCGAACCTCGACCCTGCCATCCAGGCTAATAGGGCTCGAAATACGGTACTTCCCACCAAGGACCAGGTCTTTTGCGACCAGTTCCCTTGTACGGCCTAAACTCTCAATAGCCGCGATACGATCCAGAGTATCTTGGAGGAACTGTCGAAACCCGGGTTCACCACATATTTCCTTGAACGCGCGTTGCATGGGCACGGAGCTGGCACGTACGTGGGCTTCACTGCTTATAGTAAACAGATTTAATCGGTCAAGCTCTCGGATGAAATCCGCTCGAGTCATGACTTCCTGCGCCTTATGCATTGGGAAATACGGAAGAATATGCCCTTTTTCCGGGTCATAGATTCGTTCCATGTCATCTTCTCTGTCAACAAGGGCTAACGCAAGCACCATAGAGGCTGACTGTGGTAGAGGTTAGTGGGTTCTTGGGATACGGGGGGTTATTGTAAGCGGACTTAAAGCAGGAAGCTAACGCATGCACGTCTATCACGCGACTACCATGCTCGTCAAATATCCCATTACATGTACCAATGGAAGGGAAAACTCACCGAGAATTTCTGCTGATCCATTACGTCATCATCCATTTCGGATCCAAGTATGGCGCAAGAATTTAGAAACCATGTCTTTTCGATCTCCTTAATGAGATCACACGTATTAAGCATATCGCGTGACTTGGCTACGCGGTTTAAAAAGGAGAGCCGGCCCCCGACTTTATCATAGATCTCCTCGAGGACAGATGTATCCACATCCTCCGCAAAGTAACGATGTCGGTATTTTTGCAGGGCCATTATCGCTTGGGGCTTCGGCAGATCGTTAATTGGCATAACCACCATTCGCTCCGTAGCACGTCTTTTCAGTCGCTCATAGATCCAGTAGTCATCAGTTGTGAAGACGACCGAAACCAGGTTGGAAGCACACCAGGCCTCCGCCCGGTGCTGGAGCAGTTCTAATAAATCTTTGCCTTCATCATCATCTCGAATTAGATGGGTCTGGTTTATGATGAGGAGCAAGGGCTTGTTCTTCTTCGCTCGATGTATCAGCGCCACTTTCTCCAACTTATTCATCGCCCTTTCTATGTCGAGCAATGCTGTGGATTCTCTTGGACCACGCTCGCTGAAGTAGCCTCCGATATAATCCTCGTGGTACTCGTAATCGATTGCCTTGCCTAGTCTTATACGGAAGACTTCGACACTATTAGATGCTTCGAGCATAGCGCAACCATCTCCATCCACCTTCCTCATAGCTTCGATTAGCATGCTGCTTTTTCCGCATCCTTTATCGCCCATCAGCAGGTAATAATGACCCGTCTCAGCCGCTGAAACAATATCGTCTATCCTAGCCTGCTCTTCTCGGATGACCCAATTGGGTGGCGCTGGTACATTTTTCCCTGCCAATGCCAGAATTGGCTCGGCCCCTGGCTCAAATGCGTGGTGAATCTTCTGGAGCTGTAACCACTTATACGATTGATGATAAGCATAACCAGCGCCAGCAAAGCCAAGGCCTAGAACTACGACAGAAGCAAAGGTAGTAGCTGCGGCCTCGCCCATTTTAGAGAACAATGACTGACTTGCTTCTGGCTCCGGGCCAATCTGGTACCTCATAGTCATTGTTGTGGAGAACGATCGCTGTTGTGGGGGCCAAACCAGCCCAGCGCGTGTCGAGGTAGCATTGAGGTGCTTACATGCTGGCCTCCTAAGGGGGGCAATCCGGCTCGCTAGTCCCGGCAGCATCGTAAATATAATTATTGGTCATGAAGAGAGCTGGTACAACTGCTAGCTTTGCCGTATTTCCGAGAATTGAAGTGAAGAGTGACAGAAACGGGAAAAAGTCGCTAAGGAGAGTCCGGGAGATTGCGTGTAGGTCACCTCCTTGTAGGAGCCACACTTATCGGAGGCCTTCTAAGATTTCTCGGTAGTGGCGCAGCTTCACCCAAACAACCGGGTTTGCCCCTATTGTTTTATATGACGTCTGGTGGAGGTACCTTTGATGTACAAAGCAAGTACGTAGGTACGTAGGTACATACCTACATACATATAGGTACCTAAGTACCTACCTACATGTATCTAATCCTCATAGTCATCGAGAACCTCAAGACTTCGTGAATTGCAGACATATGTAGGCCAATTTGGGCCTCAAAATGAACAAAGAGAAGAAGCGCCTTCTTTTGCTAATATAGCCAGTCACGACGATGTACCTATATAAATATATTCTTCAGGTAGATGCACCTAAACAGCCCGTGTAGTGCTATCGCACGGTAGCCTATTTAATATATGCTGAATTGCTTCAAGAGATAACCAACAATTGGTTTAAATGTCCAAAATTCCAACTCTGCAATCTCTTGGGAGATACGTCATCTTTGTCAATTATAATTTCGGTGTATGTTTTGGCACTTGACTGCCGGCAGAACCAGTGACTCTCAAACGTCCCGCAGTTCACAGCTCACCATTTCAGATTCTCCCCACGCCGACCTGGTTGTGCATAGCATCATTTCCGCACAACATTTTTCTTTTCTATTCCACTCCGTTTCTTGCAATTCCCACAGGCCAATTTTGTTAAACCAAAACTATCTGGTTTCGGCGCACCTCATACATCTTGATCTGATAACCACGACAACTTCTGCCCTTTTTCAACCGTTATACCTTTATGAAAAATTAGGCACTTACTATTATCATACCAATCATCCTCTTGTGGTGAATTCAAAGCCCGGTCGCATATTCTATTCCATATTCATCTGGGAATTTTACAAAGTAAGTCCATCAAATATCCAACTTTGTTATTACTATTAAAAAATACTAACAAAACACTCAAGATACAACTTCATTCACAGTCGCGTCGCGTCACGTCGCGTCGCATCAGCAATCATGTCTGAAAGACGCCACAAATACATTCTGTATCCACCGCCTGACAAAATACCAAGCCAGGCGTCAAGTATACCCTCACCTATACCCTCGAGGGGACTTCGCACCCAGAAGCGTGGCAATCCATCCACAAGCTCACAGCCCGAGATGGAAGAAGAGATTACGAACAATATTGTTAATGTCTCTCCCCTAAGAAGGTCAGTCGAAAGCTTGATTGACACGTACATGTCCCCAGAGGATGCATCGTTTCTAAAGACAAACCTCTTTAGTCAACCGACCCTCGAGTCTCGCATGGAACCAGAAGAGGGTCCAACGGAGACTGCTTATTTATCTTCTATTCATGAGCCATTGTCCACACAGAAGTCATCATTTGCAACGTCTTTCAAGACTCCCTCGTCACGAAGTGTGACGTTTGCCTTGCCTAATGAGGCAGCTTTCGATAAGACTGTAGAAAGCTTAGGGGAGGGCTCTTCAAAGCCTTCTAGACTTCTAAGCATTAGTAGTTCTACCAACTACACAGAAGCGACAAGGGCAGATACCGGGGATATCAATCCTTCTAGAGACAACGGAGAAAGTCTTCAAGGTACGTTGTCTAATTAATGTTTCTTTCAAGGCTTTGCCTAGACCTATAAAGGCTATCTATCATCTGAAGTTAACTAAAGATCCATGGCTAACGGATTTGGGTGAAATTTAGATGGGTCAGTAGATGATGTAGATGTATCTGGCAAAGGACGTAAAGAAAAGAGAACGGCATGCCTTAGTAATGCCAAGGTTAAAGACCATGTTGCTGAATTCCAAGCTCTTGTCGGCCCTGGATATCTCGGTGCCTCAACATACGTCGCCGATCCTAGGCCTACTGCCAATCGTAGACGTTTTGCTAGTGAGGACAGATCTGACAGTCATACATCTGTCGGCGACCGCCAGCACATCGCCGACCACCAGTACATCGCCGGCAACCCGCGAGTCGTCGGCAGCCCGCATATCGACGATGGCCCTCAAGTCGACGACCGCTTGCATGTCGGCGATCCTAATCCCACTATTTATTCCAAGCACAAATCCAAAACGGATCCAGGTCACGTCCCTCCACGTCTACCAACAATATTTCAACAAGAGCCACCCTTCCCGCCTCCAAACTTCCCACCACCACCTCCGCCTCCACGCCACCCAAGAGGACAAATTGTCACGGGAGCCAAACCACTCCATCACGAACAGGCTGCGTTGCCTGAAAGTCAGTCTTCTACGAACCTGCGTAGATTATCGGAAGGAATAGCTGGAGGTGGTATTTTTCTACCTGAAGAAACAACAAGCGCGTTGACGGAGGACGTGGTACCTAGAGAACCACTAACGGCAGCTACGGTGCGATTCCCTCTCCTTGAAGATGATGATTCAGTAGTTGAGTCTTCGACCTACTCACTTAGCCTACAGTCTGAGGCTGAATTACTGGCCGGCCCTGTTACGAATAACGAAGACGGCCCGAGATCACGTACAATGATACGTCAGGAGATGATGGACCTAGAGCAAGAAGCCTCCATTATTTCGGAGAAGTCCGAGAAGACGGACGCACAGGGCTCTGATTGCTACAGTAAGTTTGTTTCCTGAGCATAGATCGCGAAAACAACCTGACCGTGAACAGATCGCAGCCTAGAGCACCAGGAGCACCAGGAGCACCAAGAACACCCGCACATCATGCCGGGACAAGAGAACGAGACCGATTTGGTCGTTTCTGCTCCGCAGAGCCATTCTGGTAAGAAAATATCTTCTCTCGAGCTTTAAATTTTATTTTTCTATTTGTGTCATGAGCTTACGGGACCTACGTACAGAATCTCCTTTGGCCCATCGCGAAACAAGCCAGGACGCACAACGCATCTCGCGAACCCATTGTAAGGCCACTCTACTTCTATGTATTCACTGGATCACTTGTTAACCTTTGATATCTACAGTGACTCCCCAAAGCGTAATGGACGCCACCTCGGAACTCGAGCAACTTGCTGGAAGCTATTCGCCGGACCCGCATCCGAACACGCCTCTCGTCGAACGATTCCATAGAACCCTTCACCGAACTCTTCACCGAGAGGTAGATCCCGAAGAATCGGATCTTGAGGAGGCTCCTAAAGCCCCAGCGACTGAGCCCCAGGGATCTCGCCGTTCCCGCCGAGGTACTGACCAGATTCATCCGTCGTCAGTCATTGCTGCGAGCACCCCTTCTCGAGCCTTGGGCAACGAGAATATCCGAGCTATCATCCGCGATGAGATGACCGATTTCCAAGCCAATGATTACACTGGCAGAGTCAGCCGACCAGCTGCTTTAGCAGCATTGCAGCATAGTCTGTACCAGCAACCTCTTCGAACCGAAGCCGGTATGCGAACTTTCATCCGCCATCAGGTCATATTGCGCGCGCCTGGAATCTCTGCGTTCTAGAGCAGTGCCGAGCTTCACGCGCACAATACTACGGCCGAAGACCGAATCTTTGAAGAACTTTCGCAGGCTATCGACCGCGAAGAGCAGGTTGGTCAGCCTGCAGGCCCGCAGGATGATCCCTTCTATTACAACCCCCACCATGGCCTCTTCCAGAATGTACTAAACGTTCCCAACGTGTCGGTCCACGAGCATGCGCACCATAGCCCCCATGTGCACCATCCCCCCCATGCGAACCACGTACACCACGCGCCCGCACCCATCATTTCGGAGCCTGCGCCCCGTGTACCCTCGGCCCTTAGCTCAACCGCGAGCCGCCAGTCACGACAGGGATCACAACAGCATAGCAATCCGGGAAGTGGTCTCTCCGTGAACCCTATGTGGCTTGATACGGATGACCAGTTTGTCATGAGGCCCGCTCCAGGCCCGTTCCTATACTCGCCCGTAGACCCGGAAGAGCAGAAGCGTAAGGACGAGGAGAAGCGCATGAAGCGTCAAGAACGCGAGAAGGAGCGCGCCCAGAAGAAAGACGAGAAGGCCAAGGCCAAGGCCAGCCTGAAGGTTGAGAAGCAGGTGCGAAAGACAACTTCGCAGCAGTCCGACTCGGTGAATTCTATGACTCTCAGAACCGCGAGCAGTTTCTCCGGCTCTCTACGCCGCGCATTCCAGGCGCTGAAGAAGCCGTCCGTTGCCACTCCCACTCTTCCCACGGCTGACGAAGGCGAGCACGATGAGGAGGAGGGCCGAGAGTAAGGAGGTCGAGTGAGGATAATGGGGATGGGAGCCCGGCCTAGGAGTAGAGTAATCCTCCTGAGGCGATGATCGACTGATCAAGAGAGAGGGTGAAAGAGGAGGATATCATTTGCTTTATTGCGAAACAAAAGAGAAATAGGGGGAAAGGGGGCGTACCAGGAACTTCATGTAACTAATTGCCAAGGATGCCATACCTCTAAAGGTTGGCAGGATGAAGGTAACTAACCTAACGCGTTTGCCATTTTCTACTGGCAGAGACAAAAAGACTGGATGCTCTTGTTAATCATTAATCATATGCGTGATGTACTTGGCCGTACCATACCATACGACTTGATATGTATCTTTGCTTAATGGTTCTCAAGTGACCAGACTATTAAGTTAAGCTACCTTATTAATGTTGATTTTCTAAATTTATTCTAGAAGCTCTATTTGACTTCTATTTGCATATTAGCATCCATTGATTAGGTTGTAGCTATTTATGGTTGTAAGCTTCCGTCTTCGAACTTACATAAAACCGTATAAAGCCACGTATATATAGGTAGGTACCTATATCAACCTAGAGACTCAGCTATGGATTATTATATATGCAGAATAGGAGCATCCGAGTCGTAGCTAATTTACCGGTAGTGGTGTCGTTATCTTTGTGGGGTGTCGCGAGCTTAACCACCCCTTGTAAGTCGTGCTGAGACTTTCTCTAATTGGCTAGGTCTCGTCCAAGATCGTGGGGTCATTGGAGGTTCCCCAACGATCAACACCAGCCTCCCATAAACTCTCCTTCTCTTCTTCTTGCTCTTCCTCCTCCCTTTTCATCCGTACATTGTCAACCACAATCGAAGGAAATGGACTATAGGAAAGGCGAGCTCCCTCCTTATAGTGCCGTAGCTGCACCGGATTGGCGCAGGCGCTGGTCTGTACGGCGTTCTCGTGCTATTAAGTTGTTCGCACTGACATGCCTTGCATTTATCGTCTACGCACAATGGTGGCAAATGGATACTCGCCCAAAAGGGCGCTCAGTATCTCAACTATCAGTCGAGAAGTTGAGCGAGGATTTACGGACATGTGCCAAGCTACGCTCTAAGCCACAAGATCCCATTGGCCTAGGCCGGGAGCGGAATGCGCGTTATGTTGATGGGCACAGGCCTACTCTCATTAAAAACGCCACTATCTGGGTTGGCGAACCCGCGGACGGGACTACCGACGAGGATGCACGCGCTGGCAAGGGCTTTTCGTGGATAAATGCCGACGTCCTGTTGGAATACGGGCTCATCAAAGAAGTTCAGAAGGATATTGATGCTGGCTCACTCCCATCAGATATTTTGATATGGGATGCTAAAGGCCGTCAACTTACGAGTGGTATCATCGACATGCACAGCCATGCCGGCGTGGACAGTTTACCGGAATTAGCTGGGAACGATGACACAAACGAGATGGGCTCTAATATAACCCCATACATCCGTTCTATTGATGGCATAAATGTATTCGATCACCAGATCCAGGTCATAAAGTCTGGAGGGGTAACGACAAGCTTAGTGTTACCGGGTTCCAGTAACAACATTGGCGGCGAAGCCTTCGTTATTAAACATGCCGTCGGTATACCTGATGGTCGCAATGAGACTTCGATAAATGATTTATTGGCTGATCCGGATCGTTCCTGGAGATACATCAAAATGGCTTGTGGAGAGAATTCTAAGCGAACCTACGGTAGAGTTGGCGAGCATGGACCTACTAGCCGACTTGGGGAGTCTTGGGAATTTAGACATGCTTTCGAGCAGGCCGCAAAGCAAGTCCAAGCTCAAAACGACTGGTGCACCCTGGCTGAGTCCACTGGTGTTGAACATATGGATAGCTATCTGCCCCAAGACTTGGAGTGGGAGACACTAGCTGCGGTGCTACGTGGACACGTTCATGTTAATACCCATTGCTACACAGTCCCAGATCTGGAAGCATTTGTGGACCACACCAACGAGTTCAAATTTCCGATCCGAGCGTTTCATCATGCTCACCAGACGTTCCTCGTTCCTGAAATCCTTAAACGAGCATATGGTGATAGCCCACCTGCATCGGCCCTGTTTGCCGATAATATGTGGTACAAGGCCGAAGCCTATATCGGATCTGAATATGCTGGCAAGGTGCTGTACGAAAACGGACTCACCCCTATTTATGTGAGCGACAATCCAGTTCTAAATGCCCAGCATGTCGTCTTCGAAGCCGCAAAGGCATTCGGATATGGATTGCCTTACCATGCTGCTTTGGCTTCAGTTACAACAGCTCCCGCTGAGCGACTTGGTCTTGGCCAGCGAATAGGCAAGGTTAAGCCTGGATTTGATGCAGATATTGTTGTATGGGATAGCGACCCATTGAGTGTCGGTGCCGCGCCGGTCCAAGTCTGGATAGACGGGACAGCGCAGTTTAAAGATCCTGTCGAGTTGAAGAAGCCGTTTACTGCCCCTCGTAACTTTACGCCGGGAGCTCCTACTGCCGAAGAAACAGTCAATGCAGGCGACGTAGTCTTTACAGGGGTTTCCAAATCGTTTCTACCATCCCAGCAACATGATTCCCGTGACGGAGATTTTACTGTCGTGATTTCGCGCGGTAAAATCGCTTGTGTAGGAACCTGCAAAACTGAGCTTGAGATAGCTTTGAAATCAGGAGTTAAAATCATCCATCTCGAAAACGGCCATCTAACTAAACCGTTCACGGTATTCGGCTCTCTTCTCGGACTCAATGGCATCGACGCCGAACAGGATACCGACAATGGAGGTAGTCCGGAAATATTTAGTCGAGGTATTGACGGGTTGGCGCTTGAGACAAAGAAATTACATTACGCGTATAAATACGGTGTAACTAGAGCCATTTCGGCACCCAAATATTCGGGACAAGCGACTCATCAAGGCACCAGCGTGGGGTTCCGTACTGCTGCGAAGCACGCCCTTGACGATGGTGCTATATTTGTTGATGACGCAGCCGTACACTATACGTTGGATTTGAGCGCGAAGCGTGGTAGCACTTCGATCTCGAACGCTGTCAATATATTACGCCACAAGCTGATCGAGGCTTCTACTTCCAATACTACCACCGCAGACCCGTACACCGAAGCTGCATTTTTAAGTAAAGTCATCGACGGCTCTCTGCCATTGGCTATCACCGTTCACAGCGCCGATGTCATCGCTACGCTCTTAAAAGTTAAAGAGTCTGTCGATAGTGCTATTGCTTCTTCCCGAGGTAGTGGAAGGATCTCTCTTATCATTATCGGCGGTGCCGAGTCTTTCCTGTTGGCAGATGAGTTGGCAGCAGCGAATGTGGGTGTTGTGCTCAACCCCCTGCTCTCGTACCGTAACTCGTGGGACCAGCGGCGGGCACTGACCGGGGCGCCTCTAACAAACGGTACCGCAATAGACAGGCTTGTTGAGGCCGGAGTTCGTGTAGCTATCGGCATTAATGAAGACTGGTTAGTTCGCGACGTAGGGTTGCTTGCTGGGATTGCATATAAAAACAGCCAGGGTAGGCTTAGTGAGAAAGACGCTCTAGATTTGGTCTCGGATAATGTGTATGAATTGTTGGGACTCAAGAGAAATGATGATGCAGGAGAATTTGTAATGTTTGAGGGCAATCCTTTGGAGATTGGAGCAAGGGTTCGGGTAGTAGGGGGTGGTGTAAGAGATGAGGTTACGATATTTATGTAACTACCTAGGTGTAATGTAAGTACCTGTTTACCTATACCTAGGTACCTAACCTAGGTAGGTACCTATTCTGCTTCTGTTTCTAATCCTAGAGCAGCTTATCGGCAAGTGTGGACGCTATCACATATGAGGTAGTGTCTACCTATATTATAGTCTACAGGGCTGAATATCTTATCGTGTTTTAATTTCCACAAAATGTATAAAGAACTGCACGAAAGTGGAGTAAGACCTGCAGCTCTGGTAGCACATCACATAGGTAGTCAAATCTACATTACCGTGGTACCTACATGTACCTCATAAGCATCTTAGTCTATTGTAAAAGAATTCCTGCTAATGTTAGAAGGAGCTAGGAAAATTTAAACCGCCTACCTAGGGAAGCCACGTTTAATATAAATCTTACACAGATAAGAGGTTAAGCAAGCAGTTACGTCAGTTGTGATTGTGCAAGTACTTCGGACTAGACCCCGCACGGAGGAAGGCACACATTGTGTGCCACAAAGGACCCCTGTAATACTTAATTGTAAGTAGCCCACCTTTTCTTTTTTTTTCTCTTCACCTAGACGCGACGGAATGTCACACATCACCAACTTTAACGCGTAACCCCAATTAGTTCACACCTGCTCTCTATACGTCTGGCTCGCTTCATGTTGATCGCCGACTACTTAGAAGGGAATTGTCTACCCCAGAACGTCTGTGAAATCTTCACTTTATTCTTTATCTCTTTTGCAATGAAGTCCTATTCTACTTAGGATAATTGCGTAGTGCTCCGACGCTTTGCACATCTATTGCGACTCTACATCCTATACTACTTTGTCCTCTTTTCTACGCCATCCAAAAGTCGCCAGAGGGCTTATCCTTCCCATACCGCATCAAATATTCAATTCCTTCACTCCGCGCCTTTCGTAACTTTCCACTTACGGGAAAATGCGCTAAATCATGGGAAACCAACTGAGCACTGAAGTGAAAACCGAATTTGATGGTGTAGAAGGCGATCCGGATTTATCACCATCTCATCCTCCCCATCCGCCATATCCTCCTCAGTCTCCTGAAATTGTGTTCTCGAGTCAAGTGCCCCCATCCGAAATTCGTCTGCCTCCAGGTCCGACTTATCAACAGTATAATCAATCAGACATCAATATGTCTAGCTCGCCTTTCCCCCAACAACCAGCTGCGATTTCGCCGAAACAGAGCGCCAAAGTCGAAATACCTGAATCTCCAGATTATTCAACGCCAGTCCCTAGACCAAGCAAGTCCAAGAAACGAAGACTTGGAAATCGACCCAGCCTTATATCGCAGCCTCGCTTCCTCGATCCCGATAATCTAATGGATAACGAAACAAGCGTAAATAGTTCCTCTCCAGGCGCTGAAGAAGGTTCCCTCAGTACACGCCGAAAGCGTAAGAAGAGAAACGAAATGCGCCAAAAGAAAGCACGATCGCAAGCATCTCCTGATCTAGGCAATCTTGAAATGCCTAACGATCCTATTGAATCTTTAGAAGCCGATGAAATCCAAGAGACTCAACAAGGCCCCATCATCGGCTTACTTGCCACCGATAATACGACTACAGAGTCTACACCATCAGCCGCCTCATTGCCAAAGAAACGCAAGATACTGGGCTCGGCTAGTAAGGACAGAAAGAGACAAAAGCGCAACAGCAATGGGGACCTTGGGGTGAATCCGGCAACTTCATTCAGTGGTTTTGCCGAAAGTCTCTACGCCGGTCGTAGGAGGAACAGAAAGGCTCTAGAAGTCATTGAGGATGACTCTATGGACATCAGCGCCTCAAAAATGTCGCCGGATAACCTTAGGCGAGAATCCATATCACACGATTCTTCGGTCTCTGATTTGAACCCGAACAGTAACGGTCCAAATCCAGGACATGCTTTACACCCTAGTGTAGAATCCAAGATCGAGACAGGCTCGCCCGAGGATAGTTCGTCCAATGCTGGCCTGACGCCAAATAGTATGCAGCAAGATAACCAGAATCATGTTGCTACCAATCGAGACAGCAATGGTGAAGAGCCAGAATCCAACGAGGGGAGTGATGGCAGGGAGAAACAAAGGAGCATGCGCAGTAGAAATTTAGTCCCCCAGACTATGCCTAACGTCGATATCACTAATGATGAGTATCCACCAGACGTTGAAGATGTCCATAACAGTAGCAGTATCGGTCTGAGGCCTAAGCAAAGTTCAGCACGAAAGCGTGTTGCTAAGCCGACATTTTTTGACCGTGAGGCGGAGGGCGATGCCGCTTCTTCCTCTTCCGCTACAGAAAAGAAACAAGCCAAAATCTCGGCTATGCTCCAAGGAAACGGTGTTAATACCCCCACAACAAAGAAAACCCCATCCAAACGCCGTGCCCCCCCGAAGGAGACTCGACCTCATGAGTTGGTTACTGGCCAGTTTAGCGACTTCGAGCTTCGTAATATTACACAGGCCGTTGAACGCTGGAGGGACGACCACAACTTGACTCAGTCCGAGGTAAATGATCTCATCCAAGGCAACCCCCGAGAAGTCAAATCCCAAGAATTTTGGGCTCGCGTTGTGGCTACTTGCCCAAACCGTCGTCGTCAGAAAGTGATAAATCAGTGCCGTCGAAAGTTCCACAACTTTGTTGCTCGTGGTGCATGGACTCCTGAGCAGCATCACGAATTAAAAAAGATGTGGGAAATACATGGATCCAAGTATGCGGTGATTGGAAAACTCATCAACCGTCATCCCGAAGACGTACGGGATCGTATACGAAATTACGTCGTGTGTGGAGAGAGTCGGCGCGTTGACCCATGGACTTACGACGAAGAAGAAAAACTCCGGTCAATAATATCTGAGGCCGTCAAGATAATTCGGGAGCGTCGCCACGAAGGACATATTATATCAGACGAGTCTGATGAGGATCTGATTGACTGGCAAAGAGTCAGTGAGCTGATGGAGCGAACACGTAGCCGACTTCAGTGTATTCAGAAGTGGAAGCTTATGCAGAAGCAAGTGCAAGATGGTGTTGGTAACATAGACGGTGGTGAGACTCTTCCGGTCGATCAGATCATTCAGAATGCTCGAGATGAGGCAGAAACAATATCAAGTCGAGACCGATATAACATTATCAAGGCTATTCGAACCTTCGGTATCAACGCAGACGGTCGTATCCCGTGGGCGAAGGTTAGGAAGCAGTTGGGTGGTCGTTGGCGCCGTCCTACAATCATCTTAGTCTGGTACCGCTTAAAGCATTCTGTTCCTGATTATGGTATCATGACTGTACCTGAGCTTATCAAACAGCTCAGTGTGAAGTATCATGAGACTAAAGAGCTCGACTTCCCAAGTAGCGAGGACTATGATCCAACTGCGGAATACAGCGAAATCGAGCGAAAAGTCAACAAGATCTTAAGCAAGACCCAGCGCGGACCAAAGACTCTAACCACCGTTGTTAAGACCGACGATGACGACGATGATGACGACGACAACGACGACGACAACGGCGATGACGATGACGATGATGACAAGGGGATCGCAGACAATAATAAGGGAAGTGACGCAGATAAAGACAGCCAGGAGGAAGATGCAGAAAGCAATGAGGAAGATCAGCAGAGTGGGGAGAATGAAGATAAGACTGAGAACGAGAAGAACAAAAGCGGCGTTCAAAGTAGAAGCCAGAGTGACGACGAGGGTGCTTCTAGTGACCAATCAGAGGATGAAGAGCCCCCAGAGCAAATTAGTCCGGAGCACACCTCTGATGATAGCAGCAATCTAGGAAACGACGTAGAAGACCAAAATTTTCAGCGCGGGCCTTCGGTTGAGTCTCCCATCGCCAATATTAGATCACGAAGAGCTTTTAAGAGCCAGAAGCATCATAACTCATCCAGCAAAGCCACGACTTCTCGGACTCCAATTTCAAGCAAGCGTAGGGTTGCCACGAAAATGGACGAACCCAGTGATAACGAGCAAGGCTTAGATGTTGAGGAAGAACTGAGCAGCGATACAAACGCAAGCGAAGTAGAGAGCATTCCGGCACATTTGTAATGTGTAGGTACCTAGTGTTGTTGCAGATGTATGCTATATCATGTCATCTTTTCTTCTTCCGCCATGTCCTGCAGGAACTTAACAAGTTTCATTCAGCATTAAGGGGGTACATTCCATTCTAAGAATATCGGATGATTCCATATTTATATATTGGTCCAGTAACCTCCCGAAGCTGTGTTGTTAGATGTCGGTATACACGGGTTTCTTGGTCTAGTCATCACCAAACCTCATCCTCATTGCAATACTAAACAACCCAAATTCTCGATGTATCGGCGTTCTTTGCTGTTGGCACAAGGGGCGCTCCAGCTTGTTACTTATGTCAAGGTGGGCTCATGTTCTTAAGGGGCTAAACAGCACCAATGATTTACGAGTTTTAGGTGGTGGAAAAGTAATCGCTGGGATAAATGAGGAGAGAAACCATGCATGGCCACGATACCCCTTACTGTATTTTTATATATAGGTACCTAGGTGCTTGCAAATCCTGACAGCTCGTAGGCGAACGAAGCATGGCAGTTTATGAGAATCGTGTATAGCACTCTGGACTACGAATGGATCACTCTATCGAGCTCTTTGTACATAACAAACAATATAATGTTCTGATGAGTCGGCAAAAGAATATATGAGATGTACGGCCGCGTGATACTTAAAAGACGATTCGGTTTATAAAAGAAAAAGAAAAATGGAGTTCCTCACATGATTAATTGGCATTGGGATATTTCAGCACGAAGACTGCCACCCCCTTAATTACCCAGGTACCTCCTAGCATCTCCTTTAGGGATAAGAGTAAGATAGTTAATACAACGTGTAGCTAAATGATATATCCTGTCTATTTACTTGTGCCACAACTTGAAATCCTTTCAAGTGATGTATTTACTTTATTGTAAATATTTCGAACTGCTACTTTTGTGTGGCTATGTTACAATTTAGCTGTGCCGTGAGTTGGAGTATTACGTACACTTCTGTCTCTTCCGGATGGTATAAGTGTCCGACGGATGAATATTTACACCGGTTGACTAATTTACGTTGCGAGGCACTTGGTAAGGGGGAGACGCAGTTGGCAATAAAAAATAGCATATAATAGGCTACCAGTTTATCTTACGGTTCGGGTCTTAAGACTTGACATCACGAGGAAATTGAATGTTGGTATCATTAGCAATCAAGAATCTTCCCTGTATGATATGAATAAACTATCATATATTAGCTAGCTTAGGTAAATGTAAAGATTATAGCAGTCGTAGCACTCGGGTTTTCTATAAGCCCGTGAATTCTTCCTTTGGCGTCACGGAGTTAAGATTCGATCATTAATCAGGATTGAGGAAGGTAGAAACACCACCGAAGGACGGCGTGGAATAATATAGCACCTACATAAATTAATGGAGCCTATTCCTTTCACCTGATTTGGATGTGTAAGTAAATATTGATTTGTATTGTGGCTCATAATACTTGTCTTTTGCTTGATGTGGAGATATAACTTTTATTTTTTTTTTAAAAGTCCTTGTTTTCATAACTTGTAGTTCTAATTTCTGCCAAGCACCAACATAGTTACATACCCCTTAAAGAGGAGGCTGCATATGATACGATTTATAATCATCGTAAGGAGTTTACGGAATTCCATCGTAGGTAATTCGCTATATAGTTATATTACCATCCCTTCCGTAAACCAATATTGGAGGATTGCCCATCTCCCTACGCTACACTCACTAAGCCTAGTATCACTATCACCATCTTCCTAATATAAAATTCATATCTCCTAGTCATAGAATGGCGCGAAAGAACCACTCGTTTCACCTTGCCGAACGACCTGAAGGCGAAATCATCCCGGGACGAACGTTTAATTATATAGAGACCGATGCACCTACCGCCGACGACCTGAAGGATGGCCAGGTTCTTATCGAAACTCTCTACTTGTCTCTAGATCCGGGGACCCGCTCTATGCTACATGGTCAGCCACTCTGTCTCCGTATCAAAGCTATTCGAAGGCCCCCTGGCCTGTTACATTTCTACCGTAGCTAACAAGTAGCTGTTGGCTTCATATGCTGTAGACTTCCGATCTTACATGACACCAGTTGCTATTGGGGATCTAATGCGTGGAGGCATAATTGGTAGAGTTCTCGCAAGCAAGAGCTCCAAGGCGAAAGCAGGCGATTTAGTCTCCAGCTTTTCCGGATGGACCGAGGTTGTCATCGTAGAAGATTCCAAATTCGACGTACTCAACTTGCCAACTGGCCTCAAGGTTACTGATGCCCTAGGAGGGCTTGGTATGTTAGACCTCCCCGGCGCCAATTATACAGAAACGGCGACTAACAAAGTATACTAAAAAGGCTTGACTGGATTGTCAGCCTACTTCGGACTTAAAAAGATCGGCCAGCCTAAACCAGGAGACACTGTCGTCGTCTCGGGAGCTGCGGGCGCAACAGGCTCTGTTGCCGGCCAGATTGCCAAGATTTGGGGTGCTCGCGTGGTCGGCATCGCCGGCTCGGATGAGAAGTGCAAGCTTTTGACAGAGGAGCTTGGCTTCGACGTCGCGCTCAACTACAAGTCGCCAACGTTCCGCGACGACTTCACTAAAGCTACGCCTAACTTCATCGACGTCTACTTTGATAATGTGGGCGGAGAGAGTAAGTATTATCCCGCGGACAACCTTTTATTTAGCCCCTCTCGACACCCCTTACACTTTTATACGTCCCTAATCCGTATCCCATTCAATCACTTAGAATGCTTAATAGAATATCCGATCTCGTTTTCAAAGCAGAAATGAATTCTAACTCATCACAGTTCTCGAAATGGCACTTGATCGAGCCGCGGTGCACTCGCGATTCGTAATGTGCGGCAGCATTAGTAGCTACAACAAGCTCAGCCAGGGGCCGGCAGATGTTTTCGACACAACTGGCATTCGAAATCTTCTCCGGGTGATCGTCCAGCGTATTCGTATGGAAGGTTTCATCGTCATAGACTACTCGAGTGAGTTCAAGGAGGCACAGAAGCAAGTGGGACAGTGGATTGTTGAGGGCAAGGTCAAGACCAAAGAGACTATTGTCAAGGGAGGGTTAAAAGTCGCGGAGACTGCGATAGGGAATTTGTTCAACGGTGGAAATACCGGAAAGCTTATCGTGGAGGTTAAGCCATACGAAGAGGTAAGTGATTCTTAAGTTTTAGCTTTGGGACTTTATTAACAAGAAGTAGTAATTGGGGAAATGACACTTATGGTACGTGTGGCTTTAATTCCTTTGCTATTACTCCTCGAAGAATGAATTAGATAAATAGGTACCTAGGTAGGTAGGTAGGTAAGTAGGTAGGTAGGTAGGTAGATATACTTTAGGTAGTTAAAGAAGAGATATATTCATCCGGAAAGCACAGTGTCCTTTCACGATATATATGTCCTAAATATGCTCAGCTTAACTTCGATTAGTTACTACGTATATTACGTTTGCAATTATCTGAATATACGAAAGTATTATTTCTGGTCTCGTGATAGTCACAGCCTAAATAAGACAAGTTCAAGTTCCGGATAAATGCTTTACTCGGCAGCGCGTTCCGTCGTGACGATCTGCCGAATGATCGTCTAAATATAGCCTCAGTTATAGTATATGTGTAGGTACCTAGGTAGATAACCCTGGTAGCTTTCATCTTAGGCCGAGATAAGTATGTCGTACTAGAATACTATTTGTATATAGTTAGAGCCATTGGTTAATATCATTCACTTCGTCTTTCTCTCTGAAGCTTTTGATATTTAGATACTCATCGCTACACTTACTAGGGGTCCTGATAGTGCATCGAGTTTGAAATCGACAAGAACAATGAAGCTTCGGGGCTCCTTAGCCGCAGTAGCGGCAGCGGCGGTCACGTTCTTCGACGTTGCTCAGGCCCATTGCTATATATACGTGAGTGATATCGAGCAAACACCAATTATTCATTGGCCTTTGAGTCTATTACCTTGTTAGGATAGTCACTAGCCAATCAGGGGCTGGAATATGACTATTGCCATAGTACTGATCTTTTTAATTGACTAGTCCGTCTACGTTAATGGTGTAGATAGCGGTACATTCTCAGGGATCCGTACACCGGCATACAATGGACCAGCACCATACGGCTTTGCCAATGGCCCTGTCAAAGACCTCGACAGCATCGACTTGCGATGCAACGTGCTGGGCGATCACCAGGTACCACATACTATCCAAGTGACACCCGGGGACAACCTCACGAGTTAGTAAAGTCTTTCTGGTCTGGAACACCACTATAGGAAGGAAACTCTTGAGTTCTTAACAAAATATGTTTGTAGTGGAGTGGCACCACGATGCCCGCACGGCTACCGACGACATCATCGCATCATCACATCATGGCCCTGCGATGGTATATCTTAGCCCGGACCCACCCAGAGAGAACTCCTTCGTCAAGATCTGGGAGGAGGGTAAATTTGCTGAAGGAGAGGGTCCTAGAGCACCGGGGAAGTGGGCTACCACGGCCGATATAGCCGGCAACGGAGGCAAGATGAACGTGCGAATCCCCAAGGGGCTCAAGGCTGGCTTGTGAGTGACGGACAGGGACACCTCTTTCAGGCGGGGATACAAGAATTTGCTAACCGACCTATAGTTATCTCATCAGGGCCGAAATGATTGGCCTCCACGAGGCTGAGGTCAGCTACCAGAAGAACCCTATCCGCGGGGCGCAGTTCTATCCAAACTGCATTCAGATAGAGGTTTTGGGAGACGGCGACGTCAGCCTCCCTGAAGGTGTCAGCTTCCCAGGAGCTTACAAATGGGATGACCCCGGCATTATCTACGATGCGCGTCTACCAATTTATCTTGTTACTTCCGTTTCTTATAACTAACTACAGCTAATACCTTTTCAGGTTTACTGCTCGACGAAGACCACGACCACTGCCCCCTGTACAACGACTTATCAGATCCCAGGCCCGATGGTATGGTCGGGTGCATGGCCGGATACGCCATCGGTTGAGCTCGGTGCTATGACGGGAGTTACGAAAGTTACAAGCTGGAACACATGGATCGTGAAATCAGTCGTCACGTCAGCGTCGGCCGGGCAGGTCTTGGGCACGTCCACTTACCAGGCTCAGTGGTCGTCAACCTATCATGCGCCTACCCCAACTGCATAGGCTACCTAGATAAAGAAATAAGCAGGACAGTAATATCTACCCTCAGTGGTTCTGTGTATGTTCGCTAGCGATTGTGGAAATGGCTTGAGGCCTTGGAATTAGATGAGATCAGGAGGTATTTAAGGGGTACTTTCATCGAGCACTATCTATCACAACAACAACATCCATACAACACATTCGCTAGTTCTGTGGGTTATTAAATTTACTAGTTACCTACGTTACCTAGGTACCTAGGTACCTAGGTAAGTATTCCTAAACCAGAAGCATTTATTAAATACGTTGAAATGCACAAGTCAAAATCACTCTTTGATTTAATATTGTGCCCACGGCCATACTTGGTTACAGACGTATGTAATTATTGCTCACTCTATCTACCAAGCCCTTGGGTCCACCTGAAGTTCTAATCGAAACGAGCGACTGTGTCCATGGTCGGATAAACTCAGATGTAAAACATGGTATCTCTGATATTCGGGTGAAGTCCTATCCCATCCTCGGGAGGGATACCCCCCTGGCTAGGTTTCTGACCATCCTTGGGCTTCTTAGTGTCTTGTGCCTCCCATCTACCAGGATCATCGAACAAATGGTCGAGGTAGCAACGAGCCCGCTCACATGCTATATCAGCATAGTAGGCAGGAGTGCATACACTAACCGGTTTCGTGGCACGGCCGAACACATAGCACAACCCTTGCGTTACGGCCTCCAGCTCGGTAACTGGTTTGCGAAGGGTTCCGAATATCTCGTCGTGTAGTACAAAGTAGTGTATCGGACGTGCAGTCCCCTTTATCGCGTCGTGGGGTTGAAGATAGAAATCCCAGTACCGAGCCTCCGTCACGCCCCGGTCGACAATGGTTCCAGGCAAGGGATTAGATGGTACGGTACCAGGTGCGTAGAACCGCGTATGGTGACGCTTCCCAACAACAATCACCGTGAGCCGCGGCGGTTGTTTCTGATAGATGGGGATGCGAGTATAGGCCTCCCGCAGAAGGGGCAGCTCTTTATCAAGTACTGTCCCGTACTGGCCTTCGGATACACCATCGCGATAAACAAGAATGTTCTTTGGATAGGCTGGATTATGCTTTCTCCATAGCAGGAGTCGTGAGTGAAGCATATCCGCAAGCTCTGACACCATCTCTTGGCGTGCCTCTGCTTGCCGCCGGATCACAGCCGGCCATTGCCCAAGAAAGGAGTTAATAGTTGCAACAACTGCGGCGATGCTAGGAGTACCATTGCCAGATGAAGGGGACGGGTGGGTGACATCAATGCCCACTATCATAGTCTCACTGAAGTTGAGTGAAGTTAGCTCGTTGAAATTGACGCGCTGGTTATCTCCACCGAGCTTTAGATTGAGCTTCATGGAAATGTTGGCCACGTATTGAGCGGGATTCGCCTGCTTTCTTAGCTTATCACCAGCTACACAGATTGTTGTTATGCCGTATCTGAGATCACCGAACCTCTTGATAGAGTTGTAGGTTGATGCCATCATCCGTCTGGGCAAGATTACAAAGAGCCAGCTCAGTTTAGATTTCCTGGCAATCTGGAAGATCTTGTCAATGTTTCCTATAGATTCAATCTTAATATCATGATCGTCTCCTAGGTCAACCGGCTTCGTGTAATTTATTCCAACCTTAGGGAGCTCCTTTGCGAACAACTCTTGTAGGATTTTGTGCTTGCCTTGGTACGCGTTTTTTCCATACTGGTCCGTAATGACCACACACGACCATTTCCCCGTGTTAGTAACTGCGGTGAAAATCATATTTCGAAGATCCCACGACCTCTTGCCGGATAATTTGGCATTTTGAAAACCATTGCTACATTTGTAGTAAACCTTCGGCACACATAAAACACGGGCCGGAACCGTGATTAAGTTCGGCGCAGAAGAGACTTGTGGAAAACTGATTTTGAAACGCCCCTATATTCATTATTAGTAGAACTGCCTCGTACCATGGGAATAACGGATGCCTAACCAAAGCCCTATTCTCATCTTTGAGTCCAACCGCGGCTAACTCAATGGACTGAATATTTGAAGCATCCTGGGACGGTCCGCCAGTGCAGAAGTCAATCATCTTCTGGGATTGTTCGGGAGTCAGTTTAGCCCTCGCCACCCGACCAGGAAGTACACTGCAGACATCAGGGGGGAGATATGCCGGGTTCCCTGATGTCCCAACATTGATAACCGGCAAGTCTGAATTAACGCGTATATGGTATTCTGACGGTGTTAATAATGGACTCACGCCGAACTCTAATAGTACCTGGGTCCTTACTTTCTTTGAAGTAGTCGTAAACACTAATGTAACCTCCTTTTGTGTCCATCCAGAATTTAATTTCGGTAGATTTAGCGCCAAAGCGACGACCTTCGGGGGGATGTTCCAACCCCTTTCCATCGTCCTCTGTAACAAGACCACAAATCGTCCTCAATCTGGAGACAGCTCCAGGGTCATTGTTCGGACTATCGAGGTGATTTACCCGCACTCTAAGCCCCCTTAAGAAGAATGCTAGCTTCAGAGCTGAGCCCCGTACGTCGTTCCGATATGCGAGCATCAAGTCCTGAAGTAGCAAGGGCTTATAGAATACTGCGCGGCAAACATTTATGTTGAGGAGGAAACGAGAGGTTATCCATCTAACACTTGTGAAATGACCCCTTATCGCCATTAGACCGCCACCGAGATCGCAATTATCCTTAGGAGGAGCGTTGACGGGGAAAACCCTCCCGGGCCCAAAGGTGACAAGGTTATTAGTAGTCTCTGCATAGTGATTGAATATAATATTCAATGCCTGCACTATTTCTTTCTTAATGCCATCGATCGCTGAAATATCAGCCGACTCGGCGAAATCCTGGAGATTAGAAATGGATAGAGTCTTGGTTAATTTGAGTGTGACTTTGTAATTCTTTGCACCTTTGCGTGGCTGAACCTCATCCTCAGCGCGATATTTAACTTCTTGATCATCGCCGATATCCTTAAGTTCCTTTAGTGATAGAAGAGTAGACCTGAAGTCAGTGATGATGCCTTGTTTATAGCCATTCATGCAAGGAAGTTGAAGAAGTAGTTTGACAATCTGGATGTTCCTCCTCACACCGGGTTCATGGTCAACCGAGATGCCGTACTGATAAAGCACTAGGTCTTCTATGTTCATCGTTATGTAGTTAGCCCAGAGAGAATTTGACTTGCCCTCAGTCCCATAATTCGGACGTGGTGGAAACTTGTAGGTCTGTTTGCCCTTGCTCTCCTTAACCCTTTTAACGACTAAGTTCTCGCTACTACCAATTATGTCGTCACAGCTCACGTTAGACCATTTGATGGGTCTATCAGCACTCTTGTTAGCTAATCGTTCCATAAAGAAATTTCCAATAGATTTAAATCTTACTGTTGGCTAGACCGAGACATATTTAGTCCTGAAGTATGTAGATAGTGGATAGCACAATGGAATAGTACACCTCATTGAAGCGCCTTGGAAGGCTACGAACTTTTAGGATAACTACCAGATTTGACTTACGTGTAAGGGGCAACCACCTAACACGAGGCATCAAAATAGGCAGATTTAACGAATGGGGATGAGACCTCTCAGTAGAATCCACGATGGTAGAATTGGTATCTCTTTTGTGTTAAAGGGAAGAATAGAAGTTAATAGGGTAGTCTGGATATTATAACTTGAATGAAAGCTCTATGTTAGCAATCTTGCGATATGAAAACTACCACCAACGCTTGTCATACAATATGGTTTGGTCCCCAAAGCGAAATAAGTTATATGTAATATCACAAATAGTGCCAAATTGTAGAGCTTGTATACATTTTATCTAAAAGCTAGCAAATATTAAACTGATTATTAGGTAGTTGTCATTTGTCTTATTGTAGTAATAGCAAACCCTCGTCGTCGGATTGCTACCATTTTGATTAACTCAGGAAACTATTTAGTACGATTGGGATGGTTAGAATGCCGACTTAACAACAGCTAGGAAGAGACAATGTATAGATTGCAGTTCACTAAAGTTTACAGGATGTGTTTGATACCGTCTCTGGGTAGGCTATTGGCCCTGTTTTACGTATCGCAACCAGAGTCTTAATAACAGGTACCTGCCTAGATATCAAGAGCAATGCTTGCCGTAGCAGCATATTTGTTGCGATACTAAACTCTCTATTCTACGATAAACTACTATATACCTGTACTTACCTTGCTCATGGTAACTTGTGGCATTGGGAATGAATTTGATTGTAAATTACGTATCTTCCAGAGAAACAGCACACCCGTCTACCCACGGGAGCTATGAGTTTAGCTATAGACACGGACTATAGGGATGTAGAATATGTACGAGCCTCAGAACGAGATGCATTTATGTTCAAGCCGCAATGATAACGGCGAGGAGCAAGACGCCCCTCAGTATGTATGTACCTAATGATGACCATGCTCCAGTAGAATGAGAAAGGAAACAAATGCAAGATGAGATAACGCCACCCAAAGGACTCCATTTAGATAAATAGCCTGTCGAAAGACCAAGTCCGCCGTCGCCAGGATATCCGAGAATCCCCATCCGTTCAAACCCCCATCCAGAGCAAACGCCACGTCGTCCAAAACACAGGTGAATGCCTAGCCAGCTACCGTTACGCTGTACACCGAACCGTTTTAGGAGTCACGAGTTTCGGATCGCGCCAAAGAGGTGCGAATGTAGATACCTGTCTAGAAGATATTGAAGATTGGCCGAGCCCAGATAGCCCAGCCATCTATCCGACGTCCTGGTGTTTAATAGTCGCACCTATTTCGTACGAATCCCGTCATTTCCCGAAAGCGCCGCCCACCGCCGCCGCCGCCGCCGCCGCCGCCATCATCAACAATGACACCATGGTATAATTTCGCGATTTATTCTTTGCAACATGAACCAGACCTATGACTTGGGTATATATGTAAGATAATAGTGATGACCAAATGAGCGATAAACCCCAGATATATGAAATAAAAGAACCCTGAAAGCAAACTGTTGGCCGGACGGCCTTGTATCCGACAAGTACGGCGTTTTATGACTGTTTTTTTTTTAGACTCTAATGATGAGCTGCTGTTGTTGAAGACCGGGCTGGAGATGGGTGCGACTCAAGCGCACGAGAAGTCGAGGTCCATGCTTCTCGCAACACCTTGCCAGTCCCATACGCGTACCCAGTCGCCGCGTTCCATCAACCGCCAGACTTCTTCGAGTACTTCGCCAACGCGGTCGCAGTTGCGGAGCCCGGTGTAGCCGCGGACTGTTCGGATTGCGTTCCGCACCCTCTCCTGTTGTGCAGGGGCGAAGCACGCGCAGCCGATTACGAGACAAGGTACTAGAAGCAGGGTTTGCACGGGGTCGCTCGGTTTAAAAGAGTCTAGGATCGCCAATGATTCATCGACGGCTATGGTTATGCGGTTGTCATGGTGAGGTGGGTATCGGATCGGTGCCGGAGATTCGGCACGGGGCGGCGTCGTATGACTACTTGTTGGTCGCTCCGATGAGGGTGGAGTATGGGCAGAATGAGATTGAGAAGTTGGGGATAGAGGGATGATACTGGCCGACGGCTGGGTGAATAATGTAGACGGCGATGTTGTTGATGAGGGCGGGTAGATAGTCCGGAATAGATACACCCACATCATCTGCTTATATAGGAGTCCAACACGATCACGACTGTCTCCCGGAGGCCAATGAGGAGTCCACTCTCGGATAGCAGAATCGATCTCGGCAGCTCGATATAGTGAGGTGTAGTCAACGACGGGATCCGCTTCGGCAGCTATGTTCGCTCTGATGGTGTTGCGAATACTCGTGATCTGCGCAAGATAGTGGAATAAACCATCGGCAATACCGATTAGACGTGCGGGCTGGATGTCAAGCCAAGGTGTCCAGTCTTCAGTCGCCAATCGGGGTGTATGAATATCAGGATAGCGTATGAGCTCGTCTGCAAAAACGCGATACTGGAAGAATTCGGTGATGAATATTAGAAAGGCATCGTCCGGGGGTGGTGACTGTTGGATGAGGTTCTTATACGCCTGAAGGTGAACCCGATGTTCGCCATTGGGATTACCTTCTGCAAGAGTCTGCAAGAGTAGACAGAGCATCTGTCCATAGCGGGGAGATAGAGTGGTCTTATTCTTCGGATCACTCTCATTATCCATCGGCTCGCAAAGTTTCTTCATCGCCTCCTGGTGGTGGAACTGTGACCTATTCAGTAGCGAAGCCAGGCTGATCTTTGGGTTAGAGGCAAGGATTTTGGAGCCGTATGGGGTATCGTAGTCGATATGCCTGCTAGCCACGGAAAGGATAGAATGCATCAGGCCTTGATGCTCTACTGCCATCTGGAGTAGCATATCCTTGAACGCGTTCTTATACTGGCCTTCAACCGTAAGTACACCACTTAGGTGACTGATATAGTGATTCAAGAAGACCATATCTTCGGGCGTCTCTACCCCCTCGAATATAGGCTGGAGAGTGATCTGTGGCAAGCTGAGCCGCTTCTGTAGGTCTGCGCCGAATGTTAGAGGATGAGCGTACATCCAAGTTCTGGTTATCAATACCTTCTTCTGCCTGTTTCTCCCTGCCGCTCTTCCATATGGTTTTCTCATGGTATCCCTCGCAAACAACAGCATTTTTCTCACAATTTAAACCTATACGGATTAGATGCGCGGTAAGGGACGGATGGAACTTCAACTTACATCGTGGTTTTGCCTCGTCGCATTTCTTTTTTCTTTTTCGGCATGTGATGCATCCGGTCTTGGAGCGACCTTTGGCGATCTTATTCGTTGCTACCTGGGGCGTGAGGGGGTGTTTACGAGGCCGGCCCCTCGGTCTCTTCAACTTCATCTGTGGCACCGGTGCAGCATTCGGTTCTGTAGTCGGGGTGTGTGGAGCTTCCTTGACCTCGTCCATCTGGAAATCATCATCTTCGAGGGGTTCTATCTTGGGGACTGTCAATGCGTCATCCGAATTCTTCTCCCATGACATATCGTGTTCTGCTTCATCGCCCGCCCCAGCGCCTTCGCTATAGCTAGTGCTCCAGGATTCCGCACATGACGATGTGGCGGAATGAATCATGGTCGGCACGGCAGACGCGGCGGCGGCGCCCACGGGGGAAATCTCGAGTTCGGTGCTGATAGGAGACAGCTGGCCGGTATCCATTCGGTTGGTTTGGACCGGATTTGTCCATAGCGGCGACGTCGGCACGACGATAGAGGAGCTTCCCTCGGAGGCCATGCTTTGACCGTCTGACCAAGGCATGTCTCCATCATCCGCTACTAGAGCCAACGGGCAGTCCATAGCTCGTGGAAAGGAAGGTCATTCCAACGAGTGACTCTATGAAAAGGCAGGATCCGTTCCAAGGGTCGCCGGGATTCGTAACTCATATGAAAGGAACAATTCTTTTTCCTTAAAAACGAGCCGGAGTGGCAATTTCCACCAAAGATAGGATATTAGTGTATACGGTCATAGGCCCATCCCTCAGGATAATCCTGCAGAGATATGGAGGTATGCTAAGCTGGTCTCAATGACACAGCTGAACTGATTGGCCTCTTCAAACGGAGCCTTGCTGCAGTCGTCGGCAAAAGGCAAACGGGCGGGCAGTCGAGACGACCCGATGTCTGATTGAGCTGCAGCGATGAATGGCACGTCTCATGGAGAAGCGAGAAACAGATGGAGGGGTCGGCCTTGGGCAGCGGAGATGGAGTGTAGGTCTTATTTGGACCGTGGATGTGATACCGTGGGGCGGCTAGCGGAAAACGAAGTTACGTGGGCGGGAGATGCACATCAGCAACGTACCGTAGTATGTAGAGGGTAGGACTAATGGGGCACAGGGTTGGATGGGGATGGGCAGACGTCGAAGGCCCGAAGACGCACTGAGCTTCTCCACCCCCATTCCCGGGCCCTTGTACGACTTCGAGAGGGGGGAGAGAACGAGTAGGTAGAGGTTTGTGGGCCGTCAAGCATGGGAAATAGAGCGTGCAGTAAGCAGTTGGAAGCTATTACGACGAGTAAATGACACCAGATTACCAGCTCAGCAGGACTACATAGTGGCTTCACGTGTACGGGCCTTACGTGAGAGACCCTATTACGGCCTACGGTGAAGTACATAGTGTAGAGCACAGAGAGTGAGCGAAGCACGGAAAAGCCTGGTAGGTATGAGTGTGAACAAAGACGGCCGCGATGAATATGGCGATGCGAATGCAAGTAGGATGGGGTTGCCAGCGCTTGGCACCTCTCAAACCCCGGTCGTCCATCTTAAGACCCCCAGCAGAGCTCCCACCACTATGTGGTCCCAACATGCACATGCAGCATTAGCGGGACCCTGCGAGACCACAAGGTACTTGGTGATACTTGGAATAGGTAGTGTATTTCCTAACTTCCAAGATCTATATTCTTACCATGCCCCCAATTCGGAATAGAGCTGCTATATACAGAACAAATTATTCGGTACTCACGTCAATCTTGCCGTCTAAGGTACTAAATCCAGCTTGCCATTCGCCTCAAGGTTATATCACAGCCTCGTGGGACTAGTATGTATGTATGTAACAGGACAATGACATGGTGAGGGGTCTCTTAGTGAGCTGTGCAAAGTAGGACAGCGGGGCTACAATACAGAAAATGATGAGCGTTGAACCGAGTCTGGCTCCTCAGCGGACCGGACCAGTTGGAATTTTGTCTTTTTAAACCCGCAAGTTGTCGTGTACAAACTAGCCTACTAGGTTAGCAGATATGAATCGGCAACATACCTATAGTTATGGTTTATCAAAGAATGTTCTACCCCTCTGGTATGATATGAGATTATTTCGCGTCGAAAACCTTGGCTCGCGACCATAGCAAAGTGATAGAGTGTATCGTTATGTATCTACGTTACATAGGAAGTAACTTGCTGGATCGTGAATTCGCTTATGCCCTTCAATTTATTGTTAGATAAATGTCTTCCAAAAGTATGGTATTTTAAGGACAACATCAAGTAAACTGGACCTCCGACAATAGAGGCGGATTATTAAATATCAAAAACCTTGGCAGAAGCTCGGCGAGCATAAAGGAACTCCAAAAACGGCTTATGCTCGTTTTCTAGGCCATTAGCAATATGTTCCGTATGAAGCTGGAATCGAGAAGACTGGGAAAGGAGACAACAAGTTGGGATGATGGAAAGAATCTGATTCGGCCGGGCATGACGGATGGGATGCCCGACCCTAGCTGTGGCTCATTATTCTACCTTTCGCTGTTACCATTGTGCATTCATGGGATTTTAGAGCTTCTTTAGCGAAGCGCATCTACATAAATCATCGCCTGCATGCTTATTATGATCGAGTATAGAGCGACAGCCACATATAATATTAACATATCCGTCTTCCCAGATCGGCCGCGCCACTAATCAATACGGGAATAATGGCGCCTTGCCATGTTATGCCATGCCATGCCACCCGAGAACACGAGACAAGAGGTTATATTGCATCGCATCTGAGTTGACGCGACGCCTAGCAATATTGAAGGATAGTCCGATACAAGAGAGTAACTAACTACAGCAAAGAGAAACGAAAGGAATTGATCCGCAAATAGCAAGGCCGAAATACACACTCGTCTATCTAGGTAGTTACCTACCTGTGTAAGTTATAAGTTATAGATCTCGTTAATGCCGCCTCAAAAAGACGCAATAAGTTAGGTTAAGGTACCTAGGTTAGTTACGTTGAACTTCCTAGACTCTTTTTTAGACAGAGAATAACACCGAAAAAAATGGAATACGTTTTCGGCGATAGCTCAATTAATATTTCATCCCAGTGTCTTTCGACAGGGAAACTCAAGCTATATCACCAGTACTTAAGCTACATCCTTGTTCTTGTCCAGGGGTCCAACCGAACCCCCTAGCGGGAAGCGGGATCCAAATCGCAGATCTCTCATTTTTACGTTTTTATTATAGATGATTAACCTTAAACACTTCGGAAATGACAGACTAACGGCTCGCTAAATACATAGATCGCATGTAGTTTCAATCATGATTCCCATGCGGCTTTCAGCGTCGAACTAGATCCCCCGCAAACTAAAACTGTCTCTAAGCCCATCCTCGGCCCCCTTAGAACTACATGCAATATTGTAGTAAGTTTTTAGTATGTACGTAGAGCATGCGCGCGCATGTAGATCTCACAAGTATCAACCTGCTCTGATTCGCCTTCTGTGCTTATAGCTGATGCCGACGGGAGGGCAAGCCAATCATATCCTCGGAGGACTTAATCAAAGCTAATTAAGACACTCTGAAATCCAAATATCATCCCATAACGTCGTCATAGGAGAAAAGAAGGCTGCGCCAACCTTTTCTAACTATTGTTCGGCACCTAGGTTTAGACGCGGGTTGATGTACCGTTGTCTCCAAGGACATCAGCTCTCTCAGGGCCTCAAATTACTCCATACGGCAAAGAACTATATCTTACATGGTATGTGGTTGGTACACCATCGTCAAGGGAAAATGCGTAAACAGGGGTGCTCGTACATACTATAGCAAGTAGGATATGACCCCCACGGCCTTGTTCTCTGTTTCCCATATGTTGGGTACTTGGTTTGGGGGCGCTGGTGGTTCCCCAGAAACCATAACTTGGAGTAACGATCCTTTCCGAGCTTCGAAACCCTTGCTGGGTCTATAGGCCTTCTCTTTACCATACAGAGTCCCCCCTTCACATTATGCCTACTTCAATAGGTAGTTTTTCATTTTTAGCACCTCGGTGGCTCAAGGTCTCTACTTGGTGTTTTTAACGCGAATAGGACAGTGTGGAATTTCATATTGAGACGCAGAGTTGGATAGGACAATACAGAGTAGAAACGGATGGCTCGTTGTCGCGTAACACATTAAAGTCATAACGAGATCATCCTACATCGTTATACATTGTCGCTAATCTTCTCCGCTGCACTGTGTCATCATCCTCACGAGCTACGGCGACGGTTTTAGCCAATGCAATGGTTAGGTGCGAGTCTTCGCACCAGATAGAATCAAAAAAGAGGGGGGGTCAGGGTGAAGGAACGCGGAGAGTAGGAGTATTTTGGGCTAGATCGTTGCTATGCAAGCGTTACATAGACGGGCGTCGCATGCAGCTGCCAGAAAGCGTGTCTCCGGCTTACCCCGAAGAGGATGTTTCTCGATTCCGGGGTTTGGATCTATCATAATTCGACGGTTTCTTGGCGATCAAGACATATGATAGCCGAGCCCATGCCAGGAATTAGGCACAGATGAAACTCACCGAAAACCGAACGAGGACATTATTAAATAACTACCTAGGTTAGTATACGTGTAATTACCTAGACAAACAGATATAGTGTATGTAAGAGCATTTCATGGCAAACATACGGTCCACTCTATTCACACGCTTCGAGATGAGGTATTCCCCAACCATGCTCTACACTACACTATGTACGGTTGTGGCATCTTCGACTAGCAGGGGGGAGCCGGTACGAAAGTAACATCGGCTACTTAAATTGTCTAAGAGGCGCAGATCAGCGCCCCTACTTATTAAGCCGGTCAGGTCTATGTACCAGATGAGGACTAACAATAAACCGAAGCGTAGGATAGTAATGATTCGAAGATAGGGGTCTACGTACATACATAATGTACACTATCATAGCATGGTTGAGATGCCCAAGCAGTGTTTGCTGTGGATCCATCCAGCTGCATTCGCATATCTTGCGCAAGCCGTTAATCAATCGGTCGAATAGCTTCGTATCGGCTGGGGTCAACAGCGAATCCCGGTTCAAGTATTAGTTTGGCTCTGTATGTACTATGTAATAGCAACACGCATCCTATTACTTTATGAGGCTAACATGCAGAGTCGCTGTTAGCTTATAAACGGTACTTGCGGGTACATTAACTGAAGACTCTATACCAAGATACCAAGGCTTTCCTTCGCCTGGACCTGGAGTTCTGCTCGGTGAGTGCCAATCAATAGCTACTTCTCGGTTAGTTATGTGAGACTAGTTGACTAAGGTAAACGTCTTCTTTGGCCAGCGTCTCCGTAAGACTCCATCGACGTCAGGGATGATGGGTAGGTAGTAGCAGTGTACATATACGGTGAACTTGGTGAGAATTCAGAAGAGCTCCATAGTGGACTAGCACCCTTCGTTACCGTCTGGGTCCACAGAACTATACCCTTTGGGTGGATAGAATATAGATGGCTCTCCTGCCTAGGCCTCTTGGCATCAAGATTGACTGCTGTCTTACCAGTAGTCACACGCGCGATGCCCAAAAACAAGCTTAGAATACATGGCATGGCGGTTGATCATCCAACTTTCGAATTGTCCTTAGATAACCACCCGTCCCACCGCTGCAAATAGAATCTAGGCTTCACTTGATCGGCAACTAGCGTGTGGGATGTCGTTAGAAGTCGGAGTTTTCTACCCAGATTCCATGGAAACGGGTTCGATGTTCTCTACTAGTTAGTCAAGTCATGGCTGTCACCAGAAGCCACTAGGTTAGGTATAGAACCCCATATTTACCGGTCGAGTGAATACACTAACACCTAAACGTTAGCTAGCACTACGTTAACTACCTCGCTAGGTTAAATGTAACGAACGATTCGATGTCGAGCTGAACCCGGGATGATTCATAATAACAGGAACGTGATCAGGCGACCAGCATAGCTTCTCAACAGAACTCCAACTCCAGGTTCTGATCATATCTCAGTTGATGAAACAGCTGATGAATTGATTATAATTCTAAGTCTCCCGGAGCTTCTTTAGAGGATCGACACAGAATTTATGTATAAGAAAATGAGTAATTGGTTAATGATGACCAATAGGTAGGTACCTATCTCCTACCTATGTCTTCTCTTGAAGTGGGTTTCCGAAATAGGCGAATTAGATCTAACTCCTCCAGTATCGGAGCCCGAGCCACTCTCTACCTAATCTTGTGGCCATTCTGTCCTAGTTTTAAAATAAACATAGCGATGAGATGTATAATACCACGGGTAACCTATCTACAGTAAGTAACCTTTGTGTTAACTATTATGAGCTTTCTACTAGTAAAGACTTGTTATGTTGGTGGATTCCTCTAGCAGCATACATGAAAGCCCCGGACTAAACTCGCGATATCATCTGGCATACACCCCATGCCGTCGCCGCCTGACATGTTCATAATACAGAAAGAACTGTGGTACCCATTTAGAGTAGACGTGAAGAGTAGACGTGAAGAATACAGAGAGGCGCTCGCCAACATGCAGAAAGATTAACCCGGACCTGCGCGAGATTTCTCATCGTAAACGCCCCGTCAAGACTGCTAGACTGCATACTACTTCGACGCTATAATAAAGATGTATCTTAGCTAGTATGTGACCTTCCCTTCCCCTCAATCACCTAAGGGCTCAAGATAGTATGCTGCTCAGTTGGGTATCCAAACCCTCATTCTCAACAGTTAGATGCAACTTAGCCTCTGCGGCATCCTGAGTTCGTACGATTATGACGGCATTACTTACCGATAGTCCGCTGCGTCTCGAGTTACTCATCGCAAACTCCTTCTTGGTGGTGAACAGTCCATGTATATCCTCCCGATCGCTCTACACCGCTTCATACGATCGTGCCCTATTCCCAACTACTAAGATAGAGCCACATCATCGCCGAGCACGCTCGGTTGGTGCCCATCGCTGATTTGGTTACCTTACTGCTACTGCCCAAGTTTCCCCTCAAGCTGTCTAGAAGCGTGATTTTACGGTGAGGTGAGTAGGTATTTGATCCAAAGGCCTCGACTTTGCAACGTGGTTGAACGATACTGGAGTCGTTCAATGTCAGGACGCAATTCAATATTGACGCTAGCTCCGTGACATTACTATCGAGGAACGAATTAGATGATCTGGACTATGGAAGATAGCTAGGTGTGTAACCTTCCCATCAATCATCGTCGTTTAGTCATAGGCATAGGCATAGCATGTATCCACCCTCTAGCCTATGCAACTCTAAGGATTTGATACGTCTTATTCAACTGTGGGCAAGCCCCCGTGTGCAACCGTGTAAAAGCGGCTCCATGCTTCACAGGATGGCTGCTGGGCTTCGGCGTAATAGTAGCCTTGCCTTAGGTATCGAGGTAGAGAATCTCGGGACATATCTCATCGATAGGAGCCACCAAAGAGACTTCACTGGATGGGCCGTACTTGGGAACAAGAGGGGAGCGGGGAAGGGAAGTTTGATTCGTGGATGCTACATGAAAAGGTTCCGCTGGATTGGGCTATGGTGACCCAACTGCAAAGGCATTCTGGTCTCTGGTGAGGCTGGAACTTCACGTGCATATTGTCATGCTCGGCAGAAGAGTATTGTGAGAACCATTGGGGCAACAGTTATAGAAGGGTGAGACTATACCTTAGCTTTACATCCGTTACTTTGAAGTACTCCTAGTTATATGAAATGGATAGTTATCTCTACCTAGGTACCTACCTATCTGATACGTTTACCTTCACGGGATTTTACTATTTGTGAGGCTTACGCACATATCCTTCGATGGAAATACCATATTAGGTTAATTGCTAACCCTTGCTATTGATACATTGGCCAACCGGGTGGGTATATGCTTTCTGTTCTGGACGGTAATGGACTCGTCGTTCTTGTTTTCAACATAGATTTAGGTCCCAATACCCAAAAGCCGAATCCTAATTGGATAGGTATTTACCTACTCAAGACACGTCATGCTCGCGTAGTACCTTAGGTACCTAGGTAAGTACTCAGGTGGCAATGAAAAGATATAATAGTTCTATGACTCTGAAAGGATTATATCATAACTTTAGATTTGCCTCATACTATGAACCAGACGCCTTGCTGAATACTTCCGTGTTTCTTCGAAAACCTACGTCGAAAGCGCACATACTGCGGAGGCGATCAACGCACAAACTTTGGCAACCCACGCCATACCAAAATTCGTATTCTAAGGAAAGACGACAGTTTCCGCTTTTCCCCAGATGTAAACCAGTAGTAACGTCGGGGAGCTCGCGGCACGCAGGGTTACATCCGGTGCGGTTCATGCATTTGGTAGGTGCGCATGCGTCGAGCTGTAAATCGCTGCACTGGCAAAGAGGACGTAGGAAGGGTCTTTGGATGGCTATTTGTGTGGCAATAGACTTGCTGTACCCCCACCGGATAATGATCCAGCAACGAGATCGAGACGGGATGTGCATGCAAGATGATAACGACGCTGTTATAGCACTATCCCGTTGCTTCTCGATCATCATTCCGTAGTATGTTAGCCGTCGATCAAGTCGTTTCCCCCAGCCGAGGTTCCCCGGTAAGCCTAGAATGTTTATCAACCGTCTAGTCAAGTATGTATGGCGCAATCTAGCATAAAGAACCATAGGAGAGAGCGGCTCTCATGCACTTTCTAACTGTCCAGCACGGTCTTAACCCGAATTTCTCATTGTTATGAACGTGGAGGTCATAGGTAGAGTTGGATTTGGACCAATATTCACACTGCTACAACAACTCAAGGCAGGCGACGCCAAGACAATTCGATTGAGCATAAATGAACGTCATTATTCAAACTAATGGGAGCGCTCGGAGTTTTTCGGTATTCATGATAGCCTTTGCCAAGGGAATATCATTAATGATTGATCTATCTGATACAATAAGGTAATAGCTTACCTATTCTCAACGTATTATAGTAGATACAGCTGCTTAACAATATATCCAATAGTATACTGATATCCACAGAACAGTGGCAAATAATATTATGGCATTCAGGGAGTTGCGGGATCTAAGATATTCTTTTTTACTCTTCGGACCATTAATGTTTATTGCTTATATCAGGCAGCTCACGAAACTGTTGAGTTTTAGTGTTATAAAAAGGGATGGTTTATTTTCATAACTAATATAGCAACATCTGATTGTATGATTTTGGTAATCTCGATGCAATGCGATATTATACTGCAGACATCTGCTGTGTAATCTCAAGTTGATAATTCAATGGTCTAGGTATACTACATGGTATCTTGGCGTGAAATTCATATATAAGAGGACCTTCCCTTCACTCATACAGTCGACAGACCAAGTCCATATACAACATACAACTCATATACCATATCTTTCAGCATTTGGTTCCACCTCGTGGCACTGTCGTAGCTTTCCCGTTTAATTGCTCCCTTTACAGTTTTGTAACCCCGTAGTTAACACTAGGTACCAAGTAGAATGTCCATTAACAGCTTTTCTTCAAATCATATCTTGTATATGATATAGGTACGTGTCCGATGCCGCGCATGCAAATTCGTATATAAAATTTCTCAATTATTATTACTAGTTGGTGATAATCATGTAGTTATATAGTTCTTAGTATAATACTTGGTCCAAATCGTCAGTTAGTTGAGTCTGGGCCCACCTCGACCAAAGCCCGCGCCGTATCTTGTACCTATATTAGGCGCGGCTCTTTTTCTTGATAATGTCTCGTTAAACCCAGTATACTCTCCTAAGCTCGGCGGCAAGTCATCGACAGCTGTGCCCCAGGAGCTCTCGTTTCTTCCCAGGGTAAGAACAAGCTCTTTTCCTTCCGTGAAGAAACTGTGGTCGATCCAGTTCTTTGTGTACGGTTCGCCGTCGAGGGTTGCGCTTTGGATGTAGATGCCCTCATAAGAGGGATCGAAGTTGACGTTGCGGATAGTTGCAGTTTTGCGGGTCTGTGGGTGTGTAATATTGACACTCTCAAAGAATGGAGGAACTATGAGATATACGTTTTGCCCGGGGTTTGGGAACAAGCCCATCATAGAGAAAGCTACAAATGATCCCATCGCGCCACTATCGTCGTTCCCTGGGAGACCTTCAGGGGTGGTATCAAAGAACCGAGGTATGTAGAAGTGTGCACGCTTTGCCGATAAAGCGGGCCGACCAGCGTAGTGGTATTGGAAAACAGTTAGGAAGGCTGGCTCATTGCCGATGTAAGTTATGTTCTGGTCATGCAGGAAATCAAGGCGGCGGACAAATTCAGCTGGTCCTCCGTAGAGGGTGATGAGGTCGCCTTGATTGTGTGGCACGAAAAAGCCATATTCCCATATGCTACTCTCAAAGGTTTCATGAGCTGTATTTTGGAGCGAGCAAGCAGTGCCGGAGTTGTCGATATTGCTACATAGCAAAGGGTCCTGTTCACCCCAAGAGCCATTCAGGTATTTGGGGACGTAGAAACCTTTGAAGCCTGTATCCTGGCCGTTGGCGAACTTCGACGTCTGGTCTTCTTTATATAGGTTTTTCCAATTATCGCTTGATAGTAAGTATTTTTCCGTGTCGGGACTATTGTTTCTCAGTAGAGACATCTGTGCGATGACAAAATCATTATAGCTGTACTCGAGAGTACGAGAAATAGACCTGGTCATAGTTCCAAAGCCTTTCCAATCTAGATCTTGCACGGGGTAGTCAGGGTTAGCTTAGAGCTGGGACTCGCGAGGAATAGGATAGACTTATAATATATCCGAGGCGTTTCCAGCTCTCCAGGCCGCCGCGTCCATGGCTAGACCAATCGAATGGCTCAACCTCGGCGTCTTTTATGACAGCCTCATAGCCCACATCCCACTATCCGGCAATGCCGAGTTATTAAACAGTTGACGCACGTGTTCGAATCCAGGATACTTACATCGATACCCGCTGTGATTCCTTTCAAATATCCATCCGCCAAAACTACATCAGCATTCGAGCCACCCTAAGAACTAGGTGTTAGCTTAGTACGTCCTTGGGAACCGAAAAGGCCTGACCTGTGTGTAACCCTTAGAGAATGTCATACGGCAATCTGGTAACCAGCCCTCATATCGATATGTATCAATCAGAGAGCGAATCATCTCGGCTACCGCGTCTGGGTCTATAAGGGTGAGAAACGGAATTTGACTTCGAAAACTATCCCAGAGACTTTACTGAGTTAGCGACTGTGTCATACATGGACAATATAGGGACTTACCAATAGAACGAATCAAAATATGGTTCCCCTGTTTCGAATTCTGGGTTCTCTCCCGTATAATTCTGGGGGTTTACCATTGTGCGGTATATACCACTGTAGAAGTTCTTGATTTGGTTCTCATCTACCTCGCCCGGCGTGATCGTGATCGGGCTGAGCTTCTGCCTCCAGGCATCAGCAGCAACCTGCTCGAGCCCATCGAAGTCGTAGTCCGGAATCTCGGCTTCAGCATTTGAGCACGCTTGTTCAGAGCTTATAAAACTCAGGCCCACGCGGGCAAGCACAGGGGTATCGGTAGACTCAAATCGAACAAAAGCTCCTCCGGGAAGAGGATACCCATTTATCGATCTGGAGATAGTCAAGTTTTTGGCATCTGTAGTAGCTCTACTATTTACAAAAATGCCATTGTCGAATATTTTAGGGCCCGAAAAGTCGGTACAGAAGTAAGGCACACTATGGGTAGGTAGTATCTAGAGTCAGTAGTTATATCTATGAAATGTGATAATAGTTCCGAATGCGACTCACTATTTCCCCTGGCTGAAACTTGCCTGGAAACGGGCGCTTCCGGTGATTCTTCCGGTATTCTCGTCGACGGAGACGGTGCCGTTATCTTGACGCGAGTCCGAAAGGTCTGTTAGGTCCTGTAAAATGAGAGGATGCGAGGAATTTCCATCTGATGTAGGGAAGGTAAACTGAAACAACGCAGCATGTTTACTGGCAGTCATAGCAGCTTTGACGCCGGAGTTCAGCGTAACCTCAAAATACCCCGGACGCGCCACGACGCTACTTTGGTCGAATTGACCATGGCTGGCGCGGGTTTTCTTGGGAAAATCGCATCGATCGATATCATCATCAGGACAGCTCGCATACGGGAAGAGCGGGAAGTTTCCTAGGGACGGCGAGCCTCCGGTCCCTGAGTCGTGTAGGGCAGAGAAACCAGAGATTGGACTCCCGTCAAGAGTGAATCCTCCTTGATTACTTCCACTGGTAGTGTCGGCGACAGCTTTAGCCATACCATAAGGGAGTGTGGCGCCCGGAAAGATGTTTCCTCCATTTCGACTTCCGATCAATTGATCAACATACGACAGAGGATCTATAGCGGCAGCATCATTCCCCAGCGCCGTCGCCAAGACAAGAATAGCAATCGAACCGGAGCGCAAGCCGAACGAAGGCATAGCGACTAGAGCTTCTTGCTGCTAAGAGCAAGATAGAGGAAAAGAGTGTAAACGGGTGTGACACCTATGTCCCTTTATTATATCCCTAGTTGATAATGCATTCCAGGGCGGATAACAATGCACCTGACAACGGCTTTAAGGTCAAGATAAACAACCCGGAGACAAGAATTCGTTCGGTATGATAAGATAAACACGTCGGATCGTCGCTAAGTAGTAAGGAGGAGCGAGACAAACATGTCTTGGACCTGCCCTGTGGTCGTAGTGTGGTCGTAGTGTGGTCGTGATCAGCTCGCGTGCCCGTCTAAGTGGGAATAACCTTCCATCCCTGGCGTCCCGGTGAGCTCCCGGATACGCCAGTATGTCACTGCATCATGCAAACTGCAGCGAGGCCTTGTTGGTGACTGGAGCAGATGTCCTAATCTTTGTCCCCACCGTTACATCGAGTAATGTCAACGAACTGCGTAGTTCGTCTTGCCCCCATCATCTCGGAACGCGGGGTATCGAATCCTGCGAGAGGGTTCGCAGGATTCATCAATGAGAAGGCGAACGCGGTGTAGATACTCATGCCACTTTACGACATACACGTAGGAATAACCGCCATCGGATAGGTCGATAAGCAATAAGAAGCCGGTCCGATCATAACCAGATCTGTACAATTTGCGGTTTGTTATGTCCCATGCATTGGCCAGTCTTTCGTGCTTGTTCCTGCATATTAGATGCTAGGCCGGCTAGGAACGCTACGTAGAATGAGGAAGGTTGGCGGCTACACGATCACGGCCTTGCTAATGATGGTACAACGTAGTAGAATGTCATTAAAGATTTCGTTTGCCGTATTCATGCATCCGATTCGCTCCTTTTATTTTCGGCATTTCGTTACATCAAATTCATAAGGTACCTACCTACCTTCTAAGTTAGGAGGTAGGAGGTAGGAGGTAGGAGGTAGGAGGTAGGAGGTAGGAGGTAGGAGGTAGGAGGTAGGCATGTATGTAGGTAGGCTAGGCGCATGGACCGCAGGGAGCTGATCGTACAAAGCAAAGTGTAATTAGACGCATTCAGGGGTGAACTTGCACCAACAACGGTTACATCCAGTCCGTGCAAATGGGTATGTGCAAGATATGCCGTCTTGGCTTTTCTATCGATAGGGACGTAGCACTTTACAACGCACGGCCCTGAATGTAATTCATCGATCATTTTAAATTGTAAGACCATGGATATAGAATGCCTTATTGATTCGACTGCTGGCTTGAAGGGAAATCTGGGCGAATCCAGTCGAACGTATCGAGGAGGTCAAAATTGAAGTCTAACTGTGTTGATGAATCCCACTGAAATACCGCGGGAGGCTCGTATATGCTCGATGCTGCATTTAATGTCTGATCGAGAACGCGTTGTATTACGGATTTAGCATCGTTGCATAGATCTCCATTCGGCGCCGACGGACTGACCCAGTCGAGAAATGCGACAAGGAGGCTCAACTTCTGGATGATGTTGGAACGAGTGATTCTGGAGTCGCTATGAGGCCTCAAATGAAGGGTAGGCTTTAGAAGTTCCAAGCAGAGTATACCACCGGCAGGAACAGCGTAAGCCATGACCTTGATATATTCGTCAGAAAACAGTTACAGGATATATTTCATACATTGACTTACAAGCCATTCACAGTCGTTCCTGAAAGATGACAGCCTGTCTAAGTGTAGATAATCTATTCTACGTTAGTATCGCCACAGGTGCACGAGAAGTATTATTCTATTTCCGTCCAATAGAACAAGATCCGGCGGGAAAGGGGGGTGAGGGATACCACGACGTACTAAGATGTTGTTAGTCTAAGTTTAGTACCTGTTACAAGGCAAGTACTGAGTGTAGCGGGTTTCTAAACATACCAAGGTAAAGTCTGAGTAACCAAGTCATAGCTGACTTTCAATAAATCACCCTTGTCTTGATGGCCGAACCGAAGCAAGAGTCTTTCGATGAAAAACATATTCTGTAGATGTTCTTGTTGTATAAATAACCTTGTAGATGCGTGATTTATGGGAACTTCTGGATTGTCGATATCAAGAGGATCGAAGTGCAAGCATGAAGGGAATGCAGCAACTGCTGAAAGTTCGCGAGATCGGAGTTGGCTACTCGTATGAGTTAATGCCGGACTGAAAACACATCTCTAACCTGGGGGCTTACATACAGCAGAGTTTCAATAGAAAATGTATTTGGAAACGCGTTTTGCCTATGGTCGAGAGCGATTTTAAATATTTCTTCGCGAATTACTGCGATGATTGCTCGGGATCGAATATTGGTAGAAGGATATATCGCCCCATCGGTATTCCAACCGTCATCATCCAGACGTGAAACAGCTTTCATAAATGTATCGTGGTCGGAGAATAAATCTTCGTTGCTAATATCGAGCGGAAGAGGTGTTGACGAGTATCGAGAACTAATCAAGGGAGGCCTTCCAGTGAAAGAGACAACAACCATGGCCATAGTAAACATATGATGAAAAAGTCTCTTCTTTATCTCGGTTGACAAGGACGTTTGATGCCGGCCTTTTTCTTCTACGGCGTGAAACCCGAGGAAAGTAAGTAATGAAATTGTCTCCGCATGAGCCCTCCATACAACTAAATCTACGTTAATAGTTAGCAATAGACGACCCCAATATTTTGATATGATATACAAGTAAATGGATATAGGTCACCTACCGGCATCTCCGACAGACACTGATGATAACAGTTAACAATTCCTGATTTTAGCATGTGGCGTAGAGGGCTTGGCATATTCTGAGGAGGGAGGGGAGGGAGGGGGGAAGAAACCTTCAATTATTAGATAGGAGGTACGTACTAGAATCTATAACAGTGCACCTCTGGCTTAAACAGAGCATCATAGAATTTCCAGCGGAAAGTTCTTTACATAAGTCGAGGCTCAGGTGCATGTTTTCCCTTGCTATGCGAAACCCACGGTCGAACTCAGCGGAACGCTTTCCTTTCCAGAATTCCGTGTTTGAGCCAGGAACGAACTCCCAAAATATAGAGAGTATTCCTATTAACTCCCAGCGTATGTTCTTCCCTAAGAACTGGCCGAACCACTTGTCCGGGTCAGATTCTTCGTCTGAAAAGGGCCTCAAAGTATTGGCACATATAATCCGAGCAAGTTCCTCCAACTTAGCGGTCGGTCGGTTTCCCGCACTAAAATAATCACCGAAAGCCTCATATAATGACTTGACCACTCGCTCTGCAATATTACAGATCCAGCCGTCACTCCCGAGTTTGAAGCGTAGGGCACTTCCCTGTATGGGATCGGGTATATTACGTAGCACTTCGAGTGCCATATAACGAACCCTGACAGACATATTGGTCTGTGAGCCTTCAATGGGAGCGTGTTGGGCGATGCTATCAGATTGGGTAGCAACGTTGCCTGGCCCTTGGAGCAGTGAGAGGCTATTTTCGGTGTCTTCATAGATATTACAGTAGCTAGTTGGGCCGAGATAGCCAGGTCGAGTGAGGCCTGAAACTTGAGCGTCAGGTGTCAAAGTCGGGCTATTCTGAGGGTGCTGAAGACTGCCACATCGAGGGGACGGGAGCGGTGTGGAAGGCGCCGGAGATGGCAGTGGGCTCTTGGATGTCGAGATCCTTGAGCCCGACACGAGATACACACATTCGCCATCTTGCTTTCTCTTCTTGCAACGACTACAAATCGGCTGCGTATGGTCGCAAGCTAGCTTACGTTTACGGCAGGGCTTGCATGTTCCATTAATAGATTTATCCAGAGGAAGTTAACGTACGTTACTTACATCGCACGCTTGAGGCCGACCGTTACGGCGGAGAAGAAGTGGCGGGTTCGTATGGTCGTTCATCGAGGGGCCGAGAGTAAGAACAACATGTACGAGAAGAGTCTATCAAAGCAACCCGAAGCCGTGGATCAAGAGCTTTGACTCCGACGTAGGCTAGTTTAAAGTCCAGGATGTGAATTGTTGGGATAGGCAGCGAATGTTAGGTCGGCTTCGGCTTCGGCTTGACGTTGAAGAAAGAAGCTCAATTCGTCTGTTTATCCCCACCATCAGGATTCTGATTTGTCAAATCAGATGCGCACTATATCTTAAGAATGAACTCGGCTCTCGGTGCATCATCTCGGTGCATCGTCTCGGCTTAGAGAACCGAAGCAAAATATCAAAATACAGATGACACCACGCAAAGGGGAACTTATTGGATTATAAAGCACGCAGGAGATCTCTGCGAATTGTATTAAAAGACGGATTCTCCCATCGGGGAAGGTAACATTACCAATGAAATTGTATACGGCTCGCTCTTAGCTTCATAGATTCCAATACACCCTACCTAAGCTCACCAGCTACCGTATCGTACCGCAAACGTCAATTAAAACTAAGTTATTTGATAATTATACACGTACAGAGCTTATAACTTGCCAAAAATGCCACCGCAGTACGGATTATCATTCCCTACCAATACGACAAGCCCAAGGCGATCGTCTATTGCGTCGGAAAAAACTCTAGTAGATACGCCAAGCAAAAAGGAGGATGCTTCAGAAGAGAAATGTCGAGGCGGTAATGATTGTCGGTTACTTTTTACTTTGATTCGCTCTATTAACTTCTTCGTATTAATTTGTCTTGCTAACTGTCATCTATACAAAGATCGCAAGTCATCCTTCGACGTTAAAACTCTAGCGAGTGGCAGTTCGCTCCCCAGTAAGATGGGTAAAGCTATAGAGAAGGTCAAGTCGAAGTTACGGGAGAAACACACAACTCCCAAGCCCAGGGGTAGTCGGCCTGTATCTGATGGGTATCCGGACATGCAATACATGTGGCGATCATTGGCTGGTAAGTGATATATCAATGGCCACGCTGACAAAATAGTGGACTATTTAACACTTTGGCAGAGACGAGACTTTAGGGAGTTCGTAATTGGATCCGTTCGGCAATGCGTTCTGCCAACCAATTCAATTAGTAGATGAGTTTCGGTATAATCACAGATGCTATCGAAACGCCTAATGTCATCCGATCGCAAGCGGTATGGACTGGGGGTATGAATTCATAACCGGCGCTTTAGGTAATAACAAGTGGGAATCACGAAGAGCAAGGGATTTGGGTATTAAGGAGTAACAATATCTACTGTCGGGTATCAAAGGCGCTATGGGTAATAGTTGACTAGTAACTTTCAAATGAAAGCAAGATAAAGTCTAGGTTCTTCATGGTTTTAGTACGGAGGGCACGATTCTTCTAGGAGGTAATTTGTTAGGTTGGCTGATTTATTCGATAATGATAACGAGTTTCTTAATATGATTATGAATTAATTTACGAAATGCACAGAATAGCTTTTATGTCGTTCAATTCTATGAGGTATCTAAGCGAAGCACCATTTGTTAGGGGGTCATTTGAGACTTTCCATGGGCCAAGCATATCTCCGGGTATTGAATAGCCGCACCTCCATCCCCTCCCACCCCCTTTTAAATTGGTACGTTATGAGAGCCTCGTCGTCGTTCATCAATATGACAGGCCAATGTCAACTAGTAACACTAGTTAGGAGTATTTCGGATTAATCCTTAAATATTGACAGACTTCTTAATGCGCAGCGCCCGCAGGGCACCAGACTCGGTAAATACCTAGGTACCTAGCCAGCACTAATACCATTTAATCGAGGCGACGTCGGGATCACGGTGTGAGTCTAACTACCTCTTATGTTTTGCAGAGAATACACTCGTCTCGTAGCTAACCCTTAGCGCAGAAGGTTGGTAATATAGGATATAAAACCCCATTGCTGTAAGTTCTAATTTGAAATCTAAGAATTTCAACATAAATTTGTCTTGGATTCCCCTAGGATATATAACAAGTACACTCCAGGACATCTTAAGCTCATGATAGCTCCTTCAGGTCGTCTCGAATCAAACTATACGTCGCTTGGTCTATAATCCTCCCCTTCTTGCAGATGGCCTGCCTTCTTATTCCCTCTTTCGTATAACCAGCCCTCTCCAAAACCTTCTCGCTCGCGATGTTCCCGATAAACACACCAGCCTCGATTCTTATCAGCTCTGGGAATTGCTTGAAGGCCCAGGCTGAAAACCCCTTAAGAGCACTCGTTGCAATACCCTTCCCCCAGAACTCCTTCCCGACCCAATAGCCGATCTCCCACGTACGATACTCGATGTCCTGATGGGGAGTAAGTCCAATACCGCCGGCGAAGGTGCCCTCGGGCGTGAAAATGCCGAAGTTAACCATAGGGTCGCCGTTTATGGAGAAGTTGATCCAGTAGTTGGCGCTGTCCAATGTGTAGGGGTAAGGGAAGGTATTGCGCATGTATTGCACAAGCTCTGGGAAGTTAGCCGCCGCCACCGCGCCCTCGGCGTCACTTGGCAGATATGCACGTATGATGCATTTATCTGTTGTAACTATTGGTTCAGGCGTCGGCTGTGAGGTGGAGTCCGCCATCGCAAAACCTGATCCCGTTGATCTGGGGTTTCGTGATAATATTAAGAGTAAATATTTTAGCAAATAAGTCAAGCCAATGTAGTTATTAAATTCTTGTATAATTGAGATGTATAGATGCTGTAAGCAATACCATAATCAATACTCGGGGTAAGCTTTATACTTATAGAACAATAAAACTCAGCCCCGATGTGACTCAATCCCGATTTGGTAAGGCTACCCATTTAGACGAATTTCGTGATCTCACACTAATTTTGCATCCTGCGCCTCTTGAGCATTGCCCCCTTTATGCAACTAAGTAAGGAATTTACACAAGCAGACAAGGTATCGCTCGTATTGTTTCTACTGTCCAATAGACGGAGACGCTCGCGTGCTGTAGCATCCTCAATAAACTATATGATATGCCTCCTATTTGTCCATAGACTATCTTCAGTGATCATTGCTTTAATGCCGGTAAGATATGCAGGTCGGATCCGCGGCTTGACAAGAGTTGCATTGAAGCGGTCAACTTCTACCTAAGTAAAAACTGTAAAATATTATACGATCACGAAAGTATCGTCTTAAGGACCCCCTGTTTAGTCAAAGGTAGCGCTCTAAGCCGACTTGGAGAGACCGTCCATAATTTGCCTGACTCCTACAAATGAAAATTCATCCATTATCTCCTCCCATATGTTCAAAGCAGCCTGCTTACCTTCGGGCTTGTAAATAAGTGGTGCCATACTAAGTTGCGAGCTTGTTAATGCCTATTTAAACACGGCTATCTCACGGGAAGGGGTATAACTGACGGTCTAAGCGTTGCATCCTCGATATGCTGCCCATGAACGGTCTCGCCTAACGTAGGACTCACAGCTGCATGGACGTATATACGAGCGCCGATTGAGCATGGACGACCAACCGTTGCCATCATTGCCTTATATAAATAACCCACGAAACGCCCCTCTCCGTCACGTATGATTTCTGACCCGTAACAGAACCCGGGGTTGGCAACAGTGACGACAACGGCAGAAGATGGAACTCGCTTTGCTAACTCTGCCACGAACATTTGGATAAGCACTTTGGATGTACCGTACCGCTCTTTAAATAACCACTTCGGTTCCATCTTCTTTTTAAAAGCCGGAAGTATTGGATTTGACTCCCTCTCACTAAATTTGGTCGCATTGGCTATCTCGGAGGATACTAAGACGATACGTCCAGGGACGTCCCCCCTTTTTTTCTCTGTCATGACGGGCGCCAATAGGAGTGTCAGGAGAGCATTGGATAGATAGTTTACCTGTATATCCTCTTCGTAGCCCGTGGTACCGTTGAAAGACTCATCGACTTTGTAAATACCAGCGTTAAGAACTGCTATATCAAGCCTTGTAAGGGTCTTGGTACGCTCAGCAAAGCCCACGACAGAATCGTATGAGTTAAGGTCTAATTTCCAAACTTCGATATCCGTCGATCGCGCGTCGCGGCCTTGGGCGAGCTGTTGGCGCGCAGCTTCACCTCTCGACTCACTACGCACGGCAAGAATTACCCTACACCCCAAGTCAAGGAGTTGGCGGGCACATTCTAACCCTAGGCCCACATTTGCGCCGGTGACTATAGCTGTCTTTCCGGTGAGGTCGACTTCGTTCCGAGTGATAAGTGGCGGTGTCAAAAAGAGTTGGCTTTTAAGGAAACGGAGTAGGCCCGCCTCCTTTTCCGAGGAAGCATCGAAATTTACAGCCATACTGTATGGTCGACGATAAGAGTGTGAGTAGATAGCGAGGGAATTCGAAACGCAAGGCCTAACAAGCAGCGGACAGGTATGATGTGAATTATAAACTAACTTTCCCCACGCAGAAAGATGTCTCATACTCAGTGAGAGGTACGTGACGCGGGCGAATTATCAGCAGTCTCTCACCAAAAATAGCACAATCCGTAATAGGCTTTCAATTTTTAGGGACTGGTTTAATAATTTGTACTTGTTTGACAGTTTGTTATTCCGGTAAAGGAAAATTGAGGATTCAGATCCTCGCTATCAGCATTACGCACCCATTATGAGAACATCCCCGAAATTTCGGTGTTAAGACCACAGCCCCGAGAACGCCATATCACCTGGTATCTCATAATAAAATAGAAACTCGATATCGCTCATTCGATACGTATCTCTACAAATATTCTTATAACAGATCTATTCCGAGTACCCCTGATAGGGTTACAGTGCTAAGAGGCTTCAGCTTTATCATCGCCTTAGGTTAGGTATCAGGTTAATTTATAATCTTTAAAGCAGTTGCGCATGTACGGTCCATCCGTTTTGTAGCGATGCGAAGTGAGAATTTAACCTCACTTCTAGGCAGCAGTCCGTACCTATCTAATATCCTGTAATTCCTCTACGCTAAAACCTGCGCCATTTCGCTTGTAAAATTCTTAGGGATTAACCATTGTCAAGGTCCTTTAGAATCTCCTCGATCGTATTCCACTATAGGGAGTTTTCATTTGCGCGATGATTTATTAGTTGATCATCTAAAAATGGTTACTATTTACCTACCTAGGTAGGTACTTACCCAGTTTTCACTGTTTGCCAGAAGAAAATAGGGGTACCCCTTAGGGTAGCCGCCAAGTAGCACGTATATAGGGGGAACCCCCTTCTAGTCTTACCATAATACATGGGTAACCTAGAGAATACCTAGTTACTATCGTCCTTCTATATTAAAGCTATATTCCTGTCCCTGACGACATAGTCGTGTGTTTTAGTAGCGCACGGATAATTCTACGTCGACAGGATGAACTTTCCAACGATTTAATCACTGCTAATGGTACTCGGTTCACTACCAGAAGAAGCACCTTAATTTCCTCCTCACTTGGTATCTACCGGTACTCACCCCTTACTATCTAGCCATTGAGTATACACGCTACAGTTGTTCAAACAAGTTCGTTCTGGAATTGATATCATCCGTCTTGTTAATCGCGGATATTGACTCATCGGTATGTTGATATAACATGGCAGTTGGACTTCATCGATAGTACCATAGCGAACCGCATAGTTACCTCGCGAAGGTATAAATCCATACTATAACTGATACATGGATAAATAAAGAGCGCCTACTTCCTATTCACAGTTGTCAGTCTGAGCATAAATGTAATCGCCAATTTCATTACCCGTAGTCCTTGGTTTGTTACGTTTGGTAAACCAATCTTGTGAACATTGTCGTTAACTTTTATCAAAAGTTTTATATTTCTAACTAGATATCCCGCCGTCTATCCATATATGAAACGCCGGTCTGGAAATTTATGGTGTTTTGCCAAATCATGGGTCGTAATATTTGCCGAAGACAGCATCTATAACCATGATATTATTCGGCCAACAAGATGTCAATTATAGACCAAGTAGATAGATACCCAAGGTACTATACTGTACTTAGCTAGGTAGTTAGCTTGAGGATCGCCAATCTTTATTACGATCGATACGCTCTCGATTCACACAAGCAGCTGCCGTTCCCTTGATGTTGTAGAGATCATCAGCGAAAAATTAGCCCTTGCTAGAATTCCTAGGCTTTGGAGTCATGGCGTGAGGCATGGTTGCCAATCGCGGCAGGCCAAAACAATTTCTTGCTATATTCGGAGCGTTTGTGCTTCGTTGGACAGAGTCAACTGCGTAGAGAACGGAACCTTCCATGTGTTAAGGGCCAAATAGCCGCCCATAGCCTATACAGCCCCAGTGGGCATAGCATTATATTATTTTAATTCAGCCTCACTGATCCATCATGAAACTTTTTATTATCTTCCATCAATCGGAGAATTACTTGGTCTCGTCATAGTCAAGTTTCCATCTAAAAATAAGCTTGGTTCATGACAGCTTTTTGAGAGGTCGCTGTTCTGATGCGTGAGGGTATTGCAAGATAAGCCGATATGTTGCTGGAAAGTCGCCTTACATCGAACTTCCCCTCCAAATATCTATGATCTTTATTTTAAATTACGGCGGCGGAGGTCGGCTCCGGGTGCCCCCAAAACCGAAATGGAGCAATACTCGCCGTTCCGTTCGTAACCCGCCAGCACCCGCTGGCCGGTGTTCTCATAATCGTACAAATAGACGCCGAAGATACAGCTATAGAATATAAAATTCTGTCCACCGTTTAACTTATCCCGTAATTCTATATGCTTCTCTAAACGATAACAGCAACCTCCAAAATGAAATTCTTTTCTATTACTAAAATAAGTGGTTAAGGTATTATTTTTAGGTATAATATATAATATCTTAGCATAAAATGTATATATAGAAAAAATTTCTTTTTTTATTTATATAGTTAATAGTTTAAGTTAATATAATATATAATTTTTATACTATATTTTTTATTAGGTTATAAGTTTAGGTTTTATATTAATTAATAAATATTTTATATATGGGTTAAAATAAGTTAATTAAATATGATTTAAAATAATTAGGAAAAATATTGGGCCGAAATTATATTAATATTTAATTATATTTTTAGTTAAAGTTTTAATAATTTTAATTTTAAATTTATTATAATATTTTTTAAAGAAAATAAAAGTTATATTTTAAATAAAAAAAAAAATATAGTAAAAGTTAAAAGTTTTTTATATTTTATAATTAATTTAATTAAATTATAGATATTATAGATTAAAATGATATTTTTAAAAGAATTGTTTACGGGTGTTTTATTTAAATATTTATTAAATTATAAGCGTTAATTTTTAAATATTATTTAAATTTAATAGATATTATAAAAAGGATGTGGGATAAAGAATAATATAATTTTTAAGAAGAGAATATTAATGATGGAAAATTATTCTTAATATTAAATAAAATTAAAAAAAAGAACGTTATATTTAAAAAAATATTAATAATTTTTTTTATATTAAATAAATGGAATATTTTTGGAGTTATTGTTAGAATTTTATAAATTAAGGTTAATAATATTATTTTGTTATAAATTATAAGTAATAAATTATAAATAAATATTTTAGTTTATTAATAAGATTTAATATTTTTTAATTTATTATAATAACGATATTATTTTAATTATAAATTAATAGTATTTAATATAGTTAATTAAAGAATATTATTTAATAATGTTAGAAATAATAATAAAAGTGGAAATATTAACGTTAGGGAAAATAATAATTTTTTAATAATTATTTTTAATATATTAATAAATAGCGTTAAATTTAATTATTTTTTTTATTTAATAGGATAAGAAAATTATTATAAATGGTATAGAATTATAGAAATAATTATGGAGATGTATAACGGATATAAATATATAAATAGATAAATATTTAATATTATTAAAAAGATTTTTAAATATTTATAATTATAATGAAATATTATTTAATAAAGGGCTATTATATTTTTAAAAAATATTTTTTTTAATATATTAGAATAAATGGTAAAGTTTAAAATTATAATAGTTAAAGTATTTTTATAGGTTAAAAAGAAGTTTAATAAAAAAAGAATTTTATTATTATTTTAATTGGTTAAATGTTGGAAAGGCGTTAAGTTAAATAATTTTGAAAATGTTTAAATTTTTAGTAAAGAAATATTAAATATTTAAAAAAAATATGTTAAAATAGGGTTAAAATATAAATTATTTATTAATTATTTTATTATTTATTTTATGCGAAAATTAAGTAATTAATATTATATTTAGTTTTAAATTTTTTCAATTTTATATATATTAAAATTTTTTAATTTTATAAACGTTATATAATTAATGGATGTTAAAAAAAGTTATTAAAAAATAATTAATTAATTAAGAAAAGGAATATTAATTATAGTAGTTAAAATATAAAAAAAGTGTGGAAAAAAATATGTTAATATTAAGATTTTAATATATAAAAAAAAAGCGGTAATTAAAAAAGTTAAAAAATATAATTATTATAAATAGTTATATTATTTAAATATAAAATATTAAAATTTATATTTTAAATTAAAAAAAAATAAAAAATTTATTAAAAAAAGTTTAGATTTAAAAAAAGAAAGTTTTATAATATTTTTAATATATAAAAGAAAACTGTTAAATAATTTAAATAAGTAAATAATTTAAAATTATAATTTTAAAAAATTATTTTTTAATAGGTATTGAACTAGTGCCGTGTTGCAAGGGTATTATAGGGTAGTATTACGTAACCTTTTTTAGCACGGATCCTTATAAGATCCTGTCTCACACATTCCTTTTAATCAGCTCATCAAGAAACATCTAACAACATCTTTTCTTAGCCATACAATTAGATCCCAATCTCAATCATTACCGTCTTTTAGCAAGTTACTATTGTCTATAGTCTTCTATTCTAATTGTGCTATCCAAGATCTTTGTTCTTTGATCAGTCCATTTCAAATCTTACAAAGAGTATAGTGCCACTATCAGCTATTCTAGGTCTATTCATAGATCTAGGTAGTTGAAGTAGTGAGCCATACTCTTCAGGAGACATAGCTCCTGTTCAGTATTTGGATATTTAATTTAAGATATAATTAATATATTATTTTTAATTGTTAAAAATTTTTTTATTTTAATTTTATTTTATTTTTAAATAATTATATTATTAATGGTATTGGAAATTTTAAAATGTTTATATTAAATAAAGATATTATTAAAAAAAAATATAATATTAAAAAAGGATTAGTATAAATTAATTTTATTAATATATTTTATGTTTTAAATTTTAAGGTAAATTTAATTTTTATTATTTAATTATTTAATTATAAAATATAAATAATATTATAATAAAATTTTAGTAAAATTATATTTTTAAAAAATCTTATATTTATAATATATATATAATGTTTTAATAATTTTTTTATATTTAAAATTTTTAAAAATATATAGTTTATATTAATAGTATATAATATTAGTTTTAAAATAAAATTTTGGTATAAAAGAATAGGCTATTTTAGTAAATAATTATTATTAAAGTTTAAGAATATTGTTTAAGGAATAATTAATGTATAAGAATATTATATATATAAAATTTATATATAAAATAAAATGTAAAAAAGATTTTATAAGGATAAATTATTATAAGGTAAATATATAAAGAACGTTATTTTTGTAGATATATATAGATTTTTTTATATTATAAGATATAAGGGGGAAAAATATTGGTTTATAATAGTTAATAATTATATTTACGTTAACGGTATTTATTTAATAAATAATTGTTAAAAGGTTTAAGAATATATTAGTAAATTTATTAAATTTTTATAAAAATATGAAGTTTAAGGATATAAGTATACGATTATTTACCTTAATAAAGGCGGTAAATTTATTTTAAAAGATTTTAAAGATTAAATATTATAATATAATATTTAATTTTAATAAATTTTTATTAAATAATATTAAAGTAATGGTATAATTAAAAATTTAAATATTATAATTAAAGATAAATTATTATTAATAATAATAGGGGGGGAGGTTTTAAAGAAGTATTAATTAAAAGTATTATAAATAATTAATTATTTTTAAAATAAAAGTTTATATAGTACGTTAAATATGATATTATTTTAAATGGTTTATGATTAAGAATTTAATATTATATATATTAAAATTATTAGTATTAAAGTTTGGTATTTATTATTATTAAAGAAATATAAGAAATTGGATAAAAAGATAGAATAAGGTATATTTTTTGGATATTAAAATAATTTTATTTATAGGGTATTTATAGATACGGGGATTGTTATAAATATAATTTTATAAAATGTATATTTTAATGTTAAAAAAGGTATAAATTTTATAATAATATTTATAAATATATAAATTAATATTTAATATAAAAGATTAATAAATAGCTTTATAAAATCTTTATTAATTAAATAATATTATTAATTTATTTTTAATATTAATTAGAATAATATAGTTTAATTATAAAGATTATTATATATTTAATTAATAAGAAATATTTTAGATATTTTTTTTAATTTAAATTTTAATATTAATATTATTAATTATTTAAAATTATAATATTTATTAAAAAATAGGATATTTAGATTTAAAGATTAAGTATTTATGTTATATATTTTATTAATGTTTATTATTAATGTAGAAATAACGAAGGGTGATAAGGAGTTAATAATATTGGTTAAAGCGTAATGAAATTATTTTTAGCTTAAGTGGAAATTTATTATAAAAGTTAAATATTAATTTTTATTAATAAATAAAATTTGGATTTTAGTGGATATAATAGATGGTTTAAATGTTTTTAAGGATAAATGGGTTTTTAAGTTAAAATGTAGATTTAATAATAAAATTATTAAATATAAGGTATAATAGGTAGTTAAAGGTTTTAAATAAATAGAAAAAATAAATTATTTTAAAATGTTTATTTTAATAGTAAAATTTATAAATTATAAGGTGTTATTTTTTATAGTTGCGGTTAAAGATTTCGAAATTGAGTAAATGGATATAAAAATAGTTTTTTTTTATGGAAAAATAAAAAAAAAAATATATGTTAAGTAATTTAATAAATTTAAAAATAAATTTAAAAAAATATATAAATTAAAAAGAGTTTTATATAATTTAAAATAAGTTTTTAGAGTTTAGTTTAAAATTTTAAGTAATTATTTGGAAATTTTTAATTTTTAATTTATTAATATTAATTATAATATTTTTATTAATATTAAGATTAATATTTATATAATAATTTATATTAATAATTTATTAATAGTAAAAAAAGATATATAAATTATAAATAAGGTTAAAATAGTATTTAATAAACGTTTTTAAATAATAAATTTGAAATTTTATTAATATTATTTAAATATTAAAATTAAAAAGTATAAAAAAAATTAAATTATTTATTTAAATTAATAAGAATATATTAATAAAATATTTATATTATATAATATAGAAAGTTATAAAATGGTTAATATTTTAATAAATATTTTAAAGTTATAATTGGTTAAAAAGAATTATATTTATTTAAAAAATAATAAATAATAATATTAATTTATTATAAATTTATTAATATATTTAATAATAGGTATATAATTAAATATTGTTTATATAATATTATATATTAATAAATATTTAATAAATTTTATAATAAAGTATTAATAAATAATAAAAAAGATTTTTTATTATTTATAAAGTATTAAAAATTTATGTTTAATATATTATGGCGATTTAAAATTATTTATTAAATATTTTAATGTAAATTAGATTGGAAATGTTAATATTTAAAAGTTTATTTTTAATTATATATTTAATTTTAGTAGCGGAATTATTAATTAATTATTAAAATAATAAATTAGTATAGTTTTATTATTATGTAAAGTTAAATATATAGGTTAAATATAAATTATAAAAAAAGTAATATAGTTTTAAAGATTATTTAAAGAGTTTAGTATAAATTTTAAAGGAAATAAAAACGGTATTATAGTTAAAATTAAATTTTATGTAATTATTATTTATTATAATAATTAAGGCGTTATTATATTGGTAAAAAATTTAAAAAATTATAGTAAAATTAAATATATTAATATTTAATAATATTTTATTAAAAAAAAGGTAATAAAAAAAATAATATAATTAAAATATATTTTTATTGGTAAAATAATAACTAACGATTTAATTAAACTATTTTTTTAAAAAATTTTTTAAAAATTTAAAAATATATTAAAATTTATTTTAATATTTAAAAATTATGTTTAAAAAAAAAAAATAATGGTTAAAATTTACTTTAAATTATAATAAAATAAAAGAATTAAATAATGTAAAATATTAATAAAATATTTTAAAAAGTTAATAAATATTAAAATAATATAATTAATAAAAATATATTAAAATTATAAAATTAATAAAAATATAAAAAATGTAAAAATATAAAATTAAAAGGAAAAAATGGATAAAATTATTTAAATATTTAACTTATAAAAGTAAAATATATTAAATAAAGTTTAATAAAGAAATTAAAAAAATAATAATTAAATAATAACGTTAAGGTTTAAAATATATAATAAATAATTAAAATTTAATATTAATTTTTAAATAAATTTTAAGTAAAAATGTTAAAATAAATGGTTAAGGTATTATTTTTAAATATAATATATGGTATTTTAGCATAGAATATATATATAAAAAAGATTTCTTTTTTTATTTATATAGTTAATAGTCTAAATCAATATAATATATAATTCTTATACCGTATCTTTTACCATCTATCATAGCATTGACTCTCGCAGGCCTCATTACGGCTCAGGAGGTGTCACCAACACCGATAACATGCACCGTTAATCCCGACGCAACCTACGCCAAGTCTGCAAAGCTCCCGGATCCGTTTCTGCTTGCCGACGGCAAGCGGCTCAGTACGAAAGATGAGTGGTCCTGCAAGCGAGCCGAGATCCGAGACCAGATCCAACGATACGAACTAGGCCCGAAGCCCCCGAAGCCGACGGTCTCCGCCACAGCATCAGGCGGCAAAATCAATATCGTCAGCTCCGAAGGCGGTAAATCAGCCTCATTCTCTGTTTCCATAAAGTTGCCCAGTGGCGGCACAGCCCCGTACCCTGCAGTCATCGCCTTCGAAGGCGCTTCGATACCCGTTTCCGCCGGCGTCGCAACCATAACCTTCCCAAACCACGAAGTCGCAGCCGACGACCCGCGTGGCAAGGGCAAGTTCTACGATATATACGGCTCTTCCCACTCCGCGGGTGCCTTGATAGCCTGGGCCTGGGGTGTCAGTCGAGTCGTCGACGCATTAGAGCAGCTAGGACCGGAGGCTACAAAAATCGACACTAAAAGACTTGCTGTGACGGGGTGTTCGCGAAACGGCAAAGGGGCGCTTATCGCTGGCGCCTTTGACGATCGCATCGCTTTAGTTCTCCCGCAAGAAGGCGGTAGCGGTGGACCGGGGTGCTGGCGTATAGTTGCCGATATTAAGAAGAACGGGACCAAGACTGAAGATGCAACACAGATTATCAATGGAGACTCGTGGTTCGCGAAATCATTTACGACCTATGCTCCTGATACTACTGTACTGCCGTATGACCACCATATGCTCATGGCCCTCGTCGCACCGAGGGGATTACTCGTGATTGAGAATTCCGGCATCGACTATCTCGGACCTGTTAGCACCTACGGTTGTTCGGTCGCTGCTCGGATGGTATATGAGAGCCTTGGAGCTAAAGACGCGATGGGGATATCGCAAGCCTCGCACGGGAATTCGCATTGCCAAATGCCCAGCTCGCAGAATTCGGAGGTTGCTGCTTTCTTCAACAAGTTCCTACTCGGACAGTCCTCCGTGGCTACCGACGTGGTTAAGACTGATGGGAAGTTCACTTGGTGGGCTAATCAGTGGATCGGTTGGACAGCCGCAACACTGGTGTAGGCATGATATATGAGTGACTTGTGGATTTGTTGCTGGTCTTGATACATATGTCAGATTAACCTGTTATATAAATCAGTAGTGATATTATTAGGCAAACCTATATCGACCAGAAAGCTATTCTTCGTTCGTATATATTACCCTCAACTTTCTTGGTCACTAAGCACATTGATAGATGCCTTTTTAAACCCTGAAGCTAACTACTATCAAGAGATAAATATTCCGGGGCTAGAGCATTATTGTTGTAAAATCGAATCTGGCAAGGCAGGTCTACTTCGTTTTCATCGTTTGTCTCGTATTAGGTCCTGGTCTCCTTAGTTATTCGTCCGTACCCCCACGCCCTGGCCGCCTGCCGTTATTTGATTAATTGATCTCTCTAGCCTCTCGTTCTGTTGTTGTTGAGTTCGTGATGATCTATTGACCAACCTCCTTATCCACCTCCGAGTTTCCCCTATACGTCCTAAGCACAGCCTCAATATCCTCTTCTCGGGTAAGAGCTTCTATTGCTTTCTCCGCAGCTACGACACTCTCAAATGCAGGAACTTTACCGTATTTTCCTAGTGACTTAACCTTTCTGGCACTCTTGCTCTTCCTCGTAAAGCGGGGTACAAGCCGTCGTTTCTCATTCTCTCGTATAATTGCATCAGCTAACCGGCGCATAACTTGCCACCCTTTAAGAACTGTGTCAGTTATTGTCTTGCGTTCGGCCTCTGTTAGGACGCCGAGCTCCCGCTGTGCTTGAATGACCCGTGCGCGGCGGAGGTACTTGAGGGGCTGCTTTCCACGGTCAACCTGCTTAGCAATACCTTTAAGTGTAAAGCCTATTGGACCAACCAGTGCCGCTATGTCTTTTAATACAAACCCGGTAAGTCCCATGCCAATACCCGTGAGTGCGCCCTTGATTCCATCCTCCTTAGCTCCATGAACCGGCAATCGTACAAGTCCGGTGAATCCGTCGTAGATGCCATATATGAATTCATGTCCTGCGGCTTTGAGCCCAGATCGTATTCCTGTGACCCGGATTGGGCGTCTAACGGTCTCATCGCCATACAGACGGGGGGCATTATGAAAGCCTTGGGCTAGCGCGAGTGAAAGATCAACAGGTGCATGTGCTAGGGCTCGGCCAGTTTTACCAATTCCTTCTTCTATCTCGTTCAGGTACTCCTCTTGGAAGGGCTCGAAAGGAGCTGTTGCAGGCGTAGTTGCGTGAGTCGGAGCATGTTCAAGGCGACCGCTTCCGTTCGTATCGGTTCCAGCACCACCATCTCCTTGGATTGGGAACGGGAATTCGGTTGGGCGTTTAGCTAGGCTATCTTGTTTTTGCTGTCGCCTTCTCTCCTTCTTTTTCCTCCGTTCGGCCCTCTTCTGCGATGTTTTCGCCAGCCTGAACGGAACACTACCTATCCCACTAAACACGTCGCCGACTGTTCCGGCGAGAGAGCCAACAATTCCTGTAACAGGCTCGCCCGGCCCTTCAAAGTCGTTCCATTCCTTATGTCGAAGGAGGCGTAGTCTCCGCCAGTTGATTAACCCCCGGCCGACTACGATATATGCTGCCAACGCGCTGAGCTTGATGCTGGTTTGCTTAACACGCCAGGCCGCCACGCGGTCATCAAGAATTGAACACCGCATTGAATTTTCTCCGGATAGTGATAAATTTCGATGGAATGCCTTCACCGCATTTTGGCCACCGTCACCTTCAAGTTCAATATCTCTAGATATTTTTTGCGCTGCTTTCAGTGCCTCATCTGTTAGGCAGAATTGAATGCCTTTTGCTAACTCTTCGGCATTTAATTTCTTATACGGAACCGGTACCGGTCCAGCGCCTGCATTGCTAACCATTGAACCCCAAAAGTGTTGATCGCCAAAGAAAGGTACAATCATGGTCGGTTTGCCGCATTTGAGCGCGATGGCAGTGGTCCCGGCACCGCCGTGGATGACGCAGGCTCGAACCTTTGGGAAAAGCCAATCGTGTGGAGTATTTTCCAGCATGTAGATATTATCAGGAGCATCTACCCGGCCAAGACCACCCCAGCCTTTCGATACCAAGGCTCGAACACCAGCTAGCTCCACAGCTTCGAAAATCATCTCTGTGAAGCGGTCGGCGTCGTCAACTACGATCGACCCGAAGCCGATGTAGATTGGCGTCTCGCCTTTCTCGAGAAATTTAAGAAGCTCTTTTGGTGGATTAAAAGAAGAGGCAAGATCGAGGAAGACGAAACCAGACACGTCTATCTCCTCTCCCCAATCTTCAGGCTTAGGTACTAATCCCGGACTCCATAGATATGTGAAAGGGACATGGAGGCGATATGTCGCCCCAGGAGCCCAGAGAGTAGATACCGGATCTAATCCTAAGGTCTTAACTCTGAAATTATTCACGAGGTCTCCGAGCCCCTGCCAGACCATCATTTCGACTAGAGGGTAAGAGATGAAATTGGTATACCCAGGGTCCACATTGGATTTCTTAATGGTGGCTAGGGGATGGGGAAAGGCTTGCGTAGGTGTATAGGGGAAAGTAAACATGAGATGTAGAGGAATTCCTAGAGCTTCAGCACAATGAATATGCGCGAAACTAGGGGGATTCGCAATGATGGCGTCTGCGATAAATGGATCCTTTTCGCCCATCATCTTGATATTGTGGATGTCTCTTTCATTATCTGTTCCATTAATGCAAGCCCTCCAAAATCCATCAAACATCTCGGCCATGGCGGCGCGTCTTCTTCCAATATCGCCAGCTTTCACCGTCTCGAGCGTCGGGATCATGCCAGGATTCTTGACCATAAAGGCCATCAGCTCTGACGGATCGCCACCAACGGAGAAGAATTCCAAACCTGAATCTTTCTCGACAAAGTCGCGAAATGCGGGATGAGTGGCGATACGCACGCGATGGCCGTATTCTTCTTTAAGCACCTTTCCTATCTTCAAAAACGGCTGGGCATCACCCCTGGAGCCGATGACCATGATTACTATGTTCAGCTTTGGCCGTCTCCAATTCTCCGATGCCGCTGTAGTAGCTGACGACAGCCGTGAAGAGGCTAGTCCATGGCCAGTTTTACCTTCCTCAGCCTTCCTAGATGTGACCTTCTTAGCGGCGGTGCCGAGCGCCTTCGCGAGATATCCGGTATTACTTGTGTCATTGACCGTAATATTTAATCGACCATCTCTCTTGGATACCTTGCCATTGGTTCGATATAATTCGTTCGCGACTCGAAAGCGCCGATATCTATCATGGGATGTTCTTCGCTTTGGTTGTCCTGAGGGTTGGCCTGCATGCGTTTTTGTCGCCTTCTCCCCGTCTTCCGCTTCCGATGATGACGAGTCTGACGTATCGTCGTCCTTGCCTTCGTTATAAGCTTGTCGTAACGCTTTGTCAAGCAGAGAAACATTTGTTCCTGTCCGTTTCATAAGAGGGAAAGCTGAAAACGGTGAAGTCCGATGTTGATCTTGTTGGGGGTTGGATGACGACTGTGCTAGCTTGAAAGATTGCTTGTTTACAGGCTCCGACCTAGACTTTTTGGGACCCTGCGTCGGACTGGGGCTTTTCAACTGATCTGGTACGCCTTCCGATACAGCTCTCTCGCGCGAGATAGGCAGTTCGATATCAGGTGGAATATAGCTTGGATATACAAGGTTGCCTTGCGAATCTTGGGCAATAGCCCGGCGATGCCCGCCTCGCGGAACATCGCGCACTAAGAGTTGGTCTTGATCAGGAGTTTCAGGATTTATCGACGCCATCGAAGGCTTGTCCAATTCGATTGGGGGCATCGCCACATTAGTTTCTTTGAAGATAAACCCTACACCCCATGAGCTGTTAGCGTAGACGATGCTACGAATACGACTGCGACTGCGGGTTAGAATCCAGTTTCATCCTGTGATATTCTAACACTTCATATTTATCATCAATTTGCTTTTGCCTTTGGTAGAAATCCAGCGAAGTTATTGAGGAAAACTGTACTCTTAGGTCGTCATCTATATAGAAAAGATAGGGGGTATGTTATAATTAACGGTGACGTTGATGTCGACTCATCCAGGTTAGCTTCAGCCAAGGTTTAGGTTATTCAAGGCCGTGGACTGCAGTTTGCAGATGTAGACGCGGAGTTAAATGTTGAGGTATTATTCCTCGTAAAATTCTCGTAATAATTAAACCCATGTTTAACAATAAGGAATAACTAGATAGAAATAGATAGATATAAAACAGTACCCAAGGTAGATATGGCAACATAAAAATTACGGCTGGGAAGGGAATGTTTGATGAGCTAGAATCGTGATGCCGATATTAGTGGATAATAAATTGATGCTGTGACATCACCGAAGCAGTAGCATACACTAGTACCAACTTGAGCGCCACATGTCAGGGCAGACTCCACGTATTATCCACAGCCAGATCCCTGCAGATCAGATCACTATAAGCTATACTAATTTCGGCATAGCGTCCAGCTCGGGCAAAATTCCCCAGAGAGGGAACTCAGCCATGCAGCCAATGCAGCCATACCCAGCCACATGAATTACTATCAGGTAAGGTACCATGTAAGTCTAATGCAGAACTTCGAAATTAGATCCCTAATTCAATAATGGACTGATGTCCAAATTAGCACCAATAGATATTGCTTTAACTACAATTACGGACATACCTAGTGTTAAGCTTAGGAACCATATCAATCTTATATTCGTCGTAGTATAAGAACACGATTATCAAGTCATGTCTCACGGTACGGCCCGCCGCTAAGTCTCGAACACTCTCATAACAATCGCGAGATGCTCTAGATCTAGGCAAACCCTTCGGAGACTAAACCTCAGTTTGGAATCGCGTTAGCACCAATACTAATGGCGCATTTCTTTTCAATCCTCATCTGGTTGGCAAGAGGGCTTAAGTTCGATTTCCATTAACATTATTGGTTTTACCCCTGTCCCTTTCCCTTTCCCCTTTCACGATAGGGCTGCAGTTAAAGGTAGCTGCATACACTACTATACGAAGGGTTTCCATGGATCGAGCTGAATCCTTAGCCCCTCGATGGAACCTCGAGCGTGGTATTGAATGGTATCTATCTAGCAGTAGCGCCCTGTGATCGTTCTAGACTGCATGGGTATGTTATACCTGATTGTTGGTTCGATTGAATTTCCAATAGGCAGAAGGCGGTTATTTTTAGTTTTTCCGCCCACCTTCTTCAGTCGTACTCGGTAATTTGCTGCATTTTTACTTCAAAGTTCCAGGTCCTAGTAGTATACATATCGTTCCCACGTCGCCCGCAGCTCGGCGTTCCCTCGTTTGTAAACGCAGTACGACCACACTCACGGGACATGGCAAACAGTACCGCCGCCGGATCCGACTTAAATGTGGTCTGTCCTCATTATTCTGACGGGAGGGGCACGCCTGTGTGTTGGGACTGTGCTGAAGGAGGTCATCTTGGGCAGGGCGGAGAGGACACAATGACTCCAGAGAGAACTAAGAAGAGATTCGTACTTATGGGTAGTGGGAGTAAGAGTCTTAGCCATGATCCCTTAGCACCAGAAGTACATCCTCCCATAGAAGGGATTGAAGTTGGCTCACCCGATCCACGAAGCATTCCTCCAGGAAAAGAGGTCTTCTACGGGCCGCAAGTTATAAGCACTCCGGACAACTATATCAAAGACGAACACAATGGGTGGAATACTGAGTCAAATGAGGATACCGCTGCCGCACCTAAACCGCCTACCATACTTGGACTTCGAAAAAGAGTATTCTGGTTACTCTTAATATGCATGTTTGTAGTTGCGTTCGTGGGAGCGGCTGTCGGCGCGGCGGTTGGAGTAACCCAAAGGAACCAATCTATGAAATCTTCGTAAGTAAATATATTCCAATACCTTAACCTTGAAGTAGGATGATTGCTAATGGAGACTTCTCTCCGATAGGTCGGCAGCACCGTCGCCGGCAGTAGGTGAAAATCAAGTAAGTCAAAGTCTTGTAGTGTCCTCCCGTGTCATGGCAGAGTCATCAATTATAACGAAGACTTTGCGATTCCAATTTCTTCCCCCAATCTTTCCCAACGGACTTAAAAGCCAAGTCAGCGGACCTTAAGTTCATGGAAGCGATTGCAACAACAACTACTACTACCACTATACGCTACTAACTAAACCAAGTCTACAGGTTCCCCAGATCCCACGGCTACCCCATCCTCCAGTACAAGTGCGTCTCCCACAGCTACTCCAAGCTCAGTACGCAGCTGCCTGGGCACCAATGGAAGTACGTATACGGATCCAGGTACTGGAACGAAGTTCAGGATCGAGTGTGATGTAGCACACCAGGGCCGCGATATTGAGAATCTCAAGGCCGATTCGATGAAGAATTGTGTTTCGTTGTGCGCTAAAAATGCACGTTGTACGGGCGCTATTTATTACGACGTTGGACCGCAGGGGACGGATCTTAATTACTGCTGGCTCAAAAGCTCCATGAACGATAGCGATATAAGAACTACAACGGATGCGCAGTCGGTGGTGCGGTTATAATAGGAATAATATCCAGTCTTTCGTACGAGACAGCGCTGCTATCTCGGCTCGATTCTGTTCCATAATGTTGGTAGGTAGGTAGTTAAGCCGCATGTTTGATCATATATCCTACGCATAGCATCATATCATTAATTAAGTCCACATGCCAATATTAGCTCTCTTGAACATACTACATTGCCAGACATCACCAAGTCAGAATTTAAAGGGATTGTATGTTGGTTACAACGTGGAAAGGGCTGTTAACAAATCCCGACACTTTGCTAACCATGCCAAAACTCACTCTTTCTCCTATTATCGTGGATATACCTGTTTACACGAGGGCTCATATACTTATCTGTATGCTCGTGGCTATGATATGTACCCCTATATTTCTGTAGATACTAATATTACTGAAACTTACTCTGTGTGGGCGGAAGGGTCGACCAAACAGCTCTACCTAACTTGAATCGAACCGACGAGTATTGTCTTCGCCGGGACGCAAAATAACTACCTAGGTACCTACCTATGTACCAGCCTAACGACCCATAACCTTAGATTTATAATTTGCAGCGCTTGATATGCAATACGTCGATACAAGGACCACATGCCCATTCTCGATAAAGTTTTCGGATTGAAGGAGGTTTTAATACTTCCATACACGAGTACGAAGACGGGATATCCAACGGAGATATCGCGACGGGATTCCGGCGCTTCCTACTCGACGCAAATACGGACTGTGGTTTGACGTATATGACAGACGGTGCTATCCGCACGAGCCTGAACAAAAGAACTTCCGGCCATGATGAGCAGGCCAACGATCTATACCTCGGGGCTTTAAAAGAGTAAGTTTCGCTTGCAGTTGTTGGCGCTTTAATATCAGACCTCGAACCCCTTACCGTTGATAAGCACCATACATCATACGACATAGATAATCCCTATCTCTATAACTCTACTGCAGAACTAAATCCTGTTTTGCTTACCCTCAGGCTATAACTAAATGAAAAGAGTGAGATGACCACAATGGAAGTCTGAACGGGTTCATTTACAAAACATATGCAACAAAAGGCCTAGTTACTGGAGCTGTAACCCGACGTAAACTCTTCCCGATATAGTGAAATACGAACGAGGGTAGATAGAGGGGTACGCTTAGTCCCTAAGAGAATTTATCTTATACTAAGCTAAGGCCGACTTACAAATATCTTAACCTCGTAACTCCCTTTCTATTCATGATCGTCCTCCGACGAGAAGCCGGTAACATTCCGACGAATTTGATAAAATATATTACATAATGTACCTTAGTTATTGTGTTTCTATTCCTCAAATAACCCTAAATACACTACTAAGAATAGATAGGTAACTCATCCCGCGCTATTCTATCGGGAAAGTCGTTCATGGCCCGGGTCTGTTTGGTAACGGCCTAGGCCCAACGATTTGCCTCCTTCCGGCTCCGATACCCGCAGATCCGTTGTTTTGGCTGTCGCCGCCAGTATATCCGCTCCACTGACTAACGTCCCACCGCCCACCAACTCCACCGCCAATGCCATCAACACCATCGCCCGCTCTAGCCGCCTTAGCTGTCTCCTGCTGCGATTCTTCCCATTCGCGTTGCCTTTGCCTTTCCATCTCCATCTCGCGCTCCAGTAACGACTTGCCAGCCCAGCCGCCTGCCTTTGTCTTAGCTTGTGATTCGGCTCGTCGCCTGTCCTCCGCATCATGTTCTATCGTGGCGTCGAGCTCACGAGAGTAAGTTTGCTGCGGGGGGGCCGGAGCTGGCACTGGGTTGGAGGCGAGGAAGCGATCCGTACGATTACCGTTAGAAGTCGGGGATGGGACAGGAAGAGGTCGTGACGACGGGTTTAGGTTCGAGCCACCAATCACCTGGTTTTTCATTCGGTCCGGAATGGGGAGGGGCCTACCCTCTCCAGTTCTTTGCGGTTTTATGGGAACAGGTGGTTTCTCTCCTGTGCGATTGGTCTTTATTGGTGCAGCTAATCCAGGTACGGGGAGTGGGCGCGGCGGAGGCGGGGGAGCGATTTCCTGCAGCTGTTCTTGCTGTTGTTGCTCTCGCTCTCGCTGCTCTTGCTGACGTCGATTCCATTGCGTACTGAGGAACTCGCGCTCGTCCTTCGGTCGCCATGAGTCTTGGCGACTGGGTGGTCTAGATTCTGCCTTTTTTGGCCGGCTACGAGATCGCGCTCGGCTCTGTGACCGCTTCTGTCGTTCTTCCTCGTATTCCATCTCTCGTTTCCTTGCTAACTCGAGTTCTTGCTCTAACTGCTTGATGCGGTCGCTATATCCGCCACCACCACTCTTCTGGGGCGTGATATCATTTTCAGCCTGATACTGGCTGAGGAACTGCCCTTGTAATCGGCTATCGTTTTGACCCTTCGCACGACGGCGCTCTTCGGCTAATTTTGCTTCAGCTTCCTCTTCTTCCCTCCTTCGTTTCTGCTCTGTTAGTTTCCATTGGCGTTCTTCCTCTTCCCACCGGTGTTTCTCTTCTTCGGCCTTGCGCTTTTCTTCGGTGCGCAGCCGTCTTGTCTCTTCCTCCCATCTATGCTCCTCTACTAACCGTGCCCGTTCCTCTTCAGCTTCTAGCTCAGTCTTACGGATACGTTCCTCGTCATCTGCTTGCAACCTCTGTCTTTCGGTTTCGACCTCCTGCTCTTTGCGCTTGCGCTCCTTATCGGCCAAGTTGGGGACAAGGGGACTAGCGCTGGTAATCTGCCGCCGCCCTCCAAAAGATATACCCAGATTGCCCTGACTTGCACCGCCCATATAGCCGTATTGCGCAATGTTCCATGCAGGGCTTGTAACTCCTTCGAGGTCTCTCTTGCTCCAACTGGATACGGACGGCGACCCTACACGTTCGCTTGATGGCGGTGGACTTTTAGTGGGACTCCAGCGTCCTGAGCCCGAGTCTCCAGTTTTCGCAGGAATTATACCGGACCGTGAACCGTACGTAGACGAGTTGTTACTAACATTGGATAGTTTTCTATTGCGCGGCGTTGTTGGACCTGTGCTCTGCGGGCTCATGGTGTTGGATACTCTCGCCTTTGATCCAATAGGGGAGGGAAACGCGGAGGGGTTAAGGGAATGCGCAGCTCGAGAGAAAGCGCCGAGGCACTGGAGAACTTGAGCGGGGTCTTTCCGCTCGTATAAATCGACCGTGAGAAATACGTCGTGATCCTGTAAATTCAGGGGTGGCGATTGGCAGGCGCGAAGGAAATGGGAGATATTCTCCATCTGGATGAACGGCATGGCAGACTGCTTGAATTTGACACCGGGCGGACCGACAGCCAGGTTAATGAGTCTATAAGAAAGAGGAACCATCAGTTAAGTTACAAGATATAGTAGTGTAACGTTATATGTATGCTTGAACATACTTGCATAGAGCGACGCCATCCCTAAGTCCGTCGAGAAGATCGTTGGATGAAAGTCTGCTACCTAACACGCCCTCAATCCACGACTGGGCCTCATTCGCAGCAGCTGGCGTATATTTCTCGAGGCGCAACTTTCGCAAATCCTTGTCTAAGGATGTTACTGATGCCATACTAACTCGCAATTCTATTCGCGCGGTTCTGATGCGCAATGGTTGCTGCGTGTGAACTAATAGGTATTGATGATCAATATAATTAGATTAGTACCTAGGTAGTAATATATGGAAGGTAACTATGGGTGCGGTAAAGTGATTCGTATGTATTGAGGGTGGTAATAGTGATTTGCAGTTCGGAGAATTGCTGGTTGGAATGGAGGATACGTGGGATGAGATGAGACAACGTCACCAGCGACGAGATTGGTATGCGGATAGACGAAGGAGCGAGAGTGAAGAAGAAGAAATAGTTAGAGATGGTGATTAGAACGCTATGAATTATGGGAATCAACGACGCGTTAGTATTTTCTACAAATACCAAACCAGCGAATATGCGTCTATTAAAAGATAAGAAGTTGGGATGGCGGTTGCGCCGTCTTAATGAGGAATACACTATGAAGATGGCAGGGCTCCACGCCCCCACTACCGCCATTACACAATTAGGAAATAGGCTGCGCGACAGGGATGACGTTTCCCTTTCGGCATTAATTAATTCGGTCTGACTTACAGGATGGGGCTTGCGTGTGCGGAGACTAATTTGGCAAATGACCAGACCTTTGGATGTTGTGGCACGCGGGCAGCCGGGAACAGCACTTTCAAAAATAAAGTAAAGTCTGTGGCGGTGCATATATATTTGCTTATCGTTATCGCATCCTCAATAATAATTCTGACGTCGACTTTGGACTTGGACTTATATTGAGACCTAATTGGAAGTCTGTAGTTTCCATTGTAGCTTTAAAGCTCACAGCCCTTTATCTTAATACGGCATATAAAAGATACCAATTTTAATAAATTCTATTCGACTATGTATATAAATACAATCGCATTCCAATGTCGACCATAAAGCAGATAGGTCCTATACGAAAGGCCTGGTATCAGTGGAAGGCTCTCCGCTTGCCGTGGAGGAAGCGCTTTCTCGTCGGTGAGTTATAATATCATTCCACGTTTATCTCGAATAATTGACTTACATACCTCACTTTTTCCCCTTGGATTATAGGCCTTGACCTTCAAGGCAATACATATTGGGAGTTCCGCTTAGTCCGCGGCGATCCCTCCGCCTCGGACTCTCGGTTCCGGCGCATCGTCCATTATCCGCGGTCTACACACTACAGCGAAGTCAAAGTGCCCCCCTCATGGCATCAGTGGCTTCGGTATCAGCGCGAGCAACCCCCGACTCTTGACGAGCAAGCCGGTGACGTTGTCCGCCAAGAGCGCATTAAAGTCCTTGCCGCCGAGGCCGATGCGCGCTGGGAAGCTAAGCCCAGCCTGGCTGACGTGCCGGGCCGCGAGAGAGGCCAACCGGTGCCTCCACTCAATACGGGTCGGACACAACCTCAGGAGCGCGCGGCCCGTGAATCACCGACTCGGAATGAGCGCGACGAAGCGACAAAACAAAAGGTTGACCCCTGGAAACTCGCACGGAGCAGTGGCCCTAGCGAAACTTGGCAACCGGAAGCGTGGAGTCCGCCTCCAGCAAAGAAACGGTGAGAAGAAGCATATAGAAAGCTGCAGATTGTGTAGCTGTGTAGGTATTTATTATTGCGTGAGCAATTGTATGCAGGTGTCCATGTATGCTACAATGTCATGTAAATAGTACAACGACAGCTCATGGATCTTATGTTGCATTAATAGACACACTAATACTACCATTAGAGCCGTCTAGGCTCACATAAAATAAGGACATTAATCCCCTTCACACAAGAGATATACATATAAGTTTCCGATGCTAACTGCTTTCTGCAGCCGCCCCGTAAACTTACCAGGTAGGTACCTACATAGGTAATAACCAAATATTACTTTTGCTTTCCGCGCTTGGGACGTGCACATTCGGGACACATCCATTTCCCTCTCGGCTTAGATTTAAGGCCGACGCATTTCCAGTGGAACCATTCGTACGGGCAGTTTTGGTTATCGCAGGCGATCATATCGCCCGACTCCTTGTGCTGGCACAGACAGTATAACTTTTCTTCAGCCTCGTCCTCATCATTTTCCATGTGATCGGCAGCTGTTATAAAAGTCGCATCAATATCATCTATATGTTCAATTAGTACTTGACGATAAGATGATTGAAGAATCACTCTTCGAGAATGATGCGGTATGCATACCTTCGTCATCCTTATCTGCGTCCACCGCCTCCAGTTCCATTGCGCCGTCATCACTACTTTCGACTTCCATAATGTCAAGTAGCATAAGCAACCTTTCTCCTGACATTTCTAACACAAGGCGAGCTTCCACCTCCGAGTCTTCGGTGTTCATTCGCCCCCGAGCTGACGTTTTCTTCCTTTTGACCTTCGCCTCCCTCGCAGCGATTCCTTTCTCAGTTGCTGCTCTAAGGCCATTGCTTAGTATTCCACCTCCTTCGCACCACAAAATCTGAAACAAATTTTCAAGTAATACTGATACCTTCGCGTTGTCTTCAACTGCGATGGTGTTCGCAGGATAAGGAAGAAAACAGCGTTCTAAGATTTCAGTAGTAATGCCATCTGAATCTTGCCAACTACGATCGACTTTGGCTGGCGAGGGAGCTGTCGCGGGCATTAGGAGCAACAGAATACCTTGTAATGTCGATATTTGCGACTCTAGCTTCAGTGCCGACGTCCGGTTGTTTACAAAGGCGGTGAAGATAGGTAACGGAAGGGACTTCACCATCGTTTCGAACCTCTGATAAAGGTCAGAGAGGTCTAATGGAGGTCTTGGGAGGTAGTGACAGAGATATGATAACTATTTTACTTATTAGCCTACGTCATGGTTCCATACCACTTACGAATAGGAATTGTCTTACCAAGGAAAATAGGCGTTGTCGTAGAGGAATTGACTCTACGTAGGCGGGCTCCAACGCTTGGAAGTCCGGGTCTCCCACATCACCCGAATTCACCTTTCGTTTCTGTGGAGTCGGCGGTTCAGATGTTTGAGAAGAGTATACCGATTCGTCGTCCAACCAGCCTCCAAAATTACCCTTGTCAATATTAACCGTTTCGCGCTTCCTTTTCTTTACGGTGTTTTTAGTATTTTCCTTGTGTTCTTTTTGCCAGATCTCTTGGAAGCGAGAACTTGCAGCGACACCGCCATCAGCAAAGATAGCTTCCATTATCCATTTCAACCCTCCTGCAGAGCGTCCGGAGCGTTGGGCAACGTAGCTAGCCAGAATTGAATCCCGGAGCATAGGACAGTCCGGCTGGCCATTTTCGACGTCTAAGTTATGGCGTTCAGTAAGATCTTGCTCCAATAGCTCTATCATGAACTTGAGCCATTGTCTCCAGTGTCGCCAGCGGTTCGGGTAGAGAACACTGCAATTAAATGCCCAGCCGACCACGTGAAAGAAGTCCTGCCCCCGCCGCCAAAGATCATCTTGGTAGTGTCTACGTCGCATCTGCGCATAGGTGCCCTCGCCACCATCGTCGTCGCCGCCGTAATCTTGATCATCTCCCGAATGAGACTCCGACGTGCCATTCTGTGAGGCGCTCGCGAAGCAGAAAGCCTCTTTAAATCGGCCGTTGATTGGTCCTAAGCGAGAGAGGAGACTTTGTAGGTAGACAAGGGACTCGGCAGATACCTCGGACCAGCCCTCTTCTCTCGGTCTAGTAGTAAATTTTGGATGTACAACAGCTGTGCTGAGCAGCGACAATTGGTTCGGTGGGGGACAGTAATAAGGATCATTTGGACCTCTGCGACTGGATGATAATAGGCTATTTAAAAGGTTGAGAGTAATTAGGTCTGGCAAACAACAGCCTATAATCAGTGAAAATCGTCCATAATAAATTCATAGAAAACAAGCATACACAAGTTCTCCTCTAAGTAAATTTGACAGTGCTGCTTAAGTTCCGGGGGAAGCTGGCTAGCCTTGCTATACGATTTGTCGGCTTCATCTCTACTGTTGGCGATAGAGCTACCAATATCTGTCGTTGTAGCATCCAATGGTTTCCGTGGAGACCCGGTCGCTGTCGCATATGAAGCGGGCGAAGAAAGAGGTGAGGAATTCGGCGGGAATCTATTCGACATCATCGTAGTCAAATTCGGAATCGAGTCTAGAGCTTGACGCGTGAAGATATCAAAAACGCGATAAAATATCCCTGCGGTTTTTAATGGAAATAACGCTACTGAATCAGATTGGTGGGGTTAATTATCTTTCTGTGGGTACCACTAAACAGGTCTACCTAAATGTTACACGGCAGCACGGGCTAGTTACCTAGGTACACAGTACATGTAAGTACTAAAACCGTATTACGTAACTACCGGGATAAGGGGAGACTTCCAGTCCCTCTAAAAGCCGTAGAAGAATTATTAGCCCGATTTTCGTGTATTCCGACAGTCAGACCATTAAAATGAAGTCCTAATTATTTCTCACGTATGTAGTTTCACATACATAGTAATTCCTATTTTATCGAGGGCTTACGTCATTAGCGAAGCAACAATCGTGCGCAATATTATTCGGGCCCCATGACTCAACGCCGGAGAGCGCATCTTCCCGACGATGCCCGCTTCCTTAAAGCTAGAGCTAGTAGCCTATGACAGATATCTGTTACACTTCTGTCATCCAGTTATCTACCCTTACATGTTAGCCTTAAGAACCTTGAAGGCGTCATCCCTACTTCCAGCGTATCGCGCCTCGGCAGTCTTCCAGTTGATCACCTTCCAGATGTTCTCGACGTAAGCCGCCTTCCCATTGAGATATTGAAGATAATATGCATGCTCCCACATGTCTACGCCAAGGAGGGGAGTGTCGCCTACGACAACCGCCTCTTGGTTCGCGAGAGTCACAATGCGAAGCTGGCCGGTGACAGCTTCCTTGACAAGCCACTACGTCATCAGGTAGAGTTAGCTATCATCATTTCAGCACATTATTAAATAGACCAGGTACTTACACCCCAGCCGCTCCCTTGAATGCCCAACAGAGCGGTCCCGAAAACTTCTTTGAACTTGTCGAAGCTACCCCAGGTGTCCTTAATAGCACTAGAGAGCTTGGGGGCAGCATCAAGCTTCGATTCGGGAGAGGAGGAAGGTGCTAGACCTTCCCAGAACAATGAATGGTTGATGTGACCGCCACCGTTGAAACGGATGGCCGACAGCTGGGCCGCGGCATCCTGCAATTTACCTTCCGACTGAGCCTTGGTTGATGCCTCAAGAGCCTTGTTCAGGTTCGTGATATAGGTCTGGTGGTGCTTGGTGTGATGCAGTTCCATGATCTGCTTGGAGATGCTGGGCTCCAAAGCCTAATGCACCATGTGGTCAGCAGGGGAGTACTATTTGCGCAGGGAAACAGCCGGGTTACAAGTAGAATAAGACTTACATCATACGCATATGGTAGCGGAGGAAGGGAGTACGTCTTTGCGGCCATTTTAAGATATGCGCTGATAGATATATGCTAGGGGAGTTCCGGCCGCAGGGAATATTACAGAAAATACGAAGAGTGGTTTGGCGGTAGATAGAAGAATTCGCGACCGGTAGTACGATTTAGAAGACTTTGGATACCTTCCACTGTGTTGCGGGCAGTTGGTAAGTTGGAGTGAAAAGGGTAGGCAAGGTAAGGCGAAGCGACGTGCTGTAAGATGAAAAGCTCTTTGGCAGTGATAATGATGACAAAGATAAAATAGCAGGTGCCGGATAACCATCAAGGTCCTCTTTCCTCCTTCCCCGCGTTCTTGCGTCTTCTTTACCTCAGATTCAAATAGTACCTACTAGGTTAGGCACATTAATAAGTTCCAATTACTATGATATAGCAGGTACACCGTCTATCAAGGACAAGAACGGCTAACAATGATTGGTCGCTCACTAAACCTTGTGGTTGTGCGACGGTTTCCCAGAAGCGGGCCGCGAAACGGCCTCAAAGAGCGCAAACTTGCTCAAATTACGTGTGGAAGCTGTAACAACTACTTGGAACTGCCTCACTTTTCTGCCAATGTACCTAATATGCTCTTATTTGCTTAAAGAGTTACGTGATAGGGGATATTCCTTATTGAAGATGAGGGCTAGATTAGGATGGTACATGGTACAGTTATTAGGTAGTGTAGCCGCATCATGGAACCTTGAGGGCCAACATAACTGGTCCTTACTCCTGAATCCTTGGCACGATATATTATATTTCTTTAATTCTCTACACGTAGACTGAATCCTTTTTGTCAAATAATTAAGCAGTTAAATCTCCTTAACTTAGTACCTGTCCTATCATTTTTCAATCAACTTGTTTTCCCAATCAGAAATTGTTTTATTTACAACCTCGCCCATTCTTATTTTTCCCATCCAAGTAAGTTGAGCAGGCCCTTGCTCTAAACGAAAGTCTTCCTCGAACAATACGTCCAAATAATACCTAAACAATGTGTGGCAACCATTCTCGACAATCCCACGGCGGTGCCCTCGCTGTACTTAGTCTTCCGTTAAGAACCACTCGATTCATGCCTGCAGTAATGACAGGTCGACTCACATTCCACGACTGTGGGAAGGGGAGCTCTGTAGCTACTCATGTCACGTTCGTACCAGACGAAAATAGTGGCAACAGTAGCTTCACCAATTTAGATTCATGTATCGTTGGCATCCAGTAAGCACCTCTACCCCCAGAAAAACCTGGATAATAAAAACTCGGAGCAAGTAACAACGCTGACGAGGCTTGTACAGTGAGACTGGAGACCTCACGAGGTCTGCTATAATAAGTCCTTTTCTCTATAAATTCAACCTAGCACGGCCACAACCAACATTAGAAGACGACCAAGAACATTCAATAGAAGTACCTCTTAACCATCCTATGAAGATAGAGGTTGGAGGTGAGGGAATCATTGGGCGTAGAGTTACTCTGTGGTCGCAACACGCCATAGATCCCATCGCAGAAGGAATCATAGGCTACAATTGAGCCTTTCCACAAGTAAAATGCATCCATTGGCAATAAATAGGCGCCGTGGATTATGGGAGTTGCCTTTGGGAAATTGAGGGGGTCTCATCCTTTTGCGACACTCCACGAGGATGGTCCATTCGCCTTAATTTTGAGGCCAATAATTCAACTTAAGGGGGGCATATATTATATTATATCATGCTACTAAGGCGTTATTAATTGTACCACTCATGTATTTACTACCAATAGTTAGGAGTTAGAGAAGATCATCACCAGCACTAGACATATGCCTAATAAAACAAGCTGTAATAAAATATAAAAACTCGGCCTCCTCTTCAACTTGACACGTCAATATAGCCCGTCATTTCACATGTATAAGTGTGCTACCCAATCCTTTGCCACTCCCAGCAGATTATTAATATAAAACTAGTTTAAGCTGAAGCAAGGGGCTTTTCCTCCTTAAATGGCTGTGGACTCTGTGCATATTGTATACAGGTACCTACCTAGGTACACTACACTTAGCTGCCTTGGACGATATAATATATCATCGTCTTGAGTTTAGGTGCATCAGAAAACTCAAAAACTCATTAGATATTAATATCGATGGAATCCTCCTCCTTGACCCTATCCAGTTCGTTGCAATATATAATAATATAATCCAATTGAAACGTCCAACCATTTTTGATTAGTTACTAATTGTTCTAAAGCTGTATATAATCTGTATCACTATCATTTCTCAGGGTCCTTCCAACGATTGAGATTATCTAGTAGAAAGTTAAAGCTAGAATAGCTCCTCATGAACAGGTATCCTTATGTTATTTAGAAGTCATTGCGTTATGAAATATACCCCATGATCCAGAAAACTATCTAACTCCGAAAATCTCCTTAGCATCATCAATCCGAAATACTACCTAGAATACCCAGCAATGCCGCCGTTACTAATATGTGTTAGCTTTTTGAAGCATTGCAATCTGTTAATGGAGTGGCAACTTACGACCTCCTGCTGTCACGATGTAAGACGCAGTGCCCCAGGCAGTCTGGATAGTTGCTAGGTCTGTCCAATCCTTCGAGTTCAGCCAAATACCGATTGCGATACTCAGCAGAATAGGCAACAGCACTACAGCTGAAATCCTCTTTGCAGACCAGTCCAGCACCAGTTCAAGCGAATACGAGCCCTTAGGGACTTTGTGTGAACCGTCATTCAACACCGTGTGAATCCATATTGCCCATTGTTTTGCCATATAGTCGGTGACATACCACTGCTTATAGGTAGCTAAAAGTAACCGCAAATCGCTGGTACCATAACTATCTAGGTCGATGGGTTCGTGAGTCCCCCTTTGAGAGTCACACTATAAACTATATTAGATCAACGCTGTACCTTGAAGCATAAAGCATACGTACTTTATATAATCTGAACTCTTTCACATGCCTAAGGGAGAAGAGACTACTAGTTAAGCCTCGTAGGCGGAAAGCAGCCCAACTAAGCCGAAAGAAAAGTTGTTCCGGTCTGTTAATAAACACAACCATCTCTCGCGGATTAGCATAGCCGCGGGGGAAAACTCCTAGGACAATATAGGTAGGCTGAACTGGAGTCTGAGATCTGATTTCCGACCAGCGTGTAATGCCAAACCAGCGAGTACCGAAGCCTAATCTCCTTTTTTTAAACTTGGACGGTTGGGACCCTGCGGACTTGCCACCATTCACTCCTGCGAGAATACCACGTTCTTGCTGTGCCGGATCGCTCCGCTCAGGTGACCGGTCGGCATTCATGGCATCCTCTCGATTGCCTTCTTGTCGCCGCGGCCGCTCTTTTTCATTGATCGCGCTTTGAAACGAAGCAGGGTAAGGGAAATCAGATCTATCGAAGGTGAACCTAGGCTGTATCACCCCAACGGTATGAACAACACCGTGCATAAACAAGTTTGCCGAGCTATGTGTAGTCGCGGTGGTGCCCAATTGAGACCGGATACACTGATTCTTCTGCTCGAGGGCATTCTCGTGTTCTATTCGTCCAAAAGCATAACTCGTGTACGTGTGCCAAATTCTTTTAGGGATAGGCTCAGTCGGTGCTTGCCCCGTTAATGAAACCTTGGAACCTTCTTCACTCGTAGATCGACGGGTAGGAGTACTTGGGTTCCTTTGACTCTCACTTCTGGCATCAATATTCTTCGTTTCACTAGCGTTCGTTGCCATGCTAATTGGGTGTCACTTGGTGAAAGATACTGTATATGAGTAGTATGAGTGATATTATCAACTAGGTACCTAAGTAACTAACCTTCTTTGCGAGCGAAGAAAGAAGCATGGCTTATATACACTTGTACTATAACTGATAGCAGTCCCCTTAATCATTTATTTGAGCCTCATTTATTCTGGACTGGCATTTTCAAGGGTTGGAATATGATAGAACAAGATTTTGGAGAGTTTATAGATCTGGAAATATCGTGTGGAAGACAGTATACTCAATTGGACGACAAATTTCGGTCTGCTACCTTAACTATGCCCAGAGTGGCGGCAAATCTTCAGCCGCAGACAACTCAACCCGCAGAAGTCTCCCCAATTGCTACGCCAGCGATCCACTCGGAGCAGGCCATTATACGCACTCTGCCAATCAGGTAGATACACATACTTTTAGCATATATAATAGCCTTCTATTTCAGCCAAAGGGTTACATACACCTGCAATATTTAGGAAGACATTGCAACTCAAGAAATCATGCCTGAAGCTGACCGATGATGATGACGGTGATGATAACGTTTACGTTTATTAATGGCCATAAGCTAGGTGGCTACAGCAGCGCATCTATAGCGCTTTAGACGTCCGGAGCACCTCCTTAGGAGACAGAGTTAGGGTTTTGCCTGACATGAGAGATATTCTATTTCCCGCCTATGCATTCCATCACATCCTACCTAGAGCCTCACTCTAGCTAGTTAGCGCCAACGCCGAATAGTCGACTTTGATCAGGGGGAAAATCGGCAAGCACGCCTTCTTAGGTATAACGAATCAGGAACCACCTTTATTAATGCCCGGCGATGCCTAAGCAAAACCCTGGGTCGGACGATCTTTTAGTTGATAGGTATATTGTAAAGCTAACCGAGAGGTAATTAAAGGTTCCAATTCGAAGAACAACAAAACTATATTTTATTCTAATGAGAGGCATTCGTATGGCGATTTTAAGAAGGTCGTTTTATATCAGATACACTCCTCAATCACTTTACAGAAGATGATGACAAAAAAAAGCTAAAGGTAGCCAAAGTCAGATAATTGCTTAGTATAATTCACAGTGGACTTATAATTGCGCTGTAGTCTTTTCCCTTCAAGTTATAAAGGAAGATGCATTACATCTTTCAACATTGTACAATCAACATCTGACCCCGGACCATAATTCCAAGGAAACCTCGAATACTGTGGTTTAAATTTAATAATATAAACTAAAGTGTACCTCATGGTATTTTACGAGGTAATCAATCAGATACTGGGAACTTCAGACCCGAGCTAAGAAACAATAAGCAATCGCAACTTAGGTATTATGGATGTAAATCAGTGAGAAATAAGATATACGTGATATATATAATTCAATCACCTATCTTCTTTATCTTCGCATTAGTATTACACTAAAACAATCTGGTCCCGTAACCCTAACTGCCAATCGCTGGGGATATTCAGCTCGGCCAGCCCACACCGATGATAAATATTGTCCCCTTGATATGCCGCAACCAGTGCCAAGAAGCGCCCATTCGTTTCGCGTGCGAGCACGAGGAATGACGAGTGCTCTTCTGGCAGGAATTGGTATTCAGCTGAGCCTTCGGAAAAATCAGACCAGCATTCGATCAGTACCTTGGAACTAGTTTTTCCCGCCCTATCAAATACATCTTCTCCTTCTAGAACATGACACGATATCAGTAGCCGACTGTGCGAAGAATTAGTGTCCCACTCAACCAACGCTTCTGGCCTGTCAAAGTAGACGACACAGTCTAAATCCACGGGGCCTGTCATCGACATCCACGACCAAGTTGGTAGGCCGATGATACTCTTTCGCTCTTCGAGGGGCATAGTCTTCCATATCAGCCCAGTGATTGGTGATGATTCCCAGACGCCAAAGTGGCACTTGTCTCGAAAGGTGTTGGAGAGGAAATCTACCACACCACTGATAGCGAGCGGCCTATCTGTATAATAACCGAGCTGGCGAAGAGTGTACTGCTCGACAATCTCTCGCCAGATATTGTCGAGATCGCCTCCTTTCGTATCCACAAATAGGCCATCTTCGTGGGCTTGACTGCTTGCTATGCTATCAATGATTCGCCGAGGATACACAGCAGAAAGCTCATAGTCGATGGAGCTCCATGATTTCTTCATCACATTCTTTGTTCGGCATCTGATGAATGGTTCGAGGTCTCCGAATACTAGCAGTCGTGGGGGGAGCAGAGCCTCTTGAAATGTCCAGCCCCTCTTATTCAAAGGAAAGACGTCAGTCTTATGCGCATGTACAGGCGAGACGGTAAAACTATTGAGACTTTTGAGATCACAGGCTTCTTTGGAAGGATCTGTAAAGGGGACAGTGCAGGTGGCATGCCGTGTATTGAATATTGCCGCATTATTGAGAAAACTTTCGTGAACGGAGGTAGATGTAGCAGCGGCGATAGTAACGAAAGAGTTTTGATAAATGTTACACATCTGGCTAATTTCTTTCTTCTTGTCCTCGGGGTCATTTTGAATGATGCATAAGGCATCTATCCATAAGTAGCTCAACCCTAGTGAATGTGTCACCAGAATTGCATCTTTTATTGTTTGCGGGAGACAAACGCTGTCTAGATCATTGTTAAGGAGAAAGTCGAGGTTCTCTTTTGTTAGTTCCAGGGGTTGTGGGCCTCCCCAGCAGTAACTTAAGGCTGCATACAACTCTTTTCTAGACCCTTTCCCCATATCAACTAGCCGTATTTCTGGAAAGGATATGTTACTTCCCCTGATTCGCAGCAGCCGAGTCGGAAGTGGTGTTGGGCCGGAAGGTTGGCATTGAGGATGCGATGTTCGGCAATGTTCAAGCATCGATGTAATGTTGTTAGTCCATCCCCTCGTTAAGCCGTTCCATTCAACAGGACGAAAATTAGTAAATGATGCCAATGGACTATCTAAAAACCCATAGTCAGCTAGCCAAAAGCGTATTTTGTCAGTATTCAAGCCTACGAGATGTGAAGTTTAGATACCTTGAGAAGCAACCAGTCGCAATGGCCGGAATGCCTGCCACTTAGTACGTCCTTCATCCGATTCTACGGCTATGAATATTCTATCAACGCCTTCAGCTTGAAGCAGGTCATTCTTCACCGTAAGAGGTTCCAGACTGGCGACAGCTCCAGAGATTCCCATAATGTATTGGTTTCTTATAGGACGCGTAATGACTACCCAGCATGCAGCAAGTTCATGTTGTTTCTCTGGTTTTATCTTACCAGATGCAGGGTAAATCAAATCGCGTAGGCGTCGTGTTGTGAGCACATTGATAGACCCTCCGATGAAATCCTCATTCCAAAGGTAACTACAGAATCGGCAATCTGGTCGATCCGGGAAGGTTGCTAGTCTTGAGTGTCTGAAAGTATTTGTAGAAAGTAGTTGTGAGAAGCCATCTCTTGAAAACAACGATTTACACCTTTGACATAGGCTCCCTTGTTCATCCACGGTGATCACGGCATTTGTTGCCATCTTCTATATGTACTCAAGGGAGAAAGCTACTCTGTATCGAAAGACCAACGCTCATCAGTTTTATATAGAGCACATGTCTAGGTATAAATAGAATCGCTTGCTTATGGTGCTGGGAGTTGAAGAGGGGAGATTATCTTAGGTACCTACTCCATACCTTAAAAGGCCCCTTTTAAAATAAGTCTCCAGTGACTTAGTAATCCAGAGTCCCCCACTATAAGCATGCCCGGATCTGCAAAACCCATAGACACCAATTTTTGGTTTACACCTCTTCCTAACATCAACTGACTGGCTCAGCTGATTTAATAAACACCAATAAGATCCCGGAAAACAACCGCTTTCCATTCCTTAATAATCTAGTCGCTTGGTATTTCGTCCGACTTTCCCATCGCATGACTATTATATTTATCAACCATGGCAATCTTCTCCAGCCATGTTTCTATTTTATCAACTACCTAGGCAGCTTCCGCATAATCCGCACGGTCTAGTTCTTCCTGAACACCTAACAGGTGCTTGCAATGGCTCTAAAGGGTGTTTGTGGATCTTGAATACAGACTCAGTATTGTTGTTTGCCATCTTCATTTCATTTTTGAAATCCTGAGATCTCCAGTTGCCAGACCCACGAAACATCATATGAATACTAATTTTCAAGTTAGAGACATTCGCCTGCTTTAGATATGTTCATGCTTACCTACTCTAGTAAGATCTATCGATATTTCAAGGAAGGGATTGTCTTTGAGCTCCACAAGGGAGAGTAAGTTCTGTCAAGTATTGATTAAATGAGTGTATCAATGGGATTGACATCGTTTGCCTTAGGGAGCTAGTTGATCGCTTGGTGCTCATCCCTAACAACATCTACCTATGCCGAGGAACCGTTCACACCCACAAAAACAACCAATACAGCAGCGTATGCAGCCGTAACAGAGACAACCGAGAGAGTATTATCAAGCACCCGTGCTGCAGCAATACCGGCTATAAAGACAAACACAGTTGTTATGATTGGTGATGCGTAAGTGGTCGTCACTAGTATCATAATCCACATAGGGCCGGTGAGGAAAGCGCCTCCAATTATGGAAACCAGTGCTCGCTTTATGAATGCCTCCATCCACTGTTTTCGAGTCATCTCGGTTCGAGTGCCTCCTATGGCTGTTGGTTCCTGCTCTAGTGGAGGAACAAAGTTGACCTTCGGTATCCCGTCTAAATTAGGTGTGAATAATTCTTTTTCCAGCTTTTCTACTGGGATTCCCAAAAGAGCTCTTTCAAGTACGGCGGCATCCACCTTCTTCTGGCTTCGGATTAGGAACGGGTCATGCAAACCTCGATCTACACAGGTCCGAATGTAGTCGTTATCACGCGTTGCATTGACTTTATTATTAATCTCGTCGGTATTAATACGTTAACATATGATATAAAAAGGTAACTTACTGTATTTTTCGAGTAAAGCTTCCCAGTCATCCGGGAGCGTCTTAGAGTAGTGTATATCCATAATTACGTCGGTAAGTTGTATTTGCAACTTTCGCATTCGCATCCGGCTGAGAGCCGCTAAGCTGAGCTTCATAGTTACTTGTCGCCTCTCTTCTGTTCCCTTTTCGGCATCGTCTGACTTTCCAATTGATTTGGGATTAAATAAGGACCTTCAGTGAGTTGGCAAATTATTTCATATGGCTATCGAGCCATAAGGGAATGAGACAGACTGTCTATTATACCACTCACTTTAATACTGATCGCAAAGGGGTTGTAGAGCCGCCCTGTTCCGTTATTTCGAAAACATCCTCCTTAAAATGATCAATCAAGAATTCTTCAACTGAATCCGTTGTCTGGGTCGTGTCGGCTATGTGATGAATGTTTATTAGGTTTAATAGTTTAGTTAGGACGAGGTGATAGAACCTTGCGAATTGGAGGCTCTCTCTAATATATATGAACCATCGTCGTCCATATCGACGAAAGTTCCGGTTACTGTAGCATCACCCATGTTCGTCTCTCGATACTGTTAACTTCATCTTGTCCTCGTGAAGTTTGGTCGTTGGGATTTAAGAATAAATATACCTTGGGTGGGTACTTTGGTGCCTAATATTCCTTTACCATTGGTAGTGCTACCTTAATATCTAGGACTAGTGTCCAAGGCATAATTATGGTCAAGCTGAACCCCTGACAAGGACTTTACCATCGAATTCCGAAGAACTTTCGGCGTGCAGTGAGACTTTTGAGGGGTAGGAATGACACACAGGCATACCGGGTAACTAATGATAATAATCGGCATACAACATGACTTCGCTATTGGTAGTGGGGTGCCAGGTAGCAGAATCATCGGAGCTGAACCTGACTGTTTTCCATAAATTTCTTCAGTTTTCTCCGAATATCGCTTAGGGGTATTAGAGCCGTATCTCCGATCCCGTATATATTTTTTGGTTTAAATACGTGAGTACTGTTATCATGATAATACCTGTTACTAGTGAGGTCTCCATTCTCAGCAGTACTCAAGTGTTATTTAACCGTTCCTTTCTGCCACCATATTCGGGCAGGTAGGCAAGGTCCCATTCACCCATCCAAATAGCACGAGGCCTGGATTAAAGGTATCTTGTCTACAAATCTTTTACATAGGGGGGCAGTCATGAGAAATTGAAATAATAACCGATGGGGAAATATCTCCCTTCACTGTTAATTGTATCTTCTTAGGTTCTACTTGGCGATGGCTTCCAGATCTAGTGTTACAGTGCAAGACGTTCGCCTGTACTTCCTATATGATTTCGAGAAAAAGGAGTTCGTTCTCCGGTTCCCGAACCAGAGCCACGCTACAGCTTATCAGGCGATGAACCACGAAGCGCGTATACATAACGGAAGAAATAATGATGTCTGGCTCCCCTCTGCTCAGGGGATGACATGTCTGCGAAGTTGTTATGAGGGCATAGCTGTGATCTTCGAGTCTAAAGGTGCTGCTGAAGAGTGGCGCAAGCGAACAATTATTGGCAACATGCATGTTTTTGAAGGCGATGGCCCGGGCGTTTACTTTAAGCGTAGTTGGTCCTTGGTTGAACTGGAGAAAAATATTGGTCTTGGGGTGATACGTCCGGGAAGCACTGGACTAATCCGACAAGTAAAGAGTGAGGGTAATTCGCCACTGACAAATCATCACCGAAAATTTAATGTTGGTCCTACCACGGTATCGCCAAATATGCCGATTCCTCATTGAAGTAGTTTAAGTTAAATAACTGACGGAATTATGTACACTATGTGCGGATCACCTGAGTTAAATATGCGGCTAAAATCCGGTGATTAGGTACCTTAAAGTCGGGTTCTTGTAGTTTCTCTCGCGGGGACCCCTGCCACTTCTCCCCCTGCGATTTCTCCCCCTCCACCCCTTCTTTCGAAATAATTTATATCTAATAATGTGTATTAAACGTAAAGAACTTCACCCAGTCAACCCGTATCATGATTACTATAATCTTGGGTCCTATAGGAGGATCGTGAGCACAAACAACGAAGAAGCTCGGGAATGGGTCAATCGCGGCTTGATCTGGAGTTACGCATTCAATCATGAAGAGTCTGCCAAATGCTTCGAGCGTGCCGTCGCCTGCGATAGTAACTGTGTCTTGGCTTATTGGGGTCTAGCCTACGTATTGGGTCCGAATTACAATAAGCCTTGGGAATTCTTCGATGAAACTGAATTGGAAAATGTCATGCAACGTACCCACGGCGTGGTTGAGCAGGCCAGGGCAAGGTTGGACAAAGCACTGCCCGTTGAGAGAGCGCTCGTCGAGGCGCTGAAGTTTAGGTACCCACAAGAGTATGCAGGTGATAGAAATTGGTCAATATGGAATGAAGGGTATGCGGATGCAATGAAAAGGGTTTACGAAGAGTTCTCAGATGACCTAGACATAGCTACTTTATATGTAGATGCATTGATGAACTTGACTCCATGGCAGCTCTGGGATATCGCTACCGGAGAGCCAGCATCAGGGGCTCGCACGTTAGAGGCCAAAGCTATTCTAGAGCAATCAATGGCTCAAGACGGTGGATCTAGACACCCGGGCCTGCTTCATCTTTATATACATCTTATGGAGATGTCTACAACGCCTGAAGCAGCATTGGACGCAGCAAACACGCTTCGCGATCTTGTTCCCGATGCTGGTCACCTCAACCATATGCCGACGCATATCGACGTTCTAGTCGGTGATTACCAGAGCGCCGTCGAATCAAATCAGAAGGCCATTGTTGCAGATGATATCTTCTTTTCGAGAGAAGACCCCCTGAGATTCTATACGCTCTACCGAATGCACGACCTTCACTTCCGCATCTATGCCGGCATGTTTGCAGGCCAACTGAAGGTCACCCTCGAGACTGTTGCCCGCGTCGAACAGACTCTGCCAGAGGAACTCCTGCGCGTGGAGTCGCCACCCATGGCAGATTGGTTAGAGGGCTTCCTCGCCATGCGTGTACATGCTCTTATTCGGTTTGGCCGGTGGCAAGAAATCATCGACCTACCATTTTACAAAGACGGCAAGCTCTACTGCACGACCAATGCATTAAACCATTACGCGAAAGGGGTGGCATTAGCTGCTACAGGCAAGGTTGAAGAGGCGTCCAGGCAGCGCGAGCTTTTTGCCGAAGCTACGAAGACAGTTCCGGAGTCCCGCATGGTCTTTAACAACAAATGTGTTGATATTCTAAAGGTCGCAGAAGCTATGCTCGACGGCGAGCTAGAATACCGAAGGGGTAACTATGACTCGGCCTATTCCCACCTACGGGTGTCAATCGAGCGAAGCTATGCCCTCCCTTATGACGAACCGTGGGGTTGGATGCAGCCGCCGAGCCATGCGTACGGGGCATTGCTAATCGAACAAGGTCATTTCGACAAGGCCGTCGAAGTTTACGCCGAGGATCTCGGGGTCGGCGGTAAGCTCCCACGGGCATTGCAGCACCCGAATAACGTTTGGTCATTACATGGCTATCACGAATGCTTGGGGAAATTAGGGCGCATCGACGAAGCCAGGGCTATAAAGCCACAATTAGATGCGGCAATAGCTGGCGCCGATGTGCCTATCAAAGCATCTTGCTTCTGTCGCACGAGTGTATTTTAATTTAAGCAACGCATTGGCGGTTTATGGATGAGAATGACAGGTAGTTGGTTTGAAGATATCTAGATAATTAACACTCGCTACCCCTATCCATGACCCTCATCTCGGTGGATCCTCGACTGACAGCTACTAGCGTCGATTGCCCCCCCTTTCCTGGTTTCTTCAGTCTTCCTACTATACCATAGAGCTAGTCTTCTAAACGCCGATCGCCTTGGCAAGCGCTTCACCTACACCTGCAGAACTGGCAGGGTTCTGTCCTGTGATAAGTTTCCCGCCGTTCTCAACTACCACAAATGGGTCGTACACCTTCTCTGTTATCTTGTACTCAGCACCGACCTCCTTCATTTTGTCTTCGAGTGAGAAGGGCAAGTGCTCGAGCAGGCCGATACCTCCCTCCTCGGCATTGCTAAAACCTGTGGCCTTCTTGCCAGCCAGAAGAGGCTTGCCATCAGGTAGCGTGACGCCCGTGAATGCAACAGGTCCATGACAAACTGCGGCGACAGGCTTGCCCGCCGCAACAAATTCCTTGATCAGCGCAATAGATTCGCTGTCAGTCGCTAAGTCGTACATAGGTCCGTATCCGCCTGGGTAAAACAATGCGTCGAACTCTCCTGAGCGCCCTAGGAACGAGGAGAGTTTTGCGGTCTGTTCCCACAGCGCAGACTTGGTCTTGAGGAACGAGACCGAGGACGCATCTGATTTGAATTGTTCCACTGATGCTGGGTCCAACGGTGCGACACCCCCCTTAGGCGACGCGGTTACAATCTCAACGCCCTTTCCGGAGAGGACTTCGTACGGGTGAGCAAACTCGGGCTGTTGGAGCAGTTAGTCCGGGTACTTGTTCGTATTTGAGTGTGTGTTGAAGTTGAGACTTACAAGATACCAGCCGGTCTCCTTCTTAGCGCTATCGATGTAGCCGAACGAAGTTAAGACGACAAGAACTTTAGGCGCCATTGTGTATTTTCTGTTCTTTTATCTTATAAAGTGAGTATTAGAGCTGTAAGTCAAGTGATGATGTGCAATCTATCGTACTATTATAGATTATTGTGAGTTTGTAAAGGATATTCTCTTGTCACATTGCTGCCTGAACTTGCAGCTTTTATATATCATGGTAACTGCCGGCACACTACACCCTTTTCGATATCTCTACGATGATCTATGTACAAGGCATCTTGTGTGATGTAACCGACGAAACATATCGAATGTGTATTACTACCTAGGTAGGTACCTAGGTTAGATACCTAGATGCTACATAAGCTCCGCGCATCGTATGTATTCTCGGCCTATGTGGAGCCAACACCGCACTAATGGCTTGACGTCAACATAGTACATAGCTCCGGTGACTCCATCAAGGATAGTTGTGGCACAGCCGAACTAGTCTTTAAAATAGCAGGGAATTAAACTGATCTGGAACAGCCGTTAGATCTCGGCATGTAGGTGATAAAGACATGTGTGAATTTCATGTAAGCAGCTCCGAATGAAGGAATCTTTAAATGGCCTAATCGCCGTAGGGGTTAAGATGCCACTGTCAGTCGGCTTTTAGCTTGACTCCTATTGGCGATCTAACCTAGATACGCACTTGAGCATGAGGCGTAGAAATAACTGCTATTGCCATTTGGGACATAGGAGATGCTGAATAATTCCATGCAGCATACAAGCTTCAAACTAGCTAACCTAGAAATTCTCTTATTGCCGAATGACAAAAGTTTTTATAGATTCGGGGAGATAGGAGTTGGAATAGACCATTTGTCATCTCTATCCATCTAGGCACTGTAAATATACGTATTCCTTCAAAAACGAGTAGCGCGATAGTCAACACCTGGTATGACATTTCAGGGAATAACGAGTCATCATCTACTAGCAATAACTTCGCATCTCCGTGCTATTGGATGGCGACGCGTGGCGACGCCGTTGGTAGTGAAGACATGATACATGGTACTACTGTAAGCTCACTTCCCTGCCTAAGGCAGAGACTCTATTAGGTGAAATCGGTAAATCAGATATTAAGGTATTATTCTCTCAAACATGTCGCTCACTTATATTATGCATGAATTCAAAGCCCGTAGCCAGGGGCTCGCAATGTATGTACCAACCTTCCTCATGACCTTTTCTTCTCAACAACGCTCTTCCATTTCGTCCTTACTAGCCTTAACAAGAGCCACGCCACAAGACGATACACGACGACTGTGGCCGCCAACGCGCCGATGTTAACTATCGGGTCGACGTTCAGCTTGTATAGATCCAAAACCTGCTCGCCTGTTTCGATGGTGCACCGACCGTCAGGCAGCCTCTGGGCATCGTCACATGTGAACTTAACGCCCCGCAAAGTAAATGGCGACAGGGCTGCCGTCGCATACTTTAGCGGGCTGATATAGTTGAAGATCTTGAATAGCTCTGGCATATTGATCGACATGATACCAGCCATGATCTGGGCAACCGACAGGAGGATTGAGATGAGGTTGACTGCAAAACCGGTGTGGTTAAAGAGTGTGTTGAACATGATGCCCAGACTCTCACCACACGAAACGATTCCGAAGCAGCAGAAAACGTACACGAAGTACATCTCGGCGGTGCGCGGGAAACCAACCGCAAAGTCGGCCAGGATGCCGAAGAGCAGACAAGACGCGATTTCGAAAGGCAATTCGAGGAGTGTGTATGTTGATAAGAAAGCCTCGACGCTGTACACGGCGTCATCGTCTTCGCGGTAAAACACCTCTCGCTCGGCCGGATACACGGCGACATTTTGAAGCATGCCGACGAAATAGAAGGCGCATAGTTCTTGGATAAAGCCTACGCGGTTTTGGATGCTGTAGTAGTCATTATGCACCGGTGCGAAGAACAGGGCTAGGATGACAGCCAAGCCGAGAACCTGCATCGTGCGTGCCAGGAGGAGGGGCGGTTGCCGCCTGAGGTTGATGGTTGCGCGGTGCAATAGGAGTGGGAATGCCGTTATAAAAGTTGCGCGTTTATGCACAAGTGCTCCTAACTCGGCTGGTGTTGCCAAAGCGTTTTTATGGTACGATCGACGGGGTGCTGGGTTAGAGAGGCGCCTTTCAAGTGTTCCATCCGAATCGGTGACTTCTTGGACTGCTTCACCTCCCCCCTTTAAAGCAAGTATTTCTTCTGTCTTTGTGTTTTCATAAGTGGTAGTTGTTCCTTTCCCATTCCCTGACTCCCTATTCGATTCTTCCGTCTCTTTTATATGTGAAAGACGCGGGTTAGGTTGTAGCGTCGATGGAGATTTCCCCTTCGTGACATTATTCCACGACTCGATAAGCCTTCTGACCTTTTCTCGGCTCTCTGCCTCTCGATGCGCTTCCTGTAGATCTATAGTGATGAGATCAAGTGCGAAATCGGCTGGGTTGGTATGTTGAGGGCATTGGTAGCCGAGTTTGCCAAAATAGGGCAGCATATCCCTCGCCTCACCAGCGTAAGCGGGTGAGCCGCCCCTGGCCAGTAACAGAACATTCCCGAAATGGTTGAAGATGTCCGATCTAGCCTGGTGGATGGTAAGGATGAGCGTGCGTCCTTCTCTAGCCAGGCCCTGGAGCACTTCCAAGATACTGCTGGCCGTAAACGCATCTAATCCGCTCGTCGGCTCGTCTAATAGTAGTACTCGAGGGTCGGTAAGGATTTGCACAGCTATGCTAACTCGGCGCTTCTCTCCTCCGGAGATACCCTTCACCAGCTCGTTACCAACTAAATTGTCGGCGCAGTCCTTCAGACCCATTTTGACCAGAACTTCTTCGGCTCGCTGGTATTTCTCCGATTTGCTCATCCACGCGGGAAGACGAAGACCAGCCGCGAAGCGTAGAGTTTCACGTACTGTGAGAGATGGGAGCAATGCATCGTCGTCTTGGCAAACGTACGATACGACTGATCGTATGACTGAGTCCGATGGAACAGCGTCGTTAAAGGTCAGTTTCCCTGATGGTCGGTACCTAGTGCCGATTGTACTCTTTAAGCGCAATGCCATAGCATTGAGTAAACTTGTCTTTCCCGAACCAGACGGTCCCATTATTACATTAAGCGTGCCGGCTTGAAACGTTGCCGTAACGGGATTAAGAATCGTCTTCGTTGGTAGCTTTTTCCCAGTCAATGACCGTTTATCCAATGCTAAAGAGAACTCGTCAAGGCCAACGTCTATAGCCCGCACTTCATGAATTGACCTTGCTGCCATCTTCTCCTTTCCGGCTGAAAGATCCGTGTCGGATGCCCGAGCTCGTGCAATCGTCATCTCTACCTTGAGAAAAGCTAACCCAACCCAGGATGTGGCGAAGAAGAGGATGGTAAAAGCAACTAGAATGATGATCGGTCGTGCTACCCAGTTCCGAGGAAATCCAAGATTGTCCATGATGTACCGCCCGTTATATAGATTACAGGCCGGATTTGACTCGCCGCCTGGTAAGGGGCAATCATAGAAGCTACCCTCGAACTCGTTACCGCATAAAGCCCCAAACGCATAGTACTATTGAAGTTTTTAGAACACTTCGCTTAATGTATGAGGTATGGCCGACTTACGGTATATGTGATATACTTGGTCCATCTTACATAGACCGGGATCGTATTGCTCTGTATGAAATAACCACAAGCCATGCTTTGCAGAGTATACGTAAGGTTGGCGATCAAACTGGCTCCAGGGAAATGCCTAACCGCGGCAACGCACGACATGGCCAACGTGACAGCAATATAGTGATTAAGTAAAATGATGGAGAAAAATGTAAAGAACTTGGACACATCGGAGTCGAAGCCCACCATGAAGTAAAATATGACGCTATACAAAAACGGAACGGGTATATCTTCAGTAAACAAACGCGCTAATCGGCGGGACAGTATGAAAGGAAGGGCGGTTACACAGCCCTCGCTATTCTCGCGGTCGAACGTTGGGATGTCCAACGTCAAACGGAAAATCTCAAATGTTAGAAACAGGTAACCTTGCAGACCTACTGAGATATATAGTGCAGCCTGTCTTGATCGAATGCCAGGTTGATCTCGGGAAAGGTTGTAGAAGATGTATCCCGTAATGATAGCCATAAGGATTGCTTCCATTATAGACCCGGCCATCCCCATCGGGTCTCTGTATGTCACTTTTAGATTCCTATCAGTCAACACCCGTAGCTGACGAAAGAAATTTGCGTGTTGCCCTATTGTCGGTCGCTTTGGTTTATCCTTCGTCTCGGGGGCCTTTTCAGATGTAGATATCGCGAAAATCCTCTGCGATTCTTCGTTCCAAGCTGCCTTTAGACGATCAACTCTAGCAGTACTCTCTTCCTCGAGCTCCGGAGAACGGTTGTCGACGGCGGCTTGGTCGATCAGGAATTCGGCGGGGTTAACGAAAGCAGGGAGTTGGAATCCAAGGTTTGAAAACCACGGAATACACTCCTTCGTCGTCCCTGAATAGACGGGGCTTCCCCTAGACAAGATTACTAGGTTATCAAATAGATCCCATATTTCGGAACGTGGTTGATGGATAGTCGTGATAATAGTCCGCCCCTTGTTTGCCAGAGCCTTGAGAGTCCTGACTAGTTGATAAGCACTTGTCGCATCTAACCCAGTAGTTGGTTCGTCCAAAAAAAGAATCGATGGATTCGCCAGCAGTTGTACGCCGATGCTCACTCTTCGCTTTTCCCCACCGCTGCACCCACGATGTCGACTGTTTCCGATTCTAGTATTCGCACAATCCTTTAGACCCAATTCGAGGATGACTTCTTCCACAATACGCATACGCTCTTCTTTCGTAGTCGGTGGAGGTAACCTCAAATCCGCCGAATACCGTAGCGTTTCTCGTACCGTTAAAGTGGGAAGCAATATGTCCTGTTGCATCACATATGCGTGTCTTACAGAATGCACCCCTTCCTGTCCATTGAACGTGGTGGTCCCACTTTGCGAGAGCCGAGAGCTGAACATGCGTTCGGCGACTGTGTTTAATAATGTCGTCTTTCCAGAACCACTGCCGCCGAGAATCGCTGTCAAGGTTCCAGGTTCCAAGGAAGCATTAACCGAATTAAGGAGAGTTTTAGTCGTTGGGTTATTATGGCCCTTCCCAACCGTTTTCAACAGGTCGGGGTAAGTTGCAGGATCCCATATCGAAGGCGACGTATCGACAGTGACCGACAGGTTCCTTATTTGAACTCCGACAGCCTCGACATCATCTAACGACAAGTGGCCGACTGCCGGGACTGATATTCGCCGGGCCAGATCCGGTCGGCTTATGTCCATTGACGTAGAAACGGAGCTTAGAGGCTCGTTTGCGTCGATATCGATGGTAACAGGTTTCTCGCCATTTTGTCCGTCGTGATTTGGAGCGGCAGTATCTGAGTTTGAGGACGTCATTATAGCTGGGATGTCCGTGGTGAATCCAATCGCTATAAGCGGTTAAAACATCAGCTAAGTGATATATACGAAAGGCCTATATAGAATGAGGAAGCCCGAGCAAAGCTCGAACGGTTATAATGACATTCCTAGAACTGAATAAGATATTTCTTCTATGTAGTAGTTAGTTGATGCATATGTGGGTGTGTATCATTCGCTCTCGCTGGACAGATGAGGATCGCAGAAAGACAGAAAGACTTAACATGGGAAACATTAAAATAAAACAAACGAAAACCTCTCAAGATCGTAAAGACATGGCCGCCCCCCCAAAAAGCCTACCGAGATGGTGTACCATACATAGTAATGTAAGATGCAACATCAAGCTGACTAGGATTAATCCCACGCGAGCCCAGGTAAACCACGTTATCCTTGCTATGGCCCTTAATTGGAACCATGGACAGCTGCAATCTACAACCGACTACGACCAAGCATAGAACATGTACCCTTCTAGCGGGCTCTAAACCTTAGCAGTTCTAGTGTATAGGTAGTATGTATGTATCGTTGACACCCCTCGTCCCGAATGTTTCGTTTCTAGCCGACTCGGAACATGATTAATGGAAATTGATCAAATATATCGCTAAGAGCCTAACCAATATTACTAGAAAGGCATTTGTTTGTGCCCGTCCTGCCATAGTGAGTAAATTTGTCGTAATGATAGTACATCATCTCCGAATCCATAAGAGATACACTAACATACCTACATATTGCCATTCACCCCACATACCTACATGTACTTTTACGATGGCTTGGCAAAATCTACCGGCTCTTTTCTTACGCTAGCTACGTAGGAGGTACCTACCTACCTATTCTCCATCTAGGTATCTCGTCGTATATATCACAAATTTCTATGTAAGCCGAGTAACATAGCGACCCTTACCCTACGCCATATATTTCGGACAGGAGAATATGAATGCAATTTCAGACAGCCCCCCCGGCTTGAACTCAGTATATATAACGTAACTTGTAAGGTAAGACATTTGATGCTCTAAGCGAAGGTGGCTTTGAGTGGGACATAGTTAGCATTTCCCTGTTGGTATTTGGAGAACCACCACGTCTAGGGAGGGCATTAAGTAATGCTACCTGCTGATTCAGTTCAGCCCAATCCGAGTCCCTGGTTGGGTTCTCTGCTGCTATGTAGGTACCTAAGGTAGTCTTGCATCGCGTCTCGGTTAGAAATAGCTGACAGCGGTCCAGTCCTGTCGTCAGAGACAGTTCATTAAGCGAGCTTAATCTGGACTGTTTCCACACAGGCGGTATCTACGTGCATACCAGGTACCTATTATATATGAAATACATACCCCATATGATGGAAGGTTGAGAATACATTATCATAAGCTTTACGACTTAAAGAGACTACACGACACATCACCACGATTATCAGATGATAAAGATCAAGAAGATCTTTGTGGCGCATGCATGGAAACAGGCCGAATTCAGTAAGGTTGTGTTCGGAAACGAAGCGTTCCGCTTCGCTTGCCTACCAGGGATTGCGTTTTCGGTCTAGACCAACACGCTTCCAAGGTTCTACCAAGCCGACGATTTGCATTGCTCGCATCGGTGGCGTTCCTAACCAAGGGCTACACATGGCCGCCACTTCGTCTGGGGGGGTTTTCATATGTACATACATATATCGATATATGACAGATGAGACAACCCTAACCAATCGGCAGTTTATATGCATGGTTAACTGCCTAGGTTAGGTATCTAAACTAAAGCTAAAGAATCGATGAAGATTAAAAAGGAAGAATCTAAGACTTCGCGTAGCTAACTAATGAGGTACCTACCTCACAACATAAAGCGCCCCGTAAAGAACAGGAGAGCGGGAAATGAATTACGGAGTATCACTTGGCGATCTCGGCTCCAGTCCTCTTTGCAGCTAATCAATCGCACAAGGCTATCCGCAATTATGGCGAAGTACCTACATAATAATATCCTGCGATAAAAATAAATCAGCTTAAGCGAGATATTACATTGCCTCGAGTAGACTCCAGAAACCTCATACCAGGTAGGTAGGTAGGTACCTAGCCATTCTCCATGTCTTGGTTAAGAGCCAAGCTCCCCCTTCTTTCTTTCTTTTTCTTTAGGTGAAGTGTCTAATAGCAATCAATGACAGTCCCCATTCGGATAATGTATTCAGTCTTGAATTTCACAGTAACCCATGTACGTAAAATATCAATACCATAAGATGTACGTACGGATCCGTATATAGTTCTTAAGACAAGAGGTTGCTCTCCTACGTCACTCATGCCAACGGACTCGGGTCCGATGAGTTATGCTTCCTATATCTATTGGCTTCTCCAAATACCAAGAAACTTAGCTGCAGATGTATTAGTTATACATCATTTATATAGGCCCAAGTACCATTAGCAAATAATTCAGTATTCCATTCCGCAAAGTGTTCCTGCAGAGAAGAGATAGTTCATTATTATGTAAACCAGAGTTATTAGAACCGACATTCTAGGGATAAGCCCCTGAACTGACTGCTTTGTACGTCTATTGACGAAGCACACCAGCTGATGAGGTGCGGCACAGTTCAACGGTTCAACGGTTCAACAAGCCATTGGACAAAGCCACCAAGGTTCTCCGCGTCAGACGCAATTCCTCGCCAATGATGCACGGGTACCCAACCTTTAAAGCACGTCAATTGGCGTGATGTGTGACACCTAGCACCGAATGATTAAGTGATCGAGAACAGGCTTGCAAATAACATCTAATAGTCTACTTCTAAACTATCTTCTACCATGTAATAAGTAATAACCTCTTCAAAACTCCTAAACTCCATCTAAACTCGCTCGCGGGCCATGCAATATCATCAAGTCATCATACTATCAACAATCAACAATCATCGCCGCAAAGCCGAACTCATTAACACCAGCTTTGGGTTCCGCATAGCTCTTAAGCGAACCTCTTCTCAACAATAGCTGTACCAACCGGCTTCCCGGTCACAAATCCGCCGTTAAGACCTCCGTACTCGAAGACCTTCTTGCCCCTTAGCCACGTCTCTTTGACACGACCTGCGAACTGGCGGCCCTCCCACGGCGAGCAACGGTTCTTCCAATGCATGCCAGCCGAGTGTAGTGTCCACTCTTCGGTATCATCGAATACGCAAATATCAGCATCCATGCCGACTCTAAGCGCTCCCTTGCGATGCGATAGTCCAACCTGCTTAGCCGTCGCGGTGCAGCATAGGCGCACGATGTCGGTGATACTCGGGGCTGCCTTGCTCCCAGCTGCCATTCGCTCCTTAGCCGATGTATAAAGAATGGGCAATCCGAGTCCGACCGACGAGATACCACCCCATGCGGCAAAGAAGTCGCCAACGTCCTTCGTAGCCTGCGTCTCGATCTTTGCTTGCTTCCCATTGGTATGAGCCAGGTCAGCCGTCATATCAATACCCGAATCGGAATGGTGCATATGCGGGGCTTCAATGGTCTGGAGGTAAGGCGGGAGGAGCTTGAGCTCGGGAGTACATGGCGAATGGTCAGAGACGATGGTCTTAATGCACGAGTCCGGTGCTCCAAGCTCTTCCCAAAGCCCATCCTGGTTTAGCTGCTCACGAATTGGTGGGCAGCATTTGTATCTGCAATCACCATCCTCGACACCCTCAGCCGCCAACCCTAGATAATGGAAACAAGTCTCGGCCGTAATATCGATTCCAGACTGGCGGGCAGCCTTTAGGATCGGGATCGCTTGCGTCGCTGACAGGTGTACGATGTGTAGGTGCAGACCAGGTGCCAGATGCGCGAGGGAGATGATCTGATCGATGGCATAGGTTTCAAAGGATGGTGGTCGCGACTCGAGAAACGTATTATACGACTGTAGGTCGCCGTGTGGTGCTAAGGGAGGTTCAGAGGCTTGTACCGCATCACCAACCGAATCGGCAATCGGAGGGATCATCTCGGCATGGAACATGAGTGTCGTCGACGTGCCATTCAGTGTTTTCATAGCAAGTGCAATATCATTGGACGAGATAGCAGGGAACTCTTCAACCTATTGACTCTTGTTAGCGAACCGTCTAGATGCGATTGGCCTCCTATAAGCGCAAACTTACACCCGACTCGATTAGGAAGCCTTTAAACCCGCGAACACCGGCCTCTACTAGGGGAAGAAGCTCGTCTGCATTTCCGGGGATAACACCCCCGTAGAACCCCACATCTACCCAGCATTGACCCTGACTAGCAGTGAGCTTCTCCTTGAACCCCGCCAAAGTCGTCGTCGGTGGAATAGCATTGAGCGGCATGTCGATAACGGTAGTCACGCCGCCAGAAGCAGCCGCTCTAGTACCAGTGCTAAACCCTTCCCATTCTGTTCGGCCTGGTTCGTTAAGGTGCACGTGAGCATCTACAAGTCCAGGAATCAAGAGTTTGGCACCATAGTTGATGTATGTTGTTGACGGAGCAAACGATGTCTTGGGCACGATAGTAGGTACAATAGCCACGATCTTCCCCGTAGCCGGCGAGATGGATATAGTAGCCGGGGTGAGTAGGAGGCTGTCGTCCGGTAAAGTGATAACTGCCCTCGTCGATACGAGGACGGTCAACGGCCCGGCATTATTTCTAGAAGTGACTGTCATTATGTAAGTTCGACCTGTTGATTTTTTCTTTTCTTTTTCCTTGGTGCTGTAAGGCTGGCAATATGCTAACAGACGAAGTTGCAGATTGGCAAACGAAGATAAGGATAGACTAGTAACGAGGACAAAGCAGATATCCGCTTATCACAATATCTTTGACTGCAAGTTGGTGGGTGAACGATAAGAGAAAGAAGATGAGATAAGGAGAAAGCGCAGTGTGCACCAGAATAATTGAGGGAGTGTGCGGCAGTATGTACGATGGTGGTGATGACTGGAATGAAAGTGAATGATAGCCCAGAAAGGACGAGACCTACTGGCGGGAGGTGTACTACGTGCGGATATATGACGAGAAGATACGACCAAGCCGAGAAAAGCGAAGGAAGAATGGCAAACGGGTAGATGGATACTATCGAGTAAGCGAAGTTACGTTCAACCTACGGTGTTTCGGGTTCTACTCAGAGCTAGGCCAGTCAGCAGCGATACCGCTACGACAATTTTCAAGTTCGGCTGGCTCTAGTACGATCGTATGAGCGGTGAATCCGTTGTGTAAGCTGTGGACTGCGGTAGGTTATAGGCTTAGCCTCGGTAAAGGGGGTAGATACCTACATAGGTAGGTATAGAACCCTGGTGAGTGTTAATCTCGAGGCTACTCGAGAAAGGGAAATAGTCGGACGGGCCTGCAGCAGGCCCTGATTCAGGAGAGCGCAATAGCCTAGGGAGATAAGTCAAGGACATCACGGGAATGACAATTGGAATTTGAGATAAGAGAAAGACGGGAGGTGGCTTAAAGTGGGTGTGGGTTACAATAAGTAAGAGGGTATGTCGAGTAATAAGATAAGAGCAGAAAGAAAAGAAGACGAAAAGAAAGAAAGAGAGAAAGAAAGAAAAAATGACGGGACTCCCGAATTGGACAATGGTTGTTATCGGCGAGTTCTGATTCGTTCAGGACTCTGTGACCTATCTAGGTACCTACCTAGGTACACCACCTAAGGAAAAGGTTATGACTTGCATTAGTTTGATGTTCCACGTTCACTCTGTAAGGGGACTTAACTTATTTTAGCCAATCCATGTACCCACCCATGCTGCCATGTTCATGTTATGTAGGTAGTTACCTCCCAGTCTAAACTAATCAGATCGATATCGGACATCACCGGGTTTTACGTCAAAGTGGATTTAAAGAGAGGTGTGGGATACGTGACACATCATCTACAAATTCCAACCTGGTTCAGGGGCCACGATGAAAGGAATAAATAAAACCCCAAAAAGATAAATCTCGAATATCGAATTCCTCTCACAAGGATCAATACCGGTAACATAAAGTAGGTAGACAGGCGCCTACATATGCACGCCCAGACAGTTGTTCCATCCACAGATCTCTTGTCTTGACGTCCGTGTTACGTCGATGCGCCCCAGCAGAACGGACGGTGTGGATCGTACTAAAGTTAACCAGAAGTTTTTATCGAGAAATCATTTCTCGATAAATTCGAGGAAACATCGAATCAAGCCGTCACCTGGATGGGCATTCACGAATGGCTTCATTTCAGCATCACATCTCGGCTATCCCCCGCGGCTATTATTGGTATTGCCGGGTTTTGAATATTCATCAAGTAATTTTATAGTAATATTTTCGGTAATTCTCGGCGACGAAGGGTCTCGACTTTCAACTTTCGACTTTTGTGTCCCGTCAGGGGGTATAACGCTTACCGGTCACGTATCAACTCACCAGCTCACCAGCTCACCTGCTCCACTTCCCAAGGTACTAACAGCAATAGCCTTCTCGGTGACTACCGCTGTCGTGGACCAATCCGGGCAAAACACCACCCTTCCGCAGCCCGCGATCATCTCATACATAAGTGTGGAGTTTTAGACCTCAGAACTCTACCCACTCACGACGGACGTAATCAGAACATTAGCTTAGGCCCACACGCCGGGATATCACGTCTGGAAGAGTCTTCCTACCCAACTGCTTTAGTCTTTATGAGTAATCTAGGTCAATTTTTCGCTGCTCCCGTCCGCTAACCGCGAAGCTACTCCGCGCCGGGCCCGAACTACCGGGATCATGACTTTTGCAGTCAAACATACTCGCATATTCCAGTTCCGATTTACCCGCACCTATGGATTCTCCGATAAGAGTCCTCTTTTCGATTTCCTTTTACTTATCTGCCTTAATTGCAATGTTGATTGCAAGTGTCAACAAGGTCCCGCTGCAGTCGAAACCGGTGATGCTCGACAGACACCGTATTATCATAAGTCTAACAATAGGAGAAGCGTAAATTTTAACCCAACCGATACTAGTAGGCCTCCGAGGACTTAGCGAAATGCCTGTGCCCTATGGAGATACGCCTTAGGTTTCCTCTAGTTACTTCCATGTCCGCCTTCTTACTTACGAAAGCGACTTTGCGTACGCGAGAGAGCACTATCCTCTCCATTTCTCAAGGAGGCCAGGGTTTGCGAAGACTCTGTTGAGAAGGCGTAGTTGGGGTGGCGTAGCGAGATCAGACTAATAGGACTATTTGAATCATTCATTCCAAACCTCGAGGCTAAGCAGGAAATGAGGGAATGGTTTTATGAGGATTCTTCCGCCATTCGCTCAAACGAGATACAAATTCATACGCTCGCGGTGATCAATTGCTCTGTCCGAGTATAGGAGGTAGGTACCTAGGTTAGGTATTTGATAATTCAGCGGTGCTGACGGGCGTTTACTCCCAACTACCAAAAGTACTTCAAGAATACTTCTAATTCTTAGAGCGGAAGCTCCATCGCGAAATTTTACCTAGAAAGCCACTGATAGTTGTTTGAGATACCATATTGTGAGTATCCGTTGGCTATTATATTTCGCCGTACAGTTAGAGCAAGTCGGCAGTAAACTACCGATACATCTATTAGAATAGAACGCGACAAAGAAAGCTTCGTCTTACAAGTGCATCAGAGGCCTATAGTCTTAAAAAGAAAGTAATAGCCCGTCTATTATAGAATAATTACTTTTATGAGAGTGAAGTTCGAGCGATATACACTGTGGGCAGTACGTTAAGATGTATTTGTATTTCGCGAAGCAGCCACAGAAACCAGATCCACTAGAAGCGTATGCCCTCCCCTTAGCTCAGGTGCCTTATTAGAACTTTCGAAATAACGATGCAAGGCCTACGTGACATGTCAAGGATTATGGCTTCTAGTTTGAGAGGTATTTTGTCGCAAAAAGGCAACGCCGCCAGTTGCGAGCACGCAACCAGGGCTTGTATGTGATATGTTTTAAGCTATACGGGACTTCAACAGCCAAAAACACACAATCCTTTTCACTAGGCTGTGTTGTATGTATCAGCTATTCGTCCGAACTACCTACAAAATAGCAGATGACTTACATTTGCGCGTGTTGAAGACTTATAACGAAACTCAGAGACCGGGATCCACAAATACCCAACAAGAAAGGGTAAACATGGCCAAGATTCTAACAGACTAAGTAAAGCATAACAAGACAGAAGATATTCTTTGACGGGTGCCAGACGTTATAGCGACGGATCTCGGAGTAAACCATCCACAAATTGTGGGGGTTAAAGGAATCTTTACTAAGGTACCCTTATCGAATAGGGGAGTTTCAAGGAGGCGGAAATTATGTATCGAGAGGCATCAGGAGCTACAAGAGGAACCTTTGGATTGGAAAGTCCTCGCACGATGGATAGCATGATTGACATCACCAGTGCGCTATTCGAACAAGGATAATATGAAAAGGTCGAATCAATGTTTCGCAGCACGATAAATACTCTATATTCTGTTGCTTATAGATTGGCGAGCCAAATTAAGTACGACGGGGCTAAACTAGGATTCCGTCAAGTGTTGAAACTTCGGAGGAGGATATTAGGTAGAAAGATCCGGATACAATTGATGTCTTATGTTATATTGGCGTTGTATTATACGATCGGGGGAAGTATAAGGAAGCAAAACTAATATTGCAAAAAACACTGAAGGCCAAAGGGAAGGTATCGGACGAGGAACATCCCTAAACGACTGCAAATAGGAGGGTGCTGTCAAGTCTACAGGAATGTGTGAAGGAGATAAACAATTGGGTTAAGTAAACAGGTAGGTATTAGCTCCTAAACAACGGCTGTTTAAAAAACACAATATAATGAAATAGATCCTTCTCCATCCCCAGAGTTATAAACTTATTCTATAGCTAAGTTATTTTTATTCCATCGACTTGTAGAATAGAGTGGCCGAGCCTTCTTAGACCTTACCAGATGCTAGTAGAATTGCTACAACGCACTCGTAATATTCTATCACCGTAACAAGGGAATCGTATCGTGTAAATGCTGTAAAATACCTAAGTAAATCAACCAACCAATACAAAAGTGTATAAATAGGCTAGTATAGCTGGGTAGGTAGGTAGCCTTATAAAAATAGTTGATGGTCCAGCAGTTATTCCTGATAGCAATAGTATCGGCAATTGAGTAGAGGTCGCCATACACTACACGTGAGCCTAGAAGGCCTTTATAGATGGGATATGGGTTCAGATGTGTTGGGCAAAAGGGAGTAAGGATGTGGTAGCTGAACGTGATAGTATTTGGTATTGAGTCTAACTCTCCCCGCATCCTCATAAGTGTTGACTATATACATACATCAACTACGATGGCGAAGTTCCCACAATGGTTAAAAGCGAGAGCGCGTGGCACATCCCACGATGGTTGGTTAAAGGATCAGATTGAAACCCACCGTCTGCAAGGAGGTTAGCGAGGAATAACTTCACGTGGTGGCCCACAGAAGGAGCATCACGCTTGACGAAGATAGCAAGAGTTCGCCGGGTGAAGTGGTACGACTCTAACCAACTCCTTCTTTCAAACTGATGGCGCCAAATCTAGATCTTTCCAATATGGCCTCAAGAGTGTTGGATAAATACTCAGGATTTCGAAGCTGAAACCGGCGTTGGCTCTAGTACCCTAACTAACCTCGTTCTGGTTATACATACACGGTTACGGCCAAGCAAGAATAGAAGTGCAGCTGTGGCGTTATGGCAGTTGGTTCCACGTGGACGACGCAGAATAAGCCCTAATGTATATGCATAGATCTTTAGTTAGCAGCGGGAAAGGGGGCTAATGACGAACAGTACTACGGTAGTAGTAGTAGTAGTTAGTTAGAAGAAGAGGAAGAAGCAGAAGAAGAAGTTATTACGATCTTCTAAACAGCATGGTACGATCTCATCGGACCCGGGCCGGATGCGACTGAAGTGTCGCATCCGAGATTCGAGAAGGACGACGACGTCAAGTCCCAAGGCCCCGGATTAGGAAGCTACCTAGCACACGCCGCTCGGCCACAGCAATCTAGAATGTTGCGAGTGGTTCTCCGAAGGATCGTGTCCCGCTTATTTAGTTGACTCCTATTGGACGAGGCGAGTCGGCGCTGTTAAAGCCTTGCGAATGTTCAGGCGAGTTGGAGTGTTCAGCTAGCGACTCTTCTTCCCCTTACATTAGATACTACCTCGTTTCCGGTGGGGTTCTTAGATTAAAATCACGGTAACATCGAAGCCATGTGGTTAGGTATGCATGTATGCATGTAGATGGGCGGGATAGGCCATTTGTTGTACGCGCGTGTGCGGCGCTGTAAATTCAGCTGTGTCAATACGCAGCTCAAAACGCCCCAAATTCCATGCCTCTTTTTGTTCCTTTTTCTTTTTTTTCTTTTTTTCTTTTTTTCTTTGTTTATCTTCCTCGTCTTTTTCTTACTCCGCATCATAACGGTCGCCTTCATTCTTTCGGTGATCGATTTGGTGATCGGCAAGAAGGAAGCTGTTTATTTTTCTTGTGGTAGTCAACATGAAGTTCCCTTCATTGCTCCTTGTCGCAGCGGCGTCAGGATCATTTGGTGCTGCTATACAGCCCAGGGAGGAGACCTTCTCTCAGCAGCTGTTGGATACCCTTGGATCCTTCTCTTTGTCAGACCCCATCATTTCTGAGTTAAGTGCAGCGATTCGAAATTCAAGCGCGCTATTAGATCAGACTTCCAGTCAAAATAATGCCATCAGCACGCAAACGTCTTCTTTCCAGGCACAAATCGCATGCCAATTGCTTCGCTATATCCTACCAGATTCCTATACTGATACCAGAACGAATCAAACTGCCTACGTCACTTTACTTGAAAAGAATTGGTGAGTCGGGTGCTGTACCGAAAGACCGGACGATCCGTTATGCTAAATGTAGTTATTTAGGTCGAGCAACTGTGACCTCCCTGCGGCTTGTTTCATAACCCCGGAACATCCCGTCCAGGTAGCTATCGCGTTGCAAGTGATCAGCAGGGTCCAGTCCAAATTCGCAGTTAGGTCCGGTGGTCACAACCCCAACCCAGGCTTTGCGAGTATTGGCCAGGAGGGTGTCACGATCGACACACAACGTTTCTCGAAGTTGAGTCTAAGTGCGGACAAGTCGTATGCAACTGTAGGTGCCGGCCTTCGCTTCGGACCTGTTCAGGAGTATCTTGATTCGAAAGGCGTTGCGGTAGTGTCTGGTCGCAACAAGTATGTGGGCGTATCTGGACTCCTCCTCGGTGGCGGTCATCCCATCATCAACTCGCTTACGGGGCTTGCAGCGGACAACATCAAGAGCATGGAAGTATGTATAGCCTAACTACCTACCTACCTAAGTGGCTAAATATAAGATTATATATACTAACGAGTATATCAGGTCGTACTTTCGGACTTTAGAGTCGTTACCGCAAGCAGAACCCAAAACTCGGATCTATTCCGTGCCTTGAAAGGAGGCGGGAACAACTTCGGTAAGTTGACTTATTCAATTCGGGATGAGATGACGAGATCAAAACTAATCTATCCTTCAAGGCATTGTCACAAAATTCGAGCTGTATACTAAGATGCCGCGAAACATCTGGTACCGCAATGCAATCTACGCTGCCTCTGACGCGCAAGCAGTTTTGAAGGCGCTGGCAGAGGTGCAGAAGAATATGGAAGGAGACTCCAAAGCTGGTATCCAGATGACGTGCTCACCTGATGGCTTCACTGTCGCATTCGTCTACGGCGAACCTACAAGCGACCCTGCTGTATTTGCGCCCTTTAGCAAATTGGTACCGACGTCTGAGAGGACTCCTCCGACGAACGGCACGACCTTGGAATTCATCGGGCTCCAAAGTCCGCCGCAGCCCGAGGCCAGTCGCGACACTGTCGGTGTTACTACAACACTAGATGCTGACATGTATCTCGATCTTTACAACCAATACCTTGCCATAAATGCGGCCAACAGCGGTACTTCTGCTGCGTTCCTCCTTGTTATCCAGACCTTGGGTGCGGCCGCTGCTCGCGTTGCCGATTGCAACGGCGGAAATGTCCTAGGGTCGTCCAAGAGGGCTCTAACCCTTTGGAACCCCATCTCGACGTGGACGAACCCGGCAGACGACAAGCAAGTCCACAGCATTCTTACACAAATAGGAAATTACGTCAAGAGCCGATCGCAAGCCAAGAAGCTGTATGACCCGCTCATCTTCGCCAACATCGCCGCGCGCGATCAGAACGTGCTCGCGAGCTACGGTTCGCAGAACCTGAACTTCCTGCGAAGCGTGAGCCAGAAGTATGACCGCAGCGGCACGTTCCAAAGACTACAAAATGGTGGATTCCTGGTTTCTAAATCATAGAGGATATATCTTGTAATATAATACGGCGTGTCAGAATTCTAGATGAGCTATCCAGGATTAAGGACACTGTCGATACCTAATGTATAGTCATAGGCTCTCGTAGCTAGCTTATAGCCCCTCGGGGAACAACGAAGTTGTTTCCTTCCATTTTGCCCTGCCTCGTGACAAAGGGCTCAAGGTCAAAGTAACTATGTTGTATTTCAAGCACCCTAATATATACCGACTCTAATGAAGCGACAAGTAACGATAGGTTAGTAAGTACCTGTTACGGAAATGCCATTAAGAGGTGAATCCTTCGTGCTACCTATACTAGCCTTAGCAGTATTCTTAATAGTTACGTGCCTAATATACGATTATCTGGCTGCCTTCTAGATGCCTTCTAGATACCTACCTACCGACCTATTTGAAGTTACTTAGACAAGTGACAAGTATTAAGCTAGAAATCAAGAACAGGCCTACCGAGATACCTAAGCCTAGTGAGTCTGGCCCAAAGAGAACCAATATTGACTTTAGTGCAACCCCGGCCTACGAATTGCTTTAGTAACATTCTCTTATTTTGTATGTGCTTGTTGGGCTTCAGCTAAACACCCCCTTTGTGATTCAAGTCAACTCCATTATAGTACAGAGCCCCCTAACAGTGTTGCGATTAAGAGAGCGCACAATCAGTGAGTTAATGGTAGAAAAGCGATTGTACAGAACAAATGCTGTTCACGTAACAATAGTCTCCGCCTATATATATCTTTTGCATTCGATGCTTCGATGATAATGCCTACCACTCAAGCACAACCCAACCAACCACCATCTTACACCTTAAGGCATCTTCATCTGGAAACCCCTATTCTTAAACGGCTCGGAAGAACGTCGATATCAGAAACATAGCTTCTCCAGCAATCCTACAACCCATATCCCCTACCGCAGCCATGTTCAACGTTCTTAAGCTCGCCTGGCTCGCTCTTCTAGCAGCTCCCGCCGTTATGGCAAGCGACCTTATCGTCCAGAACAACTGTAAGTTTAACGTCTGGTGTTCCGCAGCCAAGAACGACGGGGCCTCCAGCGCGTCAGTCAAGGTGAAGGCCGGTCGGCATTACAAGTCCCCGCTCCCTGCCTACAACGACAACGTTGGTTCTGTTTTGAAATGTACCGACGTAGCGGGTTCCAGGAAAGTATTTCAAGTCGAGCTGGCCGTGCAGAATGGTAGGTCTTGGTTTGACTTGTCGGCCATCGACGGTGACCCATTCCTCTCGCACCACCGCCATGCTGAGCTCGCCGGCCAGTGTGTTATCGACTGCCCTGCCGGATCTACATCCTGCTACTATCCCCATCAAGTCGACTGTGCTAGCACCGAGGATGCCGTACTGACTATTTGTTAGTTAGTAACGTCCGAATTTTAGCAAGCAGGTCGTGATGCTATTCTAGATATTAGAAATCTTCACACTTCCCTAGGGAATGGCATGTCCCTTTTAATGTTTAAGTTGCCAAGTTTACTGCGCTTATGCACTTTGATAACAAGTTAGTTTAGTTAATTTATTGTTTATACCTGTTTGCAATATCGCCTACGCGATTTATGTGATTGAAGCTTTTGAATACTTGTCAAGCACCTAGGAAGTACCTGTTAAACTTACATCATTACCTGTAAAAAAAAACCGGTCAAGAATATAAACATCAAATAACTATCTACCTAATGTTAAACAAAATGTGCTTACTTGCCTTATATTTTAGTTAATTGTTACCCCAAAGGCTATAAACCCGTTCCTATGCTGGATATGGTAAGCTATTGTGCAATACGAGTAGGTTGAGATATTGGCTATTTTAGCCAACTGCTAGTAGTGCGTATGATATATTTGATTAGAACTTTCATGGTCTTAGGTGATTCGATGATAAAAATTCCTATTTTTTAAGAAATTTCCAGCATTGTATCATCCTGTTACTTAACCTGTAACTACTCTTCATCGAAAAGCTTGAAAATTTGGGAATCCGCGACGTATAATGGGGGCTCAGAGACGAGATAGGGGTTAGCGCTTGACTTTCTCCGCATGTAATAACTGGTTGTTACAAATAATTGCGACTCAATCCAGCTCAGGTAGTACTTGAATAGAGGTTTGGAAGACTTATTAGAGTGATACTATAGATGTTCGAATATGCCAGCGAGGAGACATATGCCTTGCTTTTTAAAAATTCTTCTGGAATATAAGCCCAGGGTGTGAATGTATAAAGTAAGGAGACATGAATCATAGGTAATTTAGTAAAGACTCGCACTGTTGGTCCGATATTTACATACTTACATAATAACAGGTGAAATATCTATTCCATAGTTATTAACTAACTAGGCATTTATAACTTATGTATCACTTTTCTAAATACGCGCATATAAGATCCCTAACCTATGTAGTAGGTATGTTAAATATATGTGGCTTATTACCAACCTAGGTTATGCAGAAATCGTCTGGGCATGCTGGGATGAGAATACCGGTCGACCCGGTTGAATATTTCATCTTGGCGACGATTGGCGCACCACGATAAGACTTAAGACTTAGGATTGACCCCCGAATTTCGCGTGAGAATGATGAACCCTAGCGTAAAGCGAAGAAACCCATTAGAAATATGCACGAGATATAAGATGCTTTGGGTACGGCAGGAAACACCTCAGGATCGGATGTGGTATGATTCGACTGGCGATAGATATGTAGGCACCTAGGCATGTATGTACGTAATTGGCTAGGTAGCCAACAAGAGAAGGGATTCATCATATATCGTTCGCTTGGCGTTGTATTATGAGGTAGGCTAGCATACACTAGATAGTTGCTTTGCATGCGATAATGTAGCTCTACATAGTTAGTTGGATCATTCCTTCGAGATTTGGGTACTCCTACGGCCGCGGCATAGGAAAATCCCTGAATTTAAAGGGTTGAATGGGTGCCGTCCTATTTTAGGATCCGAGTTATTACTGCATATAGAAGCTCTGGAGTTGGACATGCCAGTTTTGGTTATGCTGGGAGACATGAGGATGCTGTTTTGAAACAACCTGTTATGTTCCCTATTGCTTAAGCAGACTCGTCGATTTGTTACAGATGAGTAATGTAGCCCAGTTACGAGGATGGACGATCGATGAAGTTGAATACATTAGACTATTAGTGAGTGAATATTTAAAGGCCGGTGCTGGTGAATACATATGTAAGTAGTAATAGTGTGACGTGGTCCGATAATGTACGTAATGCATCCGAATTCTAGGATCTACATATTACATATGTATGTAGGTGAATACGAATAAAAGGAACAAAAAGATGTGTACTTGGGTAGGTAGGTAGGTACCTATGTAGTACCTAAAATGTCTTCAAAGCATGGAGAATGCTGCGCAAATATAAATGTTCAGCCTCACTCATGCATTATGCAAGCCATAGGGCCGAAATCTAGACTTTAGACGCGAAAACAATAACGAGAGCTTTGACGAATCTGGGTGTGTGTGGATGTGTGGATGTGTGGATGATATAAGACCTGAAATCTCTCGCTTTGAATCCCTTGTTGGGACCGCATGGATAGGCAATTAATTTCTGTAAGAAGTGCCGAGAGTGATGAGCTGATCGGATAGGTAGCTTGGGTGTGGAAGCATTCGAAATAATTTGTTCCTTTTGTGCTGCCAGGCTGTTTGGTTACTCTTAACGGTTTGACCGTCTGTTGCCGTGTGTTTCTTGTTTCGGGGTTGGCTTGGCGAATTTGCTACCCTATGTACCTTGCTTAGGCTGCTTGGGCAGTTTTCTTCTTCTCGTGTCCTATCATCTTTCTATGCAATGTGCATAAAGAGAGAGGTTACGTCGCAATGTCAATCTGTAGATCAAGACTTAGCAAAGTAGCATTGGTACCGTAAAGTTGACATTATCTGACGACCATTTTCATTTTAATTCGAAATACCTAAATACACTCGCAGCTAATTCAAGGTCAAGATTAGTTGTTGGATTGGGAGAATCGAAGTGCCGATAATGCGCGAGAGACTGGATCCTAATGGGTGGCGAAGGCTGTCGGGAGGTTAAGAAGGATAGAGACGACACCCCGATTGCGTGGAAGGTGGAAGCAAACACCTTGACCGGGTTTGTAACACCTTACTGTAGCGAGTATTAACTACATATGCTAATTAAGTAACGTTAGTTATGCACAAATAGGTACTTAATATACACTACCGATGCATAGGTAGTATCGTGTACGTGCGTAAATGGAGTTTCACAACGTGTAGCGCTGCATACCTACACTACACTTTCAATTAAGTGAAGTAGTGGAGGGTAAGCGTCAGGAACAAGTACATAACTTGTGCTAGGAAAATCCACGCATTTGCCATAAGCAAAGCCAGCTTGGAGCTTATGCGCGGATAAACCCGACATAAGTGCAAGACGGTACGGGTACGGATAATTCATAAGGCCATAAAAGGTATAGTCTTCTCCTTTTCTACCATCATATAGGCCAATGAAACGCAATCTGTGGAGAAATACGTAGTTACAGAAAAGTTCTCGGGAAAGTTTCAGGGGTTAAGTGACAATTTAGGTACTAAAGTGCCTAGCTAAAGTATTACAGTTGAGTGGCTTGACACTACTGCAAGGGGTCTGGAGAAGCGCAATGGGAAAAGTGGATAAGTAAGGGGAAATAGTTCATCAATTGACTACCTACCCAACCAAGCAGGCAAACAAAAAGACGAAACTTCGAGGCAATGATGGAGAGTGGGATGGTTGAAACGAAGAATTATTGGAAGATAAAAGGTATTTGTAGGATAAGAAGAAGGGATAAAATTGAAGGTAATTGTGTAACTTGGAGCACGTAAGCGGTGGATAGAATGTAAAACACTGTGCAAGTGTAACTATGAAACACGGTGCTGTAGCGTATTTACTTAGACAAATTTCCCCCCTTGTCCAATGCAATTTCCCATCCTCTCGCTTCACATTCTCTTTCTAGTAAAGAGCGCAAGGAGCTTGCCGCCTATCCAAGTTGTGGCCCACTTATCTTTATACCCATTTACGCCTATCTAGTGTACATAGGTACATAGTCCACCGAGAGCTGTTGGCCGCCTGCCAGCTTTTTCGCAAGACCGCACGATTGCTACCACACCTGCCATACTGCATGTAACCACTAATCAGTCACCAGCCAGTCAAGCTACCAGTCCTTCAGTGCAATTACTACACAGTCAGGTACACGTTCAGGTACGTACCTAGCTTATTCTGAAAAATATATTAGGTACATAACGCATGTACCCAAGGTAAAGTGGGCTCGGTTCCTCTATGACTGGGGTCTATTCCGTTCTGGGTTCTTAGCCTCTGCTTCTCGCAAACTCACATCTGCATCCTCGTGTCTTTTCTCCCTCTCACTCTCTCCCTTTCCGACCCTACACCCCGACCTGCCTCTCTAAAGCAAAACAACCCCCATTCCCACACTCCCTAAGTTACTCAGGCCAGTCAGTCAGTCCACTCGTTTCCTCGTCCGATCTCGACGTGTCTCTCATTTCTCATCTTCTGAATTCGTCGTTTTTGTTCCTTTCCCTCGCCTTTTCCACCGCACCTTCGTAGGTCCTTTTCGTCGGGTCATCGTCACATCGACTTCTTCAACCAGTAAAGAAAAGAGGGTGAGTACAATTACCTTACAACACTTCCCTTTGCCTTCTTCGACTCTAGTACGTTGTCGTATACATGTCCCGTTATTCCGAGAACAGATACTTTGTCCCCGATCATTCAACATTTTACTAAACTTCCCAAGGACTCGTCAAAAGGGATTGATTAAGGAACTACTTAATGAAGAATTCTAACGAAAGCCATTGATTTAGCCGGCTATTGTTTTATACGTTTCTTTCACCTGTTCATTGGTTTTGCCGCTACCGAAAGACCATAAAGAACAACGTACAACTCAATTGCACCCCGACGTCACTGGCGCGAATATCGTTATCAAAAGATTCGCTGCCTCTATCTACATGATCTGGACGACTTCATCGCGATCCAGACTTGTATACAAGTATTAACCGACGAAGATCAAGATATAGCACAAAATACGATAAGGATATTATCGGCTCCCCCCTCCCTAGAGGAGATTGAATCCAACCTACATTAGATTCCTATCCTCTCCAGTCGTTGATCGGGTTGAGAGAATTAAGATTTTGGTAACTTAACATCGACATTAATAATTTTCGACATGTCGCTTCGTCAATTTGCCGTCGTGGCTATCCTAGCCCTAGGTCCTCTTACCAATGCGAAGAACTTGCAGTCGCCAGCAACGTCCCCGATACCGGGGACAGATACCGTCCACGGATGCTATAAATCTTTGGGAACGTTGAAGCATGAACAAACAATCAAATTCAACTCGCAGGGTGCATGCACAGTCCTATGTCGCGACAAGGGCAGCCTCGTAGCCGCTACTAATACAGAAGAGTGTTACTGCGGTGACCAATATCCTAGCAAAGGCGACTTAGTTGACGATGATCAATGCACCGAACCATGTCCCGGGTTTGGCTCACAAGCATGTATGTAATATTAATGATCTTGTATTGAGTTATGATACTAACTTGTCAATAGGTGGTGGTCTCGACACCTATACGGTTTATAATACCGGAAAGAAGGTATCAGTTGGTGAGGCGCCGGCCTCCAGCTCTTCTACTTCAACTCCATCAAAGACTAGTACGACCATCTCAGACGCCCCAGCCAGCACTTCGGGTATGTGTCTATTCGCCATTTCTCCTTCGATCCATGAGCTTGTGCTAATTTGCGTTATAGATGCTACCGAGACCGTGACAGCCCCCACTGAACCCGAGAAGGGGTCCGGACCTAATGTCGCCGGTATTGCAGCTGGTGTTGTAGTCGGTGTTGTAGCGATAACTGCTTTTGGTGGTGCAGTTTTCTTCTGGTTGCGCCGAAAGAGAAATGCCGAGATCGAAGAAGAGCACCGACGGAATGCTGCTGTCAACGCGTTCATTAGTGGCGGAAAGCCTCCCAGTAGCAGCGGTGGTGTTTCGATGACCGACTCTCGTCTCGACCCTGTTATGAACCGACGAATGAGTGACGGCAGCATCGCTGACAACCAAGATTACTCGCGAAGAATTCTAAGGGTATGAGCTTCTGTCAGCTCTAGAGTAGTAACGCGGACTAATTAATTTCCCAGGTTACCAATGCTTAAACCCATCGCAGATATCACGATGAACGACTTCCGCTTGTAACACTTTTTATTCATATCGGCATCAACGGCGTTTCATGGTGGCCATTCGTCATTGGATGATCGATCAGACTAGACGATCCCTGGCGTTATTTGTATTGAGGTGTAAGGAATAACATATTGGGTGGTTACAATATAGGGCGATACCACCTGGCCTTGCTACTACCGACGAAAATTTCCTACGCCGTCCTCTCCTTTCTTTTGCACGTTGTTGACTGGCCGTGTCACAATTTGCAGTTCGACATCAACTTCGGAATTTCTCGCGAGATCTATTAGGGCCCGGGCCCAAAAGGAAGATAGGCTGCATTCGTCATATGGCGAAATGCATTTTGGGTGGTGTGCTACGCGAGATAGTTAATAAAAAATGAAGCCGGAGGTCTAGCGACGGTCCAGGGGAATTTTGAGCGGATGTAACCGCCCTGTGCGCGAAGAGTTCTGATAGAGGATTAGGCATTAGTGATCATTGAGAGGACTTTGCTGTATATTATTCAGATAGTCCAAATGACTAGGCATTTGCTCGTGGACTTTGGTATATACGTGTGTATTGTAGTTCTGTTTGTACATGTTACTTTGTAGGTTTTTCTAATGAGTTTTTCTAATGATGTTCAGTAAAATTGGTTAGTTATACCATTTCACATAGCATTGAAAGTATCGCGAGTAAGGTGCCTATATGATTGAGTGTTGTGGATGCCATGTTACTGGTAATATTTCGTCGAACCTGGGGTAATTGACAACATCAGTTTTTAAACGACTTGTAACCCCAGGTTTGGCCAGTCACACGTAACTGCTATCACCAGTTTAAGCCAGATGGGGGTTTTGGCGATCTACCCGCTGGGTGTGCTCGTGAGGTAGCCGGCTAGCAATGCCGATCAACTCGGCCAAGCGCGAATGACGCCGGGGATCGTCAATTCTGAAACCGGGCGAATGAATACATATCTGGGAGGGGATCGTCTTCCCGCTCATCGCTTCATGGTATCCTTTGTGTCGGCAGGCAGAATGGCGGGTTGGGTATATACCTAGGTACCTACCTACCTACCTGGTAGTATATTATAAAGGGATTGTTCTAACCGCCCGGCTGCTGTTGGATATGCATTTTGTTATAGTTGAGAGGCATATAAGGTTGGTCTTTTAGGCCTGGCATGTTTGTAATCACATGATAATGACGTACGGATGGATTGTGTATTATTCATTTAACTAGAAGATGCGCTTTGAAGTTTGCTTCGAATAGGTACATCCGTATGGATCTAGCTTACCTAAGTCAGTATAGCTCAAAGTCACGTGGCACCGAGTTTTTGAGCTATCAATAGCTCCGTCGCGTTAGTCAATTGTCGAATCGCGACTTCAATTCCAACCACCGCAATCGTCCTGACAACACCTACTTGTCTACATAGGTACCTTGGTTTTACATTGCGTCTTATTCTTCGTTGAATATTTCATACTCCATATGACATGATGAAATTCTAGGTGGGTATGAACCTGGGCCTACTGAAATATCCGGTTCCCTGTTGTCCTCCCTCTCAACAACCTTTGAACTCGTTGGAAATAGCTACATCTGAAGCTCTGCTCGCCATTATCATGGCCCCGACCACAGTGCCTCGTGTCCGCCGGACCGCGCAGAATACCCAGTATACGTACATTTCTCCGACGAAGCCCATATCCTTCTCTCTGTCTAACTTAAGCTTCTTAGGTATACCCTTACTCGTCGCATCCATGCTGTCCAGACCTACCCTGTTCTCTCGCCCCAGGGTGCGACTATCTTAATATATGGCCACGAGAGTGGAATCACAATAGTATGGCGTGGAGGACGGCGATTTAAACCTGAAGTGTCTAAAGAATCTGAGCGCGGCCCTACAACTAAGCAGAATGGCAAACCCCCTGCCGATGCCGTCATGATTATCGATTCTGACGATGAAGATACTGCGCCCGCTGGGAAGGGAGGGTCATTCGTTGATGTGCCGCAGTTCGAAGAATCGCTCGATGACGACGCGCTATACCCCGAAATTATTCAAACCCTCGACCTTGAATTTGGTACTGCCGTCTTTCATCTTGCGGCATTGCCTTTAACACCTTGCACAGCAGAAGATGCTGCATGGGGAGGCACAGATATCTTGAAGGATAGAATGCTGTTTGCTGCCTCGTGTGCAACTCGTGAGGTCTTCCTCATCACCTTGCCCCTCGTTCCACCATCTCCCCAAGGCAAAGCTCGAGCTGAGCTACAAGAATCTCTCCTAGCTGGAAAGGCTGGCAATGGCAAGTGGGGTGAGACTATGACACTGCTAGCCGGTCAAATAAAAGGGAGTGATTCCTTAGCGATGACGCTCATTAGACCAAAGACCGTATCGGAACGTAGCAAGTCGAGCGAACGATCGCGCCCAGAGTCTAGCGCGCTCCCTCGCGTCGTAGTGGCCGCTCATTCGCCTGAAGCTTCTGGCGCCCTACGACTATGGGACGTGCCCCTAGAGGATTCATCCAAAACAGGCCGACGGATCGAGCCGTTCCAAACCGAATTCCTACCTAAACCGCTTACTTCTATCTCTTTTAACCCTACTCACTCAACCCAACTTCTATGTAATGCGTCGCCTGAAGCTGTGAGGATATACGACTATGCACTTGCCTCGATGCCTCCTGACGACCTATCCGAGGGACCATTCCCTTCGCAAGGCTCTTGGCTCATTTCGTTCTACCCCCCCTTTGCCCGACCCTCTTCATCGCGGAAACCGATACTTGCGGCTTCGTGGATTGCCCATGGTCGTGCTATTCTCGTTCTTCTTGCGGACGGTCAATGGGGCATTTGGGATATCGATGGTGTTTCCCCTCAAGGGCCTGCCTTGTTTGGCAAGCCCGGGTCTGGCATTCGCGGTGACGCATTGACAGAATTTAACGTCTTTGGATATGTTGAAGGTACAAGCCCTCTACGAAACCCTGCCTCGCAAAGGGGTTCAAGCGGCAGTTCTGATTTCGTACCCATGACTCCTCACTCTAGACGTGATGCTCTCACAATTTCCCATGGACCTGAACGTTTTGCACCAGTTAGGGGAGGTATCGTGGTGACGCCGCTACCGGCTAGTACAACTACGACGGCCGACGAGAGCGTTGCTTTGTGGATCGGGGGTGCCGAACATATTTTTATCATACCCGGTGTTCTTAAATTCTGGGATGCACAAATTCGTAAGGGTGCTGGCGGTGGCGTCAATCTCTTTAGTGGAGCGCAGCCAACTCGTATGGTGCGACTAAACGATTTGAGCGTTGGACTAATGGGCGAACGTTGCACCGGTGTTGGTACCATCGTCCGCTTCGTTGAGAACGGCGGTGCAAGCCCATCCGGAAACGAAGGGTTGCCCGTTGAATTATTAGTATGTGGTGAGGGAAGACTTGTGGTTGTTAGGGAGAGCGAGACAGTTGTCGGCACTAAAATTGGCGGAGTCATCGGTCGTCGGAAGAGACCAAGCGATCGCGTAAAGGAGAACAGCGCTATCGTTGTCTATCCCCGACCACAGCAGCCGGGTAGTGTTACTTACAACCTTTCTATTGGTCCTAAAAGAAATCTCTTGAAGCTTGGGACCGAGGGCCTATTTGGTGAATCGCCTTCGGTCGATACTACCACGGAATTCCAAACAGGTTACCGGCCTTTACAACTGCCAACAAGGCCGAGAGGTGGATTCGCCTTTGCAGACAGCTTGAATGCTGCGGCCGATGTCGAACAACAGGAACTAGAAGACGAAAGAGATGTCGAGGTGGAAATGCTAGATATAATGGAAATCGATCGCGAACTGGACGCTCTTGATAACGGACGGGGCCGAGGCCGTAAGAAGGTTATCTTCGACTCATAGGCCCAAACATTTCATATCGGGCAATGCATCCTACGCTGGTATTACCGGAATGAGGTTGGATTTAGATATGATGTACGATACCCCCCCGCTGACGCCCGGGAGTTTAGGAATGACATTCATCATGGAAGGTAGTAAATCGGGAGCATTACTTAAGGGCCCTGTTCAGCCATGATAATTCATCTATGAGAAGTTTGCTAAACGTGATCCAGATTTTGAAATGTCCCTTATCTCTGGCATATTTCTTTAGTCCCGAATCCCATATCACGATGTCAATAGTTCCGACTCGACAGTTCCCCGTATGTCTTGTTTGCATTTTAATTAAACCCCTTTTCTTTTCCGCGCGGCAAGGTGGAGCACAAGGCGAGAACCTTCCTTGAAGCTCTGTAATCCATGCGGTACATTGAACGGGACACTTTGCTGCTGGAGTGTCCCAAGCGTCATTATCTTTTTACACATGATGCGCGCCGACGGTTCCAGGAGGGAATATTCGGGAGGGGGCTCGGGTTGGTTCGGATTTTTATGCGAATTGACCGTTTGCCCTCCCGCCCTTAGACGGCCCTGCTATCTGTTCTGCGCGATGCGCTAAAACGGGGGGCTGAGATGGGGGTGGGAGACGGGATCGTCGGTACATTTTATATATTCTACTATTCTACTATTCTACCCCGTGCACGTGGGGATTACCTTTGCAAGTGGGATGGGTGAATAAGGGTTTCTCTTGAGAACTTTATGATTGTTCAGAGTATTGCGGTTATATGAAGCAGCTATAGGAGGTAGTTTGTCGTCAAGTGATGGCTACTGAACGCGCTTGTTTGGCCTATCTCTTTCGTGAAATGGGGCAAAGTACCTAACCTTAGGTGCCTCCTAACCTAGTGAGCTTTACTACTTATGTGGACTTCTGGGGTAAGGTGTTTAGTTGCTTTCAGCGTGCTGCTAGCTACCTCCTAATGTGCGTAGGCACTCTCTTGGTACTGCCGCATAAGACGGGGCCATCTCTAGCTTGTTTGACAAATACCGCGTTCCTGGTAGTTGGGGGGTAGCGTGTGAATTCTAGTGACACAATAGACTTCATATTACATTGAATATGGGAAACCGTATATTGATCCCATACCCAATACTCAGCTATATCCCCATTCTAATAGCATATAGGTATTGTACATACCTCCCAACGTCTGGAAAGCTAACAGCTATCCTCTAAAAAGCTCTATTCTGGTATCAGTCTTTCCACTACCTCCAACTCTCCCAATGCTCGCCTGCTATCATTCTAGATATATAAGAAAATCCTAGATATGCTCTTTGTTACGCGGGTGCTTTTTTGTTTCTTTTTCCCAACCAAATATGCACGACGTCCCCATGCTTATGCAAATATGTGTATGTACAATCTAATTCCGGTGGTAAGTGAACATAAATAATATCCCTCCCCCCCAGCTTGATGCAAGTATATACAGAGCTGCTGGCTCTCGAGAAATCACGGCGAATGTTTTTGCTGCTGCAGGATCCCCAGCCCAACGTCGGAAGCAGTAGCTGTTTCCTTCAGGTTTCCTTTCCTGCCTCTTCTACTGAGCCTATGAGGGCTGAACCTGGATAATGTCCGAGAAGGGCTTAAGGATATGGGTGGGCTACTATCGTTGCCGTTGCCGGCCCTGGCCCTAGCGCCGCTTGTTATGGGCGTAGATGACGCCTCTCCCCCCTGTTGTGGTGACCCAAACTCCACAACTCTACCGTTTGCCAGTCGGATCCCGCCTGAACCAGACCGCGACATTGGCTCGGCATCCTTAGGCGAGTCTAGGTCCGGGCTTAGACTGATCCCAGAGATCCTAGTTAAACTACTTAGCCGGCCGCTTGCCGACCTATGACGACGGCTGTCGCTTTCCCTTCTCTTAGGCTTGAATCGTGAGAGCAAACTCGGCGAATTCGAGGAATGGGGCAATCCTCCCGTCGCAGTGCGTTTACGACCGCGAGCCGATTCACTGTAGAGCGAGTAACTAGTAATCACGGGTTCGAGCTCGAGCCCGTCTAATCGTGGGCTGGGCTCTGTCTCTACTACGCTTGGGCGGCGCGAGCGAGGTCTCTGCATCACTTGAGATTCTAGCGATGAGCTAGGCGCCAATGGAGAAGTGGTGTGATTTAGAGAATTACTCGAGCCGTGGCTATGGCTTGACTGGTGGCTCGACTGGTGGCTCGGATCGCGCGACATAGGCTGACTAGAATAGCCCTGAGGGTGCAAATTCGGGGACATGGCTGACGCTACCCATGGTGGTGGATGCTCCGATACGGGGAAAGTCTCCGGTGGATTGTGCACCGTATGAGGATATGGGAGTGTTGAAGGAGTCCGGATCGAAGGAAATGAATGAGATAAGGGTAGATACTCGTTATCTTCAACGATAGAACGTTGAGGGAGCCGAGTAGAAGACTCCCATTGACGGAAATTGGGAGTAGGTGGAGAGCGTAGGCTGCTGCTGGAGTTGACTTCGATTGGGATTGGTGGTGGGGGAAATGGGCCTGTAGGATGGGACGGACTGGATCGTGCAGACTTTGATAAGCCAACCGGAGATGGCCTTGAAGCTCGCAACGAGGGAGAATGCGAAGGTGATGTTGAGGGAGGTCTTGAGGGAGGTCGCGGAGATGGTTTCGGTACGTGGATTGTCTTGTCACCTCCTGGTAACGAAGTTGTCTGTGTAACCAGAGGGCTTGGTACTGGCGGCGATGTGATAGTGAGTGGGGTTGCGGCCAAAGGACTGGAGATTTTGACCGGAGCAAGTCCGTCGAGCGATACAGAATGATCATTCTCTCTACGTTTCAGAACCGTGGCGGCATTGTTCGGCGACGGAGCCGGACTCGAGAACGTTACGGATACGGGATAATCGCCATTGGCGGCGGCCTCGGCTTTGGCATCGGCATATGATGGCTTTCCAGCTATCAGCCTTGGACGTGTGACAGAAGTTATATCACCAACAGATTCGTGATTGTCTTCGGTGCTTCTCTGTTGCGATGAAGGTGATCCCTTATTAATGCGATCAAGAGTCAATTGCGCTTTGGTGGCATCCGACGAAGTGCTATCTGTGGAAGAGCGCGGTCTGGACATCTGCTGAATTGTTGTTGCATTGATGATACCTTTCGCTGTCTCACGGCTGATGCTGACACGTGGGTCGCTTAGTATCTGAGAGGCGGCTCTCCAAGAACCAGCGTGGTCACGGTAGCGCCGCTCAGCGTGCCTTTTGATGGTTCTATGATGGGGACCAAAGACTTTACGCGTGACCTCATCGTCGTCCGGCATAGACATTGACTCAAAAACTTCCGTTGGCGCTGGCTGTGGCGTTACTGTTCTTGAATAGTCTACATCGTCGTATAGCATGCCGTGTGGGTAAGTGACATGCCAATGATAAGGGTTATAATCGGTGGCGCTGTAGATTGCTGGAGACTCTAATGGTGACAACGGCGAGTTCTCATCATACAAGACGTAAGGTTCGACTATGCTGTTGTTGCTCGGAGGCGTCAATGAGTCTTCCTCAGATAAGCTGTTAGTCCGCTCAAATACAGAGACGACTATTGGTTCGGAACCCTGACTAGAAGCGTCTGTGATCCGTTTCGTGAGCTCATCGACTCGCTTATCGATGGTGCTTAACCGCGATTCGACAAATTCCCGACACTGCGTGAGATCGGGAAACCTTTTCTCAAACCGACTGATGTGAGCCAGTAATCGCTCGCCGTGGATACGAAACCTTCGGAAGTCTTCGGGCACTCCTGTCTGAGGGTCGTCGGTGACCCGACGGTCGCTCACGTCGAACGCTTTACAGAATATGCATATTGCTCGTTCCAACCAAAACGGCGCTTGTTTCTCTTCCGCAAGCGCATCGATAAAAAATGCCTGAACGATTCCGTGAACCCTCAGTATATCGAGGCTATCTTGGCCCATATCGACACTGCGGGTACTACGCGAACTAGCTGACGAGGCTTCAGTGTTCTCATTCCTTTCAACAAGAGCAAAAGCAATAAGTATCTTGAATGTGTTATTCAATGAAGACCTCCGAGTTTCGGGATCCGCAGATTTAACAGGGGTTCTCTTGTCCAGCGCCTTTGCCCCTGGGACGATAGTTAGTAGAGAGCAATTCGACCTGGGAATATCACGACTGCGTACCTAGTACTACCATCTCGACAGGAATATGCGTGCCGAAGAAAGATAGTAGAGACATCAAATTTAGCGCAGCTGTAGCGCCTCTGTGCTCGAGCTGCTCACGGACCGCCCGATACGCAAGGAGATTACCGACCTTCGGGCGACTCCGGAACGACCTTAGATACTTCGCAAGCGGCTCTCTAGTAGTCTTCAGCTGCAGCGCAGCGACGTGTATCATGAGAGGTAAACGGTCCATTAGTTCAACCAGCTCCTCGGCACGTCTTAAGTCATCTTGTGTGTAAGGCCGCCTTTTGCCCATCTCCTCGAAGAGTAGCTCCTGGGCTTCTTGCTTCGTCAGTGTGTCCAGCGCAATAACTTGAGGATTATCGAATTGGTAGTCTTCGCCGGTTGTTCGCTCTGTTGATGTGTAGATTATACCGGTATTTCTTGTGAAGGGGATGTAATGCTGAAGGCCTACCAGGTCAAAGTGGATGCCATCTAAGATAAGCAGCCAGTTATCATTGACGCTCAACCATGTGTGAACGGCCTTAACCATCTTGCGTGTATCAATTAGTCCGCTCTTGTCCAGAAGCCTCATCTCATTTAATCCCACAGTCTTTGCTATGTCCCAAAAACCGTAATCTAGTTCTTCCAGGGATTTTGCCCTGATCCAAAAGATGCCACCGGGATAGTCATATCTATGTTGGAAAACGTACTGTCGTGCTAAATGGGACTTACCACCGCCAGGCATACTTTGAATTAGAACGGACGAAGTCCCGACCGACCTTCTCTTGCGATCCATTAGCATTTTATGAAGTAATCTTAATTCTTTGTTTCGACCCTTAAAATAAGTGTTAGGACGGAAGACTGTCGGCTTGACGAATAGGGGCTCTTGAGGGGGGTCATCATCAGATTTAGACTGCTGAGAAGGGAAATAATCTTCTTCTGATGGCTGGTTAGGCGTCACTGGGCCGGTTATAAGCGGTCTAGGGTGATGATCGATCTTCGACGGGTCTGGGGTTGAAGGTAATGTCTCATTATGCTGCTGCGGAACTATAGGAAAAAGGAACAATCAGCTACGCCTTCTCGATCTTTGGTGTCTAACGCTTTCTCGTAAATAATTATCATCAATCTCCTCAATCTCGAAAGGAAGCTGAACATCTTCAAACAATGAGCTCCCCAAATACCGATCATGATACCGGTCTGAGCTACTTTCTAAAAAGGGTAGTGCTGGTAACCTACTGGATCCTTGGCCAGCCTGCTGAAAACGCTGCGAGTCGAGCTAGTTGAGGTCAGACATGGTTTCGTTGCGATTAGTGCTTGATTTCGGGGGATAGCATACCCATGGCTTCATCCTCTCTTCTATTTCATGTTTGGCTCTTGCCAACTTTTCGTCATCCTCCACCCGCCACCGCGTGGCGATAACGTCTGGCGCATCTGCAACCCAATCCCTAAGAGCAGTAGCTATAGTTCTATAGCCCGGCGCATTTCTGCTCTCAAATTTGCACATCCCGGAGTGGGTTGCTTCGATAGAGAAATACGTCACACCCGGAAGTTGGGGACTGGCGGAATGAGCGTCAACTATTAGCGCCCTAGTTCCCTTTAGATCCGACTTATGATTCTCATGTGCCATAAGGATCTTAAATCGTTGATAGATATCGAGAAAATGAATATTGATATTTTGTAGGGTTTCATTGTCCCTCTTCAGCGTCTTGAGGAGAACGGATTCCGATTGGAAGAAGGTCCTTGGGACTACGGCGTCCGACATTGCCTGCAGCATCGTACCCCATGCCGCTAAATCTGAGCCTGTATGCGGTGTACCGAGGAAGACGAGACCATAGGTAGATACGTATATCGATCTGTAGTCTTCATGCTGTGAAGATCTGAGGTCATTCGAATATAAGAGCGCACGCTTCACCAAGATTCCGCCCAGGCTGTGACACACCCAGATGATGGGATTATGAGACGACTGCTCATCTTTTCGATAGTGTGTGAGCGACGTTACCAAAGTTTGCGCATGCATATAAATGAAGTTATCGCTTGGGTTTGATCCATGCTTTTTCGAGTATACATCGGCATTATATCCGTACACGAGGATATTCGCGCGGGCATCCCTCAGAGAAGTCGGAAGCAAGTCTGTGGGCCAGAAGACGTCATTCTTGGCCGTCCAAGTCTTTTGCGGATCGCCGTTCAGGCCGTGGACCAGAACAATATCGACCTTAGCGTCGGGATGGGTGTAAACTGCCGTCGTCTCGTAACGCGAGATTTGTTTATTAATCGAGCCCTGCGGGGAATCCGGGATTAGCAAAACACTCATAATTGTAGATAGAAATGAAGCCGTCCGAGTCCTGGGGATTTGGTATACTCCTAGAAGTCGTATCAGGAAGCATCGCCAAATACGAGCGATTACCATAACAGGACTGACTCCAGAGTGAAAGTGAAGGGCGGCAGGTCTACGAAGAGCGGCTGGGACAATATACCAAACCCCAGATGTGCTCATGTACATTTCAAGCGAAGGGGATTAAAAAGAGAGAAGGCTTAAACATACCATGCTTGCTTATAGGCAAGATGAGGACTCAAGCCAATAATTATTACCTTTTTCGTGTTGAGTGGGTGTGTATGTGTAAGATTCGTAACTGGAAGACGTGCTTCTCTACTTATAAAGGAGGGTCAGATTTCACTGCGATCAACGTCGCGCATGACATCAGTCGTCAATAATGACAGTACCGAGCACGGAATACAAGGAATCATTAGAGCCGGGGGGATATATACGGTATACTTTAAAGAGTCATAGGAAAAGGGCTAGATGGGCAAGTATATTCCGGGACAGCCTGACCAGTGGCTATAAGACAGTTCCCGTACGGTCGAGCTTCTCTCCATGTGCTATTCCATGTGCTATCAACACGACGTTGCCCTGGTTAAAGTCGAGAAGGGTCGGATGATTGAACAGTGCTAAGATTCGGGTCAAGGCGAAATTTGAAAGACTGGTTAAACAGGTCACATCGTAGAGAGACACTGGGAAATAGAGGGTGTACAAAGTTGAAGGGAGGGGAAGAAAAGATGCAGCAGGAGGTAGCAGGATGCAGCATCACGGGGCCTTGTTTCTAGTGTCGTCAGCTGTTCGGTGTCTATGGAAGTTTATGGGTGTCCTCAGCCTGAGGCTCAGCAATATTTAGTTTATTTAGTTTAGTCATACTCTACTATTTCCCCACACCACCCATACTTTTTAACTGCCTTATCCCTGATCAAAGTTGCGACGACCTAGTGTACCTAGTGTAGTTGCCTTGCAAAGGTACCCGTAGTGTAGTGTAAACGCTATATTAAACTAGAATATGCAGTAAGACGGATGGGCCGCATACAGGTACCTACCTATGTAAGCAGGGGTCATGGTCTGGGGGGGAAGCCACTGGCGGGGGGCGATGGGGGGGCAATGGGGAGGTTCTGCACTAAGAAGGCGTCGCAATCCGGCACTTCCATGTTTGTAAGAATAGGGTAATGTGTACCTGCTTAAGTGGGAGTGGGATGCTTGACGGGGAAGACTCATGTATGTAAATTATGTAAAATACCTAGGTACACTCATATGCAAACAAGGAGCCCTATCGAATCTAAATGTGAAGCAGTTGACGTCAATTAGATCGTATTCATCGTTGGCCGAGTCAACGAGATCCGAGACATCGGCCGGTGAAACTGTTGATTGGATGGATAAATCGCCTTCGTCACAGTCATGTTGGTAAAAGGACCCAGATTTGGTTGAATAACGGTTCCTCCTATCTGATGCTGCCTACATGTATTGAAATATCTCTTGTACGACAATCAATAACCGATAATCGTGCAGATGTCCCACCAGTACGGCCTTTGAACTAAAAGCTTAAACTCTATTATAGACACATTCGCACTAATAAGCTTAGTGAATTACATGGTAGGTACCTTAGCATCCAACGGCATCCAACGGGATCGTTAGCACTAGTTACAAGTAGTTCTACATAGGTACCTAGGTAACTACTAGTTTTATTTCAAACTCTCATCCTCATACCTACATGTATTAAATCAAATATTTCAACTCGGAGTATTAGTTAACTACCAAATATAGCCATTTTAGAAGGGCACCACCTCTACATTCGGAATTAGAGTGTTGTTTCTGGAAACAAAATTGATTATGAATCCCATAGGCGGCAGGGTTGTCTCAAGGTTCTATCACTCGCCCGAATAGTCTACATGCACGAGAAAAGGCATTCGGCTCAAAGTACGTACGGCTCGCTGCATGAGTGGTAGACGGCAGCTTGCCTTACATCCCCTGGGTCGCCCTCTACTGAGTAGGTACCTAACCCAGGTATTCTAGTGTGTCTAGGTGGTAGGTACTAGATCGCGATCACGGAATTAATTACACAATTAGTGGGTTGCCAATATGTTTTTTGTGGTAAAGTTTTATTTTTTTCACATGTAATACGACGAGTTTCACATGGAGACTATCATGAGGTTGTATTATCTGGCGGTCTGGCCGCTACACGGGGATCGCTCCGCTAGATTCTTTATTATGGCTATTCTCCATCCTGTGGAACATGGTTAGTTCCACTGGCGCTCGTATGCGGTTGTGATTCTACCAGCTATCATGTAAGGGACTAGAGGGTCTACGTCCTTAGGCAAGGCGGCGGTTAGAACAGGGCCAATCGATCATCACCACCATCATTAACCCGTCACGGCCCCACCTCCCAGGCACCCTCATGCTTTGCCAGTTGGGGACACAGCCGATTCTTCGGCATAAGCTGTTGGTTCCTGAGTTCCGAGACATAACACTTCTCGAAGTGAGGTATCACTATGAAATATCACTTCTACCTTAAACCTCACAATATGCTATTCTAGGGCCGTCACCCGCATGATGAGACTGTCCCGTGATTGTTCAAAAATTTTCAACTTAAACAACCATCTCGTAAACTCGGTTAACGAGTGATAAGACCAAACAACTTCGACAGGGGCGGATTTGGTGTGTAACATCAATAAAGGGGTACTGCCTCATTAACTCATACCGACGATAGCCTCCTTGATCTTGCCCGAGAAAGTCAAGGCGACTCCGGATGGTTACATAAAACCATTCTAGCACGTCCCCAAAGACGGAGATATGGTCGAGGCGAAAGTCCAGATGTTCACAGCCTGATTTCTAAGCGCGGCTGTTCAAGGAAGATTCTGTGATTGCCTACATCATCGTACGCCCCGGTCGAGGGACTTGGGCAACAGTTACACAGTGTAGCATGACAACGATATCTCATGCTGAATTGGTACGCGAGGCTGTGCTCTTTGTTTGAATTTCTAAAGTTTAGTCCTTCGGAGCAAGCATTAGAACATACTCCCGTGTGCTCTGACCGAATTGGATCATATCCTTCTCTCTGAGTTCGAGATATCTGCTTTCGGGTACCTTCTTTCCGTTGAGCATAGTTCCATTGGCGCTCTCCAGGTCGATTAAGTACGGCTTTACTTTGCCAACCTTGTCGCCGTACTCGTTGCGCTTTTCAATGTAACGGAATTGTATGACAGCATGCTGTTTGCTGATACTCGGGTGTTCGGCAGGTAGGTCAACAACAGCCAACTCCCTACCAACTAACCAGCAGCTACGATTTCCAAGAGGAATTGTATCGACTATGTCTTCCCCCTTAAAGACGAATAATTTCCACTGGTCCTTCGGAGAAGCTTTGCGGGCTTCAGGCGGTTCATGGTACTTGAGTACTATCTTAGCACCGTCTGACTGGATTATAGAGTTTGAAGCGGCAGCCAATGCGCCCGTATTCCCAAAGTTGGGCCTCTCTTTCGGTTTTGGTGGCTCCTCGCCTTGCGTGACAGCAAATGAATCAGCCTGGGAAGGTAGTGGGCCGCTTCGCTTCACTATTTGTTTGGCACCTCTGCCTCGGTGATCGTAGTCGTCGTCCCGCGCCCGAGTGCGGTGTGAGCTTTCATTATGCTTATCGTGACCGCGCGATCTTCGTCGCCTATGTTCGCCTCCTCTGTCGCGGTCGCGGTCGCGGTCCGGAGAGGTCGATCTACGGCGAGGCGCACCATCGGGAGACCTGGAACGTCGGTGGCGTCTTCTATTTCTAGACCTATCACGAGACCTGTCTCTTCTTCGGTTTTCGCGTCGGTGGGAGTCGCTATGATGGCTAGTTCGGCTCCGCCTGTCGCGTTCGTAATCACCGTCGCCATCGCTTCGCGAGGCTCTTGGCTCGCCTAGGGGAGATTCGTCGTGACCCATGTCGGAATGGATAGGTACCTACCTAGGTAGGTAAGGCGTAAGCCAATGTCTGACTACTTAATTTGAGCTGAAAAACAGTGAGGCGGAGAAGAATAATTAAAGTTTTCGGTCATAAGTTTGGGAAAGAGTATGAGGCTGAAGTTTGCGTGCCTGAAGAAGAGCTACCAAAGTTAGGTAGTGAACGAACCTAGCCCAGGTACTTCAGAGGTAAGCCAATCATAAGATATCGACATTTGGATAGGTAGGTACATGCAGTTATACATATGAGGTAAACACCTAATATACATATATAATGTATATATGCGTATAAGGCGTATATGAGTTACGTAAGTTCCTTTTCTTTACAGTTCATTTTCTATCTTTGCTGCCTACAGATTTTATTTTACTTGGCTTTTGTACGTGATGAATAAGTTGTCATCCTAATTTAGGTATGTGACGACGCGAATGTTAATCCTCTTTGCCGTCGAGTTATGCGTCTTTCTAGCCCCCGGTACATGAGGCGCATAGACGTTAGGATATTATGCTCGCGTCTCTCGTTACTGCAACAAGTTACGCGAGGCAGGTAAATTACCTACCCTATCATTCGGAGGCCTCGATCTTCCGTATCAACTTCCATTACGAAATAGAACGCGTTCCTCAATAGCCGCAATGTACATAATGCAGTTTCAGCCATGATTCTAATAATTCAGCTCCAAAGCTTACCCGGGGTCAACCATCTACTTTCACTACCTTTGTAGTAGTATCTTCCTCATGACGATGCGCAAGACATCGATCATAATGAAAACGATTTGAAAAGCAAAAATTGCGGAAACTACGATCCACGAAGGATAATAGAAGAGGATCGACTCCGCGCTGTGCAATGCAGGTCTCCCCTCTTAAGAAGCCTTATTCTTGAGCGAGGCTTCTTCTTCCAAGGTAAGTATGAAGAAAAAAGGAAAAGAAAAGTGTAAGAGGTGGGGAGTAACGCTACATATTTATGGGTTTTCTTAGGCGGTATCCAGATCGTACAATCAGTCCCAAGCGGCAGAATTCTTTCTAGGCAACCAATCGAAAAAAGGCCTTGTCAGCTGAAATCACCGCACTAACTAAGTTAGCTGATTAGAACTAAACCAGTTTTATTGAGTGACTAAGCGCTTTTGAACCAACCTATGTACAAAGCATTGTTGGCAATAAAAAAGAACCTTGTTCCAATTTTATCATCTTATGTATTGAACAAACTCCTTAAAGGGACATGCAAGGTACATACCTAGGTACCTAGGTAGGTACCTAATGATACTCTAGATCCCAACTATGCTTCCAGACTGCCTGGTAGTAGGAATTGAATCAAACCTGTATTGATAACTGGCTGAGTACCTAAACTTGGCTGTCACTAAAGGTAACTACCTACCTAGTTTAGACAACGGCCATTCTTCCGTTTAGTAAGCTGAAAATCTATAACTCATTCATTGAACGTGGTATTAAATGTTGATAAAATACCTAAGTTCGGTTTTCTAAACTGGTTCAGTCCACGGACAAGATTCACTCCGTCCATCCGTCTCTATAAAGCTCGAGGCATCCTCGACCGTTCTTATAATTTCTCTTGTGCAGATGATTCCTTGAAGCTGATCCAGCGGCCATTCTGTGTCCGCGTTTCCTTCGTACCGGCTGTCTCTAGAAAATGAGAAAACCTTGTCAATATTCCAACGGCCCCAGCATCTGCTCAACGCTTCATTAATACGCGTTCCTGGGAAACGATGTAGGGGGTGAGTCCGGAAAATAGATCTATCGCACCACATTCTCATCGCCGTTGGGTCTCGGGTGTGAGAGCCACTCCATATCCCAGGAATAATAGGCACACAAAAAACCAAAAATGAACATGTCATCTCGACTAGTGACCATATCACTAGTTTAGAAGCGACGTAGGTCGAATCTCCCGAGCGGTACTGTACGGAATTTGCAACCCGGAAGCAAGAAGCCATAGTAGCTCTGTTCTAAGCTCAGTATCTCACACGACGAAGGTTACAAATAATAGTAAGTGATCTTACAAGATGCCAATAGCGAAAACAATCGAAATACCCATTTTCTTCGTTTTCGGCATGTGTAGCTTCCAAATAACAGGCTGTGGGAGGACTAGGATAAAGATGTCGAACACTAAATTGAGCGAGGCGGAGAGAATATTAAGGGGGTTTTCATTACCGTTGCATTCTCCATCGACCGTCTTATCCCAGATTCGTTGGATGGGAATGCACACAAGATTAGCTACTACAATTACAACACTATAGAAAATAATGTTGGCCCAAATAAGGCAGCAGCAGGCCCGGTAGAAGAGACTGCGACGGCCATCCGGGACAAATATGTGAATCCATTCTAGGAGGATGGCTGTTTTCGTAACCATCAAATGAGCGGAATAAAGGTTGATACAGAGATGCATGATCTGGTCTAATTTAGTATTAACACTGGGTAGCCAAGAAGACATTGCTGGAAACTTACGTATAGATGCTCGCTCATACTTCTAACACGGATATCCCATTGATGAATACGAAACCCGACATTGATAATTAATCTATAGATACAATAGGCTATGCCTACGAAGATGATCTTTTGATAGTATTGTCAACTCGTCGAGCAAGGCAAGGTCAGCTACACAAGTAATGACGTACGTATCCGACCATTATTAAATCTAGACTAAGTCAACGAGGAGGTTCAAGGGTTGATCAGCAGGAGGCTATAATACAGTCTTCGATTCGTACCCGCCCAATGAGGAAGACCTTCGCGTAAAGTCGCACAAGTACGAAAACAGTCGCAATAGCTAAGCAAAATGACGTAAATAGGAAGCCGCCGTTATTGGAATTGTGTGGATTCGTCAAGTTGGACTGTATTCCGTCCGGAGGTTTTTCTGCAGGCCCATCCAGAAATTCCTCCCGCTGAGCAGACGCTACCGAGGAAGAGAAAGGAGCCTCTGCCATAATTTAATTGAGGTTATTCGAAAGGAGATATTGATTTGCAAATATCAGGGACTGCTAGGCATATCTCAGCGGAGGAAGTGGAGTCGACCGGAGCATATATGTAGGTCTTATACAGAATTGCTGGGCTTGATACCTGCCCCCAGCAACTTGATAGGCATACTCTAAAATACAGACCGCCGAATACGAAGGGTCGTCCTATTCGGGCGACCCAGAATGGTGAAACACTATGGCGTGCCAATCTGTCTAACCTGAGGAGCAATAGGGTCATTATCTTTGGGTTGTGCCACCCTACTACTATAGTTAAGACTTCAAGGCCTGTTATACCATACGACCGTGTAGATAGGGACCGTTCTCGTACGCCTCGCTCTTGTGTATCAAATATCGTAAAAGGTGAATTCCTGAACTCCTCCACCAAGATAAGGTTAGATGTATAGGGTCAATGGCCGTCGGTGGGTTGTGGCGTTAGTTGTGCCTCATGTCGTGGGAGGGAACTCTCTTATCCATTCCGGCAAGAGCCCGTTAATTAATTGTGCACCGTAGATTAGCCCTGGTTTGTTCAGTCGCCTCAGTCTATTTAGCAGCAAGGTGTTTAAGGCTATACCAGTCCGGGCCATTTTGGCTGATTAACTGGCACATGCAGTACTTTCATTGGAAATGCGCAAATAATTCATACGTGTATGTAGCCAAGTATTGCCGCGTTGAAGACTTCCTGTAAGTAGGTAGGGACCTACTTGATCTATAGGTGTTCTTCATCGGGGTATGCATATCGCGTTGGCATACCTACCTAATGTACTTCTATGCCCAGGCGGTGGTAAGAGGTAACACTAAGTGCAATACTAGAGGTTATATATTTATTGTGAGGTGAGACTAAAGGATATAGGATTAATACCGTTATTTCAAGATGGGCTATCCACTCTGCTATGGAAGATCATGGTCATACCTACTGAATAGATTCTTCGTTCTGAATCTGATATGTTAGTTTCTAGTAGGTTAGTATGTACATAGACTGCATATTATTGGTTCTTGAATAATATCAAATCGTCAAGGATAATTAATGAATTTTATAAGACGAAAGAATCTAGCTAAATGCTGCTAGTTACACTTTGGGTTAGATACGAACAAAGATGAATTACTGTTTATTATTTGTAGTGACACCTGTTACATTCCTAGGACTTGCGAAGGACACCTTCTATGTATTACTATTTCGTGATTGTAACTCGATATCGAAGTCGTAATCAGGCCTGTCCATGGCGGCCGCTTGCGTTGACTTCTCGGCAGAGGGGTATGGCCACTGACACCCACTAAAGGAGGACCTACCATATTGTGGCTTGTGCCTTCAGGCCGTTTCAAGAAGCGCTTATTTTGGAATTTACCAACGTTGTCGCCCGGGCTTCGATGTTACCACCGGCTAATATTTCCGGAAAGCACGTCGAGCATTAGTAGCATCGGCTTCTCCTCGTATTTACTACGACTTCATATTAGTAAGTTGTAGTGGTTGCGTTGTAAAAAGCACTCACAACATCTAAGCCTTCATGTTTCTTTCTTTTCAGTGGATTTCGCCTTTTTGAATTAGGTAATCTTTAATATATTTATAACTGATACAGGGATATTGGGAGCGGAGAAAACACACTAATGTTTCAATGCGGTTGGTACCTACCTATGTACCTAGGTACACAGGTAGTGTTTGGAGTTACAGCTGGCAGTAGCCAATAGAAGCTGTGCTATGGAGTGTAGGGATTGGGCAAGGGAACTTGCATCCCTTTAAGGACCTAAGTTAACGGATAAGGTTCTTATCCTAGAAAGTTGATACAAAGAGAGGAAATAAATTCTAGCGCGTTATCTCGCCTTGTCTTTCCCAACTTACCTAACCACATCTCATCTATGCTGGATCCAGAGCGGTCGGATATTATCGGAAAGAATCCTATCGGTAATAACCTCGATGCCTTTATTACGTTGTTTAGGTCTCTCTGCCAGAGCAGAGATATTCCCTACTCGGAAGAGGCCCTTAATCAGCTTAACGATGAAGGTAAATAGCTCGACTTTACTGTTGTATATCCTTCTAATTATCACCTAGATTTCCAAAATATTATTATCGACCTTCTCTTAGGGTTGCAACAGCTTCGGGCGTCCCGGGTACTTCGGTTCGCTAATAAGCCTCTGTTAATTGCCCTATCAAGCCTTATATCAGCCGTTACGTCTAATGACTTCGACCGTGGCCGTATTAAACCTCTGTTAGCAGCAGTTATCTCCAACAGGTCTGACGAGGAGATTTGGACCCATGTATATTACGCTGTCAACGAATCTGCTCCGCCTCCTTGGCTTCGCAATACGAGCAGTTTTGCCAATTCCTCCGAACACCGAAAATATGTAGACAATGTGCTGAAAGAGGAGCTCGGCCCTATATATATAGGGCTCCACAACTTCTACGAGACATACTTTAGAGGTGTGACCGGCTTTGACACCGCAGCTGATGCTGTATTTAAGAGTTGCACCGAAGGCAGAGACCCATTGTTTGATGAGGGAGGATGGAGCGGGTGGCCGCAGGATGCGAACCAAGATGGCGTCCTAAACTGGTTTACTAACATAACCGACAAGCTAGCAACGCTTGCAGACGAAACTATTGCAGGGGAATATAACCCCGCTCTGACACGTCGAAGGCCACTAGTACAGCTTAATAAGCCGATCCAGGGTTATACGGCAGAGCCGAAGATAGATGTCGGCTTTACAAGCAGCAACGAGGCCATACGGGGCGGGAAGTGTCATTGGTCACAGATACTTATACCTGGAGAACTGAAGAGCAACCCGTCGGCTGATGCCACCTCCAAAGAGTGGCTCGATATTGGGAGATACGTAAGAGAAGTGCTTTCTGCCCAGGACACCCGTCGGTTTACCATTGCCTTCACACTTTGTGGATCGTTCATGAGAATATGGGTGTTCGATCGTTTAGGGGGGATCGCGTCCGACCAGTTTGATATAAATAAAGACGGACTCCGCTTCATATCTACCATCCTTGGCTTTATTTGGATGGACGAGGCGCAGCTGGGGTTTGACCCTACCATTATTACATTAGGCGGCAAACGGTATATCGAAATCGATCGGAATGGATGCCCGGAACGCCTGGTTATTGATGCAGTAATAAGGCGTGCACCGTGTATCGCTGGGCGTGCAGCGACCTGCTGGAAGGCCCATAGCGAAAGAGACCCAAAGACGCCGCTTGTTATCAAGGACTCCTGGCAGTATGCGGAGCGTGGAGAAGAAGGCGAGCTACTTCAGGAGGCGACCAACAAGAACGTAGTTAATATGGGTCGATATTATCATCATTATACCGTCCAGGTCCACGGAACTGACGATGATATACGAAGTAATGTGCGGAAAGGGCTAGACATTATGACTGCAGAAAACTACCGCCCACAGCACCCGACGACCCCACGCGCAGGAATAGCCATGGTAGGTTCGCGGGAAGGTCAAGGTACTGCACCTAGCCAGAAGCGATCTACCACCCAGACGGACGCACCTTTGCCGCCGAGCAAACGGTTCTGTCCGGCATCTCCAACCAAAATAGACAGGAATATACTGCCGAATCGGATACATCGGCGCCTAATTATTCGTGACTTTGGAAAACCTATATGTGAGGCAAGCTCCCGCGTAGCTCTCCTTAGGGCGCTGGAGGGCTGTATTACAGGGCACGAATCGCTACGCAGAGCCGGCATTCTCCACCGAGACATCTCAATCAACAACCTCATGATCAATGAGGACGACAGCAATCCCTCCTGGCCTTCTTTTTTAATCGATCTAGACCTTGCCATTAAAGAGGAAGAGAAACAAGAAGGCGCCTCGGGTGCGAAGGGCAAGGTGGGCACGAGGGCATTCATGGCCATCGGGGCGCTTCTAGGCGAGCAGCATTCCTTTATGCAAGACCTCGAGTCCTTTTTTTGGGTGCTGTTCTGGATATGTATCCATGATAATGGACCAAATGGACCAAATGGGAAGAGGCTTAACAGAGTTGTCCCACAGTTCGACAGCTGGAATTATGCAGATACAGAGGAATTAGCAAAGCTAAAACTAGGTACGGTGTCTGACGAAGATATTTTTCGCAAGACCACGGCCGAATTCTTTACTGAATACTACGAATCATTGGTCCCTTTAGTAAATAGGATGCGAAAAGCAGTATTTCCAAACGGTAGGAGATGGAAAAGGGAAGATGAGGGACTTTATCTTTGTATAAAGAATATTCTTTGCGAAGCATCGGAGGATCCGAATGTATAACGGCCAGGCAGATTTGTGTCAGATTGGGGCCCAGGATGGTTGTCATACATAAAGTAACCGTTAGGATAGGTGTCATCTTCAGTAATGCCTACTCCCCTTCAACTAGCGAGGATGCTACGCGCCTCTTATATACCCAGTATACCCCAGTATCTAGGTACCCATTACCCACCTATCCCAGATAATTTGCACGGTAGAGACGTTTATTATATTGCTATTAGAGAGCGTATAATCAGGTTATTTGGAAGGAAGGCTTTATAGCAAAATGAATTATATTTACTCACTTCAACCTACCTTTTTGCATAACTTACCTACCTACCTATGTAAACTGTTAGTCTAGGAGTCGGCCTGTATCAATAGGAATGTTACAAAGTCTTTGATTTGCGAACAGATCCACTTCCACCATCGGGTAAGGGCAATTACCTACCTAGGTACCTTAGGTACCTTGGTAACTATCTAGGTTAGACTTTATGTTACGGTTCGTACAAGCTTGCGAGCAGTGTTGCTAGACAACACCCAGGGCTAATGGAATAGCTACAACACACCCGGGATATCAGTCAGGGCTGCTATTCAAATGAGTGCTGTATTGTAATGATTGACTACCTAGCTAAAGGAGAGGGCTCCAACGAGCTCTTGAAAGAGCATATAAGTTCAACCTGAATGCTAGCCCTGCGGCTAGCCCTAATGCCCTCCTTGATTGAATCCCTACACTATACGAGATGTAGTGAGCGTGTCTACCTAGGTAGATACCTAGGAACATACTGTTGTTGGGAAGGCCGGTCCCCTCTGGATCCATAGAGTCCTGGGAATCCGTGTTAATTCCCAGTGAGCGTAGAATAGACGATTGTTGAGCTATGAAGAAGCATTCTCACGGAATGTGGCAATTCTACTCCTCACATTGCATTTATGTCCCAAACCCACAGAATAGTCGACGGGCTTTTCAAAGATCAGAACGATATCCGACCCTCCAAACTGGAAATAAGATATCTCCTGGCCTTTTTCGATCGACTGGTCTTTCTTCGTTGTCAGAACAACGGATGAAACATGGGCCATGCCAATTGGCAGCACAGCAACCTTGCCATGGTCAGGCGTCTGAATCACGATTACTCCGCGTGTCTGGCACCACTGGTAGCCGGGTTCATCCGGGGCAGCAAGATCTTTCAGATCTTTCCCACCGCCTGCAGTAAAGCCTTTCATGCGTTTTTGACCTACGAATGGCTTTTTAACTAGAAGACCGCGGTCAGGGGATAAACCGGGATGATCTGGGTCCTCGGTGACCTGAAGATAGACCAGCTCTTGGATCACCTTGGCCTCCAGAACTTTCCCGCTGACTGGTGCATGCTGCCGGTGATAGTCAGTTGGACCGAGGAAGGCATGCATAAAAGATCCATCATTGAAACCGTCCAATCCCTGTAGCAGCTTCTTAACTGGCCAGACAAATCCTTTGATCGTGACAGTTCCATTCTCCACTGGCAAGTGCTCGCCAAACTTGGAGTCCGCAGCGCTGACAATGACGTTGTCTCCCGTATCCTCCTGTTTCAATGGCCGCGCAACGTCGACGTCCTTCCATTTCCGGGCGAAGAACTCATTGAACGACGACCACCCCCCTTGTGGCGGGTCCTGCCACAGGTATGATTCTTTATTATAAAGAATGTTCTCGTAGAAACTGGGAATCCCAGATGTAGAATCTTGGGTATCCAAGAAGGATCCAAGTGCCCGAGCGTAGACTACCTGCCAATACGAGAGCCATGTGGGATCGCCTCCAACATTTTCGGGTTTGATACTGGTTTGGTATTCGGCGACGTAGGGTTGATTAAACACCCAGTAGAAAACCAATAATTTTCGAAGGAGGGCGTCGTGTTCAGTGTCCACTTCTGGAATCCATTTCAAGAGGTCGTCACAGAACCGAAAATAATCCTCCAATGTTTTGATATTTTCCTGGGACATTTCTACGTCTCCGCCATTTTTTGGGTCCGTAGCACTGTTGATAGCTTGAACAAAACTTTGGTATCTATCGTCCGTACGATAGACAAAATTGATCAAGTCCTGAACGACTGGGTCGTATGAGGTAGTCATGATTGGGAAGAGGTGATGGAATGTTAAGATCTCATGTAATAAAGGAAGAATATTCTTAAGATAATAGATCTTAATTCACTCTTGTTGATAGGTAGTGGGTTATGATAGATGCTTATTTTGAATGGAACTTGAAGAATATTTATAGGTTTCTACTGGCATTGGCAATGCTGATGCCCACTCCAAAGTCCCGGTTCTTTTATTGTACTGACCCTAGACAATCGCAAAATAGAGAGGCAAAAAAGTGATTAGACGTCGCCAAACCATGAAACCAAGCAATATGAAATCGAACGCTGTACGACATCGTTTGCTAAAAGAGCGACGAGTGATTTACTAGGGATCGACGGTGAATTCTTGGAACCTCATATCGAAGGGCCACTAAGCAATCTGGCACTTGGGAGTACCACTCTATTCTACCAAAGAATATCACAAAAGCAAATCTGCAGCATCGCCACGATCATTAGCATGCGTGAACCTATATGGAGAATGAATCCGGGCTTGCCGCTTGAGCATTTTCGTATCGGCAGCAGCACACAAACGGTAGCAAGCTCCGGCCGAGACGCACATAGTGAATAAGTCGAGCTGAAATTTGCAATCTATACAAACATGTAGTTAGGTAGTAGGGTATTAGAATGGCAGGTTTCGATCTGCTATGTTGAAGATTTCTGGGGCTTCATTCATTCGATGTACGGGGTATTCTGGGTGGCTGGCGATCTAGCCCTTACGGCTACGCTGTGTATCAGTGGGATTTCAAACGATCTTCTACTACTTCGAGCTCGTGCCGCATAAGGTACACTGCGTAAAATTATCTAATCAATATTTCAATATTACTATGGATACTAGGCGTGCATGCATGCCAGAATTGGGGTGGTAGCGAATCCCAGTCCCGGATATGATGAAGCCCGTAACCTGAGTTAAGGTATGTTGCCATTTTCAGCTGCATTCGACGGCACCACGCAGCGCTCTTATACCACCAAGGTACATGTATTATAAAGTTCTACCATAACTGTATCATCCGGTTAGAGTTTGGTGTATACCAGTTTCCTCTTGTTAGCAACAATTGGTATACGGTTACTAGGCCCCGGCCTAGTTGGCACAAGCCGGCCTCAAAATCCTACTTAATGTTGGACATTGAAACAGAAAGTTTTATATGCACATTCTAGCAAGTCCTCTGGCTGAATCACAACCCCTCCTCCCACCGCCTTTACAATCCACCATTGTAATACAAATTATGCGGCACTAGATTATCTCAAATTCCGGTTTTGCTATTTCTGCGAGCTGCCAATCTTATCCCGATTCTGGGTGCCTACATAATACGTTATATGTCAATGGATTAGCTATTTTCGAAGGGACGGAAGGGAAAGCAATGTAGTATGACGCATTAGGGAACTTTATGGACGCCGGTCGTAATTTTGGCTTGGAATGGAAATCTCAGCTAGCCACTTGCACTGGGCGTTGCGGGCAATGCATAGGTATGTAGGAGGTAATATGGAACCACTATGAAGGTGGAATTAATAAGATTGTGTAAGCTGAGCATTTAATATATTATGAGGAATCCACCACTGCAACATTAGATTCAAGTACGCGAAATACTAGCTAGTATTTGGCGGACTTTTATGAAATAATTCCATTCTACCCCAACAACGAGGTAGATGTCGATATAATGAACGCATTGAGCGGGGGTAAGGGTGGGCAGCGAATTAAGTAGCTACGCCATCTACTGTACGAGGCGCCTCTCCCGCATATAATAAGTGGACAAGCTTAGACACCTTACGTTGGCAGTAATAATGGCTTGGGCGGAGACGACGAACTATGCTTAAAAGAGAGGATCAGGCAGTGAATACCTACATACCTTCCTAGATATGAAGCATGTGCCTTTAGGAACTCACTAACGATATCATGCGTATCAGCACTGTTTAATTTAATCTTCGGTCCTCGTTTATCTCTTATGTATGTTGTCCAAACACTCATAGAAGTTCCCCCGCCTCTGAAATATCAGGTACGGTTCATTGTGACTTGCAGTGAAACTCCTCTCCGGACCGTTTCCCCCCTTGACCTACCTGTTGATCGAATAGGTACCTAGGTAGTCAACAATTGACCTTAGGCAATGCTATAATGTACTATCACATAAGCCCACAAACAGATACCTAGTCGTAAATTATTGATTCTTATGGATATGCAGTACCAACAGGTAAGGTTACTAGGTACTTTATACTTGTCTAGTTCTATTAGATGTACCCAAGTCTTGCGCCTTACCCCTTAAGATTACCAAACGACATGCAGAACTATGGTGACTGTTATTGGAGTATGCAAAGCTACCTAGGTAGATACTTGATACTAGAGTCTAAGAATCGCCTCTCTTGTGTCCACAATATCTCCAAAAGCAAAACCAAACCCTTTCAGTCCTGCTTCATGTTGAGTCTTGTTTGCGCTACCGCAGGCGTCTCGCACCAGCCACTAAGCACTCAAGTCAGTATACCATTCAAAAACATAAATGGTATCGATGTGTCCCTGTAAGCTTATCGCGATACTCGATGGATAAATGCAGATAGAGGTGGGTAAAAAATCTTACCGTTTCCCAACCTCGATTAAACGAGCTGCGTGCCGTGGTATCGACACAGCAATCCGTCATACACCCGCAAACCACAGCCCTCTCCACGTTCAACCCCTTCAGCCGTTCTTCCAAATACGTATTAATGAAAGCATCATAAGTGTTCTTGTATACGATTTGCGGGTCGTCGCCGAGATCTTCTATCAGTTTCTTGATTGGTGCTTGCAACCCCCAGTCCTCGGAGCCGAAGTGGATGCTACCGCCGGGTCCCCACTTTCGGACGAGCTGATTACGGTAGGGCGGATCGGATAGATCAGCATCGCCGTGACCGTGCTGCGTGAAGATGACGGGGAGGTTTTTCGATTTGAAGTGGCGGACCAGGGTCTGGATTTGCGGGAGCGCAGCTTTGGTCATGGAAGTGAAGTAGTTTTGCATATCAATAACGAGAAGTACAGTCCGGAGCGAAGCCATTTGTTGCTATTGCAAGCTTATTTAGGTACCTATGTATGATAAGCTGAAGTAATACAAGTTATTAAAAAGATGTTACCTTAGGTTAGGTACCTAAGGTACCTAGGTAGGTAGGTATCTAGGTTAGGTAGTTTGGAATGAGATATAGACAGCGACAGGGTGCGCCGTGAGCGATCCGGCCGCATTTTGGATGCAGTTATGACGTCACGAGAAACGTGAAGCAAATAATACACCGCATACATACGACGGCCATCCTGCAACATACGATCATGGCATATTCTGTAATGTGCAGTGCAATTCATTTCTAACATGTGCTTTACGGATTACAAATCTCTGCTGATTGCCTTCTGTAGTCTTTTCTCGTCAGCAGTGACAATATCCTTCTAGGCCGCGATTGTAAAGTACTGCAAGGACGGTGATGACTATTCCTGAAGAATATACATACCTAGGAGGTAGGTATCTGAACTTCTGTTGCTGATATAATTGCCTTCTTATTAGATGTAATGAGAAATCGATATTCAAATCTCCTTCGTTGTTTGCCTCATAATCTGTTTCCCATTCGCATGGTCTGAATCAGATGCCTCCTCGACGGCACCGTCTTGCCTTTCCCTCCAATCTAGCCCCCATTCTAAGAGGTTTGGGTATTTATTAACATAAAATCGCATTCCTAGCATAAATGCTATACTTCCTACGCAAAACGCTGCAGCTAATGGAAATCCAATTGGATATGTAGGAGAGTCTGACACTCGCCATACGCGTAGCGGGATCGTAGCGTGGCCAATATAGACCAATGTGACGGCGATGGCTACGATGATCGACCGCGCTTCAGGTTCCTTCCGCAATATCTCCGCAAGCCACGCGATAAGTGCGTAACCCCAGGCAGCTGTAGCGAAAGTAAGGAAGTAAAAAGTCATGATTGTAGCGTGCGAGTTAGGCCATCCGGCTAGGACCGAGGTTGCTACTAGCTGTAAAGCAGCGGCACCGCATGAGACTTGCCACCGCCAGCCTTTCCAATCACTCAGTGCGTTTAGGGCGATGTTGCAGACGATTGAGATAGCATAGCCACCTAGAGGAATGAGATTCACTGTGTAGGTCGAATACAACGGTTTCCCGGTTGTGTCTGTGACGCCTTTGAGGTATAAGAGGAAGTACGAGTTGGCGCGTTGCGACCAGGCGAATTGAAGGTAGGCTGCGATGAATAGGTATGTAAGGGGGCTCTTTAGTAATGAGCGGAGCTTTCGAACGAGAAGATTGAACGGGATTAGTTCCGAAGTCGCCACTCCATGTCTAGAGAGTCTTATATGTGCCAAATCCCGCTCGGAAGAGTTCAAGAAGAGAGCTCGAGTCATCTGGGGAGAGTCGGGGATAACAAGAAATCCTATGGCTCCCCACACCATCGTCATCGTGCCGGAGACTATGAATAGCCATTGCCAGCCCTCGAGACCATTAACCCCATTCAGGTTTTTATAGAGTGCGGCTTGTAAAATGCCTAGAAACATATTACCAGCCACACCGCTAACACCAAATATGGCCAGTCGCTTTCCAAGCTCTTTTGGTGTATACCAGTTGAAGATTAGACTGACGAGGCCGGGCCAAGACGTCGACTCAAAAACACCTAGGAAGAACCTCAACCCAAAAATAGTTCTCGCATTGGGCGCCTTGTATGTCGCCAGAGTAAGCGCACCCCAGATAATTTCGCAGATGGGTAGAAAGATTGAGGGGCGAACTCGGGTCTGTATCATTTGAGCTGGAACGATGAAGAGCGCGTAGCCGATAGAAAAATAAGTGGTAAACTCGACTAGCTCGTTCCCGTAGAGCGAAAGGGATTCTTTCATGCCGGAGACGTAAGCTTGCGTTGTTGCTGACTGGTCCATATCTTTCATCAAACCGGCGATGAAGGCCCAAGTCAAAAGGAGAGCGTCAAGTTTAAAAACTATGACATGCTCCGGGTCCTGAAAATAAGGGTGTATCTTCCCGAGCCATGTTGGTGATGCAGTATGCAGCACATCGGCCTGACTGCCAGGGTTTGGTTTGCCCATATATTCATTTGGCAGAGTTGATGCCATGGCTGCAGTCATCCGAGGGTGTTGGAATTGGATGAGAGAGGATGACTATCTGCCAGTCGGTGTCGGGGGGCATTAATACTCTGAAGGGGGCCAAGTCTTAAGATACGTCCAGGCACAGTATCGGCAACATGCTACATAGGTAATTATAAAGCTGTTTATTATTAATGCAAACCTGTTTAGAAAAAGTCTTGTTCTTATCATGGACTGGCTGATGGTGACATTCAAGCTATAATCATGGCATTAAGAGTCGGCCTATTTAACACTAATGAAGGTAGTCTACAAAATTAATATCTTATTTCCTTGGCTTCAGAAATAGTATATCGTAGTTATTGGAACCGCACGGTCGGTATTTGACATCTCTCTAACTGGAGCTGAGATGCCGTCATCTACCATGTCGATGTCGTGATGGAGGGTTAACCGATCTAATCCGCATCGGGTCCGATTGATGATCCACCAGGAACTAGATCTACTGTATCACGTCGGGAATGCAGAGACCGAGGTTGGCTCTTTTGGGGAAATTCGGCCGGTCAGCGGCGAGAATGGTATGTTCATAGGAAGCTTGGCCTCCGGTACGGACCCTGGAGCTTTAACATATCTTCAGTAACCAGTGCGTCAGTAAGTTTCGATTTTAAACAATATGCACAGCGAGGAATAACTAGATCATCAACATGTCACCTCACCCTCTATATCCGGCTTACCTTCCAACCAGGCCAGATGGGTATATGCCTACCTTGGATGTTCCTCAATTCGAGGCGGATGAGCCGGGTAGCCGCGCGGACCCCCTGAAGCCGGCCATTTTTAAAGCGGACGCGAAGATAACAAATATCACGCCGAGGGTAGGGACAGAGATCACCGGGGTTCAGCTCAGCCAGCTTTCTCTAGCAGGGTTAGATGAAGTTGCTTTGCTGGCAGCCGAGAGAGGCGTCTTGGTTTTTGTAAGGCTCTCATCAGAGACGTTGACAAAAGTCTTACTGACATTAAATAAAATATAGAGGGATCAGGACTTTGCAGACATTGGGTTTGAAAGACAACGAGAAATCGTGAAGTACTACGGGCCCTTGCATAAACATCCTACGATGGGCTATCCTGCGGGAACAAGTCCGGAGTTCCACGTGGTGTATGCGGATGAAACTGCGTAGGTGTGCGAAGTCTAGACGGATGCAGGATGGCTGTACTAATGCGACTGCAGCGGTAATCTTAGAACGCTTCTCGGCCCTCGCACAGCGTACGACTTATGGCATGTCGACCAAACATTTACGCCAAATGTGCCATCAACAACCTTTTTCTGGGTCCTTGAAACTCCCGAATCTGGTGGCGGCGACACGGCCTTCACATCCCTAACAGCGGCATATGAAGCATTGTCACCTGCGTTTAAGCAGCTTCTCGGAGGATTAAGTCTCTACCACACGTCGGCCTCGATTGGAGAAGTTGCTCGTATCGGAACGGAGCGTGCCTTAAAGGAGGCTGTTAACACGACACATCCCTTAGTTATCAAACATCCTGTCACAGGTAAACCATCGTTATTCGTGAATCCGACAATCGCTCGCAAGATCGAGGGGTTCTTACCAGAGGAGTCGGATAACCTCCTAAAGTTCCTACACGAACATATCAAAAGTCTAGATTTCAGCTGTAGGGTGAAATGGGAAAGGGGAACCGTCGTGGTTTGGGATCAAAGAACTGCAGCGCATAGCGCGGTACCTGACTTTGCGGATGGAGAGAGGCGGCATATGGTGCGTATGTTACCTTATGGCTCCAAGCCCCAGCCGGCGTTTCCAGAACAGTTCAAGGCTTCCAAGGAAAAGACACATGGGTGATTACCTACCTTAGGTTAGGTACCTATGGTATGTTAGGTAGCTACCTGTTTTATGGTATTGAAATGGCAAGTATCGGTAGCCAAGGCGGCTATGAAAGCAAACGCATCGATGCAGCGTACCTTAGGTAGTCATTGTAAGCCACATCATTAAAATGGTATGTGATAAGTCAGTTAATACATAGAGGCAAGAAGCAGGCTACCATTATCCCACGCGGGAAGCGTGCATACCAAGTACCTAAGGTACCCCTCAACCCCACGGCAGCCAGCATCAATAGAGGTACCTAATAAGCAACCTCTTCATACTGGTAGGTAGGTATCTATTGAAGGAAATCAAGTCAGATTACCTATCTGAGAGGGGGAATCACCTACGTATCTGCTAGGGATAAGTGGGTAAGGGGTAGATGCAGGAGTATATTGGGTAAATAAGAGGCACGTAGCGCCCTCGTTGGTCGAAAAGGAGTAGGCATTACTGAATCAATACACCTTTCCTAACGGTCACTCTATGTATGACAACCATCTCGGGTCCCAATCTCACAGTATCGGTGCTACCCTTAGTACCGAGCTCCAAGCTCCTCTCTTTAAGCTTGAATATTAGCTACACTGAACAACGTCTATGTGAATAGCAGTGCTTCAGTACATCAACTTATACCGGGCGTTTTAGGTAAGTAATAATATGGCGGCCCAAAAAGCGGCGATGCCGCTTCAATCCAAAGACCACAAGACATTGATGGATATAATCGACAAATTGAGGTCAAAGGGGATTAATCAATATGTCAATCTCCCTCAGATTGTGGCCTGCGGCGATCAGTCATCGGGCAAGAGTTCCGTTTTACAGGCAATTTCGGGCATGGCATTTCCGACTAAGGACAGCCTCTGTACACGTTTCGCAACGGAATTGATCTTACGACATACCAACGGACATACTGAAGAGAAATGTCACGTATCTATTTCTCCTGGCATCGATCGCTCGGCTGAAGAAAAGACACGTCTTGAGAAGTTCCAATATTCCGAGGTCCCTGACAACTTCAGCATCGGAACCTTGGTGGATAAGGCTAAAGAAGTTATGGGAGTTGGTTTTGATCAAGGCAAAGCCTTCTGCAAGGACGTCCTACGTATCGAACTATCCGGACCGACTCAGCCTCACTTGACAATCGTCGACCTCCCAGGGATTTTTCGTGCTGGTAATAGGGAGCAATCAGCTGAGGACGCTGCGATCGTACAATCGCTAGTGCTGTCGTATATGAAGAACCCACGGAGTATTATACTAGCTGTGGTTTCAGCTCAGAACAACTTTGCTTTGCAGGAAGTCACACAGCACGCACGCGAGATAGATATCCGTGGTGAAAGAACATTGGGACTCATCACAAAACCAGACACGCTCGAGATTGGTTCAGCAAGTGAGCGTGACTACTTCGACTTGGTACAAAATAGGGACGTCAAATTCCGACTTGGATGGCACGTTGTGAGAAACCGTGATTTCAAAAGCAGAGGCGTCACGAATGAGGAGCGAGACCAAGCAGAGGCGGAGTTTTTCGGTCAAGGTGTCTGGGCTGGACTACCGCGATCTCAGAAAGGATCCGCAAGTCTACGTACTCGGTTGAGCGAGGTACTAAAGGACCAAATACTCGAACAGCTACCAGAAGTTCTGGAAGAGATCCAGAGAGGACTAGACGAATGCTCGAGTCAGCTTGAAAAGCTTGGCGGAGCTCGTAGCACGCTTGCTGAACAACGCAAGTACTTGCTCAAGGCCAGCCATCAGTTCTTGAATCTGATCACCAAAGCAAAAGACGGGCTTTATCAAGATAAGTTCTTTGGAAATGCTCGTGAAGAGGTCGAGTACCAGAAAAGGCTCCGTGCTGTTGTGCAGAATACCTTGACTGATTTTGCTCGTACAATGCGAATTAATGGCCATGCAAGGAAGATTGTTGAGAAAGCTTCAACGAATGACCCTACAGAGGTCTTGCGAGATGATTACGTGCTAGAAGTGAAAGATCTCATGAAAAGAACTCGGGGGTGTGAGCTTCTAGGCACATATAGCTCTTTGATAATTGGCGAGTTATTCCGCGAACAGTCCAAGCCCTGGAGAAGCTGGTTGGAAAGGTACTCTAACAAGATATCCCAAGCTGTCGAATTTACTGTTAACAAAACCTTGGAATACATCGTGGATGAGGATACGAAAGCGAAGCTCTGAGGTGAATTAATTAGCGACGGTCTGGATCAACTTAACCGTCAGCTTGATAGCAAGATGGCCGAGATTCTGCGACCCCATGAGGATGGCCACCCAATTACATATAACCACTATTTGACAGAGAATGTCCAGAAAGTTCGCACTGGTCACTATCGGAATAGTATCATGCGCGGTTTGAAGGAGTCTGGAGTTGGAACGAGTATGTCACTTGGGAGTCTTGACAAGTGCTTGGAAGCAGTTGTTAAGCATATTGAAAAAGACATGGAGACTGTGTCAAGCTTAGATGCGATCGACTGGATGGAGGCATACTATAAAGTAAGTCGCCCCTACTACTCCTATAGTCATAAGCTTATATTATTTACCAGGTGGCACTGAAGCGAATTGTGGATGACTTTAGTAATCTGGCTATTGAGGCTTGTCTTATTTCGAAGCTGCCTGAGCTATTTACCCCTGAACTAGTATTTGAACTTAGCGACGACATTGTGAGTAGAATCGCTGCCGAGAGTTGGGAAACGGTAGACGAACGCAAATTCCTCACGGATAAGATGGAGGTCCTCAGCGGTGGTATGACGGAAATACAGCGTCTAAATAAATATCATAGGCGTATAGGGGTTGGTGAGTAAGCTGAATGGCAGACTTTCCACTCCCTTATTATTTATCTTAAGCTTGGAACAAAGCTAATCGTTCAAAGATAAACTAGAAAAGGAGGTCAACACGCCTGAATATTATTCTAAGGAAGAGCAGTCTTGAAACCGACCGGTTTTAGTCTTCCTTATACTTTTGGAGTCCATCTCGAAATTGGGGAAGCACACAGTCTGCAACTCACATGTTTGGATATGTCCAATAAACTAGGGTTATGGTTTTTAGAACATACGACGCGATGAAACCTTCTCAATATCATCATCTACATCTATATCTCCTTGCAGTATGTGTAAAGTGCGTGCGTAGATTAAAAGTAGAAAGCCATGTTAAGTCATGGCATGTAAGGCCTTAAATATATATTTACTCCTTAAGTTATGGTAAAAGCCGACATCGTATGCATCCAAGTACCTACAGGTACCTAAGGCAAATAGGTACCTTGGTATTCAAGGCAAAACAGTACGGATAAAAGATTCCTAAGTATTAACCTAAAGTAAGTACCTAAGGGAGGTCCCTAAGTAAGGTTAGGTACCTATGCATCGAATCATGGTACGTATTAATCAATGTAGTAACCCTTGTTATCCATAGGTAAAGTTGAAAGACGATCAATAATATGATGTGACCATCTTGTTATTGGCGCGGGAATAGGCCTACGTAGCTTGAGTTACAAGACAAATACAAGTTTCTGGATAGTTGCATGGCCCAATAGGCTTGGACAACAACACTTGGAGAGCAAACGATCCTGCAGGCTACCTAGGTACCTACCTATCCATAATATATGAGTGATTGGAGCCACGAAAGATATCGACGAGTACTTTAACTTATAGATCCTCAAGAGACACCTGGGGCTTCACTTAAGCCCGGTAGGAGGCAATCATATATTTGCACGCCCCTAAGCGCTTTTTCGTAGCAACTGGCTTCCCCTTCTCTAGAGCCTTGTCTCGTCTTTGAATTGATTTTGAATTTACCAACGCCCTCGAAGATACAAACGTCGAGACTAGGGAAGACGGAGCCACGATGGATACCAAAGACATTTCCAACTCCGAGCAACATATCGCCTTCATTAGGCAGAGCAAAGAAAATACAGAGCGAGCACAGCGTCGCAAGGGAGAAAAGCCTCGAGACCATCCCTCACCCGAGTTTCTTGTTCTAGAGTTCAACATGAAGCTTTATCAATCCGCTAATATGAGCAACGTGATGAATCATAGGCTCTATACGTCGCAAGTACCACCATATTACCCCCCCTGTATCCTTCCCGCCAAGGATCTCAAGCCTCTGATGATATCGGAAATGATGCTTGAGACCCATCATCGGGGAAGCTATGCTTTGGTCCGCGTCTTGACGCCACCCGATAGAATGACTGCCGTCATGGCTATCGTTGAAGACGAGGAGGGTACCGCGGTCTTGCTTCAGCTCTACAATCAGCCCGAGGAATCTAAAGTTGCTAAGCAGCATATCCTGAAGCCTCGAGATATTTGCATCATTAAGGAGCCCTTCTTCAAGGTTACCACCAGTGGCTCATATAGTTTGCGGGTCGATCATGTCAGCGACATTATCTGGCCCGGGGATACTGACGATCGTATTCCTCTGGAGTGGAGAAACCGATTTATAAATCTTGACGAGAGCTCTGAGGATATACGAAGGGAGGGAAATGAGGCAGTCCAGAAGAAGGACTGGGCGAGGGCGGAGCGCCTGTGAGTAATTAGTCGCAGGTAAGATTATAACATGAGATAACTTGGGGTATTAATTACACTCACAGGTATACGGATGCGATACGCACCGCCGGGACTTCTAAGGAGGAGCAACTAGCTTACCTCAACCGTTCTCTCACCAACCTTTACCTCGACCGACCGGAGAAAGCACTCAGCGATGCAAGCAAGAGCAATGTTGGCGATGAATCTCTAATGGAAAAAGCCTTATTCCGAGAGGCTAAGGCTCTCTACGCGCTGGGAAAGTTTAGCTTTAGCTTGGAGAAGCTTTTGCTCCTCGTGCGTTCCAACAACAGGAACACAGACGCATGGGACGAGATTAAGCGGGTTAAGCAACGTCTCCGTGAAGAGGAAAAGGGATCGTATCAATTCGGTAGCATGCACAAGCAAGCTGAGAATACTCCGCCTTTGATCGACTGCGCAACACATGTTGGATCAGTAGCCGTTCGTGACTCGCCCGGCCGAGGCAAGGGCCTGTTCACCACGAAGGCAGTCAAGGCAGGGGAGCTTTTGTTATGCGAGAAGGCCTTTGCGTACAGCTATGCTGGTGAAGATAGCAGTACCGGCAGATCGAACACGACTGTTTTGGTGAATTGGCACACCAACACCATGTCCATGGGTGGTCAGGCAAACCTCATCACTCAGATTGTTCAGAAACTATACCATAACCATGATGGGGCGAGTGTATTCACCGAATTGCATCATGGTGACTATACCCCTGTTGCAGCATCCGAGGTTGATGGAGTTCCCGTGGTTGATACGTAAGTTCTTATGAATCTGTATCAGATGGAAGATGACTCTAACAAGAAGAATATAGATTCCTCGTCGTAAGAACTATTCAGTTAAACTCTTTCGGGGCCCCGCGCACCAGTTATAAGTCGACCATGTTAACTATGGCCGATAACAATGGGGGTCTTAAGGATAAGTCTGCTGGGCATACCACATGTGGCATGTGGCCCATCGCATCACGCATCAACCATTCGTGTATCGGCAACTGTCGTCGCGCCTTCATCGGCGACATGCAAATCGTGCGGGCCACCCAAGACTTAGAAGCGGGCATGGAGTTGCACTTCATGTATCTCAGCCCCGAGCTAAATGATACGTATGAAGAAACCCAGAAGAAGCTCAAAAATGGTTGGGGGTTTGTCTGTGACTGCGCATTGTGCCTTTACAAGAAGTCCACGCCTCAAAGTATTACTAAAAAACGCAAGACTTTATTCCTCACTCTCCAGCCCCTCTTCAAGCGGAGTCTCACACCGACACAACAGAGTCGAGCGAGGAAGATAATGGAAGATTTGGAGAAGACGTACGCAGATAAGCAGGATGCGCCGCTGGTGGTGCGGTCTGGACTGTCCGGGCCTTACTTTGGGACGGGCGCGGACTTGATCACAAAAGGTAAGTTGACAGAAGGGCTGGAGATGATCCTCAAAGGGCTAGAGACGCTCGGATACGTCTTTGTGGCCCGCCCGCCTAGGGACATGGGGCCCGGGAAAAAGGCAGTGCTGGAGATAAAGCGCTGGGGAAACCCCGACATTAGTACCTTCGGGGCACTCTGGAATATGATGCAGGCTTATGAGATTCTTGCTCCGGAGCTCTGCAATATCGTCAAGGGGTATGGCCAAGTAATGTATAGAATATGCTGTGGCGAAAGTGAGACCATTGGTAAACTCTTCCCGGCCTTTGCGTAGGTGTTAGGCCGCTATGGAACGGAGGCCGTATGGGAAGTTGGAAGGGAAGTGAGCTCACAGTCTAACGCAGAGTCCCACGGTTGCCTCATAGGTATCTACCTGGTAGTTAACAGAGAATAGTCCGTATCCCGCTATTCACTTCTCTGTATGAACCTATCTGATGTAACCACCCCCCCCCTTCTTTGCACTTAACTACCTAGGTACCTAGGTACCTCCTTGCGCAAAAAGGGGGTGCTGATGGAATCGGAATAACGCCGCCAAACTTTTGATTCTAAGGAAACGCGGCATAGACCTTTGCGAACAATTTAGCATTTTAATGAGGATTTAAAGAATGCATTTGTGGTATTAATAACTTATATTTCTCAATATGCTAGACCATGAGTCCAAATTGGCACACTCTTAAAATCTTCAACGCTCCATCTAAGTTTACCCCTCTCATCAATCCAGGCGCCCTGATCGCTAGCCTTTAGACCATGTTTCTCGTTTTCCGTAATCTCGTTCTGGCTAACGCCCATCGGATCCCTCGCGATCCAGATTAAAGGGGTTGGGCTCGTGAGGGCCGGGTTTAAATATGCTTTCTGGAGTTGCTCTTCCGTGTACTCCGGGACATCCTCTTCACCGTTAAACAAGTCTCCATCTTGAAGCCATGCCCTCATGGCCTGGTACGAGGCGAAAAATTGCGGTTCGAAGAAATGTGCTATTGGGTCTAGAATGCGTTGCGCGATGGTCTCCGGAACATTTGCCTGTTGTCCTAGACGCTGAATCCGGGATGTCGAGTGTGCCTGTCCTTCTTCTGCGGAAGCTAATAGCGGTGTAGATTCATCGTCCCTCTCGGCTAGCGTAGCTAAGTCGGCCGGCAGGAACTGTTCAAGGGGTGCGAGGTATCTATTAGTTAGCACGTTATAGAGTATCGTCGCGATGAGCAAGAGACCAATTATGATAGATGGACCAGTTGCTCTCCTTAAGCTGAAAAGACCTAGTAAGGACAACTCGGCTATATAGACACCAGTGAGAAGGTGCTGCAATGCGAGCGTATAAGCCTGGCCTTTGGTATCTATCTTCGGCTGGATGACAAAGAGGAGATTGTAGCGGTAGGAGAAGTAATACAGGGCTAGCCCGACAGCTGCGAAACCTAGTACCAATGGCGCGATACACGAGTATGCAATTGCTACGAAGGATGAGCAGAATGAACCAAAGATAAGAATAAGATCGATACTAACCGATAATTGCGAAGTTGGCGAACTGTATAAAGTTAGCGCTGATCCAAATTCATTGTAAAAGTCTTGTATGCCTCTCACCTTGGGATACAGCTTGCCCCATGCGATCCCTTTCATGCTTGTATATCGATTAAACTTCTGGCGTGGAGTTTTGTCGAAGAAATAGTCATAGAAAAGGTAATTTAGCAGATCCGAGTAATTAAGTAAGTTATCAGCAGCTGAAGTAGTACCCTGGATAATAAAGTAAGTCAGGTAGAAATTTGATGCCTTTGGAAGCTGCCTCGCTAGCAGTTCAGGGATTGAGGTGGGATCTTTGGCCTTTTCCAGAAGCTGTGCAGCTACTGGTGCTGCACCGGAGAACACTGCAGTGACGAGAAATACTTGTGTCACTTGAAAGATGTAATACCATCTTTGGACCTTTAGTTCGGCCGAAGTATTGGTAGGGCTACCAGTTGATTTGAATATGTCTGGTACTGGTAAGCATATATATCTACGATTAAATATGGGCGACTAAACACTTACATCTGAATATACTAGGTACTAGCTTGCTTAGCCAACTTGTGGCTAATGGAGGTATCAAGCCAGAGAGTAGACCAATAACTGGTTCTGGTAAATCCTTCAAGAAGCTTAACCATTCGACATTATCCGCGAGATAGCCGATGTTCGAGATTAAGCCGATGATACCACTCGGAATGGACCAGAAAACTATCAGGGCTATAACCATAGCCAACGCAGTCCCCTCTTCAGAAATACGGCGAGCAGGCGGTATAGTGAGGTTGCTCCATATGATTTCCTGAGGTGAAACACCGGTATACCTGGGACCAAGGGCTAACAGGTTGCTGGACGCGACTTGTTGACAAGCCCTCTGAGCCTCCGCACATGTCTTAAACTCGACGAATACTGCAGCCGCTCCGTTAGTCGCACCAATTTCGTATGAGTTGCGCGCATTGTCGATACTTGCTTCCTCCTCTTTTATCTTCTCACGTAGCCACTCGATACTATCGACCTTCTCATTCAGTGGCGAGACGTCCGGTTTATGTCGCGGTCTAATGGATTTCTTCACCAAATCTTGAAGGTCATCGTAGCATGGGAGTTCATTCTGTACACGTAATTTAAGTCTTTTTCTACCTGCATGATTGGCCTTCCGAATTAGAGTCATCTCTGCAACCTCAAGCTGCTCGATCTTTGATTTACGCTTCGAGACTAGATGCTCTAACGTATCGACTTTTGTTGCTGGCCAAAGACGCAAAGCTCCATCTCCAAAGTACCGATGCATATTCCCTTCGTTGAGGGCATCCCTTGGAGCAGATAGGAAGAGGACGGTACGTGAAGAAAGGCGGTTTGCAACAGGTTTCGACAGAGTCCAAGCTTGACGAAGGCCAATGAGCCAAAGTCGCTCGCGGGCAACTGTAAACATAACGAAGCCAAAAAATACCCAAGCAATTATTGCGTGGGCATATAGATGTCCCCTTTTCTTGACGTTCCCAATGCCGATCTTGTCGAGTTCGGTTGAGGAACCACCACCGGTTGCGTTCACCGGCATGAGAATAGGCCACGTGAGGCAACAACCAACGAAGCAGATGAAGATGACTGTTCGCAGGAAACGGAGATAGAGATAGGCATCCAAAGACTGGTGATATAAGATGAATTTATCCGGAACCTTGCGCATGGTATGGACCCAATTGAAATACGACCGACCAGCGGAAGGAGTCCGATCCCTACGAGAGATTTAGCATCATGACGATAAGTTAGAGGTAGGTACATACTTCTCTGGTATGCTTTCGATGAAGGTTCGGGGCGCGTAGATATTGGGATACCGTTGTCGAATAACGATGAATATCGCAACAAAGATGAGGCCCGTTACCTTCCCGGCTTAGCAAGTATACGAATTTTGAAGATATATATATACTCACCCATGTAGGTACAAATGCAGAGACGACGGCGGCCAAGGATGCCGAGCCTTTTGGCTATAGTGGACGAGATGTTAGGGTCTGTTTATAGACAATAATCTTTAAGAGATAAAATATAGGCGAAGGGCTCCATGAGAGACGACTTCATTAACACCACCAATCATAGGAATGCTTACTTTAGCATCCATAGCACTGAAACTACCATTGAATTGGCTAGGATCGTATATGGCTTCGTCAAACTCCATCTTCGCGATTCGGTCGTCTTAGACCAGAACACGTTGTATTCTTTACAGTCTAAGCAAGTGATCGGGACTCTGGAACTCTGAGACGTAAGCTATAAACATAACGAGTTGCTATCAACTAGTAATGGACTGTAAATCGGTTGAGACGACTGTATCTTCTAGAGGGTAAATAGAATAATATTGTATACGAAAATGAGAACATTGGAAGTGATGTTGTAGTCAGTCATCGAACTTGTAAAAGCGCAATTGTTGGTTTGAAGTGTCGATGACGTAGCACGCGTTTTAACTTGTGCCGCGTAAAGGAGATCTGGGATAGTGTGGCTTGCGGTGGCTTGACATATCTAGACTTAACACAACAAGCCACAATCTTAGGTAGATGCTAACCTAGGTATTTTCATATCCTCTTACAAGCATAAAGCTTCTAAAAGACGTTAATCCACTTCTCCATTTCCTTCCCCTATCTTTCTCTACCTATCTTTATCCACAATAGTCTTAAAGTAGGTTGGGCAGTCTTTGCATTGACGTATTTTTACATACGTGTAAAAAAGCTTCCAATAAACTATTGTAAACTTCAATATAACTAACCTAAATCCATACGCCGCACCTAATCATGTAAAATGATAGGTTTTACTACCCCGGCTAGGCGTACATCCTTATGGTAGGGGGGAGGCGGTGCAATGTCACCCCTCAGATCCCTTAAGCTTAAACAACACGGCGTATATGCGCTGAAGTGGAGCCCTACGCCGTCCAGCCATTCAGCGAATAGCTTCATCTGCCCTATGTATATTGCGGCGTATATTTACTTGCTTAGCAAGGCGTTTTCTCGAATAAAATGCTGACAGATGAGAAATTAGATGGTTGACACGCACAACCCAGCCTCAGCTTGTGAGAGTTGTAATTTCTTGGCTGGTGCGTCACTGCTTTGGGAGACCATGGGAGGAGCATCATGTATTCTTATATTTATACCTCTTCTCCCGTCTTGTATCACAGTCTAATATCCAATATTCTATCATCGCCATTCTATCCCAAGGCAAAACTACCTACCGTGAGCCACGATGATTTCCTTCCGGGGCGCCTTGCAACTTTCCCTTATCACTCTGTCTCTTGCCCAACCCCATGGGACTTCAACACTTCAATGGGGGCCGTGTAATAAGACCGAAGTTCCCAGCGAAGTCCCTGTGGACTGCAGCGTTCTGATGGTCCCTCTCGACTACACCGAGCCAGATTCCGATGAGAAGCTACAGCTTGATCTCGTCAGGATTCCTGCCCCTGTGAAACCCTCCAAAGGAAGCATTCTCTTCAATTTCGGTGGACCTGGAGGCACTGGACGAGATGAAATAGGCATCAAAACTCTGGCGGATGAGCTATTAGCGTAAGTTTAAGGATTAATGTTTAGCTTGAGGGTTTATACTGATGTATTTTCTAGACTTACTGGCCGTCAGTTTGATCTTATTGCATTCGACCCGCGGTAAGATTTTATCCTTGTCCCTGGTTTTGCTCGTCTGGGCACCTGAGACATGACTAACGACTCCGGAATATGTAGCGGTACTCACGGCTCGAAAATCCCTATCCAATGTTTCGATACTGAATATGAAGCCTGGTCATTCTATCTAGACGTGATACCTGCGAATAGTTCCGATGTGGAACTGGGAAAGCAGTGGGCACGTGGGTCTATGCTTGCTGACGCCTGCCTCAAGACGCATAACAAGACCGGAAGTTTGGTTAGTTCTGCCTTTGTGGCAAGAGATATGATGCAAATAGTAGACGCTCTTGGAGAAGATGGAATGTTACGATATTGGGGTATGTTAACACATACTAAACTTCACAACGGTGTAAGCAATGCAAAAGCTGACGACGCATACTAGGTTTCTCATACGGCACGACGTTAGGGGCAACTACAGCTGCTATGTTCCCCGATAGGATAGGAAGGATGATCCTCGACGGCGTTCAAAACCCTCACGAGTATTACCATGCACAGGCGTAAGTTATTTGTCAGCCACGGATTCAAGACACTAACAGTTGATGCTATCACAGCGACTTTGAAGAATTTACAGATGCGGACGCGGAGTTCTCGGCTATGTTTACTGGCTGCGTTGAAGCCCGTGAGAACTGTGCGTTGGCTAAAGGCAACAACAAGACGGCCGCTGAACTCGAGCAGGCCATCTGGGATTTCCTCGACGTTGTCAAGTACAACCCGATTCCTATCAAGTCATTCATGATCGACTACACCAACGTGAAATCTCTTCTGGTGCAGGCTCTCTACGTTAGTTCCTCGTGGCCGGGTATTGCTACTATACTCAATGCAGCCATGACCGAGCAATACGACATAGTTAACGGCGCTTTCGAGGCTTTAATGCCCATAGGATCCATTGATATATTCAAGCAGAGTCAACAACCGCAGGTCCTTGCTTCCATCCACTGCAGTGATAACATGGTGCGAAGCGAGACGTTTGATGACTTCGCCCCGGCTATCCAACGTCTATACAACACCAGTAGGATCAGTAAGTAGCCTTTTCCTTCGGTACCACTTTACCGTGAATAGCTGCTGTATGAGACGAGGTCATACGACTTATCACTCAAACGTGTCTACCTCACATTCGATGCTAACGACACGATTGCAGTTGGGGATAGTTTAATATTTTTATACAGCGCCTGCGCACAATGGAAGATCGAGCCGAAAGAGCGATACACGGGCGACTTCAACGTGAAGACAAAGAACCCGGTCCTCTTCATTGGCAACACTTTCGACGGACTCACATCCCTCGTATCGGCCAAGAATGTTAGCTCTACTTTCGAGGGGAGTGCCTTGCTAACGGTCGACGGATACGGCGTAAGTTTTCTATTCCTTTGGCTACGAGCACCTCTTAGTTACGAGTACACTTAATGCTGATACTATCTGCCTTGCAAACAGCATGCCTCATTGGCCGCTCCTTCAGCCTGCACTATCAGAACGACTTCAGCGTATTGGGCAAATGGCACTCTACCTTCCGAAGGAAAGGTTTGCGACTCGGCTCCGTTGTATTCAGGGATCACTTGGGAAGATATTATACAGGAAGTATACGGTAACACGACGGCCCCTGCTAAACGCCAGGCACCCCATGTGCCAAAGTTCGGAGGCCCTCTAGCCCCTTTTTTCATTCCTAGGTAGTGGAACCCCACAGACGAGACAGGTCCATGTTGTTATACTTCATTATTGGTTCCCTATTCAGAGTATTAGTCCTGGTAATTCTCAGGATTCCATAACGGATGATCTCTTAGTCAAATCCACGATGTATTTACCTTTTCCGATTCTCTATTGTATTAATACAACTAAAAACCACCGGCCACCTTGCTGTCCGATTGCAAATTCCGTCGTTGTGCAGCGTGGGATCTTAATAAATTTGCACGCTCTTCCCGAATTTTGCATCAGAATACCTTTGACAATTTCACAACTAGTTAGTGATTTGTCGACATTTTTGCTAGGCCACTAGCAGAGTCCTAATTTGATTCCCGAACTCGCAGCTGTAACTCCCTACTTAACAATTAGTATCCCCTACGCAGCGCCACGTATCATAAACAACGAACCTAGAATCACTGTGTAATGCAGCTCTGGTCACCATCGCCAGCATTAACCTTGTGCCTTTTGGGGTGGGGTACCAAGTCATCAAGGTCGTCAGCATCAGCCTTACTGTATGCTCTTCTCTTCGCCTGACGAGTGCTACTACGGCGGTTATCCTTAAATGGAAACACTCCTTGGAATAATTTTCCAGCCTTTTTCAGTATCCCTGACGCCTTTCTCTTGGTCATCTTCCCCTTGGGCACCCCTTTGTTGGCTACCTTCTTCTTTTTGAGTACCTTCTTTGTAGCCTTGCCGATTTTGTTAGATATACTATTTTTGGCTATCCATGCAACAAAATCCTGTTCACAAATCAGTCAAGACATAATAATGTTTTGATGGTTAGATACTCACCGTAGCGACTGTTCCGTAATTTAGATTTACGGCGTTTTGGATGGCCAATCGCGTATCTTCTTTGCGCCAATGCATGAAATCACCCATGGGATTGCCTAAGTGAAATGGATATGCTCCTCTTGCATTTTGGCTCAGACGGCAGTTTGAGAACGGAAGCATCAGATCTGTAATATCCAGGCCGGTTGAACGAGAATACTGGACGGCATAGTCAGCTCCTAACGAGGCCAACGAATCAGCTCGGGAGTTCCCTTCAATGCCAACATGTCCTGGAGTCCAATGAATCTCGATCTTGCTGCCGAGTTTCACGAGCTTTTCGAGAGGGCGAATCAAGTATTCGTGGATTTCACCTTCATCGTGCGGTTTGAATTCCATCTTGGTGCGGCAATAGCTATAATGCAAGCGCTGAATTCCGGAAAGGCCATCAGTTATGATGATTACCTTTGGGGGCATGGTGCGACGACCGTTAGGAGGTTCGAGGACTCGGCCAGCCCAATACATGACCTCGTAATAGGCTATCCATAGCCCTCTGTGTAGCGCTATGGCTTCATGATCTAGGAAATCAGAAACTCCCTTTGATCCATAGGCCGCGTCGACCCAGTCGTGGTCAGTGCCGTAGGTACGCTTGTAAGTAATACCACAGCCAACATTATGTCTGGATTTAATAGATCCATCTGTAAACATAATGATACGCGGAGAGGTCGAGGGAGATGGACTTGCTGTTGCGTGCACTGCGTATCGAATAGCACTCACGTGAGGCCTGGCTACAAATTTGATTATGGAACTGTCATCAATTTTCTCCTCATACTGCCCTGGTGTCTCCTTTTCGAGATTCTTAACAAAATCCTTGAGTTCGTTCTTTGTGAAAGCAGGAAGCTGAGCCCCTCCGCCGATCTGTAGTCGATCAAAGGGTAGTTTCGGGTGCCAGGGTCGTCGCATAACCCATGCGCCTTCAGGATTGGGATCCGTATCCATTTCGTCACCAGCGCTGTAGCCGGCTGCTTGATCCATCGATTCACTTACCTCCTGGCTCATGGCGAAGGGCTGGTCAATTATACGGCGCTGCCGACAAGAAGGCGATATGGTTGGGGCGTTATTTGCGATAACAAGTCAGGGCGTCGCATAAACAAGAAGAGCACCCAACAAATTAATTTGGTGTGGGAGAATAATAATTAATAATGTGGTGGAAAAGGTAATACGGCTGTACGAAATTTGAATAGTTGCAAAGAAAATGAAATAATGTGCGAGGAAAGAAGGGCCCGAAGGAAGGTATGACTACTATGAATTCAAACATGTGCACGGTATGAGCAGAATTGTCGTTCCTCAGCAACCTCCCGGGGAGACGCTGCTTTTATGGCGGTGACTGTGTTAAAGGGGAAGCCAGCTGTTTTTGAGGTGCATGACTGCTAACCTCGCAAGACATCTCTTGTACCTAAGGTATCTGCTGGAATACCTACAATGACTAGTGCTGCGAGATAGAATGCTTGACATAGGATGCGTTGTTGGGAAGTAAAGTTAACTATTAAGGGGCAATAAAGGCTATACAATGTGACATGTCCAACGAAGTTGATATCGGGTAAGTTAGGAGCTTGCGATGAGCTAGATTAGGAGGTGGTTATGTTTCTTTTATGGCATTTTTAGAGATGGGCCATTATTTACCTACCTACCTATCTACCTAGGTAGGTACCTATTCACCTACAAATATAATCACTGTTTTCACTTCCAACTCTTAATCTCAAGCCAAAAAGAAATAAACATTTGGGTAAGTAGGTACCTAGGTAGATACCTACCTACTGAGGTATCTGGGTTAGTAGGTATGATGGATAGGTATTCTCAGGGGCATGATCCTGCCACGAGCTAAATATTTCTAGCTAAGTACCTGTTATACCTAGGTAGGTAGGTAGGTACCTGTATCTGCTACTTGTTTTTGATATATTGACAATTTCTAGCCCCTCTGGCATTGCTAGCAGATACAGCAGTAGGTAAATAACGGGCTTGGTTCCACTAATATTTCCATGTCACGATAGGATCATTAAATACCTACCTAGGTAGGTAGGTAGGTATGATTGATATTTAATATTGTTTAAGGAATTCTTGGTGATGTACATGCTAGACAAGTACCTAAGGTACATATAAGACTACTTCTCCCTACAATATATAGTATTAAAATATGAAAGTGCTGTCGAAGCAGTACTTTGGATGTTTGGGTTGGGAGGCAGCGCGCGTTCGCCATTGCGAGCCCCATTGCCTTGCAACCCAGCAGTTGTTTGGTGGTCTGGGGAAGGCCCTCGAGGTGGTATTTCCGCAGCAGGTGGCAAGTAATCTGGCATACCGTTTTCATCCGGATTCACATACCTTCTTGGGTTTGTGCAAAGAGTCCGGACGGGTTTTGAGGATGCAGGCACCGACCCCAACGATGAAGTAGCATTCTGATTACCAGGATCAAGACTACTATCTTCTGACCAGGGGCGTCTGATCGCACGGGCAACATATGGCAATCCCGAAGTAGGCAACGCCTTAGCATGTGCGGTTGAGGGCTTGACCGGGTCGCTATGTCGTACATCACTAGCAATGTTGCCGTCGAAAGTCTCTCGTATGTGCGCGATTGGTGAGTCTGGGAATAGATCGCTCACCAATTGATGATCTCGGTCGTTATCATTATGCACACCGTCTGATGAGGTTTCGGACCCTACTAATTCTGGTTCGGATGTTTCGCGGTAGATTGCCTCAAAAGTATGAAATATATGGCCGATTCCTTGGGATCGAGAATTTGGACGAGGCTCGGTGGTAGAACGAATAGTGTTGCTATGCCCCTCAATAGTTTGGCTTTGACGAGGAGTTAGATCAGCTTCAGAGTATCTGAGTGTCAGTTCTTGTGAGTGCCCTTGTGTTTGGCTGCTCTTAGGATCTTGTCGTCGTGTTTCCCCTGGAGATAGTGCCTCTGATGTAATATGAGGGGGCTCATTATAATCGTGGACTCGTTGGGTTTCCTTTATCATATTCTCCTTTATTAGGTCTAATCGAGTAATAAACCTCTTTGCACTAGTGTATCCCAGTGTCATCCGGGATATGATAGCATCGAACTCCAAAGTTCTGATGGACCTTGCGGGAACCCAGGAATATTTCGCGCCAGTGGGACAGAATTCCCCATCTAGCGGTATTTGGTCTCGTGCAATGCCATCGAAGGACATAACAGGAAACTTCCGATCCTTAACTCTGGGTCCGTCATCATCATAGTCTTTCTCCCAACCTAATATCTCCTTAATCGTCTTGTTATAAATATAGCAAGATGGAATAGACCTCCTTAGGCTTGTATCATAAAGGGATTCTGAGATTCCTATTGCGCCAAAGTCACCAATGGGAAGAATGACCGCTGCGTATGAACCTTTACGAAGGCCCTGATGGATTTTATAGATTCCACCTACAATAGGATCAATAACACCTTTATAAGCGATCTTATTTTCTCTCTTTTTTCCATTATGCTTCCTTGGTATCATTGGCGGCAAATCTACAATAGGAGTAGTAGCTTCTGCTTCGCTTTGGCTTTCTCTTAGTCGAGCTGTATTCGAACATTCACCACCCTCTGAAGAATTCTCTAGTTCCACTCTCTGTCGCTTTCGGTTTCGTTGGCTCGAATTCGAATTTACATTTAGGCCTTCTAGTAGATAGTTAGTATGCCTAGGCCGGGTAGTATGGGATAATCCCAACACGGGTTGCTCCATTCGTCTTAGGGACTGACCAACATCAGAAATCCTCGGCCGTTTACTTGGTGAACTGCCCGGTATTATAAGTGGCTGCTCCGTGCCACATTCATCGCTTGAGTCTTCCTCCGAATCAATTACAATTGCTTCTGGGAACTGTCGCCCATTATCATTATTAGTTCCCTGTTTGGGAGAACCAACCTCCGTTCGCCCTCTTGTTCTATCAGTCGATTCTCTGTCGCGTCGTTCCATTGGTGCCTTCAGCAAATAAGCAGCTAACCATGTGTCTAGGAGGTATTATTCTACTCACAGGAGAAATCCTCAGATAAGGCTCGAGCTTTCGTTTACGGGTCTCTTTCTCCTGTCTTAAGAGGATGTGGAATTTATTCTCTTCATCCTTCAACTCCTGTTCCTTTTCCTGTACCTCAGTCTCCTTCCTTTGCAGTTCTTGTTGAAGTAATTGGATTTCCTGCTGGCGCCCTTGAATATCCTCCTGGAGTGAAATACGGTTATCATCAAACGTATCTCTAGCATCCCGTATTTTCTTCATGTATTCCGATTGAATCGAGTCCAGCCTTGCCACTGCAATTTCGTATGGGTCGTATTCGTCATTTTCCCGGGATGTTTCACGTTTGAAGCTCGCCATCTTCTCAAAAGATTTAGTTGCCGACTAAGCACCAAGGTACCTAGGTCCCTAAGGTAGGTAGGCAGTTCAACAGCGATCTAGTACAATAGAAAGCAAAGGGAAACTAGGTGTATATCTTGAAGGAGTGGAAAGAAGCATGTACGGGAGCTGGTGTATAAGAAAGAGATTCGTTTCAAGTCGTATGAAGAGGTGGTACTTATTGATACAGGTGGAATAACTGCTTGTGAAAATTAGTCAAGTAGAAGCACACATTCATCAATCTATACCTAAGATCTATTCGCTACATAAATGTTGGTTTGGGTATAATTATTACAAGCTAGTCTAAAGCAATACCACTTCAACCCATGCCCGTATTCATCCATTGAAGTAGCGTCTTGTTCTTCAATGCCACTGTTCTAAACGGTCTGGCCTATGTAGGTAGACCATACATTAGGTACTTAACCTAGGTACACTGTTTTCAAAGCCTTACGATATACGTATCACAATCTACGAGGCGGATTCAAATGAATGGTTGATAGATTGCCAGCACAATACATTGGGGTAACCGGACCGTAACCATGGTAGAGCTGTGAGGGTAGGACTATCATTCCATTGCCTCTGTCACGTCAGGCGCTTAGCAGTGGTGTGGCCCAGGTCGCATCCTTGGTCACCACATGCAGAATGCCGAGCTCAACGCGAGCCAACATGCATTATGTACAATTTGCGAGTCTCGTGCCGACTTAATACTGCATATTTACGGTCCGAGGCGAAAAGAAAAAGTAGGTAGGTACCTAGTTATTCGACTTTGAGTACCTAGGGACTTGGATGTAGGTAAGGAAACTGGGGTCTTGAGAGACAACTGAGCTTGATTAAGTAAACTAAAAGTACATTATTATTTTACAAACACTCGGAATGCATGAATGTCCGAATAACACGTGACCACAGATCACGTGAATGTACATAGGTACATATACATCTTCTAGGTTAGGTAGATTGGGTAAGTTATCAAGCCGATAGCGAAATCTGGGACTTATCGATATAAGAAAATAAATGCCATTAACGAAGTGAAATAAGTTTCCACTTCTAATTTTCTCGTCTTTCTGCTTCTCTGATCTTTCCGCTGTTAACGCGATAGGCAATTTACCCTTACTAGGTACTTTATCTGGAACAGTAGCAGCATTGGTTCCGAGAACTGGTTTCGGCGGCTACCTATAGCAATGAACTCACGCTACCCTTAAATTCAGTTTAACTTGGTGTTTAGAATTCTTATAAAGTGATGCTATTTTTAAATTACTTTGCCGGGCCTATAATGTAAATTATCCCATAAAATAAGTATATACATTTAGCCATAAAAATTATCATAAATCGATATCTTTTTAATTTACTTTAATATTTTTATAAAACGTTAATATTTTTTAATAATAATAATAAATATTTATAAATTTTTTAATATTTTTCGATTATTTATAATTTAATTAATTAATTAATGTTAAATTTAAAAAAATTTAACTATGTTTTATAAAATAATTAAAAAAGTAATTTATAAATAAAAAGTATTAATTTATAAGTAAAATTATATTAATTTGCAAATAATAATAAGTAATTTATAAATAATAATATTTACATTTAACTTTTTTATTAATAATAATGTTTTTATTAAAAGATATTTATATTAAATTAACTAGTTTAAATAAGCAAATCTATTAATATAAATTTTATAAAGAAATAACGTAACTAAGGCAAAATATTACTAAATGATAAAAAATAATTTACAAGTAAAAATATTCGATATTAAACTCGAATCTCCTTAATTCTTAACGCATAAATAAGCCTTAAAATTTAATTGCCAAAACAATTAAACCATTAACAATCTTCGCCGTCTCCTTATACGCTACTTTCCCCTAATATAATAAAATGAGGCCGTTGTAAGCGTTTTGGTAAGCGTAATTTAGTACGAGGAGGCATAGATGGCCCTGCCACAATAATACAATCGGCTACAGGCGTTTCTGAAATGCTCGGGGAGGCCTGTGATGGCCCAGTTTAACCAGGTATTGCCGTCGTATTCGTGCCTTGATTTATACGTTAACGAATACTGCGCTTGTTCCTAACCCTCGATATGATATGATTCGGAATGCGATTTACGCGTATCTTAAAGTTATCCGACGATAAAGAAGACTCGCGACGATTCGGGGGTTGATTGATTGAAGAGATCGTAATATTTTGTTGTTGTTGTTGTTGTTGTTGTTGTTGTTGTTGTTTACTTTTTGAAAGATCGTGAGATTTTTTACGAAAATGGGAAGACTTCTGAGACGGTTGTGGATCCGAATGGGGCCATGTCATTTTACTGATAATTTTAGTTGCCAGTTACTTGCACCTGTTCTGTGGGGTAATCTACCTGGAAGGGCTGTCATGGTAATCTAGAAATAGCATCACTCTTCTTATAAAGCCGAATTTAGTTCCCCAGGATTGTAAAGCGCAGATTCGGGTCGGTATCTAGCGGGGCTAAATTTAGAAAAGCAGAGGTTTCCCAGAAGGTTGTCTACGTCTCGAAGGGGGAAATGGTAATTCTCGAAGCATAGTACCTCAAGAACTTCTCTGGTAACTAACTAATATAAGCTAACAGATCACGCAGCGAAGTTTCAAGGGGTTAAGCCTGCTCTAGATCTATATCATAGCAGTCATCATCTCCTGAAGAATGGCAAGGAATCTATCAAAGATATCGCCGTTGTTGGTAAAGCGTCGGCGGGTATAGCCAACCGCGAAATTATGATAAAATTTCCAGAAATCTACTTGGTCATCCTTTAGCTCATAGAAGTTTCTAAAGGAGTCTGCTCGGAATCTGTGGAAGCGAGCGCCGACGGCCAGCAGATCCAATAGTGCTTCCCATCTGGGTCGCGATACGCGCCGAAGAAATGCGGAAGCGCGTCACGAAGACCTGTTTTGAGTAGTCGGCCTGGAGTGCGTCGGGTTAAAGCACCTCCAACGAGTCGACACAGCCAACATATCTTCCCCCTTTGAAGAATATTATCGAATGTACCAATTAGGATGGGTACCTATTATATACACCAAAGCTCACGCCTGCTTGGTTAGATATGAAGCGCCCCCCCCCCCCCCAATACAGAACACTGAGTGTAGCGTAAGCCAGTATGCATCCCGCACAGGTTCTGATATTTACGCCAGCTCAGTCCTTGATCTTCGCGGCCCGAACCATCAGCATTTAGCTATCTCTTTCTTATCTCTCCCTCGGGGTTGATGAAAGATACGGTATGAGAGCTGTATATTATATTAACTTAGTCTATCAACTGTATGAGTGAGGAGGGAGGTCCTTCTTATATATACATTCCATGCCAAGATACCATGTACTGTACCTGAGAATAGTACCTTGACCACTCATTTCAGCAGGGTTATTGCTATCAAGATACAAGTATCTCACATTAGGTGCGTGGGAGATAATTATTAGCTACCGTATCCTAATCTTTCGTTACTCTTTCCTACGTCCAAGAAAGCGGAATATTAAGTCTCAGCACATCTTCTTATGCAAGAACTATGCATAACCGGAACAATTAACACAGGTAAGATAGTGCAAAGTTTTGCTAGATGACCAGCTCGATGTTCTTCGCGCTATTTATGCGCCCGGCTTTGGTGAAAGAAACAAATAGTATCTAATTAAGGTATAATTTTCATATGCTTACACTACTTTCGTTATGTAATTACCTGCATAGGGTTTGCCATGTTATGTCTAACTACTCGTAACTATCCTATTCTAATATAAATCGTTATATTTTATAAACTTCAGCATTGCTATAGTTCTAGCCTTTAACCGACCATTGCTTGTTCTATTGTTTGGGTGCTTCATTCCAATCTACGTTGGATCTCTAGAAATGTCTCTTTACAGATGGGTAAGATCAAATATTCCAGTCCTAAATCTTACCTATTGTCAGACGGCACCCCCGGTCTAGTCATGTTTTGTTGAGGCGTCACCTACGTGTTTGTTTGTGGAAGGGTAGACAGCCTTACTGATGACTGGATATATAATACTAGACTTAAGTTGACTATACCTAGCTTCGTGCGCCCACATCAGGCTTCCATCAGAATGCGCAGACCTAAAATGATTGCTGCCCCTTCTTCCACCAATTAAAAGGGGCGATTTCAGCTAACAGCCCGTAGCTTCGCCCCGCGGCGAGGATTATTTAGGCACGCGCCATTGGAGAATTTCGATATTAATGCTTACACCGGTCGTCCACCCGACGTCACGAAAGGCAGGCAATGTGTAACAAACAGAATATTAGTTCTATAAATATGGACTAATAGTAGAGCCTGCTTGTTGGTGCCATTAATATTGATTCCTCTCCTTTCCTCTTCCCTTGCTACTTCTATAGAAAAGCCTAGCATTAGCAAGCATACGATATACTATTCACATAATTAATTCATTCCAAAGAAAGAAAATAGAAAATAGCCTCCAGGTTCCGGCGTGGAACGCACAGCCTCACGATGGCACATTACTACGATTACGACCATAAAACACCCAACCAGGTCCACGATCTTGCCAATCATTTCTCGCGGGAGACGCGCCACAGCGAGTACCCGACCCAATATATAGTAAATGAAGGGAAGATGGTCGTCTACGAAAGATCGCTAAAGCAGAGCAATGCGATTATATACAATGCGCCAGGCTCGACGCTGCGATTCGTACCGTCGAAACCAGCCCCAAATGCGAAAGCTAAGGACAACTCGCACCATGCACCTGAGTTCTACTGGCGAACGACGGCACCTCCGATGTATATGTGTCACGGCTGTCGGCGACGTCAGATATATTTCGGGGATTACTGTCACGACTGCACAGCGATACGATCAACCACTGCCCCCAAGAGAAAGGATAACTACCGGGAGCGAGAACACCGTCAAGATCGTCATTTGACTTGGGCCCCAGACAACAAGCTCATTGAGTGGCATTAGGGGCACACAGCATACCCTTGTTTGAGTTAGAGCCAGGGCACACTAGAGATTATAGAAGAAAGTGGGTGATTTGCGGTAGTACTTCTGTCTTCTGTTATTAATTTCACTTCCTCTTTATTGTCGATTATCGATCTCGCATGATTCTTTGTTCAGCAATGGCTCAATTATGATTAACATAAGACAATGTTTTGGTATGTAGCGTTTCGCATTAGAATTAACAATAAAAATGAGAGTGAAGGCGAAACCACTTAGATATCCCCCATAAAGAACTCATAACCAGATAACGAAGGGATTTATAATAAATCTAGGCCCTTTAACTTGAGGCTGAAGTAAGCGTTATCATAATAATTTAATGAACGTACCTAGTTGTGAGCTTGCTGCTTGCCACATGTAGCTTCATTTATGATGTAGGAAACTCAGGGTTTCGGTAGCAGCTTAAGGGGTTTATTTTTCAACTCTTTTCACTTATAGTTTTACCATAGGTATCCTATAGTCCCCTATCTACGTACGGAATTTATCAGATAATATGGGGGATATCTAACATTAACATGATAATAGTCCCTTTTTTTTACTGTGCCCCTTTTTAAACTTTCACAACTCCTTTATTAATACCGTATCAATATCATAGTTTAAAATAAGAGCATGTTGGCAACCAAAGACTCATTTCCCCGAACGCCATTACACTTAGACAGTAGGTGTTCAGAGAGTGTTACCATGTTCAAGAATAAAGTAGTGTTTACTGAACAAACACAGACGCTGCGAACGACACATTGTTTAGCTTATATGCCAGAAGACTATATAATAGATGGCTCTCCTCTGGGAATCCAACTTCAAATTACCATTCACTGAAACGTAGGACCAAGATATCAACATCTACTTTGAATTTGTATATCACATTAACTAATTTCAACTACTAGAGTCTGGTCGTCAAGCGAAGTTTACAAAATGTCAAACGATATTAAAAGCAGTTTTGGGGTCGAGATCGAACTTCTGATCGGTATTAGAAAGACGGGCCCAATGAAGGCTACACCGCGAATGTTTCAGTTAGCCAAGGGTAAGCCAATCATCCCTGAGCCTGGCCAGACAACTACAACGATTGTTCAAAGACAAGTAGAAGAAGCAATTCGCATCGCTTTACAAGGACATGAGGGGGACCGTGTAATTACCAGACCTGAAGAATTGGCCCACGCGGATGGAAGTCATTTACGGCGGTATACGGGTTGGGGTGTTGGGAGAGATATGAGCGTTGTAGCAACTAATCTCGACCTCGATATGACTAGCTATGATTGGCAGGACCTAGAAATTACATCACCAGCGCTCTTCGCCACGGAAAAGTCTTTTGCAGAGGTTCATCATGTCCTCACAGCAATTTACAACAGTTTCTGGGTATTTGCACCCGAGACCGCCGGTTTGCATATTCACTATGGAAGAGGCAAGGATTGGATACCAATCAATCATCTGCGCCGAATTGCTGCTTTTCTTTACGCTGCTGATCCAATCCTAACGCAGATGCATCCTCCTCGTCGTCGGGAGATAGATCGGGATTATTGTCCAAGTAATCGGCACTATAGCATCTTAGCACACGGCATATCAGCAGCTCAGGCAGGTGGGCATCTTGAAGTAGGCAACCTTGACGAAGGACTCTATGAGGAGAACCCAGTACCCAGCCCCCCTGGCTCAACCCCTGAATCTAAACCGGAAAAGGAGAAAGGTCCAAGATTTACCCCTATTTTTAAACGAGGTACTCTCGAGAGCTATAATTTTGATAAGAATTACTTCGCCTCAGGTGAAGTTGAATGGGCGGAGGGAGAACATCTACCAGGACGGCAAGCAGATAAATCCTTAGATATCCCAACCGCCGTTCGGGAGCTCCTGTATGCCCCAAGCGGACCAGTAATATCCACCTTGATGCAGCACCGGGATCTCCGCCGTAGCGCTTACAACTTCGCTGCTTATGATTTGGAGACCTACGGGGCGGTACAGCTATACGGAGCCGAGCCCCTTCTCCGAGCGCAGCCAAAACGAACTATTGAATTTCGACAAGCTACAGGTACAGTTAATGCTGACGAGGTTGTCGCGCACGCAAGGGTAGCTGTGCGCTTATGTGAATTTGCTTGTGAAACTGATATTAATGCTCTGTGGATCATGATATCAGATTTTGTACAAGCTGAGACATACCCGACCTGGTACGATGTTTTTGATCTTCTATTTGAAGTCGGCCTGGTGAGCGAAGCGAAAGTTATTCAGAGGCAGATGGCTAAACAGCGCGGGATTAAAATCATAGATGAAGACCTCGGTACATTTAAAGCGCCAACTGTACCTCCCTCTGGCTGGAGTAAGTTTGTATCTTGGCTGTCTCACCCGTTGTCCTCTCAACCAGAACAAGTCCGACAGGATAATCCAGCAGTGAGTAGCGCTGCCGCAATAAGTTCTGAGCTGGCCCTCGGAGGGATGATTCAGTTTTATCGTTAAGTACCATTTCTTTCCAAAGATTTCAAGCTTGGTAATGCTGAATTGAGCATGGTTTTAGAGAGTTCTCCCAACTAAGTACGTTCATAACTTATCATTAGCTCTCATGGAGAACCAACTTCAGTATATATCAGGAACGATATAAACACAGTGTGCAGGCTTCGTTAACTTGTCTAGATACAAAACGCTTTAATAAAAAAATAGTTAGATATTAGCTTAGCACCCGTGAGAAATTGTGACTGGGCCATATACCAACTATTCTTCTAATCTACGAGATAATGGAAGCCTCTCAATACCTAGTGTCTTGGCGGCATTACTTGCTGTAATATTGGTCCACATGTGTAGGTGATTTTATCAGGGGGAAAGGAGAGCACGATAGGGGGCTGGAGGCCAGCTATGTATAGGAATCAGCTAACCCGAAGTCATTGTAACAAGTTGGAAGCATACGTATTGAAACTAGTAAGCATAAAGGATATCTTGTTAGAGGGCTGGTTTATGTTCAACGACAATTTCTTTCATTTGAATTATCTTCTAAGAAACAGTTGAGGTGTTAAGAAAACTGAAGTTTCACAGACAAAAGAATTATGAGCTACTACACGTAAGTACCTAAAGTAACTAATCGATGGAAAAGAAGGTCTCAAGTAACTGTAAGTATAATGACGTCCTCCCATATCTTTTCTGCCTGAATGTGCCAACCCATTTGCCCTTATCGACGAGTAGCCCAATCTAGAGAGCGAGATATGACTTATACATTAGGCTACTGTAGACTTCGTATCTGACAATGAAGAACCGATCACTCAGTTGATAGCTGCTTCATGGTAGACCCTAGTACCGGGCTAGTATATGATCATCGTTTGCGCCAACTACGATGTATGTAATGTCCGCATTTACGACTAACAGCCATAAAAATCATTCTCGAATAACTAGGACATACAATCTTGTACCCTTAAATGACATGGCTTAGGTACCTTAGGTACGTAACGTGCTATTAGGCCAAATTCGCTTATTAGCCTAGGTAGGTACCTAGTCATAAACACAGTATCTTGTAGTTTGGAATGAAAAAACCGCGTATCCAATTCTAAGGCTCCTAAGTCTAGCAAGGTAAACCTATCTATGATATAATATTGGCTTCGCAGCCACGTTCTTATCCTAATCTACATTGTATGGGTACCCCATATATCAACAATTTATCCTGAAGGGCAGTATATTCGGTTTCTCGTAGCTCCTCTGGTTGATCTGGTCATGCTCTTCTCGTACGCCTCCTTTTAGAGCTACTCCCATCCCCATCAGTGCTTTGGCATTTGTTTGCAACATTGCCATCGCGTTCTTGGAGTATTATAATGGTGTCTCCCGACATACCCGTCAAAGGCGGGCCCAGGATCTCGCGCTTCTTGAAGAACTCCCACGCAAGTTGAAAGACCGGGTCATTAGTTCATTCCTTAGAACCTCTCTTAATCAGAAAGGCAGTTAGCTGTGGACGCGATACATCCCCTAGGACCCATCGGAATTGATCTGCAGTCCATTGCTTCCCGTCCACGGAGCACACGATCATGGTTCGGATCTGATCGCAGTCCTTGTTGATATCTATACCTACATTCAATCCTGATTCTTCTGGGGTCATCTTCTTGAGGCCCGGCTAGACTACCGACCGAAAGAGCTACCCTAGGCGGTCGTTATACCGGATATCGAAACCGGGCTAAGGGGTTAGGTCAATATCTTCATCAACTTGGTCCACAGCATAAGCTAGATTCAGTACGCATTCTACCTCGCTTTCGGTTCTCAGCGGCTTCGTCCCAACTATTCGCGCAATCATCTCGTCTTGGGTCTTAGGCTTGTTCTCCTCTACCCCCTTTGCAATCAAAGCGGAGTATTGTTCGAGTTCAGTGGTGTTAAGATCTGAGAATTCGGCCTTTTTGCGGACTCTTGTTGGCTATCCGGAAGCTGGGTGATAATGTAATTCATTAGACAGTCCCTAATGTACTGGTTGGGTACATTTGCAAAGATATGGTCGCGGCCGAGTCGGCCGTGGCTGATGAGTCCATTGCAGAGTTCCAAAATCCCCAACGTTGAGCCACTTGTTGAATCACAAAATACAATTTGGCCGCGGATTAAAATTACCGTTCGTGGTTTGATATCTATTGTTGCTGCAAGAACGCCGATTAATTCGGCATTGGACATGATAGACTCGGATTTCTGGCAGGATATTAGGACTAAGAATCTATCTCTAGAGTGAAGCATGGGTGAGACTTTACTGCTCTAGATATGGAGAATGGCGTCCCGGGTTTTCCGCGAGGGTTACGTTTGCTTCTAGGCGGGTAAATTTGATTATTTGGAAGGACGGAAGTGACATGTTTAAAAGCTTACCTAGGTACAACGGTTATTGGAAACGTTGGCTTTGAAGTAGTGCAAGATGGCGGAAATAAATGGACGCAACGGTTACCCCCGGTATTTCCCGATACCATGGTCTTGGTAGTGTATGATCACATCGCGTTTGAATGCCTCCACCTTCCCATCTGAGAGTATGCCATTCTCTATGAGCTTCATAACTAATACCTTTAACTTCAGCCTAGAGATGTCCAGCCAGCCTAGATATTGCCGAATGGGGGATTCAATAATTGGGATCCTCACTTCTTGGGTTGTATCTCGCGCTCTATATAAATCGACATTGTCATTTAATGGAGGTATGGTTGAAGAGACTCGACCTGTAGAGACTCTTATTAAAAGGGTAACGTTGTTGTAGGTTTAAAGATTTAACGGGTATATAGAGGTACCTAGGTACTTATGTAGGTAAATGTAAAGAAAAAATAAGTCGCGTCTAAGCGCGGTGTGAGTCCCTGTGTCATGAATGTCGTAATGCACGATTGCTATCTTCAATGATAACCCCTATTTTGTAGTGGGGCTTTTCTCTCGGCGCCCTTAAATTCAGGCGCTTTCCTCAACATTATCCTTCACTTGTCTTTCTTCATACCTCCCAAGCTAGTTCTTTTATGCGCAATCCGTGGCGCTATAATATGACAATGGTGCAACAAGGTCCTCAATGGAGAGGCAAGACGTAGTGTCTTGTGTCAAGCTAAACGCAACTCTTCCTCCGCAATCATTGACGGGATAAAATGAAATGCGACACTCGCTCCCAGCTGGAATTCCACCTAGGACTGATTTATGCCTGTCCGCATTCAGGACTACGTTGCAATCAACATCGCCTTGCCGTTCCACTCTATCTGCGACCGCGTCCGAGTTGGTCGAGTTGCTGCAATCCCCAGTATCATACATGGTGAATGACCATGCTGATACTGATTGGAGAAAGGTGGGAAGGGCCATTGCGGCCAAATTGAATGTTGTTGTCAAGCGCATTGTGTTGGCTGTGGTCGACCACTTAGGTTAGGTACCTACCTACCTGGCAGTCTTCTCGTCAGATAATATGCCCGTAGAATCGAGATGAATTTGACGATGTGTTGCAATTAATAGTAGATCGAGGGGAGTTGATTTTGTTGCGGGGCAATCTCATAAAATTTCTTGGAGCAGAAATAAGTGAGTAGAATCAATAATATTTTTAGGGAAGTCGCTATTTATATCACTTTTCAAGAAAATGAACCCCCCAAGTAAGACCGTAGGAAAAGTAGTTGCATCTGATATCCTGATGTCACGATGCCAACGTGTATAGAAAATGCGACGAATATCTACGTTGAGGCACCACAAATCTTGCGGGGGATCGACAGAGCAAACGAATGCACGGCTCAGGGGATCCAGAATATTTATCTAGAATAAGGCGCAAACTCCCTCATATCTAAGATACTAACTACCTAGGTACCTACCTAGGTAAGGTACCAACATAATTCACCCGAGTTTGCGATCGATTAATCCTTGAAGTAAATGATGGTGCTACATCTAACTTTATAAAGATCTGATGAAGAATGAGTATGACCCAGTGTGATGGATACTTGATACTGGCCCGTGCTGATACTGAGGGGTAGATATTGAGTTAGCAACTCTTCGCGTGATAGTTAGATTATTTATCGTGAAATACATAAAGTGATGCAAGGCGAATTCGTGAAAGGTCTTGATGAGATGGAACAAAATCGAGTATGGAAATGCTTGGCCGAATCTCATCTTGAAGAATAGGGTTTACATCAATATATGTAAGAGCATGTTGAACGCTGAATATGCCAATGCTACCTCATTTCAGCCCCAGCCTGCTTACTTCCGCAAAGCCACCTTGGCATAGCCCTCTTCGAAAACCGTGTACCAAATAAATTGAAGCTAATGGTCGTTTCGTCGTTTCGAACAAATTCTAAACTCAACCGTCTACTCCATCTATGTTCTTTAGCTACTATATTCAGGCTCTCTATTGACTACTATCACCGAGCGTGTTGAAGGATGTCCCGTACATTAATGAGATCCATATTTTCAGGGCATTTCAATAATGGACATTTATCAAACCATGTGAATCGGCTTAGGGATTGTCTGACGAGACTCAATTCTCTAGATCCTAGGTCAGAGCATCTAGATAGGCTAGCATCACGGTTAGAATCACGGTTAGATAATATCCGCGGCATTGTTTCTTCGCTCAATGACCTGCCGAATAAGTATCCTGGATCCCCACTACACGAGAAGATTCAATTTCCCAAGATCTATAAGACTTGTGATAAATTAATTCAAGGGTCCCTATTATGCCTGAAACTTCTAAAAGAGGCTCAAAAACATGCTCCAGCCTTAGAACATATCAATGAAGACAACGAGCTTACCAAAAGATGCAAGCAGCTACAACTTCGAATAGAGACGATCCATATTTATTGCTCTATTATTATAGAATTTCTGCCATGTACGAACATCGTAAAGGAAAACACGATATCACATGAGATGGTCGCCACTATAGCGATGCTTCGTAATCGTATCTCTTTAATCGAAATCGAAATTTCCCGTCCTGACTTCACCTTTGATAGAATTGAGGTATGTTATGGAGTTTCTAATGGAAGCACAGAACTGACTGCCGAGCCCAGCTTCGAAACGCCATGATTATTGCGGAACAGGCCATTCCAGTCCTCCTCACCCACAAATATTTCATGACACCAAGGCGCACTTCAAGCATTTACAAAAGGCGCGAGGAAGAGGCTATGATTAAAGCCGCGTTTAGGGATATAACGTGTTTTAGCCAAAAGAGATTTGTACTCTCCGGCAAGGGAGGCTCGGGGAAGACAGAGCTGGCGTTAAAATATGCTGAAGACTTCCAACAACTGTTCTGTGGCGTTTTCTTTATTGATGGCAGCTCTCGGAAGCGTGCGTCAGAGGGCTATTCGGATATTGCAAGGACCGTAGGTATTGAACCTGACGAAGACTCCGCTAAAAAGTGGTTGGCCGTACAGAACGTACCATGGCTATTGATAATCGACCATGCTGATACCAGTGGGGTTGACTTTGAAGATATACTCCCTACAGGCCGACTTGGGTGTATTCTAATAACCTCCCGTACCCACAGATACAACCGTTATGGCACGGCTGGTAAGCGGTACTTAGCGGTTAAGCCTATGGCGGAGGAGGAAGCCATTCAACTTGTCCTCCAAGCAGCTGCCTACCCAACCCCGTGGGATATTAACGACAAACAGTCAGCTAAAGAAATAGCTAAAGCTCTGGGCTCCTCCCCATTGGCCCTTACCGCTGCTGGTAATACAGTTAAGCATGGTATCTGCTCTTTGACTGACTACTTGGCCTTTCATAAGCGTCATTCAAGCCTAATCATTTATCTCCGGAGGAACCTCCGGAGAAATGGTAATGTTGTGGAATCCAGCTATCTACGAGATGAGTATATTGGCATTATTACCCCGTTCGAAATGCTCTATCTATCGCTGGAAGCCGATAAGCAACAAAGCTCTAAGGATGCGATTGAGATTCTCAACGTATTTTCTTGTTTGCATTCTGGGCATATATATCTTGACTTTCTGCTTAATGCAGCCCTTAACTATTCTATAAAGGGGCTAGAAGCGAACGCAGCAGAAGCAGGTAACGGGAGTTGGTTGAAGTGCTTCCGAAAATCCGTTGCTGCTCGACTAAGTCAATATTTCGATTCAGTTTATCTCTCAGCTCCCTCCCCCCTTCCACTAGTTTTAAGAAACGACAAATGCCTTGATAAAGATGAATTTGGAAAGGAATTACGAGTCCGTCTCGACCGAGCAATGAACGTCCTTCTCCAAAGATCACTGATTACAATAACAAATAGAGAAGGTCGATACTACATGCATCCTTTAGTCCACGAATGGATTAGGGGGCGACCTAGCGTTTCGACAGCAGAGCATGCATACTGGTGCGGAACCACCGCGGCTATTTTGGCTAGTAATGTATCGGCTCTCCACCACGAGGCGAATGACATTATAAAAGACTTGGATTTGGAACGAGAACTGTTACACCACATTTCCGACGTTGACACTTATCAAGAAGAAATCAACATGAGGTTGGAGAAGAACAGACTCGCTAGGAAGTCATTTCTCCTTATGTTGGGTATCGATCTTAAGAGGAAGGACACAGGACAGGCGAAATTAAATCTATCACGTCCAGGGGCGAGGCTCATCGAAACAAAATCGACTGCCGCAATGGTATCCGCACCCGGTTCTGTATACGGAAAGACAGAGTCTCCCGTTAAAGATCCTCTTCTATTTACCCTCTGCAAAATGATTGTCTTCATTTTCTTCTGGATCTTCCTATGGATCGGCCTATGGGGCAGCGTCGACCGATTCCTCATTCCGCTCCTCCCATCGTATAACAAGCACCTGATCAAGGATATAACGTCGATCATTTTCATCGTTGCGTTGATTATAACGGTCATTAATAAACCAAAGCCAGGAAGCAATTCAAATATCAATCTAGGTAAAGGTTATTCTGAGGCGTGGGATCTTGGGAAGCAAAGGGTGAACAGGCAAAAAGAACTCCTTACGGAGAGCTTACGTAGATGCTGGGAGAACAACGGTCATCTAACGGAAGAGCTTCGTTCTCATAAAAATGAACAAGACCGTGCAACTTTCACATATCCTACAATCCTTCCGCATCTCCTGGATTCTATGCTTGATAGGGTTTCATTCCTACGTCCCGAACCACAGCTTCCTCCTGGCCAGACTCGTATAAGATGGACGTGTGTAAGTTGAATCGCTACCCTACCAACGCTAAAATGAACAGGCCACAGCTAATTTTCTCCTAAGGGATGTGGTGCTGACCTCTTCGATGATTTCGTCGAGATAGAGCCAGGATCCCTGCAAGTGCTCCAGGACTCCTTGCAGGGGGCACTCCAAAAAGGAACGTCTGGAAAGGTGAATCCGAACACCTATATCCTGCAGGATATGAGAGAATGTGTCAAGCGGGTTTTTGGCTCACTGAGGAGGGCATTATCGACAACTCACAGCTCGATAAATAATCGTACCTTGCCATTACACCAAACTACTTCCCCTAATACTCCATCGAGCCCCCTTCAATCACTTGACCTGCTGCACGTTCTGTTTTGCATTCATACAGGAGAGACTGGATTGAGGCTCCATCAAGAACGGCTCCCGGGTATTACTTCCGATCGCGAGCTGTTACTCTTCCTCCGGAAAGAATATTCAACCTATAGAAAAGTGACCTCCTGGCTTACACTCCGGAGCGTGACTAGAGTCTCTCTAGCAAGGGTATGTCTTCCAATTACAGCAATCTTCTATCTTACGCTGACATGGAAAAGTTCATGGTCGATTCAAGCGAGTTTGCCGAAGTCCACCAGCACGCTCATGTCTGTACTTTGGACTGTGTCTGTGTGCCCCCAGTTGACAGGATAGGGACCGAGTATAATTGCCGCCCGGCGCCGGAGGTCAAGCCTAAATACGTTCCTCCCATCGGGCCACGATACTTATCGCATCATTTCGGCCATCCAGACTGCATCCGCCCAACACAGAAGTTTATATACAACCAGTTGCCTAAGCGGACATGCGGGCAGCTGCAGGCGCCCGAAGATCGGGTCGAGTTTGGGTGGGGAGTTCACTTTGAAGAGGGCTGGCACTGGAGATCCATATACTTTGTCATAGTCGTTCTGATTGCTTCCGGGAGCGGCGTCTTTGGGGTTACTTGGTCTATCACCAAAGGTGATATCCAGGGTGGCTTTGCGATCTCTAGTCTGTGGGTCACATTGGGTACTCTATTCTTGGGATATATTGCTGTTCGGAGCTTCTAGATATATGTATAGTATTGTTTATTCAACTGTAACGGGATAGCTAAATGTATGACAGAGTTCGAATTTATGCCACATGAGTTGGTTAGAAGGTGTGGGCCCCTTTTCTGCACCCGCTATGGGAACGCGGTGGCAAATTGAGCTTTCTCAATAACTTCTTTTGACAAAATAAGTGTATGAAACTCAAGACATCTAAGGTACGCCACTCTTCTAATAACTCCATCCTTGCTTTATTGATCAACTTAGGAAAAAGCGCAGGTATACCTTGAAAGATGAAGGGATGTATAGTTGATTATGGGTACTGCCCTACGGCCATTGTCTCTTTTGGGGCGTCAAGGGGTGCCAGGGTAAAGATGGAGCTAGTTAGGAATAGGCATAAATATATATAGGAAAGCTACCTACCTAGTATAAGGGGCGCTGCGCCCCCCGGAAAGAAGATAGAAGGGCCAGCGTTAACAGACCCATACCACCCACATGGTTACCATACAGCAGCGAAGCTTCCGCTCACAGCACCCACCCCGTGTACAACATATATCGAGAATCCCCCCCGACGAGAGGGAAGATTGAAATGCCTAAGAACGATGTTGTATTAGATAAAGGTTGTGAAACCGTATCTTCGGAGTCGCTCATATTCTAGTGCGCACCTATTAGCAGTAGCCGACCCGTTATACACCATTGCTAGTTACGATAATCGATATACGGAGACACAATAAGTAGTACCTAATAACGGTTCATGGATTTATCCGGAACGTATTCCTGCCTAACCTAGCCTAGAATACAACGCGCATGCTTATGTCAACTCAACTACCGGACGCATACTTTAGAGACCAATGGAATTTGGGGGTTGTCTGGAAACTAATGCTCGTCGTGCGAGGGCATAGCAGACAATGCAGGAAGCTGGAGCCGTCTAAGAGCCTCATCATTCCCCTATACCATTTATTGGCTCTTTATTTCCACTTGACGATAGCGTCGTTGATTCCCGGAACCTGAGCTAACAGCTGTCTAGCCCAAAGATCAGCTTGACCCTCCTTCATACCCTTGAAGAAGTCATTGAAGCGGGTGCGCTTGTACTCGGTTAGGGGGCCCTGGCGTATCTGCTCTGGGGTCGAGCCATCCCGAGCTATTCTGAACTCGATATCGGCGCTGCCTGCTTGTCTAACCGCGTAGACGCTGGTGCGTGCCATCAAGGGGTGGCTCTTCGGGGTGCCGATGTGAATGGCTTGAGCGCGGAGATGGCTGCCCGGAGGGTTGAAGAATACGAAAGACTCCGCAGGGAACTCCGATGTGTCGCCAGGCCATTTGATTTCGTTGGCTTTCCTGGCTGCGGCGGCACGCGCTTTCTCAGCTTCCATCTCTTCCTTGCGGCGCCTCGATTCAGCGTCCAGTCTATAGGTCTCGGCATAAATGAGGGCCATGCCGTGCGGTAGGGACGCAATTTCAGCCTCTGTGAGAGCGTGGGGGTCGGATTCCGATTTGTTTTCCTCACTAGTTTGCTTTACGTCGTTGGGTTCACTGGCGGATTGGGTGCAGCCGTCTACCTCAAAGCGCAATTCAGTATAAGCGCTGTCCTGGGGCTGGGACTGGGGCATAGGGTCCTCATTGGGGTTGAAAGATAGTTGACTTTCTTCTTGCTCTTGGAATAGCAGAGTTCCTTCGGTGGAAAGACTCGACGATGAATCCATGATAGACTCGTATCGCGGTTTCCTAGATTTGATGCTATTAGTTTGGGAAATATATTCATTAAGCCCATTTTAAAGCCCATCTAATGCGTCAAGACTTACTTTAGAGTACCTTCTAGGGTATCAACCGGGGAAGGTTCACGCTTTCTTGAACTGGGATGCTGCTGCAGGCTTGGATGGGCCAAAGATGGCAATTCCGGCGGTGCAACGGAAGGCAGAGTGTTTGAATTTCCAGCTTGGCCAGTGGGACTATCAGCTTCGGCAAGATTCAAGAGGTCAATAGATGATGTATCATCTGAATAATGCAAGTCGAAAGCTACCATCCCATCCTCTTGGGTCTTACCATCTGATGAATCTGCCATGCTGGGTGGCAGTATTGTGTTGAGTTCGCGTAAATCGTTGCTGGCAACTATGGTTGGTATTGGAAGCTATGAATTAAATCATAGAACCAGTGTGCTACTTTAAATAGGGTGAGTATTTACTGCCTCAGGGGAAAGTTACGGGCCCTAAAGCGGGATGTAGGTCTCGCCCTTAGGAGTGTAGTAACCTTAGTAACTTCCAAACATATTCTACGCCAGTGCAGACGAGTTCAACATGCTCTGAACTTCCATCCACCATCATTTGGACATTCACAGCCAGTCATGCATATTATGAAAACCATAAGAATGTCGTCGATCCTCTGAGAAGTATTCATATAATGGGACGATTCACGCATATTTTCCTCTATGGGTCAAAGGAGTAGGTTAATAGTCTCGAAAGACAAGGATCTGTGAGATTTTATTCTGTATTCTGGTCAACAAACCTGAACTTGAGCACTACCGACCTAGGTACTTATGGATGCGAGTTGTAATTTCCTCTCCCCATGCATGCAACATCCACGTCCGAGGCATTAATACTTTGGACTACAACGTCACCTGCTCCGAACCTCATCATCTGGGCATCAGCTCTGGATCCAGAATCGCCGAGTATTAGGCTGAGTGACCTCAGGCCGTTCTCCGGATCCGTCAAGAAAGCTAGTACATAGTCCTGCATAGTCTCTGCCACCTGTCTCTGAAATTCTGTGGCTCCACCTGTGAGGTTATAGCTTCCGAATATCATGGGTAAATCGGCTCCATGGTAGGCTCCCATCCAAGAAAATGGAGTTAAGTTTGAGTAGTTCCCGGCATATTGGTAACGATACGTAGTGAGGTTATTAAATTCTCTGACGTTTGAAGAGTTGAATGCTGGGCAAATAAAGTCGTTCAATGTTCCTTTGTCAACCTCCGTCTTATTAGGACCTTGGTTTAAGTTATCAATGGGGTAGGCAATAAGACTTGATTGCTCATTTGATGTATCGCTGATGAGTGCTGGCACTTTCGATATGAGACCTTTCTGGGCCCTTTCTGTATAGTTCTTAAATATGACTTTGTTGTCGGCAGTAGGCCGAAAGAATAAAGATGGCTTCTTCTTTTTGTCTCCGTAATGTCCAACAAAGTTGGTAATTAAATTTACTGGGACCTGTTGCATGCATTCAACCTCCGCTCTTGGGTCGTCTGGAAAATCACACCCAAGTTCCTTGGAAACATATGTAAAGTTGGTTTGTAGTGCATTATCGTCCTGTGCGAAAGTACGCATCGCTGCCCCAGACATCAAGAAAAAGCCAGCAGCCAGAGGGTCATCATGATATGCGAAGTTTAAAACGTCTGCTGATACTCCACCGGCTGAGTGACCCCATACGGTGATACGGCTCGAGTCACCACCAAAGGCTTCAATGTTCGCATACACCCATTCTAACGCAAGTCTCTGATCTAAAATACCAAGATCATTATCTTCGAGCCCGGCGGAGTTTGGAAATCCAAATATGTTAACCCTGTAATTTATGGTAACCATAATGTGCTTTTGGCTACGGTTGACCCATCCCGCCGGTATATGATAGGGGGCATCCAAGCCACCGCCCCTAAAACTACCGCCCGGCAGGAATAACCCCACAGGAAGCTTGTCTTGCGACGTAGCATTAATAGGGGTCCAAATTGCCAAGCTCAAGCAATCTTCTGCTGTGGTCTGCGCCATCTCTCCCGCATAGTGACTTTGATCACCTGTAGAGATAGAGAAGTCGGTAATATTGGCATTCCATAATGATAAGTGAGATGTCAAATATTGAGGACATGAAGGTGGAAATCTGTAAGAGTGATGATGGATCTGTGAAGGACGGAGAGGCACGGGAGGTTTCCATCGGAGTTTGCCAACAGGAGGCTCGGCATACGGGATATTTCGAAATTCTCTAACACCCGGATATTCCGAATTCTGTAGACCAGTATATATTCCGGTCAACGTCCTTACCGTGAGACTGGGATCATCATCTCGGTCACATAATCGGCTAGCCGCGAGAATCTTCACGAAAGTAGTACTAAGTAAGAATAACCGCTTCATTATCAAGATAAAATAATAAAATCCAAGACAGATCGTCGTTGTCGTGCTTCTGTGAGATGAGTTATAGCTACGTGACTCTAGAAGTAGCCGATACCTAGTATCTTCTACTCCTGATGAATATCTCTACCCAAAGGAAGGTGGTCATAATTATAAATCGATGAAATGCGAGGAGAGGTATCTAGCAGGCTACAACCATTTCATAGCACGAATCATGCCTCTGTCTAGTATCTCGGCACTTGTAAGTTCCAAAGAGCTTCCTTTCTTGTCAATAAGACCCTGCATGTGACTTCGATAAATGAAACCCTCCAAAGTTCTGGAACCTTGGGTATGTTCTGGGCCCATGCTGTAACTATAGCTCGAATAGGCTAAATACTGTCATCTCGCATCATTGGAGCGGCCCCTGATAGGACGAGACACCCAAGTTGCAGAAATCACTACTACATAGGTCAAGGCTAGCTGCCAATGCCAATGGGTAGTTTACAATATAGGGTATACCTAGTCTCATGCTTAACCGCTGAAATATCTCATGTACCAAGTATACAAATATTAGGTTACCGCTTATTGCGTTCTTGAGATGTGCTATAAGCATGTTTCTTACTAGAATGATACACAAACCATCCATACATTCCATCTCGGTTCTCTTGCGGCTCCTGTCCAATGCACCCCTCAGCAAACTGTACCTCGGCAAGCTTAGTAGCCCGGCTAGCAGCACATTAGAACGGTACGCATAGGGTTATAATACTTGCTCATATATGTCGTAGAAAATTCTGATAACCCGCTAGAAGCCATTGATGCCTTGAAAGTTAAGTACCTACCTGCCTACCTACCTAGGTACCTAATGTTCCAAGGTACCCAGCTTCAATCTTAGTCCGAGTGAAAGTATTAGTCAACCGCCTTGTCTTTATATCTATGATATTTTTCTTCTTTCGTCCGTTCTCATGTCAATAGTCACAAAGCTTCCTTAACTGTTCTTTGATACCTACCACGTAAACCTGCCCCCCTTTTGAAGGAATGAGAATCCTTCTGGGTCCACACAAAGGACTCCACATCAAAACGGCAAGTAATATGATTAACGCAAGTCTTATATAGTCTTGATCAGTCAGTAATTTCTCTGGGTATTTAAATAATATATTAAATATTCAGTCTAGATTTTGCTATCAAGGTTTGTAATGAAAGATACGGTATATAAGCTGTATGTTGTATATTTAACTACCTAACCTAGTTACTTAGTCTATCAAATAAGTTATATCTGGATTGAAGGTATATAGGTACCTATACCTGGGGTAGGTATTTTCTACAAGTAAGTACTTAGGTGGAATGTTCTGTCCGGGCTTCTCCCCCTGAAGTTCAATAAAGTACTAACCTAGGTTAATGTAATGTGTCAATAAGCGGAGACACAATGCAACTTGCTCGAGCGCAGACTTCTTTTGCTTTTTGAAGGTCAAAGATATTATGATAAGCCCGTTAGGTAATATGCGGTCAACTTTTAGCTTGAGGTACTAGTGATGTCTAAGGCGAACTAGTTTTGGCAAGTGCCGTAACCTTCACCCCTATATCGAAGATTCTCCAGGGTGACTATGCTAGTGGCGGGCACTTCACTATTCCAAAAAGCATACAATTGGGAGTTGGCATACGAGATACCTAGCTTGCGTACTAGGCAAATCACTTTCGTAATTTACTTTCAAGGCGCCTCCAGGGATTATACACCAGAGTCTTGCTTGTGTTCTTGAAGTTAACGACTACTTAACATGATAGTAAATAGTAGGTAGGTACCTACTCATGATTGAAGCTAAGAATTACTAGATTTACGATAACTTTACATTTCAGCAGACTATGACTATGGCCGGCCTAATCGGGATCATATTTACTTAAGTTAGAATCCTTTAAGATATGTCGCATACCTATGGCATTGTGGTTTATACGTAGATACGGTTGTTGGAGCTATCTTCTCAGTACTGAATCCACTTTCAAAAAAGGGCGATGCGGCTCGTATCCTCAAAGTCGTTCCGTATAGCCTAGAACCTGACGTGGGAGATGGCGTGTGTCAGACTTTTCTGTCACGCGTACGACTGGCCTAGATCTTCATACCTAAGACATATGCGAAAACTGTAGATAAAATAAGCAAATCTAGACGAATAGGTATGCCGGAGTATGTACCTAGGTATCTAGTCGAAGGACCGTATTTATATGCGATTTGCTTTTCTTGCAGCCCGTAGGTGGGTGCCGCGCGGTTAACCTAGCAGGCCGTCTCTAGCTACATGATGTGCTTTAAATATGCGAAAGCGATGCTATAACCCATACCATTACAGACCATAATAAACTCAATGAACTATAACCCTAGCTGCAGCAAGGCTACGAGCTTGACTAAGTTGTAAAGGAGATACTAAATGTTTTCGCAAGCTTGAAAGGTAGGGGTATTAGATAGTGCGGCACCAACCGCGCAAGCGGAGTAGCTAGTTGTGCAACATCGTCAGGGTAGACGATACCAGAGACACGCCATGGGTCAGTATATGGCACTTATTAGATAGTGCTTATGGCTGCACTTCCAGTGGATTTGAAAACAGACATATCATTGCGGTAAAGGCTTGCTAATGGAAGCATCCGCCTGCAATGTCTAGAATAGCTGATTGGCTCTGATGGTGCACGTGAATCTATTCAGACGTCGTATCACACCAATAAATCAAACCTTATGAGATAAGCGAGTGGTGAGGGCTTGTATTAGGGTTCACTCTGAATCTTTTAGCTTGAGGAATATATACCCGGATGTACGCGGAGGGCAGTAGAGGCGGCAAGCGCGTATAAGTGTCTGCCCTACAAGGGATGTGTAAGGGGCCTTGGATAGGTGTCTTAGATCTAAGATCTTGCTGAAAGCCATCCACAACGCCACACGCCCAGCTTCTCTTTTAAGTCGAATGTTTCAAAACGCCACTCATTAAACCCATTTCCGGTAGTGGGTATATGCAATCAATAAAAGCTCCGAAGGAATGTCGCATCGTCGTGTCGTCTGGCGGCAAAAGACTCCGTACCTCTTTGCTGAGCTCGTTATCTATGATAACTACTAGCTGGCCGCTATGGGATTCTTTAGTGCAAGAGAGTACGGAAGAGCCATACGAAAGGCGTCGCTGGGCTAGGTGTAGAGATGATAGTAGCTCGCCAGTTGCAAACAGGGATAGACCTTATTGGTAATCCTCCACCGGACGTAGTGCAGGCGTCCGTAAAAAGTATTCTCGGGCCCGGATTCTTCGTTTGTCATCGGAGTTTTTATGTGGATGCACTGGTGATATGATCAAGATATTTGAACCATGCCATCTATATGAGTATTGCCCGTATTCCGCAGGAACACAAAGGCCAAGCTTCTATTATGTCTATAAGTCATGTCTCATAAGTGCCCAACCGATCTAGCGGATATTGGATCTATTACAAAAGAAAATCATCAAATCTCCCCAAAGGCTACTCGTACACGTAGCATCGTCCGAGTTCCGTTGCCGGCATCCCTTCCTTGGTCTTGGGGTTCCAGCCCAGGCCCATGTCCATTTTATCCTCTATCGTTGCCAGACTTCGTGGTACGTCCGGCGCGTCGTCGAGAGCTAGACCTAGGAATGTCCTATTCCCGTCGATCGCGTATGTCCTTTCTTGTAGGTCTTGGCCCTGCCATATAGCCCACAGGCGGTCGATCTGCGCGTGTAGAAGATAGAAGACCGGATCATTGGGCGTGCTGAACGGATCTGCTGCTTCGCGCCCTACGAATATGTGTGAATTCAGATGCCATAGGTCCTCTATATTGTTCCGAAGCTCTTTAATGTCCTTGGATGCCACGATGGTTGTCGCGTTGGCCCATGTGAGCACACCTTTACTTGCAGGGTCATAGAAATCCCGGGACAAACATCGCTTATTAGGTTGATAGCCGTACTTGTTGGCCATGTCGATAACTTCCTTCGCCACGGGGCCCAAGCTGATCGTGAACTCCTTAAAGGGACCATCCGTGACGCAGCCACCTCCCGTGCCGGCGGGTATTGGCAGTGAGAAATTAGCAATAACTAACCCAGGAAGAGTAACTTTCCGGGCCTCATGGAACACCGCGGCCCCGTTACCACCAAACGATGTCATGGAACCATCAAAGACCTTAGACTTAGTTTGGTCTTCCGAGAACCGGGGTATATCCCAATACGGTAGATGCCCCTTATACCCGCACTCGTTGCGCAGTGCTTGCTCCATTTGCCAGAGGAACAGACGATGCCACGGCAGGAGGTAGCCCTGGGGTAATCAGTAGGTAGATACATTAGAATGAATTATCGGGTAGAAATGCTCACTGATTGGTGGATTATGTTAGTCTGGTTAATATGGATGTAAGTGAAGTCATCTAGTCGGTTGACGGCGCCAGGCGCTAGACTCGTGTCCATCGTCGGTGGTTTAGCCGCCAGACATTTTACTGCGCGCAGATAATCTGCTCTTGTCGCCTCATCGAGGTTATCCCTATGCTTCTGTTTAGATTTATAATTGAAGACAGAAGCTTCATCTTGGCGAGCAGTTGTGCTTCCTTACCATGACTTGCGAACGGAAATGCTTCTCCTCGTACAACCGCGGGGTCCCAGGGATGCCCTGATATTTCTATGATATGTGTCTTCGAACCTCTTGAACTCATGAGACATCGGTATCCCGCCGGCAAGGTCCGGGCCATGTCCATGTCGAACAGGTCCTGCAAGCACGGACTGACTTGCCAGGGCAACGAAGACCCCTATTGTGATCAAGTTTCCAAGTAGGTGCATCGTCTGCGAGGATCCGATGTTAGTAAGGTCGTGGACTTTCTGTCAATCCTAGGGAGACGATAACCTGTCGATCGTGCTATGACTGTCTAATTAAAAGAGACGATAACTCCTTGCGTTGCACTAAGACAACGAGCTGCGGTACGGGTAAGGTGTCAGACCTACCCGTTATATAAGGAATAGTTGATCAGCCCAACATTCCTGCTGAGGATCGCTGTCGTGCAACAACCGGTATACCTACGAGCCTCATTTTCTTTTTAAGATATCGTGCGCTTATGGTGTTTCTAAGTAAACCGCATGTCATGTAACAGTTATCTAGCTGTGCCGCGGTATTCGGGACCGACGGGTGTCGGAACCAGATATGACTTTTCCAGTCGACTCACAAGTAGGTAAGAGGATCGATCGTATTTTAATCGATAGTGTGGCGTCTATTTCGGGGATGTCGCCCAAGAGATCCTCCTGACTCTATGTAGGTATCTAACTAATGCATGATGCATCTTCACATGTGCATATGAATACTTCCTATGCATGACGATAACCTACACCGAATGTCCTTCAACATCCTTACTAGCTCATTCGTGTTCCTAGACGTATCCACTGCTGAGCATGGAGCGGCATCGAAGGGCATCGAGGTCGTCCAGAAGTTTCGAGCCTGATCTTGTTACTTGATAAATAAGGAATGATGACTTCATTGTGGAATATAGGGAGTGAAGGCGTAAAATAGATAAGTAATCTACGAATGGGCAATAGACGAAGACATGGGCTGATTACTTGGTAATACTAATTCAACATGTCAGTCTATTCAATCTCGAATCATTGTACGTGTCTCACCATAACGAGCAATGATATTCCGCGAATTTCCCTTTCGCGCCTGGCCTGGCATCACGTTTCGGGTAGCCGTTCAGGCATTAACCCAATCAGAGAATCTTCGATGGAATATCACTAGTTGGGTTCAGTTGGATTCAGTTGGGTTTAGCTGGGGTTGTTATGTTTATCGAAGCTTAAGTCTCATGCCTCTTAACGCCTCAAGCACCTAATGTCATTGTCAAGGCCGATAGTTGTTTGCTTGCCTGTTGACCTAATTAAAAGTTAGGCTCAGTGTGAATACCAAGTACATCCAAAAAGCCACGAACAGAATGATCTTTAGCATGACGAAGCTATCGCGGGATCGATTCCCGCTTGCTTGAACAGCCACGTGGTTAGCTTGGAATCAAGAAACTTACCTTAAATAGCAATGATCTCAAAGAGGTTATGATCCTTCCGGAGTTAAAAATATTCTTTCCGTCTATCATGACTTTTTATATCTTTCAAACAGGCAGGATTTCTGCTACGTTAACCTAATCTTCCTTCCCCATATTTGGCTTCTCAGCCATCGGGCAAGGATCAAGTCGTATGAGAATCTCCAAGTCGCACCACGATAAAGATCAACTTGAAATTTGAACGTGGGGCATCTTGAATTACGCGTTCCATCGCACTGCAGCCGTTAGATTGACAAGAAGTTCCAGACCCTTCGTATCAATAAAGCTGCCAAACTGCGAACATTCACGTTAGCTCTCGATAATACTAAATTATAGGGGGTGCATTCTCAAGGTACGTTACTCGCATACCATGCCCATGATCTTAATGAATATTATCCAATGTGTCGCTAATAATAGTACTAAGACGGCATTTGAAAAAGGCTCTTCGAGATAGGCGTAAGTTAATCTCTAGCCTTAAACTCTAGCCTTAAACTTCAAATTGCATCGTATCAATATCACTGCCACCTTCGGGATTCCAGCTAGTCTGATCACAGGACGAATGGTCGTGAGCAGGATTTCTACCGCTTATCAGCGGGGTCGTAATCCGTTCCGGCCATGACCACAATCGTAGCTGAGATGCCAGTGAAAGGATAACGTACCTAATGCTGTGATTTTAACTTGCAGGTTATGGCTGATCTGGTACGACAGTCGGTCATATCGGACTATGAAGACTTCCTCATTCGCTTAGACTGGCCTTCCCCTTTACGAGCACGGGGTAGAATATCTACCTATCATTTCAATTTTAGAAGTTTGCAGCTGGTGCAGCTTTCAACGAGCCGGGATTCCCATCTCATATCCTCAGAATTGTACTCGCTGACCTGGCGTATGACAAAGCGTCCCTGGAAATCACCCGGTCCTGGCAAACGCAATATGCCCAACCTGGAATGAGGACGCGGAAAGCGTCGCAAACAACCCCCATGACTCTTCACCATCTATGTATGTTGGGCCCCAAGTGGTCGCAGCTGGTCACTCAAGAAAACTGACTAATTGGCTATTGCAAAGGCAACACTATATGACCAGTCGCATGATTATCGACGTATGAGCGCGTCTAGCGCAGAGGATCAAGTTTAGGCGGGCTCGTATCACTTCGCATAACACTGCTTTGCTTGCCTTCGCAGGTTCCGATATCTTTAAGTCATGTCTACGTTAGGTACCTAGGTTAGGTACCTAAGGTAGCATCTCCGCCGAAGACAAAATTTAAACGGTCGCGTCATAGACACAGTATTGATTCTTGCTCCTCCACTAACCCTTCACGAGGGGACGTCTTTCAATAAAGACGGAGATCTTGGTTGAACCATAGGGCCCTATTCGTTCCACTTCTTCCCATTGCTTCATCGGGCCGATCCGACTTTATCCCTTGCTAAAAATGTATTATTACCTAGGGGTTTCAGCTTGCGAGTCGGGGAGAATCTCGTATGCAGAAATGGCGTATATAATGGAATGGCATCGCCATAGAGCGGTAGAGGGTACGTATCGAAAGTAGTTCGACGGAGTTGAAAGAACCTAGGGTGTCGACTTTGTAGTTTCGTGTGATTTGGACGGTCGCGATTCAATGGGAAGATGTATTGAAAGATGGAATAGAGAATCTTTTTTATTAAAAAACTTTAAAGATAGCAAAGTGTCAGAATAGACGCACTAAATTAATCCACGTGTAATTCCATTACTTGTACATAGGTTACCTAAGCATAAGCATGTCTTGAATTACAAATGTCTCAAAGTACCTAAGGAAGTGGGCGTATGTCTTATGTACCACACTGTGCCACAAATAGCTCCCTGTTCGGTATGTGATAGGCCGAAGCTTATGATCCTGACGTGGCTGCGTGGGTGGCTTACGTCGGAGAGATACATAGGTACCTAACCTAGATAATGGAACTGTCTTGTAGTCTTACTTAATTTACCTTCATCATCACCCAGCCTAAGGTATACAAATCAAATCCGCGAACGATCCAAGAGATCTGTTCGATCCCCGAAATGAGGGTATCAACGCCCGATGATGACGAGAACGGCGCTACCGAGCGTACTCCTCTTGTGGGGACTTCGGGGATTTCAACGATTCAGGGGACACCTGGGTTAGCTTCCGCCCCGGCTTGGAAGCCCGGCCGATCGAGGTCACCCACGCTTGCATCTTCTATCTCTAGTACCGAAAATACTGTATCATGGATACACAGCCCTAATTTCATCCTGAGCCTATGCTACTTGATCGTCCTCACCGGTTCTCTTGCTGGTGGCTTCCAGCAGATTCCCATGACGAGGATATATGAAGATATTCTCTGCCACGAATATTACGGCCAGCCACCAACTTTAGACGACCCGATTGATGAGGTGCTCTGCAAGAAGAATGCTATACAGTCCGAGTTGGCATATCTGTTTGCAATTTTAGAGGCTCTTAACTCTGGTATCGGTTGTCTTGTTGCCCTTCTTTGGGGGATTGTTGCCGATCGCATCGGCCGCAAACCGGTATATGCTACCGCCACAATAGGCATGATGTTCCATGTTCTATTTATCATGATTGTAGGCTGGTTCCCAGACACATTTCCGGTTCGATGGATTTGGATGTCATCTATAGCACATCTTTCTGGAGGTCCACCAGTTATCGGCGCTTGCACGTATAGCATGGTAAGCGACATAATTCCCGAATCCAGTAGGTAAGTCAGCAATCCAACCAGCCGGCTTCCAATCTTCTGTCGCTTTGCTTATAACTTCTAGGTCAATTGCATTCATGAAGATCCATGTTGCAAGCCTTGCAGGCAACTTAATCTCGCCAGCACTGGCATCCGCTATGATGTCCATGACAGGTCCATGGCCCGCCATGTGGCTCACTATCATGCTGTGGGCTCTAACCGCTACTCTAATTGCCATTCTCCCAGAAACATTCCGCCGACTGGTATCCTCAGATGTCACCGAACCTTCACTAACATTCAAAACGCGCGCACTACGATGCTTCAGCCAGTTAAAGGACTCCTTATCTATCGTTCGAACAGGTTCTGTTACTCTCATTCTTTGCATATGCCTCTTGTCGATGCCCGTCGTGATGTGTACACTCCAGTTCATGGTCCAGTATATTTCGAAACACTATCATATCCCATTGGCTAAAACCGGATATATTCAATCAGTCTTCGGCATCGCTCATATAGTCGTTGTTCTATTCATCGTCCCAGGCTTATCTAAATTGGTCGTTCGACCATCAACACCAAAACTCTTTCGTGTAGCAAACAGGAAAGACCGTGACTTAATACTGGCACGATGGTCTTATGTGGTCTACGCTATAGGTAGTTTCATTCTTGGTGTATCTCCGACATTGCCCTTGTTCGTAACCGGCCTTGTTGTCATGTCTCTTGGTTCCGGATCGGCGAGTTTCATCAAAAGTATTGCGACCTCTCATATCGACGTGGAGCATCGCTCTAGGTTATTTAGCATTATGGCACTCTTAGATGTAGGGAGCAATATCTGGGCAACGCCTGCCTTGGCAGGCCTTTTTACGCTGGGTATGCGATTAGATGGGGTTTGGATTGGGTTACCATACCTTGGAGTATCGATATCATGTATTATGATGTTAACCCTAGCTCTGTTCGTGCGGACGCCGGCGACCGATCGTGACGATAAACCGTCACCGGAGCCTAGATCTATCATAGGGGACGCCACGTGAGATATTGTTAGTGGCGTAATATTTAACTATATTTTATACATTTTCACCATGATTCTAACGCCATAGGCTATTCCCTAAACCTCTACTCAGGATAGACGGAAATCGCGATGTTAATAACGCTTAGTGATATGATTTTACGATTATGCTAAGCAATGCTACCGTAGGTACGTTTTATCCCATACGACCTGGAGCCTAATCCGGTACCCCCTTGGTGTTAGCTTCTTCAACCACAGTGCTCTAAGATGCCGAATAGAAAGTATTCACTTGTCGCTGTATCTTTATAAGCTGTATTATCGGACAATTGTTTTGAGATGCGCACTGCCGACTGGTTCCATGCTACGGCTTAGGTCAGGAACTGGAATGAACTGACCTAATTGAATATCCTGTGCTTCATAAACACGGCCATTCCTGTTGCATGTATATCATATAATGCCAAATGGCAGAGTCTTCGTCTGCCTCCAAAGATTGTAAGTGCTAGAAATGAAACAGTAAGGTAAGGTCCCGATGGTACTCTGCTTTGGAGTTTCGGGAAGAGTATTCAGGATTGGCGACTGCCGAGCCACGGGGTACAGAGTTTGGAATCATATTGTTAAATGCGACATTTAAGGCTAAATGATAGTAAAGTAAACAGACTCGTATAATTACCTAGGTCCCTATCGTGATACCTCAAGAGGCATGTACTCTGACATGCTCTAAACTAGCCTGCGTATATTGAGGATAGTGCGAACTTCTTTTGATCAAAGGAATCAAATACAAGTTGTCTAAAATTTTATGTAAAACCAATAAATAACGTTTCAGATATAAACCCCATTTATTGAAGTAGTTCTGGGACCGAAGAGAGGAGATTGAAAAATATGCAGAAATAGCCAGTCATTAGGTAGAGGCTATCGTGCTCATCGCCAATTTAAAAGTGTCTCATAGTGATGAAGGAAGTAATAAAAGCCATACACACTTTACGAGTGTCCTCCCAAGTGCCTGGGAATATTCTGCGCCTGTTTGGACAGGCACAGGCTTCACGTGTAAAAAAAACGGATGCAGGTGGTTCCTCAGTTAGATCCGGTAGTCAATTTAGTCAATCGACTTTCTGTGCTTAAAGTAGAAGAGCTATAGGAGCGACAACCGGATTTCGAGCTAGGCCACTCAGCCAAACTAGATGGTAATGATTATAAGCTGACAGACGTCGCTCGTGCCACGCTTCTAGAGAGCGAAGGAGATATTGGGGATTTTTTCTTTGCCATCTTCGCTCCTATGCTATAATTCGACGATGTGCGTTCTTGTATCAGACGGAGCTGGAAAACATACAGATAGGGGGTGGCAGAGTCCATTATACCCTTTCTTATCACAAAAGCGATTACGTATTAAGCTTCTTCGAAGAGCAGAGCATGAACTAGATATTATGATAGAAAGGTCGGAAAAATATCCTTTCTCATCGCACCCTGTCTAGAATGTTCCCGACATCTTCATCTACGCCACACATAAGGAGGGTATGGTTAGCAAAGGACAAGATCCGGTTAGTTTGCCGGAATCATCGTCACGATATCATATTATAGATTATAATTACGAGGAGCTTTGTTTGTCGGATATATATTCTGCCCCCAAGCACTCCTTTTACGGATCTAAATCTCGGAGTGGGCGATATATGGTTCCTGGAGCCGTGACCCTTGCTAAGGTGGATGTTACGATCTAGTAAGGACATCAAGCCACAACCTACCTAAATCTTAGAACGATCTCAGTTTTATCTATGCGTAGACGACCTTGGACATAGCTAATAGGATGGGCAAAGGTATCCGCCTCGATATTTACAAATCGCTTGCTTATATCCCTGGCTCTAGTATGCACAGTCTATAATGTAAGTGGCTTATGCCAATATTAAAGTCATAATATTAATTGAACAACGAACAGTTTATGAATACATGTGCCTACATAAGATAGTTACCTAGGCAGGTGCCTACCTAATTCATGAATGTATAAAATTTCTTCTAAAATTCCACTACCCTGTAGTGGGTTGGTTACTAGGTCTTCACTTTCTAAATCTTCTTCTAGACTAACTCCGCTCTAATAGACAACCTACCTAGTTTTACTTTACCTACAGGAAATGTTATGGAGTTATATATGAATATTAATTATGGCTCCAGCCATATATAACCCCAGTAAAGCAAGAAAGCTCATGGAATTTTGAATAGTCTTATATCAGTATGTGGAGCCTACCTGTAGCTCAAGCATTTTATTTATTTCTCTATTGTCTTATTATGTGGAGTCTATCAAGACTCTCGAATGAGGATCAAGTCTACACCGAGGCGACCCAACCCATCATCGTCACACGACACAACGGGTCCGAGGGCATGGGAGGTAACCAATGGACCTCACCTTAACCAATCACGCATACATCTCGTAGAGGATCAGGGCACTTGGATACTGTTCCTGACTAGCTAGATTGTCGGGACCGGCGCTGACACGCGAATATGAGTCAAATGCCATGCTTCAAGATGGCCATCTGTGAGTTTCGGATGAAGGCGACTATGATCGAGCTGAAACTTGGATACCAATGAGAAACTGCATTTTGACTTGGGCTGCCTCATTTCTTTAGCAATTGTCTAATCACGTTTCTCTTTCCCATGTAAAGCACTAAGTGTATGAACACATGCTCAAGGCGTACTAGAAGCTACCAATGTCCCAGAAATATCCTTCTGCATCAATCGAAGCCGCAGTTATTCCATATGCTTTCACTCTTTACACTGAGCTTATGAAATGTTAAGGGTCGTATAATATCTTCAATAATGGCTATTTAGTCATAAGCTTCATGAGCTTCGAAACTGTTAGATAGATGATGACCATGCTCTTCTCTTAGAGCCAATGGGGTATAATGTCCCACTATTCGCAATTGAATCCGGAGCAAGTCTCACTTGCTCTCCCACGGCCTCAGTTTTCCGCTAAGGCGAAATACCCGCCAGCATTCGTCAATCTTTTTGCGCTCAGCCTCTGCAAACGTTTCAAAAGAGTTAGGTTGTATTGACGTGGATAGAAGACATGAACGGAATGCTTGGCATGCAATGTATAGCCGAGCTATAAGTGGAAACGCTGCTTTATCAATGTAAACATTGGCAGCCAGACTTTTAAAGCTCACGGGACCTTATCCTTGTGTTGGGCGTCAAAAGGCCATTGGATTACCTTCTTCCAACGAGGCAACCAGTAAAAAAGGCATAAGACATTTCTTGATGAAGTCATAGCTTCCTTTCGGCATGGGTAAGGATTTGTACCTGCGTGACTCGCGATGGCTGTGCGGGAAGAGTTGAGGCGATCAATGAGAAGCACAGTAAAAGTGGCATAACTTTTTTGTTCGTGGCCACGTATATGCAGGTTAGTTATGCCGAAGGGCGAGCGGCTATTTGATTGGCTACCATGGCTACCGTGGCATCGTTGGTGTCTTATTCGGTTACCTATCAGCCCTACGTTAGAGAGATGAAATTCGGGATGTGGTGCCAAACAATGCCTAACAACAAGTGAAGAATGCTATTTTTCCCTTTTTCCTTTTTTGCCCTTCCAATCATTTTATTCAATGCTCTTTATGCAAATAGTGGCATAACACGTAACACATAACACACATAACACACATAACACGACTGGGCAAAGCGTCAGAGCCCAAGTCATTTACAGTAGGTAGCCCGCTAGATGACGTGGGCATAACCACGTAGTGCGTCCGTAGTGCATCTATATTGCATCCATATTGCATCCCATATTGCATTCATGTGAATTTATTAGGGCTTATCTACCGGAGCCGGGAGTACCTATAGGTAGGTGTGCAGACCTCCAAGCCAAGATGTCTCCAACAGTCCGAACACAACCTACTCCGGGCATTATGTCCCTCATAACACCCGCCATCTTTTTCCTTGCAGCTCTGTCTGGAAGCTATCTATTTTCCTTCAGAGCCCGTCGCTCAAGAGCTCATGGCCTGACCCGTGATCTAATGTCAAGCTCTCGATCCCGAGGGTTTGATGACTATGATTCCGCAGACGAGGATTTCGCTGCAGACGCGCAGTCGCGAAATCTCATCTACGACTCTGGAGAGGAAGACGACTATCTCATGGTATTTGACAAGCCTCAATTCCGAACACAGTTTGGAGTAGGACCTGGCGCTGCCGTGCGCGGATACCCCAGCTACGGCGGAATCTACGTGCTCCATTGCACCGCCGTCGAACTCGACTTTTTAAATCTAGACCGATTCCACATCGCTATGAGGTCTCTAGATCAGACAGACGAAGATACCCACTGCGGCAACATGCGCAAGCTCGGAGCTACCTGGTGGGAGAGCGAAGATGCCTACAGGAGGAATTTCATGAGCCCAGATAGATACAATCAACCGGTCGTCTACGTCGGCTGGCCCGCAAGTGGTGGTGTCTGGGTTCTGAGAACAACACACGGAGACGCGTCGTCGAGAGGTATCGGCAGAATCAACAACACTTACAACATGGAGGAACGTTGCCGTTTAATCAGGCAACTGGGCGGATCCTACTACGAGCATCCGGAAGACGGCGTGAACCTTGTGTTCTAAGCAACATCCGGATGCGATGGGAGGAAAAGGCTCGGGTTATACAGGGAGATTAACTACGGCCAATCTCAACGGCCACTATCCTCCACACCGCCTCGTCGGATCGCATCACTCTATAAGTGACTACTACGCCGATGCATCATTTTTAACACCAAAATAGTTATCACCCTCACTCTCTGGATACCCCTTTTCTTCCTTGGCCACGGCCTTTCTTCCCATCAGTTCAAAAATACTCATACACAAAAAAAACAACACATCGACTTCTACCTCCGGGCTTACCCGCAAACGTGTCTACTAGAGATCACGGCGAACGCTCGGAACGGATATTCGAAAACACCAAGACGCTCCTTAGCTCAGGCACGGCAATCTTGCCGTAGATTGACTCTCGCATAGCCGAATCACTGTCACAGCTCCAGAAATGTCGAGATAATGACGGTGGCGCAGGCGGGGTCGAAGCGAGTTCAAGGCGACGCTCGGACCGTCCCACATTTTGGAACGAGGACCAACCTGGAATGGTACGAGCGTTGGCATGAGGGGCAATGGGGGGCGTGGGGCGTCAAATGCTCTTTTTCTATGTAACATTTATCATCTATTAGATATATTGCCGTTAGTCGGCTTCGGATTTTGATATCAAAGCACCCGCAGGATGCGGGATCAGGGAAACGGATTAAAAAAACCATCTAGTATAAGACCGTCTAGTATGGAGGATTGTATAATTATTCGATAGCTAAGCAGCTTGGAAAGTTGAAAACTACCTCATTATTGCTTGCAGTGTGTATCTCTCTTAAAGTATCAAGCTGTGATAGTATCTCCTGGTTAATATTGTCTTTATTCAAACACTACCAATATTTTATTACGCTAAATATTCTGTTGGGCCCTCCCCTATAATTCTATCTTGTTGGTCTTGTATACCGTCTAAATATAAGTAAATCTTAACAGTAACTTGCTAAACCCGACAGTTCGCACCTGTTATGCTAGCGATCCTGAATTCTACAGTTATAAAGAAAGTAAAGGCCAAAAAATTAACAGTTACAGATATTCCTCCAATCAAGACGCCGATTCGGGACGAATGGGTAAACATTACACTCCTTGACTTTTCAAGAAATTGAATATCGTTTTAAACGCCTCTGGGGCGACCTTGTGTAGGTTCAGGTTATGTCTGTGAGCCAGTGTCAGCATATATATTCATTCAACCCTCAGAAGCTACAGAACTTACCCCGCAGGTAGATTGTCAATAGTCTTCACGACCTTAGCGCCAGCGAAGTCGTCCTTGAGGCCATCTAGGAGGCCGACACAGTTACCACCACAGCCTGATAGATCGAATTGCCCTTGGATGGCGAGGACCGGGGCCGTAACCCCTGCGAAGTCAAGGGGACTGCTCGCGATAAGGGATGGTAACTCGCCCACGGCAAATGGCTCACTACCCTTGAAATAAGACCACTCGGCGACCCGCCGCTCGAAATCATTTTTCTCTCCAAAGTATGAATACGTCTCAGAAAAGAGGTCTGCCGATGTAAGATATCCCGAGTCCAAAGTGCCCCAGCGAATGGGGTTTTGAATCCGTGCGACTCTAAAGCCGGACCCAGCGAGAAAGGGGCCAAAATACTTAAAGCCACCTGCGAAACCGGTAAGGACGATGGCGTCAACGGCGGTCTTTTTGCTAGCTGCGGATGCAACTGTCAGATATGCCCCGTAACTATGGCCTACGAGTGCTACTTTCGTGGCATTCGTGGCATATCGCGCATAGTCTACCAGTGAGTCAAGCACAACCGCTTCTACTTGGAATTGGGCATCCGAGAGTGCATCCACCCTAATATAAGGAATATAAGTCAGTAAAAGCCGTGACCAATACTCGTAATGCTATAGACCGTGCTTACTTGGAGGATGACCCTACACCGATACGGTCATAATTGAGGACAGAATACCCAGCAGCAATGGCAGCCTTAACGAAATTGTATTTATCGGATGCCCCAAACGTTGGCTGCCAATACCTATAGTAGTGTTAGCACTTCTACGTATCATCCCGTAATTCCAACATCAGACGAAATGAGACATACAGCTTAGATTCCAGAATACCGTGAGTCAGGACCAACGTAGGGCCTCCTCTTCCACATAATGTTGCCCCAATCTTGAACTTGCTTTCTACAGGCTCGGATGTCTTGCCGGAAATCGGTAACGGATCCGTGTCTTCACTAAAGTCCCGCCTCGTAAGAGCCAGTGTCAAGGCAATTGCATCCCAGTTGTCGTTGACCGTTGCGTTGACAATGAAACGCGGAACACTGACGGTAACAGGTATTGAGAGCTCTCTACATCCTAGTTGCGGATACTGTGGCACGGCGGAAGCCGTTGCTGCGAGCATGAGGGCCGGCACAACGTATGAGAGCATATTGAATATTGTAGACAAGTACCGGCTAGAGATGAGAGGGTGAGGATGAGGATGAGGATGAGGATGAAGAGTATTGAGGCCCAAAGGTTGCTAATATACCCAGCTATATATGTACCTATCCTTGAGTGGCCATCTTTAACATCTTGATAGAAGAACTCAATAGGTGAGCATCAATAGTCTTGATACAAGGATTGATCGACCATGGGTAGAAACTAGGCCTGCTAGTCAAGATCAATATCCACATGTTGCTGACGTATATTCGATGAAGAGCTGAAGCTGTCCTTGCTCAATGAATTTCGAACGTGCTACATTCGGGTTGGGCACGTATTTGATGCCAAAGACCGTACGTCATCTCGCAAGAGGCTTCGCCCTTGGAATATTGGGACTCCGCCACGATGTGGTTTCTTTCTAAGGTCTATTTCCTCGAAATCACAAGGTCAAACCCACAAAGGGGCATCTATATCTAATAACTAAGCCACTCGATATGTTTCCATATGTGCGTATTGCTCTTAGAATATAGCGAAATAGCTAATCAAGACACGGACGTGTGGATATGTACTTAGTCAGATTTAGTGTTCGTAGAGTCTGGTTCCTTGCACAAGTGCTTATCTTAGTGAGATGAAATATGCTGGATGAAAATACCATTTTCCTAATTGGGATAAACTCACTTCGTTCATCCACTCCAGATGTGACCCGAACCCCGCCATCTCGGAGAGCACTCAAGATAGAATTGTATCCGAGAGGAAGAGATCGTCCCTTTACTATGATTCCAAATCGGACTGGGGCCATGGCGGGTTGGGCTTACATGATTTAGGGATAATTATTTTCCAACGTCTTTGATTCGCCTGTTATAACGACATGATCGTGATTAGAGCTCTTTGCCAAGAATCTGCACTTAATAGAGTGCTTAGTAAAAGGCTTATGTGATGTAGTTTATTTTAAAAACATCACTGGTTGCTACTTTAATATAGCGTAGGAAAGGTGGTAGAAATTCCCCTAGAGTTTTACAATGTCCTTAATAGATGCCCAACTCATAATACACAATCTGTAGGAGACCTAAATGTGAAACCACGAGATGATTAGTATCCTTATTCCCCACCCCTCATGGCACCTCATCAACTTAACCCTCTAGCTCGGCTCGAAAATCAGAGTCTCCCCCTATAGATAGCTTCCCGAACGAGTCGACGCTAGGAGCAGGACTCGGGATCGATTCGGTCAGAGATGGTCGAGGGTTAGAAATTATGCTCGTCGTAATCGACGATCGTTTTTCTATGGCGGATGAAAACGCCCTGGATGGTGAGACGCCTAGGTAAAGTCGCGTATCAGCTATCGATAGTTTCACTCCTTATCCTCATCTTCCTCAGTCAGTTAGTTAAACACTTACTCGCCTGATACATGAGCCCGCTGCCATCTTCGCCCATGAGCTTTCGTGGGAAGCCACTGATGGGTAAGACTACTACCCCACTATGATAAGGACGAGTCTGCAAGCAGAGGGATATTTTGACCTGTGCATCCTCTGTTATGGTACTTATTCGGAGAGGGTTTAGCTGGAAACCACCCTGTAAGTGCATATCTTGTAGCACAGAGTTTGTGAGCACGATCTGTCGCGGGGGCCAAGACGCGCCTTCATCTAGTATCTCAAGGAGGAAGTATGGCTCAAAGTCGCCGTCCAACCGAGATATAAGAAACCATCCCAAAGCCTTCAGCTCGTGCGAGGAAAGCCTAAATCTGCAAAAGATAGAACCTAAGGTAAGGCTGTTACTTAAAAGCTCAGTTATGAGGGGGGAGTTCTTAGGTGCATTAAGGGAAAGGAAAGCTTACCTGTGCAAGTATATCCAGAAGCAGTCTGTTTTACACTACTGGCGTCCTTTTCGAAGAAAAAAGTACTTGCGACTAGCCTATGTGCAGCTTCGACAATATCTTGGTGGTTTTGCCGTAGTACCTCAGCGGTCTCTTGCTCCACGGAACTTATCTTCTGTAACTCGTCGAATTTTGGTAACTTAGTCAAGAGCTCGGGGCAGATGCGCATATAGCGTTGTCGAGTTGACTCTTCCTTCATCGCACTGCTAGACATGAAGCGATTCCAAATCCTGTCACATTGCCGCTGATTATTTAACTTGTCTGTCTGGTTTGGGACGGGGTTGTTGAAGGAAACCAGCATCGGCGTCTTCGGGTCACGGACGACATACCCGCTTGCTTCGTTTTCTAGACTTGTATTGTCGAAAGGCAGCAATGTTGCCGAGGCCTTGCGCTTATAATTTCCGGCCCCTCCCCGGCCTTGTCTGATAACAGCACTCGTACCAAGACCTGCAGTTGTCACGGTCTCATTAGTCATAGACCGCGATGACTGGAATGCGTTTGGGTCGTCTGTATTACGATCGCCTACATTACGACCCGCGCCGATAGAAAGCATCAGGTCTGGTGGGCGGTCTGCGACATCGGCCCATATCGACTTGGCCTCATAATGAGCAACCAGCACTGGGCATGAGTAATGGAGATCGTTGTTGGCATATTCCTGACTGGTTTCGGGTTTGAGAAACGGTTTAAAGAAAGGGGGCGTCGCAGATGTCGCGCGGGCGCTATCCCAACGATTTAGTTAGCTTGATATTCGCTGTTAAATCATAAGTTGCAGGGAGTAAGGGGCTTACGCTTCCCACATGCGCATTTCCTTTGATGGCCTATCTGATCGATCAAACCTATACGGAAGTCCTGATGTTTTTATTAGAAAAACTTCCAAGGATGTGTCAGGGCGCACTCACGCTTTTCAGGTAGGTCCGGGCGATTGTAATTGGCGAAGACAACAGCTTGTCGCTCAACGCCCGCCGAAGCAGTGACAGCAACCTTTGTTGAAGTTGTGACGAGAGACCTATGGGTTGCGGTACCAAAGAAAGGTTCATCGGATAACTGTTTTCTCAGTGCCTTCGTAAAAGGTTGCGTCTTGTATAGACTACCATGATATATATTTGATAGTGTACCGAAAAGGGGCATGCTCGTCATCTCTCGAGGTACGAAAGCCTCCTTGCATAGATCCTTGAATTTCTGTATTGTTGCGTTGACGGACCATTTTTTGACTCCTAATCCAATTGCAATGACACCCCCAGAACTTGACCTAGTTAGCGAGATCCCCAAGTGAAGAATATTCCGAAAACTTACTTAGTCCCAACAATCAAGTCGAAGAATAATTGAATAGGTAAGTCCGGGCCCAAAACTTTTTCTATCTCGGCGAGAACCTGTAACAGTATAATGCCCCTCACGCCACCACTATAGTCATCTAGTTAGCATATATCCTTGCTGTGACGTGGATCGCGTACCCATCGAGACAAAGCACTCGGGCACCTGCATAACGCGGTTTCGTCACAATGACCCAAGGTGGATTAGCAATAATATCCCGTACATGTAGAGGGCATCGGCTGATCTCAATAGTGGTCCTCGATGTTCTGGTCCCGTATATTTGGGCGCAGGGAAGGCAAAGAACATGACCACATGGCAGTGCGCACTCTGGTAATTCTCTCAAGCAGCAAAGGCAGAAGGAATAGCTAATAAAGTCTGTCGCCGCACCTAGTACGTTAGAGTAGAGCTCGTTCAAACGCTCCTGGTGAATGAGAGCAGCGATCTGAAGCTCGCTCTTATCTGGGAATTCCTGCCCAAGCTTGAAGCTGGAGGCTTGAACCTGTGCCAGGCTTGCTTTTAGTAGTTCTTCCCAGACTCCTTGAAACACATCAATATCAAAGCTAGATTCGTAGTCGCCGTTGCCGATGATCTTTCCTTGCTTGTTCTGATGCCCTTTGAGATTATGGCCCGATCTAACATTATAGCATCGACCAAGATCTCCGCTAAAAGACGGGTTCGTGAAGCTGCATGGGCAGTACATATCGGCAAATGTCTGTAGCGCACCAGCGCAAGGCTTGGAATAACGGTCATCTAGGAGACGGCTTGCGGTGCCTACCACATAGTAATTAGCCATATTGCGTTGAACTAACCCAGGCGGATCTATGCTCACCTGGTAAATTCTGACGAACAGCGTCGAGCATCACGCACGATGCTATCATTGGCCCCATTGCCCGAAAGATCTGTTCGGTATCGCAGCTAAGAATCAAATTACCAGATTCCCGTTTGATCGCTAACGCTAGGTTCAATATGTTGCCCTCAAAGTTTCTGGAGATCGGGCTATGCCGAAGGGTCTCCTTCACGAAATCAAACGGCATATTGAGATCTCTCGTAAAATGATCGTATGCTGCTTGAAGGTAGAACTGAAGCTTCTCTGTATTAGCTAGCATGCGCACTTCTCTTTTCCTTAGGTATGAAGCCTTGCAACGGTCTTTCAGTAAGCTAGAAAGCTTGCTAACTTGTTCGTCTATCAACACTGAATAACCTTATGTTAGCGATGGCCAACTAATTGATATGCTAGGGGTAAAGCCCAGGATACCAAAAGCTTCGCCTAGGAGGTAGCCCAAGATGTAGTTTTTAGGGGTAAGAGATGAAAGAAATTGGCCGAAGTAAAATAGCATACTATACGACCCCTTATATGGGATTCTGATGACATTTATAGAAGCATAATAGCACTCCAGAAGCTCCTTGGTGCTCCTTATGAGCTTCCCGCGCCTTCGCCATGTTTGCACCTATTGAATATCAGCACCACGTAAAATTCACTCATATTTTCTTTGACAATTAGTAAAAGAAAAAAATGCGACGAGTGTAAAACTGGGAGATACTGAAACATACTGTGAATTGGTTAGTTTTATTTCCGCTAGACGCAGTGATGGAATATTGGGTGCTCACCATGTTTCTGCAAGGCAGGTTCACGTGTAACGGCGTCGTTGATATCTGTCATCAGCAATTTCGTAGCTATCGTAATATCCCATTCCCTTTCATCGACATTGATATCCGTGGCATTGAATACGATTATCGCATGAGGAAGTATGGGCTGGTTGAGTGATTTATCAACTGAAATATTAAGGGTAAGTGATTGTGCATAGAGGTAGTCAAGGCGATAAAATGTAAATATGGGGCCTCTCGACGAGCACAAAATGCTTGGAGAAAGGGGTAAAGTGGGAAAGTGAAAATAAATAGGGGGAAAAGGTACATACTAGAGGCCGCGCCCCAACGTATTAGTTTATCAAGAACCATTGACTCGAACGATCTTGGATTCCGCAGAACAAACACCACAACGTCAGAGAAAGTGTACAGAATTCGAGGATATAACTGGCTGACGGCGAATTCTCTCTTTTGGGTATGAGGCGTATCTGCCCACAAGATCTTTCTAGTCGAATAGTGTCTGTCCGCACCAGTACTAGTCGACTCTGCATTTGAACCTTGTGGCTGATGTCGCAGCTGCTTTGGGATGGCTTCTCCTCCACTCAGGCCTTCGCAGTCCACTAATAGTAATGGGTGGCTACCATATAGAGTTGACGGATCTGCGTACAGATGGACATCGCCTGTAGTGGAAATGCGATCATGGCTAGATGATGTTACAGGAGCATAGTAGTTGGAACCCTCAGGGGCAGCCAGATCATGACGATCGATGAGGAGTTTGATTAGGGTGCTTTTCCCAGCGCCTATGATGTCGTTAGTCAGGATGTAGATATAGAAGTATCGCGATTTACCAGTTTCCCCAATAAACGTTGTAAGCTGAGGATATCGATCGACAGTCTCATCAGTGACAGTCTCGCTCATTATGGCGGCGAATCGCCCATAATCGTGAAATAGGGGGCAGCCGAAGGCATCGCGACCGAACCCGAACCAAGTTGTATCGCGGTCCTCGAGAAGCTCGGATTCATGTTCAGCCTCCGTACGTATCGGCTCTAAGATCTGACGTAACCGGTGGACAACAAGGGGGTCTGCCTTCTCGTGCGGCTTGCCGTTCCTGTCGCTCATCCATGGTGATTAGTTTCGTTCGTGCGACTATGAACAACTTTCTCATAGATATGTATAATATAGTGATATGATTTTCAGGGGTTAAAGCTTCTAAGATTTATCTACTGACCAACCAACAGCGCCCGGAGTGTGTAGGAACCACTTCGGCCAACACACATCGCAGAAGGCAAAGTTATTACACTGAATGCAAGTAAATGTCTTTTCGGCATTTGTTCCACATGTCTGGCAGGGTTGCGATAATGATAAACGCCCCGCCATGGTATTTGAAGGTCATGGTAATAGTAGAGACCCTTGAATAGCGAGCATTTGGTCGTTTCTGGTACGTAATCGCTTCTTGGAGAGTTTGTCGGAACTCCTCGGAGCTCGAGAAATAGAGACCCGCGAGCTTTGGGGGACTCGCTTCCCCTCATCAGCAGTATCAGCCGCAGAGGGGTGTCGATTGTTGCAGAACGGTGCATTGGTGAAACCTGAATAATCTACGCTTGGCGGGCTGAATGACACCTAAGGAGGCGGGTAGATAGATGAGGTATCAGAAAATCTAAGACCTAAATATGACATCTTCTCAAGAGCCAATTCCACGCATAATCTCATAGTGAGTACTAGGTTAGGGATTTTACAATGATTCTATACTTATAGCCTATTCTTCCTACCCCTATTCCCTACTCGAAGATATATTCTAGAGAGAAATAGCTTAATGAGTTGAGGGTACTAAAACAATATTTAGCTGTAGCTGACATCAATTGAGGACAGTTGATTTGATTCTCATATGATTGGTTCAAACTGACTGCATCAAGGCTTCAAATGCAGGTTACATCTGCGTACGTCACGAACTTTTTATGTGTAAAAAAAAAAAGAAAAAAAAAAGAAAAAGAACTTCGGGGCCTTGGTACGTAGGTACGTACCTACATAATGTACCTTATATAATAGGCCAACCCTTAGGTCTTCGCATAAGGCATCAGAAGTTGGCAAGATATAGTGGGGATATTTTCGTAGTGGGGTATTCCGCAAGGAATCACAACTTGATGCCTGACGCGAAAACTAGATGCCTTATACCATCTTGTTAGAGCTGCGCCCCAGCAAGCTGAACCAGCTTCTAAATTGCTATCCCTGGATGACCAACCGAACTGAGCAACAGCCCCTTCACGATGCGTATTCCAACTTAACGGTCAGAGTTATTGTTATTAAAAGTAGCAACATGATCGACAGTAATTGCAGCATCACCCAAATAAGATATGATTAGATGGCAGTGCTACTAATTTAGTGACATATCTAGAAGTATCCTCAAACGTCGCTTAGGGGACGAGTAAAGCTGAAATATATAATAAAGTCTTGGTCCCGTGTCTTCTAAGGGAACCAAGCTCTCTTACTTATATCTGTTCTGAGTAGACTCACTACATATTCCTTAATCAGAGTAATCAGCACGCATATTCCTAGTTTTCATACTATGGCTTCTTCAATGGCCTTGCCTGTTGCCCTACTGGTCACATATCTTACAATATCTCCATCCTTAATCTATATCGCCATAAAGCATGGCTTAAAGCATGGAGCAGCCATAGGCTGGTCCTTTCTCTTCATCTTCTGTACTCTAAGGATCGTCGCGAGTGCTATCGAGATACATGATGCTTATAGTTCAAGCGCTGCACTAGTTGCTAGCATTGGACTATCTCCCCTCCTTGCTGCTGCTTGTGGCATTCTGCACGAGTCGTAAGTCCCATACGGTCAAGATTACTCCCAACCGTCTCTTTAAAACTCACTATATGACAGGCGTGCCTATATCCTACCGAAATCACGGCGACCTTTTGACGCTCCATACCTCATTTTCTTCCATATTCTTGTTACGACTGCAATTGCTATTGTGGCTGCCGGTGCTGCAAAAATCAATAGCGACATGCTGCCACCAGATCAGATCAAGCGAAGTCATGCTCTAGTGAAGGGAGGCATGATTCTGTTACTCTTGGGCTGGCTTTCACTTGTAGTAGCCACCTTTATCACATTTCAAGACTCACTAGTCCGCAAGTCAAGGAAACCAGCAGATGGTGAGGCAGGGAAGAGACTACTTCTGGCCGTCGCGATTTCTATACCATTTCTAGGTATTCGAGTGCTGGAGAGAGTTGTTTATTTCTTTGCTCAGAGCCAGGAGTTGAACCCAGTGACGGGTAACCTCGGTCTCAGAGTCGGCCTAGAAGTTATAGAGGAGATAATCGTCACCTTGCTCTTTGTCTTCACAGGTATTATCACACGAAATATTAAAAAGGCGGCCGCAGTGGACCGGTTTTAAACACGTGCGGGAATCTTTCAAGATAGATATAAGTATATGGCTAGGGTAGAAGTTTTATTGGTGAGGATTCGTTCAGTTCTTCATTCTCAACAATACGACGGAGGAGATAAATAGCAAGATTAAGCAGACCTACAGCAATTCATAAAATAGCTTTTATATATACCGCCTACCCAGTTAGATGAGAATCCTCGAGGTACAACTTACGCAATAGGTGCATAAAAACTAAATTTCCTCTTCGGGTCATACTTATTCTTCAAAGCCAGGAGCCTTTCCTGGCGCCATTTTTCATGCCCGTACCAATTCTCCTTTGCTTCATCTCCATAAGCATAATTGACGTATGTATGCATCTCACTCCTACCAGTTCCCTCGTGAATGATATTACGAAGAGCATGGCCTAGCTCGACAGCCTTCTTGTCGAGGTCTGGCTCACCTGGTGTATACGTGATAAGAGGTGCAAGGAGAAGGTTATCACCCCGAAAGGGGTATGCTGTTGATTCGCTAGGAATGCTTTGAACTCCCTGTAAAGAGTATCCTTCAAACAGAAAGAGGGAGTTGTTAAAAGCAGGAGTCTCCTGGGTTGCGGATGCGAATAAGTTATACGCTTTACGTTGGGAGGGGATATGATATGACTCGATATCGATGGGAAAGCGGATATTTTTCAGACCAGCTTTTTGACATGGTGGTGATTCGTTTCCATTTCCCGTCCAAGCTGGTAGATCCCGGTAGCTTCCTCCGGCAGCTTCAGTGGATATCGGGCGAAGGTCGCGAAATGGAGCGGTGTAGGCTGCGTCAACAGCCGTTACTCCTTCTTGCAATATGAAAAATATGATGAGCGGCTAAATAAAACGTTAGGATACGGCCATATATACCTAATGGCTAATTCAAGATGTGTCTTTGGGGGGTGCAAACCTGGGTTGGATCAACATCAGGATTGTTGAAAAAGAACGAGTAGTTCATGATATCGACTAGTTGGGTACCATTCTTGAGTAGGTGAGTGTTGATTTTATCATAAAGGCCCTCGACTTTATCTCCTGTGAATGTGAAACTTGCATATGCCCAATCGGGATGCTGAATATCATGGATCGTCGATGTGACAGAGGTTACGATGCCGAAGTTATGGCCGGCGCCATTCATTGCCCACCAGAGATCAGAGGTCTTGTCGATTGTTTGAATCGTCCCGTCGGCCAATACCACATTCATAGAAACGAACTGATCCCCAATAAGTCCATATCGCGCTTGAAGAAAACCATGACCACCTCCAAGTCCCGGTCCGAGAATACTGGTACATTCGCAACAACCAGTTACCGTTTGCTTTCCTGCCGCCCATAGCGTATCCGTAACGGACTTAGATAAAGCACCACCGCCAATTTTAGCAGTTAAGCCATCATCCGAAATCTCGATGTTGTTTAATTGGTTCATCCAGATCTCAATACCGTCCTGCATCTTCCCTACAGTTGTTATGGCACCATGACCACCACTAACTGCAATATAGGGCACATTCTGCTGATTTGCATATCTCACCTGGCCATGGGTAAGTATTGCTCTTATTATATGGGGTGTTTTGCAGGGAGAAAACTCACAATTTCTGCGACATCACTTTCAGTTCCTGGAACAGCGGCAACTTGGACCCCAGGCGCATCTAGAACGGACCAGCGTGTTGTTGCTCTATCAAAGCCATCCGAGCCTGGAAGATAAACCCGGGCACTTGAAGAAAGTCTCAAACTGAGTTCTTCCACATCTATTCGTTGCGGACAAATTTCTCCAAGCCAATCTCTTGCCACCGTGCTCTGGCACGTAGAGGATAGAGCCCATGCAACCACGGCAGGAATTACCTCCATTTTGTGCCCTGTGATCTATCTCCGAAGGAAATATATGAAGCCTGGATCATGAAAGAGAGGCAGTAAGGAATGAGGAAATGAATATCCTATGTGAGGTGGCGTGTTGTAAAGGTAGGACGATGCAGGGGCTTATACAGCCATACAAAGTTACTAGCGCTTACTTATAACCTTCCATGGCAAGCCAGGCCTAAGGTGCGTGTTCTAATATTGGCCATTCGTACGAAACAAGCCGCTTAACAAGTACCTAAGATAGTCCCGTAAGGTACTACTACCGGATTGGCTAGCAAGGCATACACTCGACATATACTATACAAAGTATCCAGGTTACCAGGTAGGTAGGCACCCTACATAGACAATGGAGACATGGTAAGAATACTGCGCCGTAAGGTACAATTGTACAGTAGTAAATTTATATACAGAGCCATGTATAAAATAGTCCTCAATACCCCACCTGTTGACCACGTAGCCCGCATACTTATTTTGGACTCTGCTTAACACTTGACAAGTACGTATCTAACATTTCTCCCTCCCCCCTTTTTTAGATTGTTAACTTAAAGGTATATGGCAACCATGGCTACCTCCTAGCCAAGCCTGCCTTAGGAGGTAGCTAGCTTGGCATTATAGGTGATGGGTCTACGCAGTAAGTGGGGGGTGTCTTTGAAGGAGCTGTTCTATGTTATTATGTTATAACTAAGTCTTAATTGCACCAACACGACCACATAGCCAAACAAAAGCTTCGAAAGTCTCCTTGATGACATACTTTCGTTAAATTTTCCAGGCCAATAGAAGACGAATGTTCGTGTGCACAGAAGGCTTAACTAATAACTTGCAAGAACGACAACTTGGCGGGGCCGAAGAGACAGATTGTAGTGTTGTTGTGTCGATGAGTTTGATTTGCTGGATACCTCCTATATCACCAGCCAATTAACTATGTAAAATATAGGAGCTAATGCTGTCAAGTCGTCTCCTTTTTCCCATTGCCATCGACCTTAGATGTTGACCCAGACTTTCCCTTAATGCCGCTAGTATTATCGTCCAGATCTTCGTCTTTCTCCTTCCCGTCTTCTACTACATCATCGTCATCTTCAATACTTTCGACTTCGTCATAATCTGCATCTTTTTCTTCCCCGGCCTCTACCTCTACCTCTTCATCTCCATTCTCGTCAGTTTCCCCTTCGATTTTATCAGTTCCACTTTCTTCTTCAGATACATCTTGCTGCTCCTGTTTCTGTTTTTTGTTAGCCCCCTTACCGCCCTTCTTCACCTCTTTGCCCTGTTGATTCTTCGTATGGGGTTCCTCATCAACCCCGTCCGAGACAACACCAACCTCCTCATCTTCGCCTTGCTCGTCATTATATTTTTCAGGGTCTTGACCGTTGGCCTTGCGCTTGGTACTGCCCCGGCCGCCTTTTTTCTTTTCTTCTATCGTCAATTCCGAAGCTCTTTTGACAACATCATTGCCAGATCGTTCAATTCGGACTGCAAGGTTGCTTGCGTCGGCTTTTCTTTTGACGGTATTCCCGCGCTGTGTCTTGATCTCAATCGCCCCTTGCTCCTTTGTTTCTGCTACAGTGCCCCCGGGAGCACCACCACCCCAATTCCAAGAGACTACCGTAAATATCAGAATTAGCTGCTGAGCTCTAATAAGTGCTATTTGTTGCATAGGTACCTTTGTCTCCCTCTTCCGGCTTGTCGCTTTTGGCCATGATGCTAGATCAGGGACTGGGGCATATAATCTAGATGATGAAAGACGCAGCCGATTGCTTGTAGGGCATTGGTTGAGGACTTTAAATTTTGGGATCTAGAAATTGAGGATTTAAGACGAGCGGGAAGGATTGGGATTTATGATAAAATCGCGATTGCTGTCATTATAATTGCTTTGTTGCGTCATGTCGATGATTCATTATCCCTTTAGTGCCAGATTCTTGCGTTGGGACCAGGCACGGCAATCTAAAGGGATAGGACGCTGACATGCGCCACTTACGAGCCTATATATTAGGGCACAACTTAATACAATCGAGGTGATGCAGTAGGTTTTGTCTTCCTCCGCAGTCAAGTACCCATGTTATACACTACTTGGGGACAAGGCTGAAGAATTTGACGATAGGTAATACAAAACATACCTTGATAGGACCATACGCATCCCATATTGTACCTGCCTTCAAATAAAACAAGATATTTACCGCATTCTAGTAGCTAAACTTAGTGTGCATATTGTATTGAGTCTTCCATCACAGAGCGTTGAAAACCTTCCGATATCAACTTGTATAGCTATCATCAAAGCCATATTAAGGCCTTAGAATAATAACCTAACCCAAGTTCTTCATCTCGTGGTTTTCTTGTCTGTCATACACATAAGTCATACATCTAGCATGCAACTTATGTCCAACCCAGATCGCTTTAGATGGGTATAAAATAGAAAGCTTACTGTTGATTCCATTTATTTACCTTCCTTTGAATATAGGTTTCCTCTTCTCCTTGAAAGCCTCTAATGCCTCGTCTCGATCCTCAGTTTTCACTACGCGCTCGTACATAGCGTTCTCCATTTCTTCCATGGCCCAGTTCACTGCCTGGAGGGCAGATCTAATAGCAATCGGGCCTCCCTCGCAAATCTCACCTGCTAACCTCACCGCCTCCGAGAGAACCGCGTTTCGTGCTCTGGTTGGCAGTCCATCTTCGGCACCGTTGTTCGTCTGCGCGACACCATCTCGCTCGTCTTCGGGCAACACCTCAACTAACCGATCGGCAATTCCTAAGAAATACGCCTCGGGAGCAGAAACACGCCGTCCGGTCAGAATTATATCCCTAGCGCGAGGAAGTCCAACCAATGCTGGTAGTCGATACGTGCCGCCGGCACCGGGAATTATGCCCAGTCGCGTCTCGGGAAGGCCCACCGTCGCAGTTGAGGCTAATACTCGGAAGTGCGTGCAAAGGGCAAGCTCAAGACCGCCGCCTAGCGCCAGGGAAGAGATGGCCGATATTGTAGGGATCGGTAGAGATGAGAGGGACGAAAACGTGCCGCGGAGATCTGCTAGGAATTGTGCGGTTCTGGAGCAGGTCAAGCCTCAGGTATTAGTTAAGATGTTAAGATGCCTGCAAATAACTATATACTGACTCCTCTTGCGTAAAGCCTCGCCGCTCTTTAAGATCGGCGCCTGCGCAGAAGCTCTCATCACCGGCGCTGGCCAGGATCAGAGCTCTGGTAGGCCCTTTCTGATCCATGCCAGCAGCTCCTCCAAACCGTGGGGGAGGCGGCACTTCCTGACCCTCTGCGGTATATTGCGATTGGACATCTTCGACTTCGGCTCGTAAGGCAGCTAGGAGGGCTTTTGATATGGCATTGCGTGCGGATGGTCTATTGAGCTCGAGAATGCGGATATGACCAGAATTCGGGGCTTTAAGGTTGGTAACTCGAACGAGAGGACCGGCGTCGGTTGAGTAAAGACGGAAGATACGGATGGCCGAAGGTGTCAACCGAGTGTTTAATCGTGGCGGCATTGCAACATACAAGTGGTATATCCGTTATAAATGAAGCGCTGATAAAAAGATGGATACCAAAGGAGTGAGGTAAGAGGTAAAGGGTAAAGTAAATGCGCACAGGTGCTTTCTACGTCAGAGTCGACGCTATCTCGGCTCAATGGCCGGATTATAGCGGCTATCAACGGGTTTTACGTACGTACATATGTTGCAAGATGTCGGGTATAAGGCTGCGAGAGCTTAATAATATTACTATATTAGTGTCTTGTAACAATTGAGGCCAAGTACTTTTAAAAACACCATTTGCAATCAATGAACCAAGAGTATCTCCACTTCATGCCGACCCGGCGCGTTAGGTTAGGTACCCCTTAAACGTATAAGAAAGTGACCACTTAGAAACCTTCCAATAGCTATTACCCATCTTTCCCAAACCTCTATAGAGTTCAATACTTATTCGGCTTTAAAAATAAAAATGGCCAGTGATTCAGCGCCAGCGTCCCTCCCTCCGGAGGCTATCGAGTTCGCAGGCCGCATGTACAACGCCGCACGAGCCGGAGAGATTGAGATATTTCAGCAGGCCTTACCAGCCGGTCTCCCTCCTAATTTGACTAACGAAAAGGGAGATTCACTTGTATGAAACTGTTGATTAGCAGCCTTTTTTTTATTAAGAAAGAAGTCTTATCGATTCAATCTTTATACACAATACTAATGATGCATCGTTTATTTCTAGCTTATGCTGGCGGCTTATCATGGGCACGCCGACCTCGTCAAACTTCTTATTCAACATGGAGCCGATCCGAATCGGATTAACGATAGGGGTCAAAGCCCCTTAGCCGGTGCCGTTTTTAAGAAGGAAGATAGTGTGATTGAGGTTCGGTCTCCATATCTTGTAATCATTCTTGGAAACCTGCATCATCTAACTTAGTGATTGCTCCTATGTAGGTGCTATTGGAAGGTGGTGCTGATCCAGAGCATGGTTCGCCGTCTGCGCTCGCCTGTCTAGCCATGTTCCAACAAGAGGGTCAGTGGGGAGACAAGTTCACGTCAGCTCCAGGGAGAGGGAAAGCTGGAAAAGCCTCATCTTTACCCAACACTGACGCTAACCAGCCAAGGTAATGCTGTGGGCAAATGGGGCTGTGGAACGCTATAGGATCTCTTATGTCAAGCGATACTATAGTGCAGCAGCGTGTTAATTGAGGTTAGATGATCGTGCTATTACTATATAGGTACCTAGTTAACTGATAAAAGACTACTTCATAGTGGGCATCACATAGATTTAGGAAAGCTATTCCGCAGGAAAATTCGATAAACTATCTAAACATCTGTCCAGGCCCCTGTATGACGTGATACAGAGATAGACGCAGTAATCATTTGCAAACTATGTAAGTCCAAATCAACATATACGCTTTCAAAGTCCCGACAGCTCCCCTCGTGATGAGCTTCTTCGGGTTTCGATACCTCTTGCTCTGTATGAATATTATAGGGCTGTACACCATATCTCTGATCAATATCCTGCGCCACATCTACTCTACCAATTATCATATAGGGAGGCCCTGATCCGGGTGCTTCTTTCACGACTGTCTCCGCCAAGTCTGTCGCCATAGGTCGCATAATAATAGCAGCGTTACACCCCCAGAACCGTACGATAACATCACCAGGCCTTGCTGCCGATGGAACTAGTGCGATAAGGCGGTTTGTACCAAGGCAGATTCTAGGCCCGACTCCGATATCAGGGCCTCTTTCTCGGCCCCCACGACTTTCTTCCCAGGCTTTAGGGTACTCGGCAAGGTACTGAGGATCATCGGTTCGAGGCTTGCTATCTGTGATAGGCCACGCTATAACGAGAGGTTGCCAGATCTCATGGATCTTCATCAACTGGCCATCATCGTAATCCATAGCTCTAGCCATGTAATTCTCGCCAGCTTTTCTGATATACTGCAGCTCAGGCTCGCGATAATAGTCCCCATAGCAGCCCTGCCATTCTCGTTCGATTTGGGGAGATTCGATGAGCGACTCGAGCTCCGGGCCCAGTCGTAAGACTCTACTACTCAATAGTCCTATCGCTCTAAATACCGGATAGCCCTATACATAGGCGATTGGCTCTGAGTTAGCTTTGATAATCCTCAGCCTATAAGGAAAGCGAGTGTGAATTGGAAACTCAGTAGGGGGAAACTTGCTTTATATCTATCCAATCCCCCAATTCCCTTCTCGACCTGTTGGCCGAGTGCTTCTTGAACTATACCCGAGGCTTTTACTATAGTGATGTATCTCTCGATTTCCATAGGAGGTATGCCATTCTTGATCTTATCAATAGGGGCATTGTTGAATTTAAGGCCAAGTGGTCCATGATCCTCCCGGACTTGACAGTATATATATCCGATCACATCACTCCAAATGTCGTATAGCGAGCGGCCATAGTCAACTTCAAGTGATCTTGTAGTTTTCAGTAGTTGTAATAAGTCCCCTTCTTTAAGATGCAGCGACTCGGCATATCGTTTGAACGGATCGAATGGTTGGTCGGTGGCACTTGGGGTACGTATATCATTAGCAATCCCGAGTAGCCCATATATCTTATCCCTTATTTTGGTGCACTCCTTTCTAACACAGCACTCGATGAGGTTTTCCAATCTCGTCATATGGGTGTATCTCTGCTCTCTCATATCCAACAAGGTAAGCATTTCTTGAACCTCATTGGTCAAGCCTTTCCTGGATTGTAGTAGTATCGAATGTCCCTCCTGGAACGCCTCCGATTTTCGTAGAGTCTCGTAGGTCCAAATACTTGATCCGTACATAAATACCAATCGGAGAGGACAACACACTTCCTGGACAACCCACAGCCTATTCCAATATGAGCTTTCGGAAATTCGTCTAAAAGTTTTTCTATCGGGCCCAAGCGACGATCGTACCTTCAAGTCGACAGCTTTCAATCCAGTTGATACGGCGGAAACTAGATGTTGGACTTGGCTTGCCTTCCACTGCATAGAACCGGCGATATCTCCGTTATCCTTGGGCCCTATCCATGCTACAACAACAATGGCACGCTTATAAATGGAAGACATCATAGCGACCTGAGCACTCTTTTCCATATCGTCATCTTGGTTAATACAAATAGCATCCACCCAGAGTGGTAAAGATACAGTTGCGGAACGGAGGTGTTGAATCGCAACCCTTAGGTTTCTTCCCGCCTTGAATGTGCAGCCGTTCACGGTGAAATTTACTGGCTTCTTGGTATCTGTATTGGAGGTTGGTGACAACGTCGATTCTTCTTTGACACATTCTGAATACGGCTCGCCCCAGGTGTAAGACAGCGCTACATAGCGTGGCCTAGACTTGAAAGTGGCAGGAGTCAAAAAGCACACCAGTGGACTGAAAAAGTCTCCTGGCTGTAAATTAAGGATACGGATAGCGTCTTCTCCTGTTGGGAGAGGAGGATAAGTGAAGACCTCTGAAACTGTCGCCATTGTTTTGTTGCTCATTTAAGAAGGTTATGTGTGCCTCTACCCGCCATCAAGTGCCCGCCCTCATATCATTTTGACTTCGGTTCTACTATTTCCCCGATGTGTACGACAAGACCACAAGCCATCCGGATCTAAGGAGGCCTGATAGGAGCGGGGAAAGTATTAAGCTACGGGGGATTTCATTCTAAGTTCCAATGGATTCTAGGTTCTAATATATACTAGCACAGCTGGTAGCTCTAATAAAATGCCTTGCATCTAATACCACTCTTGAGGCTAAGATACAAATAGGCCCTTACGATGAATATTCGAGTTAAGGAGAGCATGTTCAGTCCTTAATAAAACTAATAGGTGGGGATTAATAAGGCTATGGGGATACTTGTGTACCTAATCTAATAAAGATTTCTTTTTCGCTGGCCGTCTCCTCTAACAACTCTGGGTTATATCTTTCCTTTTCTCGATTCAGCCCCGGGTCGTATTCCTGGCAACTCGACGGCCACGTAAAAAAGAAAGAAACCTATCAGGAACAGTTGAACAGTAGCAACCATCATACCAGAGAAACCTTTACTCCATCAGCCGGAGCTACCCCGATGGTGTAGCTCTGCCTTTCTGTTCCGACTGGCTCATTCGGTATTCCTGGAGCTAGTCTAATTCCCGGAAATGCATGGAGCATTCTTATAATTGCGTAGCTTGCCTCTGTTAAAGCAAAGTCCTCTATGGTGATCTAGTTAGTAACACTTCATACAATAAGATACAATATTACATACTGCCTAAGCAAGTTCTTGGACCTCCATTGAAATCAATGTACCCAGCCCCTGGGCGGGCCTTCTTGAGCAACTCTCCACTTTCCCATCTCTGTGGTCGGAATTCTCTGGAGTCGGCACCATATATCGACTCGAGTCTATGTAAATGGTACACAGACCAAGCAATTCCCGTCCCCTTCGGAAGCATTACGGGTGACTGGCCGTCAGAGCCGCCGCCACGGGGTAGAACCGTGGCCTTGTTGGCAAATCGGATGTTCATAGGAAGCGAAGGATATAATCGCAGAACTGTATTCATTTAGTATCTCGTAGATGAAGTATATGCTCACTCACTCACTTTCATTCAGACAGCAGCGCAAGAAAGGGAGATTTTTGATATGCTCTCTCGTTATATCAGAACCCTGAGGAAGTGCGGATACCTCTTGTTTCAGTCTCTCTAGGCTGTCGGGATTGCGGACAAGATGGAAGCTATTCGATTATTGCAGTTAGAGAAGTGACCTGGCCAGTATCGTAGTTTTGGGGTCATATTGGGCACCTACAATGTCCAACACAAGAGAGCAGCTGTTGCGTCTCGTCCAGCAACTAGCACATGTAGTAACTGGTCCCTTACTAGCCGCTCATCCTGCATCTCTTTCCAGAGATCGATTATGAATGCGTATTTCTCAGAGGCCTTTTCCTCACCAAACTCATCCTTATACTTCAAGGCCCTCCTTGCGAAAAATGTGGCCCAATCTTTAACAGCCTTGCAGGCCTTCTTGAAGTCAGGGGGGTTGTAAAGAACTGCCAAGTCAGCCAGACGAACGCGAATTCCCATACCGGTTGCAGCATAGTCGAAGTTTGATCTCACAGCTTCCTGTTCCTCTTTTGACAGGCTATCATGCGGTTCACCAAATAGAAGCTCCGTAGTTGTACCAAGAGTGTATTCGAACAGGAATGGCTTCAAGTCGACTATTGCTCCTGCCGAAGCCTTGTCGAGTCCCAGGACTAGCTTTTCTGCATGAGGTGCGAATACCCGGATCGTTTGCTTCTGGACCCGTGTGAATTGCCGCTTGATGAGTTCGCGTGAATGCTTCCAAGCCGAGCCATCCTGACTGAAGATGCCTTCTCCAAGTAAAGGAGCGCTCGCAAGACGGCGACTTCCTAGGCCGTAATCCTCAAATCTTGTGGATAGTATAGCCTCTATATTTTCCGGATCCGATGTAAAATAGCCGGTTACTCCAAAAAGTTCGATTCTAGCGGTCCCGGCAATGTCGAAATATTCAGTAAGTCGTTCGAAAGTGTGGTCGCTAAAAAATATCTTATATTGGCGGAAAAGAAGGTCAAGCGCGAACGGCCATTTGTATGGCACTCTTGCAATGACTGGCTTGCAGTTGAATTCTTCAACGAGTAGCTTCTCAAGCTAAAAGTTTGCAGAGACAGTGGGTTAGTCTATGACTATCAAACGATCTTGGTCCTCAACCCTCTGTCGATGAGCCGCAGACGGTGCAACGTAAGATAGGCTAATGCAGATAGGTGCAGGCCTTAAGAGAAATAGTAGCATACCTTTACTTTTTCTTTGCGTCTAAGGTATACGATGAACCCGACTATTGACAATAGGATCAAAGAAATAATACGAAGGCCGACCTCCATGTCTGACTCGAGTATATCTGAGAAGTTAACAAACCGCCCTGATCGGGTTTCGGAGTGTGGCATGGCCATGTTACCCACGAACCACATGTAGTTGAAGGACAGGCTTTGGGACTGATGTTCACAGGATTAGGATTGATGCATAGGAGAAAAGATTAAAAACCCACGACAAGTTTATATATCTAACACTACCACCAAAGCTAATGGTTAGGAAATGTATCCGGAGTGGCAAGTGTCCAAGGCGGTAAGGCACCTGGCTCCCAGTCACATACTTTTCAGGTAAATACTTCTTGACGAGATGAAAAACTAAAATAGCCAGGTTAATATTAAATGTGGTCACACAAACAGCTGGAGCTGAATCGCTGGCTTGCATTCACGCGTATCAGACTTCAATCTACCAATCATTTTTCTTAGCATTTCTCGCCGGTTGTAGACAGGGCGGTATCCTACAGCTTCCTGTGTCACTACCACAGTTTGAATACGGCGAGAACACTTCTATTGGATTGGTAGAAGCACCTACCTATCGCCTTGGAGCGTCAAATTAATCCCCCCATTAGTCTGAATCCCAGCACATTAATACATACCTACCTCTTGGTAATTTCCCTCGTCACCCTTGAACTTTCGCAATCCCACAGAATAACTCCATCCAACATGGAGAGCTTTGTAAATAACGTGAATAGCCTTAGTATGGCAATTTTATTATCTAGGCTGAAAAGTATTCAAGCCTTACTTGAGCGATTGAGTGGTGCTAATTCCGAATCGGAAATGATGAATTTGCTCGAACAGGTTAAAGATCTCATTGATATCACTTCAACACTAGATGACCTAGCGACTAGGGAGCGACGGAATCCCTTATTGATTCTACAGCCCCTTTCAGAGAGCGACCAACTACACCTGTGTCGCATCTGTACAGAGACGGCTGTGATTATGAATGAATTCATCGAGCTCCTTGAATCATTAGAATCTATCCTCAAAGAGTCTAACCACTACGAAAGCCACTTAAGGGGCGAGAAGTGGTACGATGAAACCTCACAGGCGTGGAAACTTCGCACAGAAGTTTTACGAATGCTCTTTTCAGCGATTACTCTTCTCTACCACAAGAATAACACCGATGAAAATGGCAACTTGTCTGCTGAAACGAAGACTTTTGCATATAGAATCGACTACCAAATCTCGTTGATCGAGTCAGAAATCCGTAGGGTTGACGACCATGGATCAATTAGGGTATTTTCTCTCGTATGAATATTGGTCTTGGATCATATAGCTAACTGGGTTTAGATAAGAGACGCTGTCAAGGTTGTAAGCGACCTCAAACTGCATCTCCCATTGTATACGAATAAACATTATATCCTTAGAGGAGCCAATTCATTCTACACCGGTAGAAGATCCCAAATGGATGTATTGAGGGGTGCATTCCACGACCAAACCTATTCCGGCCAGAAGAGATTCGTCATATATGGCTTGGGGGGCTCTGGGAAGACGGAGCTGACGCTTAAGTATGCGGAGATGCATCGGAATGATTACTGGGGTGTGTTCTTCATCGATGGCAGCAGTAGAGATAGGGTATTCAGTAGCTATGCCGAGATTGCAGCCATCGGTGGAGTTGGGCCAAACGAAAAAGCTGCTAAAAATTGGCTAACTACCCGCACTCTTCCGTGGCTACTTATCATTGATAATGTTGATGAAGAAGAAGTCCAACTTGAAGACATGGTACCACCGGGGGAAAAGGGATGCATTTTAATCACGTCCCGCAACCCAGCCCATAAGAGATATGGCACAGTCGGTGAAAGATACTTGGAACTGAATCCCATGGAGAAAAACGAGGCTAATGAGCTTATTCTCAAAGCGGCGGAAGAACCGAGCCCATGGTCCAAGGCAGTTGTGGACTGCGCGACTACCATTTGTCACGCGCTGGGTTTCTTACCGTTAGCCTTGGTATACGCAGCTAGTGCTATTCTAGAAGGCATTTCCGACTGGAAAGGGTATCTGAATACTTACGACAAATACGTCAATAAGATCCGCCGCGATTACCGCCATCAGAATAGGAGTCAGTCGAACTCCAAGTCATATCTCGGCAAAAGCATGAACGTTTTCTCATCCTATGAGATCTTATACCATTCGTTGAAGAGGCCAGAACAAGAGTTCCAGGACGCGATCGACCTGCTTCATGTATTTTCTTACTTCCATTTCCAAAATATTCGACTTGATATCTTAGAGAACGCAGCCAGTAATCCATTCAAAGAAGAGCGGGAAAGGAAATGTGAACAGAAAAGGGACCAAAGTAGGATTCAAACACTACCGACACCCAGTCGGAAGACTTTATCCACGCTCCTCCGGGAGGCAACATTTTGGCTGAAACGAGAATACTTTTGGACTCCCATACCTCTACCCGCGGCCTTGAGGAAGCTAAACAGTATGTCCCAAGCTGCTTTCGAAGGCGAGGTGCATATTCGGCTTACTAAAGCACTTGGGATCCTCACGGGGCGGTCGCTCATTATAAGGCAAGATAGACTTGAAGTTGGCCGGTACAGTATGCACCCGCTGGTTCATAAGTGGCTTAGGGAGCGCCCCGAAATATCGATATCAGAGCAATCACTCTGGTGTCAAGTTGCGGCAACAACTCTAGCAAGGAGTATTCCTCTGCCCCCTCTTGGAGAAACGGAGACCGAGAGGCAAATGAGACGCGAACTCCTTCCCCATGCCCTCCACATTCGCGAACGCCGGGAGGAGATTAGGGGAATTTCATTAGAATACCGCGATCCCAGGAAGTCAAATTGGCGGATAGTTGATGGTGATTTCAGTAGGGTACAAGCTGACGAATCAGGACGTTTAAGCCGCATGTACTACGATTGCGGTTTGTACCAAGAGGCCAGGGAACTCCAATCCAGAACGAGAGAGTGGATTATCCAACAGCTTGGAGAAGATCACCAATTCTCTATTAGGCTTACTCTATTCCTATCAGAGACCCTCCGGTCGTCGGCAATGATAGACGAAGCGACCAAATTACAGCGTCGTGCTCGCCAGCTTTGCGTGGCTTCGCTGGGTGAAGACCACCCATTGACATTAGAGGTGACAGAAATATTAGGGATGACACTTTGTTTTAAGGGTCGGTGGTCAGAAGCTCTTGGCATACACGAGAAGAACGTGGAAAGACTCAGCGACGTGTACGGAATAAGGCACGAAAAAACATTGAAAGCAATTCGGAACTGTGCTGCCGTAGACTATCGTAATATGGATTACGAGAAAGCTACAAGGCGGCTACAGATGGCATGGGAAAGCATGAAGGAACTTCTAGGTGAGACCGACGCAGAAACGCTATGGTTCCTTCAGGACCTAGCGACAAGTTATCTACGATACGATGATGAACACTCCACCAAGGCATCGCCGCAGCAGCTCATTCAGAGCCACGACCACTTAAACTTCATCGCCAAGCAACGCCGGGAGACCCTAGGGAGGGAACACCCCTTCACTCTCCTTGCAATACTGCATTTAGCTCGATTGAAATCTTCATTAGGGAAGCACGAAGAAGCGAAGAAAATCATGGATGAGAACTTGAAAATTGCCGTACGAAATCATGGAGAAGATCACATCGCAGTAATCGCCGCGAAGACACACTATGCCAACATCCTCGTAGAGCTAAACCAATACGAGGAAGCGGACCAAATATTCAACCTAGTCACGCAGAAAGCGCGATATAAATTGTTCACAGATGAGGATGGCGACCATCCGGATCGGATTTCCGCAATGTGGTTCCAGGTCAAGTGCTTAGACAAGCAGGGTAAATCGGCGGGCGCGTTAAGGCTATGCGACGGTATTCTTACAGCGCTTGGAGACGTAGGTGGAAATAGGCTTGGTTTGAATCACAAGATTGTTAAAATGGTAGAGAGGAAGAAAGCCGAGTTAGTTCAGCAGATCAGTCTTGTCGATTGATTAAATTATATTCCCCGTCGAGGGTCGCTTTCAATTTTCTGTAAGCTAAGTTCACTTCTATACTCCTTTCCCATGACCAATGACCAACGAGTATTGTCAGGATTGTTCAGACATAATAGGGGTACCTAGCTTGACATTACGAACGTTTCAACCGAGCTACATAGCTCATCAGAGCTGGACATGCTTCGCTTACACCCCGAGTTTATCACTCAGCAGGATTCCAATAGATGAGGGATGAGAGATGAGGGACAGGCCTCATGGCGACGTGCCAGGACTGTCAGGTCGGCTTTCCAGTTACGAGCTCACCAGAGAATGACGCTTGCCGCGACCTCAGCATATACCCTATACAGCCATATCATGCGAAGGGGTCGGTATTTAGTTGATAGACGAGTGGTTTAGGAGATGGGTCGACCACATAGAGATGTACATCGTGCAGTGATGCGTATACGGTTCCTCACTCGTAAACCGCCATCTATAGCGTCACCATGGAAAATTCAGCCTCAAATTCACGTAACGAAACCACGAAGGTCGAGAGCTGCTGCCGAGTACAAGTGTGCCACCAGTCGTCACTCCCGACATCGAGCAGTTTGATGGCGGTGGCTGGAAAGCTACAGCTAACGTGCCGGACTATCTTTTCGATTGATATCCTGTCTGAGCTAGGTCGCTCGTCGTGACCGATAATTCAATATGCAACCACAAGGCAGACCTCTACGATAGTCGCTTTAGAAGCAACTTGCCCCAGTACCCCGATCCCTAGGTAGGTAGCTTTATCACCAATACAGACCATCCAGCAGCGATGCCTCAGTCAACCAGCCCTACGCCAACCTCAGCCAAAAGCAGTGGGATGTCAGGGGTACTTGGTCATAGACCTATAGCTATATCATTCGAATTAAAATTGTTTATATCGTAGCTCTAATCTTTTTAAAATTCTTGTTGGATAGAATTCCACAATTAGCTGCTCAGGGCCAATTCAAGAGCTAACGTGAAACGGCTCTCGCGCGTAAAGGGGACTCTAAAGTAAGTTGCTTGATATAGTTATATATTTAAGCATTCACAGAATTCAGCTGAAAGTATCCAGAAGTCAGACCAATATCAGTGTGCTTGAGCGTGTCGACCTCGATGTTATATTAATCAGGTTCTCCGCATTTAACTGTGGTGTCGCTCGGAGCCAAATACCCCTATCTTCGCCAAGTCTATGTGCACTTTGTCTACCTACCTAATACAGTAGGTGGTAGTGAGAAGAGGGCCAGCATATTCTAACTGATTTGGGGTCATCTCCCTAGTATTCGACCACAGTAGTGGAACAAGGCTAGATCGTTGATCGGATTGCCGGGCTGAACAAGGTACCTACGGTGATACTACCTACCTATGAGGTCCCCATCAACGCGCCAAGCTATTTTACGATCAGCGAATACGATCGACGTGGGCGTACCTTATGTCGTGCTCACCGTAGTCGCATTAATACCTACCATGCCCCGAAGAGCATGGTCTTATCTTCTGATCTCCTTCCCTCACGCCCTTCGTTATTGAGGGCGCAAAGACACCCGGCTGAATCTGCTTTAGACATTAGCCCAGCGTCGTATAGACAATGCAGCTTAAGAACGCTGGCAAAGGCCACCGGGCGGTCGCGATGACCGTCTTGGCCAGCATTGCTCTGTCGGGTCATACTTGGGCTGCGCCGTATACTCCGCAAACCGATCCGTTCAAGGTGTTGGATCCGCAGAATTGGGTAAATCCCGATAACATGACCTGGACAGACTACAAAACGCCTCCAGGAACATCATGGTCTGATCCGGGTCGTAAAGGCTCCGTTCGAAACTTCAACATTGCCCTCGTGGCTGTTGACTACCCAGACAAGCCTTTTGTCATTACGCAGGCGCCAAACTCCACCGTTTTCGGCAACCCGTTACCAATCGTATCTGGTCTCAACCGTACGGAGGTCCCGGCCTTTTATCGCGATTTTCTAAACAAGCCCAGCGACCTCAATCACAATCACACTCTCCATGAGTATTGGATGGAGGATTCGGGTGGGCGATTTGGAGTGGATTTGACAGCTTTTGGTGCCTATCGGCTGCCCAGGCGTTCATATCAGTACGGTATTGACGATGAGCGAGGCGGGTTCAACGAGGGTGCCTGTCCATCCGAAGGGCCGTGTTCTGTAGATCTGCGAACAGACGCTCTGGGTGCCTGGCGTGCCGATGTGGGTAACGATACCGCCGACACCTTTGAACTAGTCTTTATTCTCTCGGCTGGTCAGGATGAGTCTTCCACCTGGCAGGAGTTTGGCGAGATGAAATTCCTCACCCCTGAGGACGTGCCAGACGAGTTCGGGCCTCCGGACGATGACAGTCTACCCAATTATGCCGCAACAAGATACGTGAGCTGGACATCCTGGCAGGCGGCGAGCGTAATCTGGCCAAACGCGGGCGGCGGCTCATCTACGCAGGCGGAAAGCTCGGGCATGTCTACCTACGCCCACGAATTAACTCACTTGCTAGGTATCGGTGATAATTATAACAACCCGTACGGCGACCCGCCGCGTCGCGCTTACACGGGCCCATGGTCGATGTTGTCCCGGGGCAGCTTTAATGGTCCGGGCGGTCCGCACACGCGATGGCAGATTCCAGCAACTCTTGGCGGGAGCTTGGGCTCCCTTCATACCGTTTCAGATAAGCTGCGCATCAATCTAGCTGACAACTCGAGCGTGCTTACGGTCTCGCGTGAAGCTTTATCCAGCTCTGGCCCCGTAGTCGCTGAGATCACCGCGAGGTGCATCAATCCAGGAGAAGGGGAATTGTTAGGTTTACACGTCATTCTCGGCAAGGATCTCTCCCCATTCTGTAATGTCAGCACCGATGCCCTTTGCGATGGTGGAGGCTACAATAACTATGATATCGAAGTCATTGACAGAATGGGTGCCGACTCGTTTACCCCCGACTCAGGGGTTATGATCAGCAAGACCAAGGATGCTGATAATGCTCCTTTCCAGTGGACAATCGATGCCAACCCGCAGGATATCGATGTCATTGACTTCTACCGACCCGACGGCACAGCCTCCAAATTAACTATTGGCGACTATCGTCAACTAGCCGACGCGTTGTTCCATGCAGGTACGCGATCAGGTAGTGAGTACGAATACACCGACGAAGCGAATCGGCTGCATTTCTACATCATTGACATCCGTCGCGACGACGTTGGCATTCTTCATTACACTGTGGGTGTGCGATCGCTTGACGGTAGCGGGTCTAGCACCTACGGCGTAGATCTAAGTGAGGGTCAAATTGCAGAGGGGCCGAGAGCCAGGGCCAGCATCCAGGATGTAACATGCGCGTTCCGCCTAACCAATTCTGGTGCATACGTAGACGGGAATGCGACACATCCCCAAGATCTATCCGCATATCTAAACTTCGATATCTATCGACTCGACGCCGGGGTAGATAGCGAGGGGTGGCACGTCGAGGTACCAAACGCGTTGACAATTGCTAAATTCGGCTCGTCGAGTACGGTCAATGTAGCTGTTGGTGCTGCTGCAGAGGCCGCGGATAGTGCGGTTGTTAGATTAACAGCTACTTCTGAGTCCAACCCGACTATTTCCATCACCAAAGAGTGTCAGGTCAAGAAGTGAGACAATCCATAGAATAAGTATAGGTTAGGTAAGGTATGTAGGTACTTACCTACCTGCCATCCTCCTTTACGTAGGTATAGATGGATATGATATAAGCTTCATGACCGTATCATTGCTATGTACATACCTGGCACCTACCTACCTAGGTATTGAGAATCATCGTAAGATTCTCCTATGATGACCTTTCGTTCGTAGGTACCTAACCTAGTGATAACTGATCATCGTTACATTGGACGCTCTACTTAAGAACTACGTCAGTAACTAACGTTTTGAGCATCATCTAATCTAACATCCTTCAATAACTAAGATTATTTGCCCCGGCTGAAATCATTACTATGTTCTATGTAGGCATACAGTATAACTCCCTCCTACCTGAGCTCACAGCATCTCGCCAAACGACGTTACCTTGACGTCATGGATTTAGATCTGGCAAACCATAAATACCATGACATCGTCGAAGGAAGAGTGTACGGGTTATACAGTCCAGTATTCATTTAGAATTTTCATCGACCCTAATCTTATTACTATTTCATCTTAGCGACCATGTTCAGTTCAAGCAACACATTCGACCCCAACACCGACATCCCAGACCTAAGCGGCAAGGTCTTCGTAGTGACCGGCGGCAGCGCGGGCATCGGGTACGGAATATCAGCACATATCCTACAGCACGGACCCGCGAAGCTTTATCTTCTCGGAAAGAAAGAGGAGCACCTAGCTGAGGCCGAAGAAGATCTCAAAAATTACGGCGATGTCTCGCGTGTCGAATTTATCAAGTGCGAGCTCGAGGACCTTAGGCATACGGATGAGGTAGCGCAAAACCTAGCATCTAAACTCGATCGACTAGATGCTCTTGTTCTCAATGCCGGGCTCGGTGTTGGGAAGTACAACGAGACCAAGGACGCCCTCGACAGCCATATGCAAGTCAACGTGATCGCACAACACCACCTCGCGCGAGTTTTGCTTCCGAAGCTTGTCGCAACACGTAACAGCCGGCTGTGCTTCCAATCTTCCGAGATGCACCGCATGGCCACCAGCGGTGTCGAGTTTAGAGACATCGCAGAGATCAACCAGGATATTGGGCCTACCAAACTATACTCACGCTCCAAACTCGCACAGGTACTATTATGCAGAGCATTCAATCGACGCAAGCAACGCGGCGAACTAGGCCTCGTGCCTGGGATGGGACCGTGGATTAATGCCACGCATCCTGGCGGCGTGAATACAGACCAGCCAGACCAGGCTCTTGACGCTTACGGAACCGTCCGCAGTATGCTTATTCAGGCCGCGAGGCCGTTCATGAAGGAGCCGGTCGAGGAAGGGTGTCGGCCCATATTGTTTGCTGCGACGAGCGATGCCATCGCGGAGGAGAAGATCGATGGGCAGTATATCATACCAGATAGGAAGGTTTCGGATGTTAGCAGCCAGGCCAAGGATGAGGAACTCCAGGAGAGGTGCTGGAGATTAGTAGAGCAGATTTTGAAGGATAAATTAGGAGATCTACCTTACAATACAAATTAGAAGACAGTTCAAGTAAGATTTGATGACTATTATGTATTGCACACATACTTCACCAGTGGTTCTGCCATGTCGTTAATAAAAGTGTGAGAATTAGGTAGCCTATTAGATGTTACCTACCAGTTATATCATTGACGAGCGGCTATGATCACACATTCAATATACCTCGAATTTAAAATCATGATAATTATAATATATAGATACCTAGGTTAGGTACTTGGACAATTTAATCGACGGATGTAGCTAATTACAACCTCCTTACACGTTATATACGGCCTGGGGGGGCGCATATCCAACAAGACGATCAGAGGTTTGACTCGGCTGGAACTTCTTCTCCTTATACCACTCCTGCGCGGTCTGCGATAACTTCTGAACTTCTCCAAAGCTGAATTCCTTCTTAGGGAGCATCTCATACACACCCTCCGACCACTTAGGTGCGACGTTGTAGATCTGAGCCAGATATTTTTTCTGAAGATGACATTAGTAACAGTTAGAAAATGTGATGCAGTTAATCTCAAAACGTACCTGGATTAATGGGTACTTGACAAGCTTCAAGTTCTGAGCTGTGTTATAGCAGGTATGCTTCCTCTGCTCCTCGGTCATCACACGTTCCCAGAGCTCAGTCGCCTGTGCATAATCATTCTTCTTGCCTTCGTGCCACTGTAGAAGCCGAAGTTAGAACACGGGCGTTCGGAGGTATACAATCATTCGTAGGATATAACTCACGTAGTGGCTCTTGCGGCTGCAGATGTTATCCGAGACCTGGAAAGCCGGCTCCGCGGTGTCCGGGCGGAACTTGTGCACAAAACTGTTCGGGACGTATGGAGGATTTCCCCCGTGGTTAGCATCGACGCGCATCTGCCCGTCAAAGTTAATCGAAGAGAAAGACTGGGCCATAAATGGGCAATTGACGGGGATCTGGTGCAGGTTGACGCCGATGCGATGGTACTGAGCGTCTCTGTAGAAGAACATACGGAACTGGAGCAGGGGATCAGGGGAATCGCCAATCCCGGGTACCATACTACCCGGCGAAAAGGCTGCTTGCTCCACGTCCCGGTGGAAGTCTTCTGGGTTTTTGTTCAGGACAAGGCGCCCAAACTCTTCCATGGGAAACTTGTCGCGTGGCCAGACTTTGGTCACGTCGAACGGGTCGAAGCCGAGCTTCTCAGCATCCGCATCTTCCGGCTTCATGATCTGGACCTTGGCTGTCCATTCGACTTGCTCGCCGTGAGCGATAGTTTCCCAGAGGTCGCGCTTCGAATAATCCGGGTCCTCGCCCATCTTTCTTATAGCCTCGTTATAAGCAAACTGCTTCTGCCCATGTTTGGCAATAAAGTGATACTTGATATATACAAACTGACCCTGTTGGTTAATCCACTTGAAAGTATGACATCCGTAACCATGATTGAATCTCCATCCGACGGGAGTGCCGTGGTCGCTGAAGAACATCAAGCCCGCATGGTTTGACTCGGGGGTATTAGCGAGCAGATCAAATGTGGCATCCTGGTCGAGAAGGAAATTCTTAGGATCGCGAAATTGCGAACGGATGACGTCCGGTCCCTGAATGGGGTCGCGACAGAAGAAGACCGGCCAGTTGAGTCCCACGATATCATAGTTTCCCTCTTTAGTATAGAACTTGATTGCGAACCCTCGCGGGTTTCGTGCCTCGTCAGGGTACTCCCGACCAAGGGTTACGGTGGAGAAACGGATGAAAATAGGGGTCTTCTCGCCAGGCTTCTGAAGGAAATTGGCTTTCTGCTCTCATGTTAGTATTACCGTGTCCAGCCAGCCACATAAGTTATACCTATTTGGCTACATACCGTCAGGCTCGACACGTCCCTAGTACATTCGAAAAAGCCAAATGCACCGCTCCCGCAAGGATGCACCATACCTAGTAGCATATTAGTTATATCCTAAAATTCCTCCCCAATACCTATACTATATAATAACTTACGCTCTAAGTTTTTCGAGCGGTTGAAGGTCTGTTGCTTCCTATAAGCCGGATCAGTGATTCTCATCCCCTCGCAGACCGTCCAGACAAGGTATACCTACTGAAAAAGAAACACGTCGCTAGCCACGGGAATGCCCCCAACGGTCTTGCTATGGCATCTAAGATAAAAATTAGCTCTGTGTAGCGTTGACAGTAGTTATACGCATACGCATCTGGGAACGGGATTCCCTCGTTGTTAGTGAAATAGGGGGCGTCATCGGTACGGATTCCGCCTGCAACGCAGCCTGATATCTTGGCTGCGATATCCGCGGGTCCCTCGTTGGCGCTCATCATATGGGTTGCACGGTTGCCACGGGACTCTCCTGAAGTGGAACTTTGAATTCCCGTTTTGATAGCTTCCAGCGGGTGCTGGGTAATGCTCCATTGGTTGCTGTTCACCATGCCGCCGAGAGCGCTTGATGCCATCTTGGATGTTAGGTATGACTATAATTCGTATGGTAGTAGCGTAGATCGTAGCGTAATCTGAGGCAGTTTTCTGATAGATTGGGCTATATATACTATTACGCTACATAGCAGAGGATCACTATGATTCCTATCGAGCCCTTGTCCCCCCAGCCCCTCGGCTTCACCACTTGTGTTGATGTAAGCCTGACGATACTTTCACAGTGTACACAATACTTACCCGATCAAAGTTGAAAGTCGCGGGCTCATTAACCAATACAAATCTATCCACCATCTTCGATGACCCCAAGTATATGGTCGCCGGACATATGTCCGGACTCTAGACACGGCTACCGTGGTGAGAAGCAAACCATAATAAGCATAATAGGGCTGACTGAGTTAGACTTTGGCTCGGCATCTAGAATATAGTGGAAATTATGACGACTTCAAGGAGTTAACTTCCGAGATTCCAGTTCTACATACCTAGGTACCTTAACCTATGCAATCATAATGTTAGGTTCGCCAGGGGTAAATCCCACGTGCAATCTTCTTATGTCATTATACCTCATCAGAAATTATAGATTTGACAAGTCGGAATAAACGCGTCGTAAGCACTAAGATGTAGCATCTCCCTCTGAATAGATAATCATAATTGGAATCGTACGCCTAGGTACTTACCTACAATAAAGAATAGTCGACGATATTTATCTGATAGTTAAGGTGGGTGTGATTCGCATTGATACTCCTTAAGATCTATTATCAAAACTGAGAGCCTCGACATATTGGAGACAATTAAATTAACATTATGCGCAGTTCTTCACTCATACCCGATACTTCAGTTAACTGATTGTTATATCAGAATCTTCACTCCTCCAACAACATCATGCTCAAAGGAGAAGCTAAGACTGATTTGATCAGCTACATAGAAAATAACGACGTGCTAATAGAGAGATAAATGAAAACAGATTAGATCAATTTGAAATGCTACTCGTAACGTTGTCATATAACGGATCTAATATTGCATGGAAGGTAGCCTGGGAAAAGAAAAGCATCATTCTCGAATAACTACAATTGTTGACAGCTAAGTTTTGGCTGGTTGTCTCACGGTGAGATATATGATAGTAGGCAGGGTGAAAATTGGAGATACTTATCGAGCACATGATAGCATTAGGTACCAGTTGACCAAGTAATAAAGGGTCTTCATAGGTGAGTATTATCTACAAGCTATAACTAAACAATCCCGTAAATAGGATTAATTATGACGACGCCGACTACGTACCATACAGTTGATATGCAAATAGAGTCAAAAATTTTTGATTTCGTGGAAGGATACAAAACTCAAGTACGAAGATCGCAATGGATCAAGACGGGACTTTCTTTCAACAGACATCGGAATAGTGACGCAAAAACAAGGCAAAGACAAAATAACAAATTACCAAAATGGTTTTTTTATAAATTTTATATATGAAGATTACGACAAATGGATCGTGAAATTAAATAAATAGCTATATAAAATAGTGGGTTAGACCCCTTTTCTAAGCCATTCTAACCTATTCCTAATCATGTATCCTCATCCAAACCTGCTTAAAACAAAGCAATCTCACCAAACCTTATAACACCCTTATGTATGCAAGCCTTTATATGCACCTAGGTCGCTTACAGGAGAGCAGCGGCGACAGCAGCGGCAACCACGAATCCGAAACCACGCTCCACGTGAGCGGCAGCAGCGGTGGGGATGGTAGGGTAGCCGGTGGTGGAAGACTGGGCCGGGGGAGGGACGGGGCTACCAGTGCCGGCGGGGGGCGGGGGCACCTCGGTGCTGACGCTGGGCACGATGGTAGGGTACGGCGGCGGGGTCTTGATGGAAGTCGTCAAGCTGCTGGGGCCGGTCGGGTATCCTGTGGGGAAAGGCGTGGAGGTGAAAGTGGGGAAGGGCGAGAAAGACTTGGTCGGGTAGGGGGTGAGAGTCACAGTCGGGTAAGGAGTGAAAGTCTCGCTTGGGTAAGGAGTCTCACCCGGAGTCTCAACCGGGCCGGTAGGGTAGGGTGTCTCTCCAGGGGTCTCGACAGGTCCAGTGGGGTAGGGAGTCTCACCCGGGGTTTCGACTGGGCCAGTGGGGTAAGGGGTTTCGCCGGGAGTCTCGACCGGACCGGTAGGGTAAGGTGTCTCACCAGGGGTCTCAACTGGGCCGGTAGGGTAGGGAGTTTCACCCGGAGTCTCAACGGGACCAGTGGGGTAGGGAGTCTCGCTAGGGGTCTCAACGGGACCGGTAGGATAAGGGGTGAGAGTCTTGGTGACGGTAGGAGTCTCGGTCGAGGTCACAGGGCAGATGGTAGTACCAACAGAGATGGTCTCGGTGGTGGTGTGCGGCTTGCCAGGCTTGCCGGGGCAGTTGGTAACCTCAGGTCCACAAGAAGTGATGGTGCGGATGGTGGTCGAGTAGATGGTTGAGGTGGAGTACTCTGTGGTAGGGGCAGACGTAGGGTATCCAGGAGCGGTGGGGCTGGAGGACGGGTATCCCTTAGTCGGGCTGGTGGTCGGCTTCTCCTCGGAAGTGTTGGAGGTAGGGTATCCAGGGGCTGTGGCAGTCTCCGAAGTGGACGTTACAGGGCATACTGTAGTAGTGAGGGGGACGGTCTCAGTAGTGACGTGAGGAGTACCCGGGCAGTTGGTAACAGTAGGCGCGCAAGATGTAACAGTGTACCTAGTCGTGGTGTAGATAGTGGAAGTAGTGTACTTGGTTGAGCTGACAGTGGTTGTGTTGCCAGGAACGCTGGTGGGGTACTCTACTCCAGTGGACGGGACGTAGGTGATGGTGGAGATGGTAGGAACCGAGCTGGACACACCAGTAGAAACAGAGATGGAACCAATAGGAACGGAAGTGGAACCAGTGGGAACAGATGCGCTGTAGGAAGACACACCGGTGGGCAGAGTTGTAGGAGCAGTACCCGAGGTGCTAGAAACACCAGTGGAAAGTGTGGTGGGAGCAGTGGGGTAAGAGACCACACCGGAGCTGCTGCTGCTGGGGACAGAGGTAGAAGAGCTGCTGCTAGCCTCAGAGCTTGCAGTGGAGCTAATCTTGGATGAAGACGAGCTGACACCGCCAGTAGGGTAGGTTGGGTACGACGGAACAGATGAGGTCGATAGGGTGGTAGCACTGGAGGAAGAGGGAGTGCTGCTCTCGGAGCTCGTGCTCGAGATGGAGATTGAGCTACCCGGGTACGAGGGGACGGACGTGGAAGAAGTCGCCTCGGTGGAGCCGGTGCTAGAGATCTCGGACGAAGAGGCAGAGCTAATGCTGGTGCTGGAGCTGACCGGGTAAGACGACGAAGCTGAGCTTGTCACTTCAAAGCTGGAGGTGGAGCTTGACTCAGGGTAGGTTGGGTATCCTGGAACAGTCGTGGAGGAGCTGGCAGCGGACGAGGTTGAAGCTGAGCTGGAGCTAACAACGTACGAAGACGACACTGAAGCGGAGCTTGTTACTTCGAAGCTTGAAGTGGAGCTCGACTCGGGATACGATGGGTATCCTGGGACGGATGAAGAGGAGCTGACAGCAGATGAGGACGAAGCTGAAGCCGAGCTAGTTACCTCGAAGCTCGAAGTAGAGCTCGATTCCGGGTACGATGGGTATCCCGGGATCGAGCTAGAAGAGCTGATGGCGGACGAAGAGGAAGAGGAAGGCGAAGCAGAGCTCGTCACCTCAAAGCTCGACGTTGAGCTAGACTCGGGGTACGTCGGGTATCCTGGAACTGGAACGGACGTAGAGGAGCTCACGGGGTAAGGCGACGAAGACGGAGTGCCAACTTCAGTCGAGGTCGAGCTCTCGGGATACGTCGGGTAGCCCGGGTATGTTGGGTATGGCTCAGGCGCGACGGGGTAGTCACGCTTGGAGTCAGCGCTGGCAGAGCCGGCGAGGGCGAGAGCCCCCAGGCTCAGTAGTAGACCTTGCATTGCGGTTGACTTGATTTACTCGGATGAGTATTATATTAGGTATTAAAATATATTCCTAGCGAGGGACAAGAAACGACCGTGATCCGAAGCGACTGTGATTGCGCAAGTCAAAGCGAGTGAACTTGGCTGTTTATACAGTTGAGCAAGCTAGAAGCCGATGAGGAGACAAAAACATCTGGGCGGCGAGGGACTCTTTAATATCCATACGATTGAGTGACATCGCTCTGCTGTAGGCCTTAAGGAGAGTGAAAGACCGGGGCGTCTTTACCAGTCAATCTTAGGGTTCCACAAAGAACCAAAGCCCCGTTGATTCCATGAAGCCATGATCCATCACCTATCGTCTCCGCAGAGACAAGCAGGTGGGCTGACGTTGAGGCTGGCGCAGGTTGTACCTCTCGTAAACCCCAATACGACACAGACACGAGCAAAGGAAGTGGAGCTGCGTTAAAGCTCGACTCGCATTGGTGTAGATCCTACGAAGGGTGCCATGCCAAGTTGCCGCCTTTACTGTCCACCAATGAGCCCAGCCGCTGGCGCTTTGGCCGCGACACCGTACATACTGTTACCTAACGACTCTTATTCGACTCTTGTTGGAATGGTATGTAGAATGATTGGCTATCATCTTCAGATACCCCTTGAATACGTTAGCGCACGCTCCAAGCATTCCCAAATTTAGCATCTTTAATCTCCAGTCAAATACGATAGATAATACCCAATTCACACGCATGGAATATAATCATGTCCTCTTTCGTAGAAAAGAGCGGAGATCATCGAGAAACCCAACCATGTACATGCGTACATAGCCTTTGTCGTGCGTGGACCAACATCCTATCGTGATACTAGTCCCAAGATCTCATTCATTGTTCCTTTGTTATTCTATGCACATATCTATACGTATATGCATCTACATAATATTCACAAAATGCTACGTAGTATGTAGCTGAGTAGAGATCTTGATGGACCGGTAGATCCGGGTGGTGCCGGAGTGGCGTTTTCCCAATCTGGAATAGGAATAGGGGCCGTTAGAAAACGCTAGAAATACCAACTAATTTGCGGCTTTCGGCTCGTGTTTTGTAGCGTGTAAGGCTGTCTTTCTGTCATAGTATCCTGTTTCTCCATACTTCACGATGCTCAGTGGAATTCTTCAGAAGTTTTCGGGATTCTAGTTTAAAGCGTAACTACACTCGTTAGCGGGCCACGATCGCGGTGATAGTCCACGCCATGACGCTGACTTGCATCTGGCCTGACCTGCATACCACCCGGGCCGAGGGGGTTTGTTGTTGGTAATTGGTTTTCTTAATAGTTATTGTGTTATTTCAAAGCGTGCTCAACTATGTATGTATGTACTTCTCGGCCCAGTGAAAATTTTCATATGCAGCCATACTTTTGGTTCCACTGTTGTTGTGTCTTATTTCTCGATCTGGATGCATTTCAGGGGCACGTCGACTCAGGTAATCATAATAGGGGTATAGGGGTATCTTACCTATCCTACATAAAAATACACGTAAACAACCCGCGGTTTTGCTCTTGTCCTGTTTTAATTCTAGTTCACTTCTGCGCAATCAATAGGCGATTACACGCAATCCCCTTCCACCGACGCTAAGGGAGCATGCGAGAGAGTGGCTCAGTACGGATAACGATATTGGCCCGATTTGCGACGACCGGCCTTGTCGGACAAGGGGGCTTATGATTACCAAGGTACGCAATTTCAATGCCGAAGGGGTTAGTCAACAAAGGTACCCTGGGTGCCTTAGGGAAACTACTTTTGTGAAGTAAAATGTTACGAGATGTTGATGTTCATACTAGTGGGAAAAAAAGAAAAGAAAAAAAGAAAAGAAAAAAAGAAACACCGAATCGTGATGACAAGAAAGAGAGAATTGTATTGCCGTAGCAATTCTCTTAGTTCAACTACTTCGTACTCGTTCTAGTGACGTCACGTCACCTTTTCACTACCGAAGCTCCATATTCTAACCTGTGTATTGCCGAGGATTAGTCCAGCAAGCCCGTAGTCTTTAGCAGACTTCCTGTTAGTTGACTCCATTGTATGAAAATATTCTAACTTGATCCACTTCCCAAAACAAAAAACCTTGCCAGCGCGAATAATATATAATATCGCCTTTGTTCTCTTCGACGATCATCCAGCTAGTTGCTGCTGTCTAAAGTAGCGCAATAAATACGAGCCGCAAGTCCCACTTGGTTGCTGAAGGAACCCGAGAAGCCATGGCATCACGTCCGCTTAACGGTATGGAGTGAACACCTGCATGCTTTAACAACTCACCCGCCTAAGCCTCTCCGCAATTACGAGCTTTTTATGCTGTAGTGCTTACTTGCTCACACTTTTGGGATCGTCCGATCCGATCACAGTATTCAAACAGCCGCTTAAGCTGTTCTCCCAGCAGCCTATGACTGGCTTCTTCCGCGACGGCTACTGTCGCACCGACGGAGGCATCGATCCGGGCAATCATGCCGTGGCCGGTATTGTTACTGACGAGTTCCTTGACTTCTCTGCTTCACGCGGGAACGACCTACGCCAGGTCGGCTTAAAAGGCGGCTGCAGGTGGTGTCTGTGCACTGCCCGCTGGCTTGAGGCCTATCACGCATATCGTGGCGGCAGGATTACGAATCTGGGCGTTCCCCGCGTCGACTTGGACGCCACGGAAGACAGTGCACTGAGGATGGTCGACATGGATGCCTTCAGACAGTTTGCTGTCAGACATGATCAGTCGAATGTGAATGGGAGCGGAAGCGGTGCTGCGTAACTTGACTCCCCCACGCTCCCGGTCCTGTATTGATTTGCGTTAATAGGGGTGAGTACTTGTCTGTGGCTGCTTATTGCACACAGTCTGTATAATAACCTGTTTAACAGCATAACCATGACCTAGACTCAACCTCTTAGGTACATAGATGTGAGATGGTTAGAGGCCGAAAGCAGGCCAGAAGTCTAGCCTTGAAATATATTAAATCAAACCGCAAGATGTCAAAGATATCTCCAGGTATAGAAGAAGTAGGTAGGTTAGGTAATTGTACGAAGTATGAATGGTGAATAAGTACAAAGTCCTACAAAATACAGAAGTACCTAGAGAGTAAATAAGTCCTCTCGTTGAGTTGCGAGTGTAGAGGAAGACAGACAAAATACCACTAGAGCTATTACCGAGACACCATCACACCATGAATTGTAGGTAGCCGTTCCCCAGACCAATTCGGCTATCCCTTCAGATTTGTCTAGTTTGATTGAAACTAGAGGGTGTTGTCTAGGTAGGTAGGTAGCTAACAGTGATTAAAGAGTCAATTGTGAGCCTGCAGTTTTTCATGTGGTCAATTTTAGACGCGATATGTCTAAAAAGGGAAGAGTCCAGTCAGATCTGCGCGATACGCTCGAATTTCAACAAACGGCGTTTACCACTCCTAAATCGGGAGTGTGAGGAGAAGATCTATCGAATCCTCGGCGGCAAAAATGTGAAGAGCGCCAGGAATTCCAACGCCCCGGGAGAGATCCTACACTAGAAACAGATCTTGTGGCGAAAACACATAAAATGCCGCATTTAGGTAGATCTTATTTACCCACCGACTTAGATGCGATCGAATACGCAGCAAAATTCGGTAAAATAAATAGGGGCTGCGATTCCCAGAGTACCGTAGATCACTTGAATGGGGTTCGCTTCTTGCATTTTATCGGACGATCAGCCAAGCCGCATTTTACATCCAGAATTAATACTCTGCCACCGAGTTATCAACATGAATTGACATTACATTCATTGCATCTGCGGTACGACGGCTTGCGTTGGCTACATATAAGGTAGTGCAACATCCGTCGGTCGTTACCTATGATCATCTGCCAACTTTTAGGGGACACTTTCGGATGTTCTTCTGGGTACAGCATTTCTTGACTGCTTAACAAATTTCTAGAAAATAAGCCATCATCAACTTTTCTTCGCCCAGTCATTCGCCTGCGAGTAATTAGCGAAAAGCACTACGATAAGTACCGGTGATACAATGAGCGTGCTCTTGTCGACTTGTCACCCCCCGGCTTCTTCTGGAGAGATCCGATTCGGATGCTGCCTTGGGCCTTTTTGGGCGCATTATGCAAAGTGAAAGCGGTTGGTCGATGAAGTGTTCCTACTGGCTGTGATTGGCTGTAGAAATGATACTTTGGAGGGTTATTGTTAGCTACCTACCTAGTATGGTATTCTTATTGCTATAACTAATAGCAAATAGCAAATACTTAGCCTAAGAGGTACCTATGTTGTATTTCAAATTAGGGCAAACATGAGTGCAACTTCCGGGGAGGAGTTGAGGTTTATAGGTAGTGTGCTTGCGATATGTAGATGTGGATAGGTAAGTGTCGCCATGAAAGAAATAAAAGTTGGGCTGGAATTTGGGCTTGGGTGACAGTTCGGTAGAATGCATGAGAAGGACACCACATAGGCCAATTCCACGCGGTTGCAAGGATTCAGGAATGAACCTGATAGTCGGCGTTTGGTCTCAACGGTACCTAGATATGTGGCTTTCGTTCGTGTCGAATGTTAATATATAAGTAGGTTGGTAGTTAATATAAATCGATAGCTATGAAGTGTCTTGTTATTTATTATCCCTAAGGCCACCAAGCTAGGTAGTGGGATATTTTTAATTCTCTGGTTCCTTTATATGCGTACTTGTATATGATGAGGGGCATCTGCAAGTCACCATGCAAAGTCGACTAACCCCAAGGAAGTGAGGGCCACGAGTTGAACCAACCAGTCACTCTTTTGTGAATATGGTATTATACTGTTATCGATGGTGTTATCTTCAAATAAATAACCATGACTGTTGTTACATAGTGGTATAGACTATAAGCTACCTACCCTTTAAACATAGTTATAGATCATTTAACTAGTGATATCATAGTTAAGATCTTCTTTCATTTTAGTTATAACTAGATGTTTCTTTTGATATGTATAGTTACTTTATATACCACCTAGTTGTATAGGTATACATAAGAAGTAAGGAGAGGTTATTTAAATGTAATTTATATAATTAACACATAACATTAGGTTTTAGCAAGGACCAGGAATAATGATATGAAATTAAAACAATACGTTTTACTTCAAATAATCAAACGTCGAAGGCTAATCACAAAAATATAAACTACGTCTAACTGTGTCTTCGTTTGAAGATATTCTAGAACAAGTGACAATGCCGCGCTTTAGCAATTAAGATCTTACACGCTACCGTAGCTTGATTAGAGGTAGATTAGGTCCACAGATACTTGATGTACACACAATCATACAGTCATCTTGTGCGGGGGAAGGTGTTCCTACAAAGTATTACAAGGTACTCCACGCCGTTTAGTGGAATCAGATTCGACCACTTAGGTGCTGCAGGTACCTGAAAACCCCACCACTAATCGTTAGTTCATCTTCAGTTGACCCAATAATCTCTGAAGCTTAACGCGAAATCCCCAAAACATCGTCTTGGCTTCCAACTCCCGCAGGATTGAGAAAGGCTTGGGTCCCCTAAATCCTCTATTGTCTCTTATTTTCCCCCTTGACTCTGTACATACAGATCTGATTCGCGCCGCGCTCCTTTAATCCCGATACCTAAACTTATCAACTTCAACTAACTATTAAATCATTGGAGGCTTTGGAAGTCTTGATCAACCTTCGTTATCGCTTGTTTCCCTATCACCTAATTTATCCGCGAGCGGTGCTCATACGTTTTCTGACCCCTTTAATACTTTAATACTATAACCTAGGTACCTACCTCCTGTTTCTAATTACGGATGCACATCTCCCCGATTCGTCGTACCTTACATGCTGCGAACTTCAGCCCACTTTGATACCTATCTACCTACCTAATTACTTGCTTTGTCGCTCGAGTTGTCTCCCTGACTGCCCGTCCACGTACGAATTCGGCCAAACAGTGACGAGTGTGGGCGAATCAAACCTCGGTCGCGATATTTCAGGCGTACCGAAGGCCGGCAGCGGTCGGGAACAGTCAGTTTGACCTGGATATTGGGAGGATCGGTTCAGAAGCGAATCTTCCACATTCTTGTCTCTGTGCTGCGTATGGCAGCCCCCATCTCGGCTGTCGTCCAACCTGCCCTGTTTAACCGAAATCGACTAATCGACTAATCGACTAATCGACGTCCTGCGATGCATTCGTCCGACAACAATCGACGGGGCCAGCGCCGTCGACCGGATTTAAATATTAACACCTCGAGTCCCGTTAGTAAGGATCGCGATTCTGTGCCTTCTACGCCGCCGGCAAGATCGAAAACGAAACCACCCGTGTCCAGTCGAGCATATCGAGTACCTTCGAACTTGCCACCTTCACGCGACTCGGACGATTCTTTTCTAGATAATGGTTCCGACGAAATTAGAGGAAATGAACACGATCTGCCTGATCTACCTAGAGGTAGGAATGTGAGAGATTCGCATGACTTATCCCTACCGTCCCGCCAGTTCACGCGCGACTCGCTCGTGACTAATATGTTATCGTCTCTGGATCAATTCTCCCTGGGGCAAATCCACACCCCTGTGAATAATTTGTTCGATGACGATGATCCTCTTAGTCCGCCGAGGGGAGACGAGTACTCAAAGTCCATGACGGCTACCTCCCGGCCGGGACGCACGTGGAACTCCGGTGCCGCACACGGCCACGGATACTCGTACAGCTCTGACTTTGAGGGTACTGATGATGGGTCTAGTAGGATATCAGGCCAATTCTCGAGAGGGCGACGTAGCAACAGCAGTTCAGGCTTTCAGTCTGGCTTGGGTCGGATCAATAGTTTGCGAGAACGTAGCCACCCCAGCGCAGCTGGTGGGCGCGGGTTGCACTCGAGAGGAGGTAAGACTAGCAAGAGCAGTAGCACCAACAGTATCGATGCCGGTGGTTATGCCCAAGTCCTAACCACTCAGCGGTGGGCCCATGGTATCGGTGGGAGGTCATCAAGTTTTGACTACGGACAAAGGCCATCTATGAATTCCCTTAGTGCTTGGAAGACAGATTTATCTAACACGTTCCTTGTTGATGATTACGAAGCAGCGCCGACGCCAACGATACCTGTTGGGCCCCGTCGCCTGAATCTGCCGTCCAGTCCCGTGGGCCCCCTGCCTATGCCTCCGCTGGAGCCCGAGGCGAAGACTCCCGATCGCAAGAAAGCTGCTGCAAGATCGAGAAGTGGCACTATGAGAACGACGCAATCTAAGCACGCTGGTCCGCGCGAGGTGCCGCCTCCGCTACCCCCGGCCGATCTAGATGCTGCACCTGCACCGCATATCGGGTACGAGAAGTCTAAGGAAGCCTTGCACAGCGCCCCCAACCCAGCACCGCAGGCGAAGCAGGGATTTTTCAGTAGGATATTTGGCTATGGGAAAAATACAAATGTCCCGGAGGCTAAACCGGCGCAAACTGCATCGACGCCAGCAGAAAGCGCCGAACAGTCTAACAAGTTACAGCATATAGCATCGCAGACGAAAGTCCAATCAACCCCTCCGTCAAGGGATTCGCAACGACCGTCTAACCCACCTCAGATTCTCCATAAGAAGTCGTCGTTCTTTAGAAGGCGGAAGAAGTCCATAGCTGAACCTCCAGTACCACCGCCCCCGGTACCTACGCCGATGGAAATTAGTCGAATTAAAGAACAAACTATTCAACGCGAAGCTAGCCCTGTTAGCAGCTTACGCGAGATCATGAGTCCGTTTCTACAAGAGAATATGTCGTCTGTACCCGGCGCGCTTTTATCTCCAGGACCTGAGGGTTCGCCACGGGTACGAGGTTATGAGTCTCAAGACGACGAACATGCTCGCAGGACTCGAGGCTTTTCTCCTGACTATGAGCCCAGTCCAAATGCTACTATCCGGACTGTAAAATCTACCTCGGCTTTAAGAGGTCAGGACGCTGCCCGTAGACGATCCCAAATGGAAATGTCAATGCGAGACCTCCCTGAATTACCTCCTATGAAACCAACCGAGGCTCGTGACGCGACATTCTTCAACGATAGCAGTGATGAGGGCGAAAGCTCGTGGCCTAGTGGAACGCGCAAGCAGCAGCAACAGCAAAGTAGCAAACCTTCTCCAAAAATGGACGATCCAAAAGGTAGATTCGAGGGAACCGGAAGCCACGAACAGCATGACAGCAGAGATGAAGATTCTAGACCTACCCCATCACCCAACTTACTGCTCCAACAGAATACCACGCCTGAAGAGGAGGAGGACCACAAAGTTACTAGCAATCGTCAGGGTCCTAAGAGGATGTCTACTTTCCCTGGTTCACTTAACAAGTCCGCCAATGGCTTACCCAGTCTCAAGGTAGATGGTGTTGAAAGTAGCCCAAAGGTCGTAGGTTCGCCTTTAGATGAGCCCGAGGTATCGGTAGGGGAGCCGACAGAGGACGACCGCCAGAAGGCCCAAAAGATATTCGACGGAAACGAAGATTTCATCCCAAAGGAGAAAGCAGCGGCTTGGATGGGAGAGGAGGGTCTCCTGAGACAAAGGACCCTGAAGGCGTATATGGATCTATATGACTTTACGAACGAAAGTGTTCTTGCCAGTTTGCGACAAATATGTACTCGTCTCGTCTTCAGGGCCGAGACACAGCAGGTTGATCGAATATTGGTCGCATTTTCAAATCGGTGGTGTGATTGTAACCCCAACCACGGTTTCAAGACTACTGGTAAGCAAGCTGGATTTTATCGCTGTCTAGGGCTAACGCATCGCAGATGTAATACATACTTTATGTTATTCAATCATGCTTTTGAACACCGATCTTCATTTGGCAGATATTGACCAGAAGATGACCAAGAGCCAATTTGTCAAGAACACCATGACTACTGTTAAGCATGCGATAGCCGACACTGTTCCTGAAGCATTTGACCGGGCCAGCATCTTGCCCGGTAAGAACAATCTACTCAATCCCTCTGATTCAGACGTCGGGACTGCCTTTGAACCGGAACCAGAGCGGCCCAGCTGGAGATCATCATTCATGCCGCTACCACGATCAGAGTCGTCGATGGGTAACTACTCAGACGGTCCGGTTGATACGTGCGGACCGCTGGTGAAGACTCCATTCGAAGGCCCCATGAAGGCATGGGTCCAGCAGATGGAGCTTGTATTGAAAGATATCTATAGTTCAATCCGTGATGAAAGACTCCCTCTCTTTGGGGCTGAGCCGGGCCAATCACAGAGCCAATCGCAAGGTAGCCTTTCAGTCATGGGTATGCTCAAGCGCAGCCCAAGCGTCTTGTCAAAGACACCGTCCGAGGGCCACATCTCTGTGCGCGGTAGGATCGCTGACCCGACCCGCAATCCTGGAAGTAGATGGAATTCAAAGAGTCGATCCAGGCCGAGGTTCCCTGGTAATGGACTCTCATCGAGCCGTACAAGCTTCGAGGATGGCAATTCAATCTGGAGTCCTGCTACCTCATCTGCTACGTGGAGCCGCTACTCGTTGGGTAGGACCCAAACTTCGATGTCTATGGACTCGTTCAATTCATACCCGCACGGCGACTACCAGCAATCAATTGGGTTTGCTAATGCTCTAAGTCAAGCTATAATACGTGAAGATGTCCCCCCAGGTACCAGTGGACAATCCATCATGAGCGAGGAAGTGCAACACAATCAACTCCTCGATGACGAATCGCTTGAGCTTGCTGGCTCGCCCTGGGTGAAAGAAGGCCTCCTCATTCACAAGCATCATCTAGATGGCGTAGATAAGAAAGCCAAAGAGAGAAATTGGGTCGAGATTTTCGCCGTCGTCCAAAAGGGAACAATGAGCCTCTTCTCTTTCTCGACCAAGTCAATGCGCCAAAAGGCTCGTGTTGGCCGCAAGCCCGCTCCTGGTGCCGTTGTTGGTGGTGGGAACTGGCAGGAGAATGCTACCAATGTCGGCTCTTTCTCGCTCCGCCAAACACTTGCATCTGCTCTCCCCCCGCCCGGTTATTCTCGCAGCCGGCCAAATGTCTGGGCCCTCAGCTTGCCCAGCGGTGCTGTACACCTCTTCCAGGTTGGTACTCCTGAGATCAGCAAAGAGTTCGTTCTCGCGGTCAACTACTGGAGTGCCCGATTAAGCACACACCCGCTAGTTGGCGGTGTCAGCAATATGGAATACGGCTGGAGTGATGCAATTATAAATAGTGCCCTTATAACATCCATCAACGACCCGCCACCGCCTGCTCGCCCAGGCAGCGCAGCAGCAGGTCGCACCAGCATGCATAGTCGCCAAGGCAGCCTCCAGAGCAGCATTCGTTCATCGTTTGACGTCAGTGGCGGCTCGCGCGCTAAACTACCAGGTGACCGAATTCATATTGCCGAATGGTCTGCCCCAGCACAATCTCTGCGCCCTAGCAACGCCTCTGAAGACGAGCAATTAGAAATCCTAGAGGCTTACGTCAAATCTATCGAAGAAGACCTCCAGAAACACAATCAACTCAGATCACCTATGCTCTTAGCCTTTACACCGCGTGGCCATAACGCTGGCAAGGCAATGGCAAACTGGGAACGGAAGAGCAGTTATTTGCTACGTGAGATCGTCAAGTTTAGGACGTACGTCGATTGCTTGCAGCATGCCAAGACGAAGCGTATGGAAATATACGCCGAACGCGACAACGCAAACCGCGCCTTACACGGTGAGGATCTCAGTGATGATGACGATGGCGTCTATGACCCGGAGGGCGCCTTGGCCGTTCAGGTGGAATAGAATTCGAAAATCCCTTAGGCCGGAAGATACACGAAAATCATACTATGCACAATTTTAGTTTTCCAGTTCGAGGAGTTCGGTACTAGCGAATCAATGTAACAAAAGTGAAGTGGTGGACGAGAGAGGTTACTTTGTATTACATTAGAAGATCAAGGGGATAACTCGATACCCGCAGACCGGCGCACGCTCGGCTCCTCGTTTTTGCTATGCTGTAAATATCACATCTGTTCTATAATCTGAGGAGAGCTTGCTCCTTGTTGTGAATATCCATATTGAACGAGTAGGCAATTGTACGTTGCGAATTTTTGATGCTCGAGATGATTGCTGGACTAAGTAATATTCGGTTGATGCTTGTGCAGTGAGATGTCATGCTAATGGCTTCTGGTTCTGTACACCTGATATACCTTGTACTTAATAGGTAATTCTACTAACTGTATGGCGGCACAGTACCTATTAATCGGTATAGTTTAACGAAAAACATGTTTAATCAAGTCCAATAAACCGAGACCGAGACTACAGCAAATCTATAATACTGTATCCCTTATCCGCCCTTCTCATTTATCTCATTACCTAACCTAGGTACATGTACCCTTCAACTACCAATTCCCCGGCCGCTTACCACTACGAGAAACTTGGGTGTTTATAAAGCAAAACGTATTTTTTTGTTTTAGAGAGATGACTCTTTTATCCACTTCATTATAATTTTGTGTATAGCATACGATCTCCTGCCTCCGGTATCTAGTCTTGGAGACTTCAACCTATGACGAGGAGGACAGCGCGGATCGGCCAACGCAAGAGCAACTCCCATTACGATGCCACCAACTCAGTAAGGCCCATGCCGAAGAGCTTGAGGAGTCGGTCACGGAAATGCAAGTAAGAATAATTAAATTATGATGTAACAATGCGTCTTTATTGAGACATTTTGCTTCTTTTTATAATTAATCCTAAATCGGGGAGGTACCCTCGTGCTTCATTTTCTATCGTCTCCTCTACGCAACGAAAGGGCATTCATGCAAGCATTAAAGGAGGGCATGATGAAAAATTGCGGATGATGAGAGCCTTATGAGATTACCAACGGCCATAGCAATAGAGATATATAGGGGTATCTAGAGAGTTATGTCCGCCCAGCTCCAAGGAAAGAGAATCGACAACCAGGTTCTTCTCCGTACATAACGCCACCATTTGCAATAAACCAACTCCCCCCCAAAAAAAAGACTGCCAAAATATTACTCCTGTATTTCTACGAGCTCCTTGCACATACTTAAGAACCTACTTCGGTACTCCTCGCTATCTGTGGTGATGCTCATCGGCCCTCGGTCGTCGATGAGGTTATAGCCTCGGACTAACGTGGTCATTGCCTTTGCGCGGATTGTGTGCTTAGCCCAGAAGAAATCCAGGATGGAAGCTCTGTAAACCTCTCTACCGTCGCTTGATACGACTCCCGTCCGCCAGCTCGGTGGATTTGGCGGCGTAAAAGGTGGCTTGACAGGTTGGGTGGATTCATCGCCGGCCCCTTCCAACTGGATCAGGGGTTCTGGTTCGACCGTCGGAGCGTCTGATGCAGATATCCGAACGAGAAAGAGCGAATAGTCGACAGCATTGCAGTTCGCAAGAAGTAGAGTGTCGTTTTCTATCTGACGCTGAAATTCTGTGGCCTGTGCTTCGGAGAGCCGAATTTTGTCGTTGAACTCATCTGCGAGCTTTGACTTGGTGGCTTCGGAAGCCAACGCTCCTCCGGCAATATCTCTCTCGGGGAAGAAATAGGAGGTAGGTTTCAGATCCCACGACTCCCACTTCGGGTTTGGGCCATCTAAAGGCTTTCGGTCCTGTCCGTACAAGATGTTTTCCATGACAATGTGATGGCTTGGCGCAAGGCCTAACAGCGTGCCTACAGTCTTGTGGGTGCTCTCAAGAAAGTTGGTGATGCGCACTAGCAGACTAGAACGATTGACACGCATATGGTCGGCGTAGGGTATGAGCATGTCGTTCTTGAAGAAGTCATGCTCAAAATGTCGAGGAACTGACTTCACCAGATAGGCACCGTCGTTGGTGCGGAAGAATGTCGAACCACTATAACCCATATCACCCATTGGCATTAGAACGCCTTTCTTCTTCTTGCCGACCTGTTTCCTGGCATTAAAGCTGGCCTTATAGCTATCCTCGTTGATCATCCATACGCCACGCAAAGACTTAAACAGATCCTCCCGTACCAGCCGGAAGGATAGCCAATACATATAGAAAAGACGGAGAGCTCTCCTTAAGAGAGAAGGTTTCCGGGCGGGTCTGCCATCCTCCTTCGCTGTTAGAATGGCATAAACTATGGAACGGGCGATTAGAGTCTCACGTCGAGCCATGCTGAAAATAGACTCATTATTTGCCCGACGGGCAAGACGATGAGAAAGAAGATGAACGATGTTGATGTTGGTGGTGATGTTGATGTGAATGTTAAGCCGAAGTTTACGGAAAGTCTAGATTCAAATAGATTAACTACCTAGGTACCTACCTGGTACCTAGAGGTACGTACTCATGATACGGGTACGGGTGTCAACTTTGGACTGGGACTGGACATGGAAGAAATGCTCCGGCAGAAGAGAAGTAAATGACGTCATGAAACGACAAGACCCGTGTTACTGGCCCTATGAAATAATTACATTACATCCTAACCTAGGCTAAACACCTTTCTTTGATGTCCGTTTTACCATAAGCTTCTTTCACTCAAATAATAAATATTTACCCCTTTTTTTATATTTCTCGTTTATTTCCATTCAAGAACCTAGCTGAGTTGAGGACTTCCTTCTTATTCAGTACCTAACCTAGGTATATAGATGCATACATATGTAGTATACATGGTATAAACGAACTGTCCATTCAGAACTCATACAACTTCCAGGGGTGTCACGGACTTGATCGCATCAACCAGCGCCCGCACATAGTATCGATGAAGCAACTCAACAGCAAAAGAGGATGGCTTTTTCCCATCGCGTACGGGCTCCACGCTATTGAAGAATGCTGTATTTATACCGACCTCAACTGTCCTGTCTTCCTTATTCACTTTAGCACTCAAAATGAGTATCCCGTCGAATTCGCGTGGACCGGGCTCGAGTGGTGACCCTCCCGCTCTTACTGTGACGGAATTTCTTGTCCTCTCCACCACCTCGAACTGGTCTGAAAAGCGCGTCCCGAGCTCATACTTAGACAACGCTAATTGTTGTTTGTCGAAGGGTTGGTCTCTCGTCTTGGGGCCTTTTAAAGAAAGGGCCGTGATGGTGCGCTGTGGTATGTATGCTGGAAATAAAGTGACTAGTTAGCTCAGATGCTTTCAACCCATGTGAGAATACTCGACGTACCGTATCCAGCCCACACACCACGACAAAACTCGGTTGCTATAGCTTCTTCGTCATCTCTAAGACCAGGTCTAATTTTGGATAGAGACAGACGCTCCCAAGAGTAATCCTGAATCGTCGGATTGCGATGACGATTCAACTGAACGAAACTCCTGGTGGTCCATATATCGTAAATGAGAATGGTCATAATTTTGGATATGAAGTACATTAGTAGGTAAATATCCATAGCCAATACGCCAAGAGAGCTCGTATAGAACTGGCGGGAGCTAGGAGCATGGGCTTTAAGCCGAAAGCGCGAGCACCAATGCCATAGGCCATGCAATGAAACGCCATGCCACTCTGTTTCTCGAAAGCACTCGCTGATATCTTTATCATGCCCACTAATCCATGACTTGGCTGCTAGCCCCTGAGTCCGGCTGTTGCTATTGATCATATTGCATTGGCGGGCTCGGGTCGGAAACGCCCTACGACGTACTATCGGATAAGCTGCAAACCCAATTATTGATAGTGTATAGCTTCGTAGGCCTAAGTACCCGCTCATCACGAACCCTTCATATATAGTAGGTAGTTATTACTTATTTCTGTTGTTAAGTAAAATAATTAAATTAATATCGCACACATATTGCGAGAAGCTAGAAGTAAGGTCGATAAATACACAAGAGCCCTAGCTCCCAAGTTTATTCCCAACTTGACATATATGTAGCTACTACGCTACATATTTTCCGGTTCGTGAGAGGTACCCCTTCACCTCTTCCGATTCCATTCCGGACCGTTATACAAAGGTGTAACCAACTCGACTACAACTAAAAGCGCTTCAAATACGGAATTCCTACCCTTATTAGAAAATCGGAAGAAGGCCCGTTACGACTAATATTGAAATCATGTTAGTTATCCATATTAAGGAGTTGACAATGATGGAAAACACTTACCCCTAACCTCAGATGTTGGGTCTTGAAAGCCATCGCGAGATAGGAGTGCTAACAAGATCATGGTTTCTAGGAAATACCGTTCAATTCTGTCACGTCTATAGCGGCTCTGACGGTATAGCCGCCCTTCGCTGCGTGTACATCCCCGCGTTGACATTGGTTAATATACGATATCTGTGGCTTTTAAGACTGAGGCCTAGATAGTTGGTTACGATAGGATCTCGCCCATGATCGAAGTGATCTCGTATACTGTAAGTTTAATGTTTGATTTCATAGTTAGTGATAATTGTTCTGGTGTGTGTAGGTATTTGGAGGGAAATGGCCGAGGAGTAGGGAGGCTGGGGTACTCTATATCCTCGTTTAGCATTCTTTGTCTCTCTACCTCTAGGTGTAAGTGTAATGCGGTCCCTATAGAAAGAGTTATATGTGAAACGAAGTTCAAATAGTAATATGATTAGCCATTCAGATGATAGAAGTAGGCTTGGGTAGTTTGTTTCCTTGGGTGGGCGTGCTATTTCTCTTTGTTACGTTTTATGTGTTTGTCTGGTATACGTCGCCCTTTCATTGTCGCCCCTAGGCATCTCTTCTATGTTCAAGTGACTCTTTGCGCCATAATAATTGTAGTGTTCCCATGGTTGTATATCCTCTATATAATTAGAAATTAGAGTAGAAACTTTGAGCTAAAGAATAGGGGGTTACGCTTACCCCGGAACTTAAGCAATGTCACAAAAACGACGCCGTAATTGCAAACTAGCAATTACGCCTCATATACTACGTGACAAGTAAGCATTTGGGGATCAAACGGATCAAATATTTAAGTCACATATCGCAATATAATAAAATAAATTACCTATTTTATAACATGAGTCTCAATTATATGTGTCTGTCTATTCCACCGGATATATGTAAACCCCTCAAGATTCTATACCAATGTAGCGACAACACTGAGTTGGGTATTGTCTATCTTATGCAAGTCTAACGCCCCTAAATGCATTTTCCATTTTACCATTCATTAATACCGGGCTGCATCAAAACAAACCCCTTTCCATGAGCATAAATAGCCTCGTAAAAACCCTCATAATGAGAAGCACTCGAACAAAATCGCTTGCCCTGTTTGTCACATAATCCTTTTAGTTTCCTATTTAGATCTTGGTGATCTTGATGCCGACTTGTATAGTTCTGGATGCAATAAACCAGAGTGTTGATATGGTCATCACAATGCCGCAGAACAGCTGAAGGCCTAGGAAGCTGCCGCCGTTGGCATTCACGATAGCGCCACCAATAGGCGAGCCCGTCAAGGCGCCGAGCGCCGCCACGAAGAACGCAATACCACTGCGTATGCCGATCTCGCGGATATCGCTGATTTGCGCAATAACGGCAGGCAATAGCGAGATAAAACCACCAGATGCAAATCCAAACACAGCTCCGTACACGACAGTCGTGGCTGTTGATTTACCCGGTACCCATAGAGCTAGTGTGATTATGCCTGATAGTCCCGAGATGAAAATCATAACATTGAAACGTCCGAACCGATCGCCTAGGAAGCCGGGTACGATACGGCCTGGAATACTAACGGCGTTGATGATAGGTAGGAGGTATGGCACAATAGACGCGTCGATTCCTTGCTGTCGGGCCTGTAACTGGATATAATTAAAGGGTAGAAACATGCCGAAGAAGAAGAAGAAACCGGCAAGGATGACACACACAAAGGCCGGTTCGTGAAGAGGTCGTACGTATTCCGCGAACTTGAATGGCCTCCTACGAGGTGGGAGACGGGACTTAATGGTGCAGCAGGCGAAGACGCACATGGCAAGGAGCATGAAGCCGATGGCCCGTACAGTCCAGGGGAAGCCGATCTGGGGAATAAGGTGGTTCATCATGATAGGCAAGACCACACCTCCGAGCGATGAGCCTGACACCATCAGCCCTAGGGCCGCAGCGCGTCGCTTGAAGAACCAGCCCATGACCGAGTTCATTGCCGAGTTAAACACCGCGCTCATTCCTACCGCGCTTACAATGCCTTGCGAGAGGAGGATCTGGTAGTACTGCGTCGAGAGGGACAGCATCATCATCCCGAAGCAGAACACCAGGGTTCCAATGATGAGTAGCCACCGAGGGCCGTAGCTATCGAACAGTCGGCCCATCTACGAATATCAAGACACGTCAGCTGTCGTCTCTTTCACGAATAAGTCGAGAGGAAAACGGGACGCGCGAGTTAGGATTACTTACGACCGCGTTCAAGCCGGACATCATAAATACTTGAATTGAAGTGATCCAAGTAACAGTCGACACGTTGTAGTCGGATAGTGGTCCCGAGACATAGTAGTTAACAAACGATCCCACACAATTCACCAGTCCGAAGGTGCTGAAAAGGGCAAAGAAGCCACCGGCGACGACAAGCCAGGCCTCGAGGCCTCCATCCGGGAAGTCGGCCGGGCTAAAGCCGGGTGCTGCACCGGGAGCATGTGGCACCACGCCGCCTTTCTCCACTATAGCATCGCAAGTTAGTACGGAGTCATTACGGACTACCTAGGTAGGCACCTGTTAGAAGAGTCTTGAGATCTTACTATCTGCTTCGATGACATTTTCCGGATCGGGGAATATATTAGCATTGGTAGATTTAGCTTGCGACGGGATGCGTTCGAGGGAGTGCCGCGTGGACTCGTAAGGAGTCGGCTCGTCAGAGATTCTGGGTAGATCGGATGGCGCACCCTTCATCGTTGACGTCTCCGAGTCGTAGCCGGGGGTTCTAACCTGGGAGATGTCGTGAGATAACGAGACCGGCGCCTCTTGGGTGTGGTGAGTCGGCGCTTGCATCTCGGGGGACTAAAGGGGAGGAAGAAGATGGACCGGGTTGTCTGGATGCAGGGACCCAAAGATAGGGGCTGCTGTTTGTAACTAACTAAATATCAAGAGACGTGGAGAGTAAGTGATTTGAACCCGTAGAACATAGGCTAGGTACTCTAATGGGATATCTCTATTTGTCTACTATAGTACGAATAACCTATTGACGAGGCTTACCCGAACTCTTATATGAAACGGCAACCACCGAAAATACATGATTGAGTCCGAGAAACTCGGAGCATATGTGAGGGTCTCGGGTTTAAAAAACCCCCAATGACTAGGGCGCGGGCACGCGCTGTCAGGGTTCTTCGCATAGTCATTGAGTCAACGGGATGGGTTTGTCTCCACCGTCCCCCCCTGTGCGTATAACAAAATCTCATTCATATGTACATACGGGTATGGTTAAGTGGGACTGTTCCCAGCTGAAAGTAGAAATAGTGATCTTATTGGTGACCACGTACGGCTGCTATACCCCGAGGCAGCTATTCACACGTGGTATGTAACTAAAGCCTATGTGTTTCTAGACGTGATATTGTGTGAGTTCGGCACCTAAGATATGTTAAGTAAGGTGTGTAAGAGAAAGCTAGGTAGGTAGGTAACTAACTAGGGAAAGTCATTCACCCTTTCAAGCAAGCCGAATCATGGTGAAGAGGTAAAAGGCTACATAATTTAAAACCCAAGCAATCCCCTGATTGCTAACAGTCGAGATGTGAGCTTACCACAAATATCACCCGTACTTCTTTTTAGATATAGTGATTAAGTTATATTTATACCTACTGACTGTATTGTTAGCTACCTGATCCAGCTCATGTATTAGAGTACAGCCCCTATTTAATATCGTCTTCTATGTAGTAGCACCGGATTTCAGTAACTAACTGAAGAAATACATATCTTACTTACCACTATTATTAGTTAGTAGTCTCTACGAAAGATATGAGGTTGCGTGATAATAGATAACTATCTCCTAACCTGGTTGAATTCGGTGTGTAACAAAGCGCGAAAGCCGAGTTTCTTACAAAGCATAGCATAACCCATGCCAAGACCCAGCGGGTTGGTATGAAGCTAATGCAATGGGTAGAACCAATGGAAAGGACTGGATGGTTGAAATTCATACAACCCTGTTTGAAGATTGCTGGTTCGCACTAACAGAATAGATCTTATCTGTACCGTATACCAAGATCTTACTAGAAAATACGCGTCTACTCGGAGATGGGAATTAAAGCTGCTCGGATTTAAATATTCTAATAATAAAAGTTTTGTGTTCTAGGCCTTCAACCACATATTTACAAGTTCGGTAATATGTAGTTACACCGTAATGATATTAGAGTTTGAAGTCATAGTCATATCTCGTTGAATACACTATTGAATAATCGTTGGTGGCTTGAAATGGCTTCTAAGTGGTCGACGTTGATGACGTTACACAGTTAATCTGATCTACATATCTTTACGTGCATTTAAATAAGCCGACGCTACTACTTCCCGCTTACTGCGTCGGTACAAGATCTTATATGACATATTATTAAGTATATGCGGTATGGATATTAAAAAAAGAATTGGCCGATAATTCTGGATACGTGCTCCGATAGAAATGCCCGACTACACACGAGGTTCTCGGAGTTATAAAATAGCTTGCCACGGACGTTGACAAGTGTAACTAGCAGACTGCCGACTTAATTATTGGGGCTTTCCATTTATGCTGCAACTCCAATAAAATATCGTGCAATGCTTCCTAAATTTCACCAAGGGAACTAGGAGGAAATTGACCCCCCAGTAGTCAAAGTGCTATGGCCGGCTGTATGATACAATAACTTATTTTAGGTAGTTTTTAATCATGGCAGAACTATGAATCTATCATCACTTCTCAAAGTCTTTAAGATTTTTGGCGTCGGCAAATGAGACCTTTCCGTCTTCTCCAACACTTGCCACATTTATCTTGACCGCTGCCGCATCTTTTGTTTTCGGTGTCACGTCGGGCTTCGGCTTCGTTGCTAACTCTACGGCAGCGGGAACCTCTCCCATAGGAGCGTCGGCAATCTCATTGACGTCCGCACTCGTGAGCACGTCGCTAATCCGAGTCCCTCTGCTCGACATGAGTATCGTGGTTGGACCTCGGAATTGTAGGAATAGCCTATCACCCCATATCGTGCGTCTCGCCGTCGTGCGGAGACTGAATAGGACTCGGGAAAGGAACTTGTAAGTTTCGGTCTCGCGCATTGTCTTTAGGAACTTGGTATCCCCCAGCCATGTCGTAATCGAGGGTACCTGGAATCGAATACCCGAGCTCTTGAATCTGAAGGGCAAAGGTGGATACTTGGTCATCGTATAAGCTACCACGTTCGAGGGGTGAGCCACAAATTCCTCCTCTTCAGCCAAGGTAAGTTGATATACATGTCCTGGTGCAGATAATGCAGCAAGTCCCCGGCCGGTCAACTGGGATGAGCCCCAGTGAGCGACTGGGAGTCGATATTGGATTCGGGGAGTTACGCTCAGCGAATGTCCAGTCCATGCAAGAAGCGCCGATCTTTGCGCCACCATCCAATCTGTCGTCCCATCGAGATGCAGTACGGAAAATGTGGTCGTGGGTGATTTTGTAGATATTAATGCCGTGAGCGGAGTTGTGGAAGTTATGCGCTGGTAGAGGAAGGGGACGCCGGTGACGGCTCGCGTAAAAGGTGAGAGTAAGGAGAGGGTCGATTGCGCCTAGTCCGGCTGGTTAGTTATGTTCTCTATGAGCGAGGCTTTAAATATTAGGCCATCTTACATTTTGCGCTTTGCCCGACACCGCGACTAATGTTCCGCGGCGCGTGTACAGCCTCTGTGAAGCCGACAGAGACACCGAGAGGAGGGAATATGGCGTCCCTAACACTTCAAATCTAGCATCTAAAGCACCGTATAAGCAATATTGCTCAGAAAACGAGTCGAAGAGCTGGTGAAGGTACCCGCAACATCTTTCGAGACATCAATGGACGTGCCGAAGACATCTCCCCCAAGGCGAGGCGACCCGGTAGTGGGGGAGGAGCTGAGCTGGATAGCTCTACATTGGCGACAAATGTAGCCTCCCCGAAGTCCCAATTGATATATGCGCCCTCTTCTAGCTAGGAGGGAGACGCCGCGCATGGTGGCGGTCTCGAAGGGAGGTGGTTGATACGACCGTGGTTGGCGGGAGCTTATGACGAATGAGCAAAAAATAGAAACATCAAATATTTAGAGCTTCATAGAGGTACTTCACCTAATGTACCTCTATCTACTATGGTATTATGGGTAAGTTTAATGAGTGGGACGAGTAATGCGCTAAAATAAACCTTGCTCCCCGCCTGTAAATAATTCAATATAAGAATAATAATAGGTATAAAAAGTCGTTATTTCATCTAAATACCTCTTTGTACCCGTGGGTCCAGCACGGCAATCTAGCACAGAATTGGTATGGTGTTTTGTTTAGCTCGCCCCACGGGTACCTGACCCACTCGTTAAACTTAAGCCTGTAACCATAGTAATCTTCAGCCCGAGTGGCCGATGATTACATAACCAAACTGCGGCTAATGTAAGTGGCTCGTGCATTGTATTAGTATTTAGGTACCTGCATAAGGTACATAAATCTCGTCTAGATCCGTGGGTATAGGTACCTACCTACCTAAGACTTGGTTAAATATTAGAGGCACCCGCTCTAGAAATCACAACATGTAAGATGTCCAAACTAAATGAACCAATCTGTAATATTTCACCTATCTACTCAAGTCCTCCTTTTACCTAACATCTCTCTAGATGGATCCACTGAAACTTTGGTCCTATGGACGCTCAATTCTAAGTGGAAGGTCTCCCTCTACTCGCCTTCACATTCCTGAATGATGCAAAGAACCCCTTCAGAAAATAATCGAAACCAGTATCTTGTAACCCTAGCAAATGCTACCGTCCCTATAACGCCACGCCTATGCAAGCTTGGTTTAGCTCGAGCCTGAATGCAAAGAGAGCCGCCAGCCGATGTATGCAGTCTAAGGTGATTAGACTAAAGAAAATGTCCTTTCAACAAGCAACGCCGGACGATGCAAGCAAGCCCTCGTATGCGCGGTCTACCGTACGACCGCCCATCCCAGGGACTGTCCTAAGCTGTTCCAGCGAATCGATACAACCGCCATCTTCTTCAGCCAGTAACTCTAAGTAGTCTACTAAATCTCGAGCCTTCTTGGGCCCAAAGCCCTGCAGGCTCCTAATCAGAGCGAGATCTCGCGAGTTCACGATCCCTAGCAGATTTTGTGATATGGGGCCTTCTTCAACCACAGAAACTTCCCCTGCAGGTGCCTTTGTAGCCTTGGATTTCTTCCCCTGCTTACGTCCTTTTACCATATAGATCTCATCATCGTCTACCTCTAGGCCGTTGAAATCATCGTCGTCCATGACCTGTTGGTCAAGCTTCTTATGGCTCTTCTCGACTAGATACTTGTCGGCTTCGGTTCCCATTTCACCGGGAACCTCACGTCTTGTTTGTAGCCGAGCCTTAAGCTTCTCAATCTTGCCAAGAAGCTTCGCCTGACCAGGGAAGTAAGGTAGTGCCATCTCGTACATCTTAAGAGCGCTAGCTTCTTCGCCACGTTCCTTATGTTGCCGTGCCATGAGCAAGAATCGCAATCCGTCCGAGCGCGAGTCGTCTTGGCGCGTGTCCTCGATGCGCTTCTCGAGAGCCTCTAGCCGTCTCTGGACGGCTTCGTTGATCTCGGGTAGTGCAGGAGCAGTCTGAGTTCGGGATGCGAGGATCTCGCTAACCTTCTTCTCTACCATTGCCTCTATCTGGTCAGCAGATATAGATGGTTGAGCCAGTTGTGAAGGTTTAGCCGACCGGGGCACCAATGCTGGGCGGGTAATCTTAGATGGCCGACTACCACCATCGGAATCCGAAGGGCGCTTATGCTGGGGTGGCGATCGTTTCATCGTGATATTGGCTGTCGGTCGCGACGCAGGTTGCGGCTTCGATCGATCAGAAAAGACACTAAATGCCTTGACGGGGCGATCTGGTTTGTCTGCCGCTTTGTTTGCCGCCACTGTCCCTGAATGGATGTTATGCACATTCGCGAGAGGGCGCAGGGGCTGGCGAGCTGTCGCTGAGCTAGAGTTGGAGCTGGAACGAGGTGGTTGCTTGAATACGACCTCATTTTCGATTTCTCGGACTTCGATTCGCTTAGCTCTCGAACTAACGTTCAAGCTACTAAGTGTGTCAAGATGGTAGCTTCGGATCGGTGCAAGATTCAGAATCATGATGGTAATGCCGTTGTTTTGGCCAAGGGAGAGGATTCGCGTCATTTTCGACTCCCGAAAAGGTATCCGACGATCTCCTCTCGAGATGGCATCAATACATTGACTCAGCACAAACAAGCTTTTGTTGATAGCTGCAGACTCAACCAGCCGTTCCTTGCCATTATCTGTCCGCCGGTTGTCCTCCGAACCAGCTAAGTCAATGGCAGATGCCGTGCTCTCCTTGACCATATCTCCTGTTGTCTGGGTAAGCTTGACACGCAAAATAGCATGACTTCTACTGCTGTGAGCATTAAGCTTCGTAGCTGCGGTGATGCGGTTATTGTTCGACTCAATATATAGTCGCTCAAAATCCTTGAGGTCCTGACAAGGGCGCTCAGATAACCCAGCAACAACAGTCTTGCCGTTAGCCTCTGCACGGAGAGGTAAACCCGACAGCGTACGTTTCTCAGGGGGTTCGAGGAGATCGAAGACTTTATCGTTATAAATCTCGTAGTATGAAAGTGCAACGTCTACTGTTGTCTCGCCGTCGGAATCTTTGGCGATCTTCTTAGCTCTACGGAAGACACCACTAAGAAGCCTCGGGATAACACCACGCTCGGCCAATTTTAATCCGCCACGCATCGTATGAGTCTTTCCGGTTCCAGTGACGCCATAAGCAAATATCGTAAGGTCGAGGCCTTGGAAGAGTGACTTGAGAAGAGGAGAGACTATAGAGTGGTAGGGTTAAGCTATGAACATCTTCTACGTGAAGAGCAAAGGGAGGAGAGCGGTGAAGAAAAGGAACGAAGACAGAATCCTACCTTCTGCTGCAAATAGCTCCTCCTGGGTTGTCAATTGGTCGTACACGCCGTTGAACGTGAAAGAGAATTCTTCTGACTCATTCTTCGGATTAGGGATCTTGACAACATTACTTGTCTTGCCATCATCGTTGCTAGCAGCATGTACGATCACGTCCTTGTCCAATTCCTTGTCCAGGAGCGGTCGTATCCGCGCGACAACTCTTACAGACATGGCTGTATTTCAAGCCAATAGAACCTAGGAGCTTATATGTAAAATAGCAGATGTAAGCAATGAGAAAAATGATGCAATAGGAATTGGATGTGAGGTTCTGTAGCTTGGCCTAAATGTGTAATAATGGTGATGTTATTAGGTTATGGACGGCTTTAAGGCTTTGTTTGGAAGATGGCACAAGCTTTTAGCAATTGAGCAATGGGAAAGCTTGCCCTGAAAAGTTAATATGGGTCTGTGGAGGCATCCTGTTGTAAGGGAGCAACCAGCGCGTGTCACGCTAACAATTCCACTAACCCCTTGACGCATCCGCTGTGGTACAACAGTTGACCTGGCGTGTATGTGCGCTGGTGCGTTAGTTAAATTCAGCAGACCCAAAGCTAAAGTTTGATTGCTTACTACGGAAATTTGATCCAATAGCTACCTAGGTACCTAGGTATACATATGCAGTGAGTCATTGCTCCTTCAAAGAATTCATTTCTCAATATATTGTGAAGTATTTAAACTGTTAGGAATTGCCCATATCACAGCACAACAGATAATAAAAAATGAGCTATTCACTTCAATATAATGCATTTCTCGTGGGATTACATGGCATCTTCAAAGGGCATTATAGCATCTAGGTTAGAGTCTTACTTTATCACAACTCATATGCTACCTACTAATTTACAAGAAATAATTCAAGAGTGCTACTTCATATAACAAATATTCCCTTATCTGAGATGCCTTGGCGTTTATATTCCTTCATGTCTACCTAGGTACGCTACACCGAACCTTCCGTCCCCGGCGACAAAAACCGGCACGGCAGGAAACCCCGCAACTTCCACCGAAAGCTCCGAGTGGGGGTCCACTCCGAGATCTTTCTCCGCATGATAATTAATCAGTGTTTACCCAAGCAGGTCTACTTTGCTATACCAAGAGGATTATGCTGCCCGATACTTGTGCCTCTACAACGGCCAATACCAGACCCTACCACAAAACTGCCTTGCTAGTAATGGTGATGTGGCACCATAGGGTATCACTGAGAGAAATAGGTAAAAGAAATTGTCTCAGATGAGATCAGCTCTGCATGGTATATATTTACCAGTAAATGTGTAAACCCCTGTTTCGTTAACGACATCTTGAATAAAAAAGAAAGAGAAGGAGAAGAGAGAAAAAAAGAAAGGAAAAAGCTACCAAAATAGAATTACTCTATTAGGCAACCCGGTGGGGCAGCTCACAAGCAGAGTCCTGAAAGCTTGAAAAACTGAACTAACCTCATTGGTCCATTAGCGTCCCTCCGCACCTTGTACCTGAGCCGCAAGCAGTTGCTACATTGACCTCTTACAAGACGACAATAACGAAATATGAAACCACATACTGTGAAAATATGGTATGCACGTTATCAAAAGGTGTCCTTTGATATAACTGCCAATAGCATGTAAAGTTGGAAGGTACAGGAAACCGTATATGTTGAGAAAAGGTGGTGTTGTATGTACCCTTACGTTTTATTCTGGAAAATTTTCTTTTTTCTTTTCTCCATGGTCTCTTTTTTTTTCTCCATTCCCTTTTTTTTCTTTTCTTTTTTTCTTTTCTTCTTTTCTTTTTTCTTCCTCCTATAATCTTTCTTTCCTACCCCTATTGCCTATACACTTTTATCTCACCAACCAGATTATCAACTCTATTTACTCGGTTCCATCAATCTTGCTTAATTAAGAATCGATTGCATATTCCTTAATATCTATTTAAGTAGATATTATTTAAGCTCTTGAGTCGGTCACGTGTAGCCCAAGCCGAGCACATCTATCATATTCATGTCACGCCTGCTCTTGCCCCGTGAAGTCGGCGACTTCCATTATTCTTGATCCGGACTACCTGCGTGCCTTCTGGGTCATATTCTAACCATCGGCACTGCCGAGTCAGGCTAATATATAACCTGTTCTCCTCTTGCCGCCAACTGCCCTTCTTCCCATACAATACCTACGATATAAAATATTATCATCTTATTCCATAATGTCTCGGCAGCGCCCATCTTTCGTCCAGCGCTTCGTGCCTGACATCGCCCGGATCTTTGAGGTAAGCTAGCGTCCTTAATATTTCTTGCAGTCCTTTATCGCCAACCCGATAATCTGACTGTAACATAACCTTTGTTGAAAGGTTGGCCTTGACTGACATCATCAACTTTCCCTTCTTGTACCCTATGAATAAGCAACCGTATATCCATTGACACCTAGCTACAGTTCCCTAACGGCGCCATGGCTGCCGCCAATGGATCTCTAGATCCCCGCTCTCTCAACTATGAGAGTAGCAATCTGAATGAGATAACGCGCCGTCAGATGAACGAGGATATCAGTGCATATCGCTACGACTTGGACTTCTGCCGTAATCAGCTTGCTTCTGCCGACCTCACCCCCCAGGAGGTGAGAACCCTACAGATACGCGTTCTAGATTGCGGCCACAACATCCGTAGTTGCCAGCACAGGATTCAGCAGTTAGACGCCCAAGCACGCAATTCGGCTGCCGCTGCCGCCTCAGCTACCCCTACCTATAAGCCCCAACAGTACCGCAATACTACGGCCACTCCTGCTTCCGCTGCCGGAGTTAAGAGACAGCGTACCACAAAGCCGCTAGACAGCGATGACAACGATAACGTTGAAGTCCAGCCGGTGGTGATGGATTTGAATAGTTCGGGTACTACTAACTTCCAGCGACTTGGTTTCTGGAAGTGTCGACTCTGCACATCACAGAAATTCCTGGATGCAGGTGCCAATCGCGTGCCAAGTGCACCTTGCAAGTGGCCGCTGAAGGATGTTTCTAAGATGATCAACCACTTCCTAGACATGCATACGGAGCATTCGCCTGGTGAGCGTTGTGAAGAGCTTGGTACTGCCCTTGCATTCAATCGTAAGTACCCCGTGTGATTTAATGCACCTTATTTCACAAATATGCTAATATTTGTCTACAAGGTGGTCCCTTTGAGTACTGGTTAGTCCGTACACGAGCACAAGACTTAGAAGACCACAGTGTTATTGATGAGTTCATCAACGCTCTTCAGTCCGGTTCCATGCCCGACGCTCTCCGTGGTCTCAGTAGAGCTGCAAGCGCATTCCCCAATACCATCTCCGGATTCAAGCGATAACCATTCAATGGCGTGAGTGCCTAATGAATAGCAGTATGCTAAGAGATATGATGACGCAGTCTAAAATAATTTGGGCTATGATTAAATCAGAAAATATTTCTCCAAGTTAGGTCCAAAAGCCAAATCGTTGTTTATTGCACGATACATAGAGAGCCTTGCATTCTACGATGAATTCAAAACACTCCGGTACGGTGTTCGGTGTTTTTACAGATAGATACTATTTAGACTTCCTAGGAAGCTAGCTTGACATACCTAAAGTCAAGATGATGCCTTGGCCATGACGAGGAAGAATAAAACGGGCGTTGATTTTAAAGCAATGATATATGACAAGGTTTATACGCTTGGTAAACCCATTTAGTTTTCCTTATCATCTACATTAATCTAAACTAACTTAATTTCCAGTGCTGTGATAAAAGCACAATGCCTGTAGTAGGTAGGCAGGTACCTAATCGAAGACAAATTTTGTTCTAGTCAAGATTTGTGTTGTATGTTTTGATTAATCTGCTGGCCTATGGAAATATGTATATGTAGCACTTGCTTAACCCCTTGCACTGCATTGAATATGATAAGCCTGATTATTGTCAGGAAATTAATTTAGTTTTTAGCAATTGGATAGTGGGAGGGGACACTACGATATAGTAAATACTGACTACCTACCTACCGATTCTATTGGGTTTGGACTAGCCCTTTCTTATATTATGAAAAAATGGCTACCTAAAAAGCCAAGACCATGTCAGCTTAACCTCATAATACTTCCAACCTATATCTTATATACCACCTGGCAAAAAATTGCTGCTATTATAATAGGTACATATAGGTATATGTACCTATATGTACCTAAGGCATTCATCGTGGTTCAAAGTATTTACGCTATTCGTTCCAATATAGAGAAATCCCTTACTATACACACATTCCATCACCTCTGTATCTATAGGTTGGGTACTTAATAATAGATAGCATGATCAACCCATAATATTAATCCCATGCGTACACATAATCACTTTAAGACGTAGGCACTTCCACGAACTCCCACGCAGTACCGTCACCCGTAGTCTCTATCAGCCTATTGGTGCCCTTCTCAACTGCCATTTTTTTCATTTCGTTGCCGTGAACTGTTAATAATAGTTGACCCCCATCTGGATGTGCTCTGGTATTAAAGAATTCCCACGCCCAGTGGTGAGACTCCCGAGCAACAAACTGGCCCCAGTAGTCGTGGCCCATGTATACTTTATTACTGGGGTTGCGAAATCCTAGGTACCCATCCGTTTCTATGCATAACCAGTGATATCCTCCTTGGTCGCCCATGTCTTTTTCCAGCCTGAGCTCTCCGTTCACGAGCGTGATCTGGCGCTCGCTCTTCGGGTCTCGAATCTTGTATATGTGGCCAGGCCATGGCCCTGCTGGGGCTGGATTGGGCAAGTATGAGCTACATCCACACTGCTCTACAGTGCTTTTTTCTATCCTTGTGTTTCGAAAAAGTCTATTAGGTGGAAAATCACCCTCGGACCAATCCACTACCATTTGGAAGATGAAGTAGAGGATGTTGGATATTTCCATCGTGGATTGATTAAGGGTTGTATAGAAAGTAATAGCTGGAAATTCTGTCGTCTTGTTTTTGCTCTACGCTGCAAGGAAGTTGGGCAACTTAGAATAGTCGAAAGGCTGTAGATTTTAGTGTTGGGTTACAATGAATATGCATGGACCACCTGCCCTGTTTGTCAGGCATCAATACTTCTACGATGGCTGCTTGCAGGGGGAGTTAACAAGTCTAGTTTTCAGGTCTTTAACATCTCAAAAATGTTCACGTATCATAAATTTACCCATGAGCTGATTGCCTAGATGATTTCTTATAGCTGATGTCCGCCATCTCTACGTATGCTCCTAGTTTAAAGGTCGAAGAAATATCAACTACCTAGGTACCAGGTACCTAGGTAGGTAGGTAGGTAGTTATGATGTACCAGCCTTTATGTAGACTTGCTAACTCAAAGAATTAAAAGCTAACAATCAATACCTATAAGCGTAAGTTTTCTACCGTGGAAGTTCATGTGTTTTAGCAATTGAGAAGACTTGGGAAATGCGTGTACGGTTGACCGGATAGAGTACTGTGCCAAAATGAAATAAAAGATCGCGCGCTAAGCTAAGGTTGGTAGAATGTCAAACGCCACAATTCAATATATACTTTTAAGCCTCATATGGTTATTATAATACTAATTCCTATTCAAATAACCAACAATAAGCATATACCTACCTAATAACTCTATGAATATTGACATTGGAATGATATAATCTATATCATTTTGTAGCCTTGGTTAATGCGAAAATAATTATATAAAATGCAGTATGCTAAGACGTAAAATGAGCTTACAATTCGTTGATGAAATATATACGCTATAGTTAATTGAATCAAAGTCTTTTGTATAAATATCACGTGTTTACTTGCAAAGCCATTGCTTTAATTCAATTACTTGCAAAGTCATGGTTTTGATTCAATTACATCTTACTTTGAAAAGATTCAAATGACATGCAACCTCGATCATTATTTTCGCATTATCTAGGACTATTGAATGATAGTAATTATATTATCTGAAGCTGTGATGGTGTTAAGTTATTTGATTAAATATATTGTGTATATGTATAGATGAGTTTTACGAGGCTGAAAAGATTATGTATGGGGTAATCACGTGACACCCTTTGATGTGACAATTTTCAGCATACCACCTAATTAGGTAAATTACCTACCTACCTACTTACCTACCTAGGTACTTACCTAGATAGGTATATTATACCTAATCTGTATTATAAAACGCTGCATTCTAGATGATTATTTTTGCATTATTTAAAGCTATATAATGATCCAAGTTGTGTTACTTTAAAATTAGGTTTTTTTTTTTTTTTTTTTTTTAAAAAAAAAATATTAATAAATAAATAAATATGTATCTAAGTATGGGATTATTAAATTTAATCATACGTATCATGTATAAAGTTATAAGACTTGTACGTAAAAAACATAAGCACTTTACCCATATAAAGGTGTAAAGTACCGAGCTAATTGGATAAACCTGTGGCTGACTACCCGTTTAAGCTTAGTTTGCATATTTTTTTCATTTTGGCACAGTACTCTATCCGGTCAACCGTAGCGTGTATGCTACCTAGGAGGTAGGTATTGATTGGTACCTAGGTACCTAGGTACTTATATTAGAAAACATCCCCCGCCGTTTTCTTTTTTGTCTTATTTGTATCGGCTCACAAAGTGTAAGATTAAATAAACAAGGGAGCCCAGAGCCAATACTTATACGAGGACGACGCGGTGGGAAATAATGAAATAGCTACCTACACATTCAATATTAGAACTAGTTCTACCAATTCTATGCTTCTAACCAGTGCTTTGAGATGGTTTAGTGTTCGTAGTATATAGGTACCTACCTAACCTAGGCACATCAAAGGACATGCAGGGAAGATAGGTACATCAAATGTACGGGCACGATAATAAAAAATTGGCCGTTGGATTTGCGGCTCTCTGCAGTTTGCTGGTGGAAATTACATACCTCTTGGGTACGGATTACCTCAGGTACATATGTCAGTACCAAAATGGATATGATTCGCCTCCGTTTAGGCTCAACCAAACGTTCCATGGAAATGCACCTAAGAACTAATATGAACAAAATAGTAGTATTTGTTACTATCAACCGTGGTCGCAGATGATCGTCACATCGGTAGATTAAGATTCTGCAAGATTGCTGGCCGCATAAAGGAACCAAACATTGAATATCATGGCTCACATTGATCCATTACAACTTGACCCGGAGAGTGTCGTCCGTAATATATTGATCAAACTCTCCAATCCCTTTAACCTTTCCACAACTAGCATCCGAAGTGAATGTATAGAAAGATGTTTGTATTCAACGAAGTGTACACAGCATTAGTGGCATGGTGGCACAACGGGAAAAGATACCTCGATGCAACATAACGTATCTAATGATGTCGAAAGAATGACGTATGCCAATCTGCATCAAGGGTTGCTTTGTTTGGCTATCACAAGGGCCCATGGCGCCATAAGATGCTTTTGATGTGAATTGGCTTAAGAAATCAGTTTTCGTCGGGATAGTTATAGGTATTACCGTTAAAACTGAATAATATGGGTAGTTAGTCCCATAGAGTATTATTAATATTCTTTTACTGTAAAGTGAATACCTGGGTAATTCCGAGCACCGAAATACCGTGGAACTCGGGATCCTAAAGAGTCGTGGGGGTTAATTGATTCTTTCACTGTTCTTATGCATTATAGCTTGACTGGTAACCGGCGTACGTACTAAAGGTACCTAGATAACGAAATCCTGGAGCTTAACCTACAAACTAGTCCCCGGTATTTGCGATGCAGGTGTCCCAATGCATCATTGGGCTCTAGCCTTAGATCTCTATGGTTTAGGTATAGCAGAAGGGTCGTGTGAGTTATGGCCCTTGTACGACTCGTGTATCCGCTCTTCGGGTATTTGCTTCTTTTCTGGTTCTACGTAGAGAAGGACACCAACAACGGAGACCCACATGTACCCTAATCAGCACGACCCCGACAGAGCGCCATTGATGTCAAACGGCGTAAGTAGGGCGGCTTTGATCGACAGGCACAGCACTGCAAGCTTGTCGACTAGAGGTAGCTTTAGCTTCGGAGAAAGCTGGAACCTCGCCGTGGTCATAGTCATAAAGGATTGGTCATACATAACATCTTGCCCTCTGAGACGGGTTGATCTAGAGATTAGACCACATCTCTTAATGGCCTAAACAGATGATGACCTAGGGAGCTATTGCTGGTACGATAAACGAGTGTGCTTGAGGACTTGGTTCATCCCTGTTTGACGACATACCCCGCGCTAGCCGTGGTATATCACTTAGAGATGTGAGGCATCAAAGCGAAGAGCGATCTCGCTAGACGTTGTGCGGGCCCTCCCGTCAACCACGCTACCTAGGTAACCACCATGCTGGGAGTGGAGCATCTTCGAACGAACCGAATTCAGTCTGTCGTCTTTCTTTGCGGGATGGGAAAGCCGAGCATGGCGGGGGGAGTACGGCGCAGTGAGGGGGGGCAGCTAACACAACCTAAGGTAGTCCAGTCCCCGGAAAGACTTTTCGGGACATTGATATCGCCCGGAGCTCAAACAGGTTTGATAGAGTAAACCACTTAGAAGGTCGAGGGATAAAAAACCGAGTGTCTCCATTCGCGCGTTTATATCTTATGATAGACCGGCGAAATAGAGCGATTGTTCTACTAGTTCGCCCCATCTGCAATATCGCAGACCGAACTTCGGCAGTAGAGTCTTACACGAACACTCAGCAATTATAGCAGTGAGTAGTAGTAATAAGGAGTTAGCCAAGAGAATCACACTTACGCCTTTACATATAATAACCCTGGTTCGGAGGCTGGCACTTCCTATTGCCTTCATATATCCCGTAATACCTAAGATGTTGAAAGCCCTAAAACAGTATGAGAGTGTCACAGATAGGGTAGGAACTATGCAATACTATGGTAGCATTGTTCTCTTGCTCTGCCCGTGCCAAAGGGAGCACAGAATGCAGCTATGGGGACAAGCCTGATGGTTGGAATATGCGGGTCTTTGGGGAAGGCGAATCGCGAGCTCCCTTGAGGTCGTTTTGGGTGGTCTGGACTGTCGGTATGCGGAGACAGACCAAGAACTAGGGCAGGGGATGAATTGGCAAATCTCCAATAGGATTGGTTTCCCCACATTAGCTTCTGTCACGCTTACGCCGGTGGTAGGCCCTGGACATGCTCGTGGACGATGTCGCCGCCGGAAGTCCCAATTGGGCTAACCGGCCTTCTATGATTAAACCCGTTGAGAGATGTACAGATCGCGGTAGCCACGGAAGTGCATAAAACGAAGCTTGGTCCTTCGAGTTGACGAGCTTGGTACTATTATACTCTAATCGAAAGCTGCGAAATTCTTCATTACCACCTATCGACTAAAATTTGGTTCAGCTATAGAACAAAACATTATCGAAGCATACCGCCTATTAAACATGCCGGGAATAGACTTGAACGGCGACAATTCAAACGGCCACACCAATGGCCATACCAACGGAATTACAAAGAGTTTCAAGAACCCGTCACTTCAAGTGACCGAGGATCATCAGCTGAAGTTGGTGGATGCTCCTATCGACGAACCCGGCGTCGGGGAGGTAACTTTGCAGATCAAATGTTCAGGTATCTGTGGGTAGGTTTTACTCGTGCGTTCTGAGTATCTCGCATGGCGAACTTCTAACTTCCAGTTGTATAGATCAGATATGCACCTTTGGAAATCGGGGCGCATTGGGTCTCTTGAGGTTAAGGGCGATTGCATCTTAGGACATGAAGCTGCTGGCGTTGTGCTTAAGTGCGGAGAGGGAGTGACCAATCTCAAACCAGGTAAGTCTACTTTTGATCCTGCACCTGTGTGAGGTTGTGCCTTGCACTTGGCAAGATCTTTATATGTTGTGTTAACTCGAGATCTTCCTTATTTGTTTAGGTGACAGAGTAGGAGTTGAGCCCCAAGAACCCTGCGAAAAATGCTTCCTATGTATGGAGGGTCGGTACAACCTTTGCGAAGACGTCAAATTTTCCGGAATATGGCCCTACAATGGAACCATCCAGAGATTCAAGGTTCACCCAGCAAAGTGGCTGTACAAGTATGTCTGATCAACATCTGCTAGTCCATATGTTTGGGTTACAAGACTATTCGAAACTGAGACAGAGCTAACAAGTCCCAAGGATCCCAGACAATCTAAGTTATTCCGAGGGTGCACTGCTTGAACCATTAAGTGTAATACTCCACGGCATCAATGGAGCTAATGTGAAGCTGGGTCGCCCAACATTAGTCTGCGGTGCGGGTCCAATTGGGCTTGTTGCTTTAGCTGCTGCGAGGGCATCTGGTGCTCACCCGCTAGTCATTACAGATATTGACCCAAAGCGTCTCGAATTCGCTAGGGATTTCGTCCCACGTTGCCAAACATACCAAATCAATTCAAAGTTGAGCGCCGAGGAGAACGCTGGAGAGATCCGAAAGTTATACGGCGAGGATGAGTATTCGGCCCCGGCATCCGTAATGGAGTGTACTGGTGTTGAGAGCAGCGTCTGCACGGCTGCCTTCGCTGTTCGCAGAGGAGGAACATTGATGGTGATTGGAGTAGGAAAGCCAGTCATGAATAATATCCCCTTTATGCATTTATCCCTTGCTGAGGTCAGTTATTAACATAGTCGTACATTATCTGAGGAATTGACAGCTAACGTGATACTGCCGACGTAGATTGATCTCAAGTTTATCAACCGATATCGGGACACCTGGCCGGCGGCGATACAATGTATGAGCGGTGGCATACTTGACCTCAACAAATTGGTCACACATAAGTTCCCGCTCGAGAAGGCCCTTGATGCGTTTGAACTAAACGCCACCGCTGGTAATGGCAGCATTAAGGTCCATATTGTCGATGATTTTGAAGCGTCGTTATAAGCGGGAAAAGCAAACTAAATATGATATTTCTTGTATATAAGTTCGATATAGTTGCTATAAAAGACTTGCAATAGTAACAGGCATTGGATGTCCTATCATTACTAGTGCCTACATCTCCATGTGTTATAGGTTAAAGGGTCGAGCAACTTAGTGCGGCTATGAAGAAGCAGAGGTTGATGAGTGCTAAGTTTCGAGCCGAGATGCGAACTCTTCGCCGATAGGAATCCAAGGGACGCTGCATAATCGAACATATCTCCGTACCGGAACGAAATAATATCTGGAACAGCCACACTCGTATCCGCCGTGCGAGTGTTCGTGTATGTATGTAATGTTGGGTCACGTTGGACAACTCCGGGAAATTTGGTCACACGCCGCTTTCTAGTCTCAGATTTCGGGATATTGGTTGTCGTCAATATGTGACATATTGCCCCACGTCGGACAACTTTCGTTCTTTAAAACAAGGCAATGCAGCCTCACTACTTCCCTTTTTCTCGTACGTTGGCTGGCTGATCCCGAGCGGTGAATCGGGATTGTGAGATTGCGAGGCGGTATTTGAGAGGGGCCGCTCTCCGAAGGTTATCAGCTGCTTTCGCGAAGCTTGTCATGACGGTGAGCTTCAGTCAACTATGTGCGGAATATGTGCGGAATATGACAACTAAAATTCAAACCCGTAGACAATAGTTCCTTCAAGGCAAGACATGTTTGTTAAACCATGAGCCTAGGAGAGCCAGATAGTGGTTTTCGATACTTGCCATTGACCCTGATTTATAACGTGATGATCTTACCATCTGGCCGGAGTAGAGTTTTGAATAATGCGCTATTGACGCAAGCAAGTTTTGTGTAGGAGGTAGGGAACTTACATGTTTAGTGTGCCGATAATGTAGGGGGGTTTGTACATAGGCAAGGTTGTTGTGTTTATGTAGATGCGGCTGATTCCAGGGGGCCAGTGGCTTTAGGGGTACCACCCCATCCTGGTACCCCATCCTTTACGGTTTAATACATACCTAGGCACTATTTATTATACTGTACCTGCATAAGGCATAAGAAACCGGGATGTATGTATGTAATATGGCACGTTTATCTAGTAGCCGCCTGATAACCGACGATAATCCTGTTGGATTACGGATTACTTGCATCCAATATAGCCTAATGCACTATACATACGAAAACCCTTACATCCCAATCAATACAGCCCCAACCTGAAAAAGGCAAGTCCGTTGAGAAGTTCCCACTATTATGTACATAGAGGGATGCACTGGAGATCACCGTAGAGGATCATCATACCGCAAACTTGAAACGTTGGCTCGTGTATTTTGACCTCACCTTTTACATACCTACCTACTCATGATACCGACATTAGACTTTGACCTTCCTCAACTTCCTCTCAACCTCCTCTCCGCCTATCTTGCTTATTCCACCCCCCATTTTTTTTTATTAATTATTTTTTATCTCTATCACCCATTCTATTCCCCGTTGCCACACTAAGCTGGTCTCTAGCGGGGTTTGGTCTCCTAAAAAGGGGGAATTCTAGATATGTTCTCCTCTAATTGCCGATACGGGCATGAGAAGCTCTTGATTTTCAGGTTGTGAGCTTGGCGTCTCTCCCGACTGTTACCTATCCATGCCATCCATGCCATCCATAACCATCCATAACCATCCACAACCATCCATACTGCTAATGGTTGTCGGCTTCGCCGTTTGGTTTCGCGATCTGTGGTGCCGACATCCCCGTCTCGTGCGAAGGCGCATCTTTAAAACATGAGACACAGAAAAGAGATGCCTCTAAATGTATGGATTGGTACACCAGATTGTCTGCGGGTTTGCAGCATGCATACGCGATGATGCCCCACGGCTGGAGCCGCCGTACTATCCGACTCGATTCCCAGTCTGAGTCTCGGTCCCTCTGAATCCTGTCGGGACTCATTGCGCATAGTGAGTGGTGAAACTTGGTCGTGATGAGTTCGAATTGGCTCTTAGTTGCGTGACTGTTATCTGAACCTACCTGTTACCTGTCCCGCGGATAGCCTCAATTTTAGGTCTTGTTCAGCTCCCTAGTGGGCTAGCTCATAGATCTCCTCCCACATATCGAGCATGTCCATGTGGTAACCCCCTGGCTTGAGTTACACGCCGCCCAACTAAAGCGCCATGGTCATGCATGGGTCATGAGGGCGTACCGTAGTAATAAGGATGGGGATCATTCCTTTGCTATTGATCTTTGTGAGATTGGCCTCGGGTACACCCCTAACTGGTTCGGGTTCACATACCCTGACGTGCGAAGTTGTATAAAATATTCTTAGACCTGCCAAATGTCGTATTGTTAAGTTTGCAAGCCTGCCTTCATTGCAAACTCAAGATCGTCGCTTCAAGATGCGGTGGCATTTGAGCCTATTGCCCTCAGTATTGCTGCAAGTAGGACTGCTACAACGAGGTGCCGTCGCTACGACAGCATCTGTTCACGACTCGTCATGGCAACCCGAATATGTCCTTCATGCAACGTTCGAGAGCATTACTATGAACTGCGAGCAGCGCGAGTCGGTGATATTTAATGGCACAATGCCCGGGCCTCCGTTATACTTGAAGGAGGGGAAAACAACTTGGGTCAGAGTATACAACGACATGTCTGATCTCAATTTCACGGTGGTATGTGAGAGAAATGGCCAAGACACTGGTGTACGTCCTTATCTGACTCATGAATCCCTAGCACTGGCATGGACTCACCATGCGAACAGCGCCTTTCTCGGATGGAACGCCTATAGTCTCCCAGTGGCCAATAGCTCCAGGCAGGTTCTTCGACTATGAAATACACCCCGAGGTAGGCGACGCCGGTACCTATTTCTACCATTCTCATATGGGGTTTCAAGCCGTTACAGCGCACGGGCTATTGATAGTAGAGGACCAAGACGAGCCGCCTTACCAGTACGACGGGGATATTCCGGTTGTATTTGCGGACTGGTACACGAAAACGGATGAGGAGGTAGAAACAGGTCTCACGTCTAAGCCCTTTAAGTGGTCAGGCGAACCTAATGCCTTGGTCTTCAACGACCGCACGGGAAACAAGTCGTTCGAGGATGCACCCGACGACTCTTGCAAACCATACATCGTCGACGTAGAACCCTCAACAACGTACCGAGTTCGGTTTGTCGGTGGAACTGCTATCTCGTTCGTACATTTTGGCATTGAAGGCCATCCTAATCTCACCGTAATCGCTGCCGATGGGCTTTACTCGAAACCCGCTGTTACGGATCATATCCAGATTGGAAGTGGTCAACGATTCGACGTTTTGCTAACTACGAAGAGTGAAGAGGAACTTGTTGCGGACGGGAAGAATGGACAGTACTGGTTTCGATTCGAAAGCCGTGGCCGTCCAGAAGATATGGGAGGATACGCGCTATTACAATACAGCACCGATAGTTCAACAGCGAAAGCCAGGAGAAATGCGGTACGAGAACATCGGTCGCCCAACCTACGAGACGGAAAGCATAAGGGTAAATTACCGAAATTCCCTGACAAGCCGCCTGTTACTCTACCTCCAGATGGCAGCTTAATTCCTAAGTGGCTAGAGTACACTCTCGAGCCCTTGAAGGTCAGCAGCCCATTCCCTACGCTCGAGGAAGTGACCCGGACGTTGTACATCACGGTGAGCCAGGATATCATAAACGGTACATACGACATGGGCAAAATAAATGGCTCGATGGTGTGGGAGTAAGTATCAACATAACGCATTTATGACTAGCATAAGAATGGGTGACTAACGGAAAGTGTAGGCAAAACAACCTGACATGGACGGAAGTGGAAGCGCAGAAGTTACATTATACACCGTACCTAATTCAAGCCTACGTCGAAGGAAAGACGCCAGACTACCAAGCAGCATTAGCCAATAACGGATGGGACCCTAAAACGAGGGCATTCCCAGCCCTAGTTGGAGAGGTCTTAGATATCGTATGGCAGAGTAATTCGGGACCTACAGGTGGCTTCGAGTATCATCCTATGCACGGACATGGCGAACATTATTGGGACCTTGGATCAGGTAATGGTACATACGATGCGGTGGCTAACGAGGAGCACTTTAAGAATTATACACCTATGAAACGAGACACGACGATGCTGCATCGATATGCATCTAAGGGCGCCGATGATACTACGTCGGGTTGGCGAGCATGGCGAATCCGAGTCACAAAGGACAATGTGGGTGCCTGGATGATGCATTGCCACATACTGCAGCATATGATCATGGGTAAGCCTCGTTGATTGACACCTCGTTGATTGACACCTCCTTAACGTGGATTTATTGATTTTCTTTTTGCTAACATTATCGTGCCAGGTATGCAAACCGTCTGGGTGTTTGGCGATGCAGTGTCGATCCTTCGGGAGATCCCCCCACCGTACATAAGCGGCTACTTAGAATACGGCGGCAACGCGTACGGCAGCGAAATTGATGACCCGCTAGTCTTGGAGTATTATACAGAGTAAATGACTGGTGGCGTAATAAACAATCGATTGCCTATCTCTTAGAGGTCTCTCCTAGAGGTACTTAACATAAAACATGTCACGTCATGATTAGCGATTAAAAAGGATATCTAGAAGGGCATTTATTGGTCTTACACAGGTCTTACACGGGAGTCTTCATTATTTTTAATAACTGCATGTATTATAGTTATTCGTCCTACCTTACATATCTACATACACTACTATACACTATACCTAAGTCAATTAGCCTATAAGCGGGACTATCTTTGAATCTGTGCCACCGCGTTGCAGCTGCGCTAACTTCAGCTGCTCAGGTACCCGAACAACCACCGGGGTGGCCTGAATCAAGATGCGACTGAGTTCTCGGCCGGTTCCGAGCTTTGGTACCTTAGGTAATTAGGTAGGTACCTCTGGTGGATTAATGAGAGATATGGAAGTTCCTGTCGATCCCCGGCAAGCATTGGCCACTGGCGGCAACAGCTGTACGTACGCTCTTAGATGAAATGGCAGGTGCCTAACCTAGGTAGGTACCTAGGTACCTACATCGTTCAAACGGAAGCGACGAAGAATAAATTACAGGTATTGTGCAAAAGAGGTAAACATTCAAGATTTGAGTTCAATATTCATCTCTTTCACTTCATAGTAGGTACCTAACTCAATAGAAATAAACTATCCTACCTAGGTACCTAACCTACCTACCTAGGTAGGTAACTATAGTAACCTAACAACAACTACAGCAAGCGCTGCCATATCTAACTATGACACGGCTTGAAATTACGCAACAGCTCAAGAGGTTATATTTAACGTAGATTGAATGTAATGGACTGTGGAGCGCGTAAGTTACAAATATGCATGTCCCTTCCTTGCTATTTAGTTGCTCACATTTAAAAAGGGAGACAATATTGAAACACATGGAAAAAAAAGGTGCGACAGTGATATCACACCCAGCCATGAACTAAATAATTCGGCGTCGCCCATATCCCGACAGATCAACAAGAACAAATGAACGAACATAGTAAACAACATCAAGTCAATATAAAACAAGAGCACAATTCTATCAAAGCAGGCAATTCCCACCACAACTAGTTTGCACAACCGTCACATCACAACATAAGTTTCGTCACCCATATCCGCAACAAGTTGATTGTCAACTTTCCTTTTCAGTCAATGTACAAAGGTGTACCCAACAACATAATCAATCACAACTACTCCTCGCATCAACGACATCATCGAGTACACTTGATAACCACAATGTCGTCGAAGATGACAGGTTTAATTCTACCCCAGCAAGAGTTCGTCGGATTTGCGTGGGGAAGTGATGCATCCAGCCCAACCGTATCTGGAAACAGCAAATATCAAAATATCGAACTCTTAACAAAACATGAGACGGCCCTGAACCAGCAGGGTAAATGGGCTAGAACAGCTGCGTCGGGATACCGAATAATATCTAAGCAAGGCACCTTTTAGAGGTGAGACAAGATTTGTATCTTGTTCAACTCACGACGAACAAGAAATAGGTACCTGTTAATAAAGACTGTAACTAGTAGCAAAAATAGATGATGTTATGAAGAAACAAGCGGATTTTAGGAGCCATATCGACGAGGACTGATCCAATACACATATAGTACCCGAGTGCAAAGCATATGAGGTCACTTTTACCAGGTGTGCTATTTACTAAGAGGTTGATACCCCCATAGCAGCCTCAACATCTCTTAAACTACCTATATTTGACCAACCCCGAACCATTAGACCTTGAGGTAGAGGCCTTTAGAACATGTCTGCTAATCATATCTGCTAACCATATCACCAACTATAGTTAGGATGTACTTGATTTTACTATCAGCATATTCCACTGGTGTAATATTGACACGCGTAATGATATTTTAGGCATGAAGCCTTGCTATATTTTTTTATCCTACTAAATTCGTGAGAGCATCCTATTCTAGCTAAATCTCATAGAGCAGAGTGACCTATTCCTAATATTATGCCAACCAAGGCCAAAATATTCGGACTTGACGATGACAAGACATAGCCCATCAACTTCTCGTCGCATATCCGGGCAATAGTATGGACAGATCGATCCCCGATTCTAGTGAACATAGTCCAATGCGTCCAGTCTTATCGGCACACCGTTTATTATAACCTTCTTATCAAAGGGGGTATGTCTTCTTCACCATATCTTCCACCTCTTTACCAAAATCGAAGGGTTGGCCTCCGACCATTAGTCTAGCCTTGATGTCGGTGCGATTCTCGAGGATTATCTTCCGAGCCATGAACCCTCTGGTTAACACATCGCCCATCTTATTGACAGCTTCACCCTCCGGCAACTTGGGAAAACCAATAACGTTGCCATCCTTATCCTTTAGCGTCGACGTCTGCTCGTCCCACTCCCACTCCCACGGATAGGTGGGGTCATTCCACGCCCATGGGTTGGCGATGGCCTTACACTTTCGAGTAGCGTCGGCTGGTAGGAAGGGGACGACGTATTCGACGTAAGTCCTCTGGACGAAGTCGGAAACGAAGTAAAGACCGGCGGGGGTCTCATCGAAGTTGGGTTTTATGAAAGTTGGCGTGGGGTCTTGAAGGTACTTGTACCGAGGGTCGAGGAACAGACCCCGCAGTAGGGCGGCGTGGTTAGCGGCAAGCTTGAAGGCTTCAGCTGGAGTTGGATGCTTGATTTTGTTATCGGGCATTTTGATAAGACGGTGGCGTTATTGAAAAGAGAAGACAGAGCTGAGACAAAGAAGAAGCTGGCTATTTTAGGACAACTCAAGTTTGATTCTTATTAACTAGTTAACTTAGTTAGTTAGTTGAGGTAGGCAGTTTAGGTTTACACTAACAGGCAGGTAAGTTTAATAGCTGCTTTATGCTGTTAAAGTTGTTTCGGTGTGGCTGTAAGAAGCGAAAATTAATTGCCCAGTCTTGGCATTCTTTTTAGATTTATTATATTCGATCTATTTAATTTAAAAAATTATAAGAAATTGCCAACATTTAAAATAAATGACCCGAATTAATAGATGACATTTTTCTATTTTCTTTACTTATTTTACTAATTTTTTACAATTTTTTAAATTGAAAATAATACGTGGTGTTGAAGTTAGAGAAGAATGCCAAGACTGGGCAATCAATTTTCGCTGCATACAGTGTGGTTGTGGAGCGATGGGATGGTGGGGTAACTTGCATATTTTGAGGAGAAAAGGCGGGTCAAGTTATGGAGATCTGACGTAGTTTGTGATGGAGTAACTACATAGTAAGTGTAAGTTGCACAGTACAAAGTATAAATCAATGTGTTTGAAAAAAGGAGACAGGAGATAACTCAATTCATGCATATGGCTGCTAATGGCATATAACGACCCCTTTTCTATAAGTCGGTGAGATGAAATAATTTCATCATCATAATTCATTCCTTTGAACCGATGATCCTATATTTCAAGACTTCGGCTACCTATCTATTACATACAGAAACACGGTCGTATACTAAGTACTAGTCTCTCAAATCACTAACCGACTAAGCAATTGTTAGAAGCGTACGATGAATTTGGAGAAGCATTCAGATGCCGAATTTGTGACCCGGAAACGTCGTTTTAGCTATGCTTGCCGAACTAGCAATTTCTATATTCCTGCCTGTCTGGTATATTAGAGTCTCGGAAATCTCTACTATTAGACCAATTACGAACTGGGATGGTGCACAAGCAGCTTAGATGACCCCAAGTCGTCTCAACAGTCACCATGAATGTAGATTGGAGAAGTGTGATCCGAAGAGACCTCTACTTAATAAAACTAGTCTAGATCTTCCGCCGTTTCTGAAACATGCAAGCTTCTGGAGTTAGAAGCTTCCTTTTAACGCCGGCGATCGGCACAACGTAGGGTCGATATTCGGCAGATGAGTTGACGAGGTTAGTTACCTGCGGGGTAGACGATGACCCTTGGCTGCACGATATAAGAGTGCCAGATATAAATGAGATGATCTAAGAACGGAGTACCACATTTGGTTCCTTAGTGCTTGGTCGATTCACCTGTTAGATCTCTACGCCATGTCCTTCTTAGATGAGGCTCAGTCAGACGTGCCGCTTCTTTCGGAGAAGCACTCTGGTATTCCGGAATTCTTACTAGAGAAAGCCCGGGAGGCTAAAGCCGGTATCTTTGAGACAAGAACAAAACCTAAGGCCACGAGGGATAGGCGACCTGTTATCCCACCCGGTGTTGAAGAGCAGGTGTTTGTCACTGCACTTGGTGAACTTGGACAGCAGCTAGGCCAAGACCATGTCGAACGTAATGACAAGCCGTTGAAGGACGGATGGTAAGAAGCTGTGGATTCCGCATAGCCCGGTCTGCTGCAAATATATATTCTAACATTGATGCGATAGGTACATGGAGCGTGAGTGAAGCGTAAACGACCAGAAACTGTCATCTCTAACCTATGTAGATCCGAACACCCATGACCTGATGACAATCCTCGATGAAGAGGAACTTGTACCATCAGCAATGGTCTATCCTGGAAGTACTGAAGAAGTTCAGCAAGTCGTTCTATGGGCGAATAAGTACCACATACCCATTTTCCCCATCTCAATGGGTCGAAATCGTAAGTTAGCGGGCAGAGGTAGAATATAATGGAGATTGGTAACTAATGGTATCAGTGGGATATGGCGGTGCAGCTCCTCGAGTGCGTGGATCCGTCCTTGTTGATCTTGGTAGACGTATGAACAAGATACTTGACATTAGCTCGGAAGATTATACGTGTCTTCTTGAGCCGGGTGTCTCGTTCTTCGCTCTTCATGAGGCGATCAAGACAAAGGGGTACGATCATCTTTGGATTGATGTTCCAGATGTCGGCGGTGGCTCCGTCATAGGGAACACCGTAGATCGCGGCGTTGGATACACACCTTACGGAGACCATTGGGCGTGCCATTCAGGTTTAGAGGTCGTACTTCCTACGGGAGAGGTCATCCGAACGGGTATGGGTGCTCTCCCGGGTAATAATACTTGGCAGACATTCCCTTACGGGTTCGGCCCATATTCTGAGTTGGTCACCCCCATTGATATTGGGAATAGCAACCTTTGGCTTACAAACTGGCACCTAGTGGAATATTTTCGCAGTCTAACTTTGGTATTGTGACTAAGATGGGAATGACTTTGATGCCGAACCCAGGCGGACATGAAGGCTTCGTAAGGCTTCAACTATGGCTGCAAATCTTCGATCTCCAAGTACTAATATTGTGTTTGGCAGATGTACACTTTCCAAAAGGAAGAAGACCTTAATCAGCTAGTAAGTATTCTAATCAAGAGGGTGTTATGCAGAGTGCTAAATCTAGTATCTTTAGATCGAGATCATTCGTCCGCTTCGAATTAGCAATATCCTAGAGAATGTTGCACAACTGCGCCATGTCACGCAAAGTATCGCAGTCCGCGGTAGACCGCGAACCGACTTTTATAAAGGTGAGGGTACGATTCCGGATAGTGTGGTCCACGAAGTTGCGGCCACTCTACCCATTGGTGACCACACGTGGGCTTATTATGGCATGTCGTATGGCCCCCCGCATATCCGCCAGTATAAGCTCTCTATTATCGACACCGAATTCAAGAAAGTCCCGGGTGCTCGTCGGATTGATCCGTCAACGCTACCACCAGATGAGTATTTTTGGGCTAGGGACCGAATCGCCTCGGGTACTCCTGAACTCCATGAGCTACGTTGGGTAAATTGGATGCCCAACGGCGCCCATATCGCATTCTCGCCTGTCAGCCCAATCCGTGGCACCGATGCGACCAAGCTGTTCGAGCTGGCTAAGAGAAGACATGACGAGTTCGGAGTTGACCTGTTCCCGGCGTTCTGCGTTGGCCTGCGCGAAATGCATCTCATCGTCGAGCTTGTCTACGATCGCGCAGATCCCAAGCGCCGAAAAGATGTGCTAGACTGCTTGCGACATCTGGTGAACGACGCGGCGGCATGTGGATATGGAGAATATCGGACGCACCTGGTGCTAATGGATCAGGTCGCCGGGACATATAACTGGAACGACGGCGCACTGATGAAGTTCCACGAGAAGTTGAAGGATGCGCTGGATCCTAACGGTATCATGGCTCCCGGGCGCTGTGGCATCTGGCCAAAGAAGTATAGGAACCGAGGGTGGGAGATGACTAAAGCCAGCGGTGAGAATTCCCAAGGCGACAGCGTTGCGCCGTCACCTTCATAAGAGATAGTCAACCTGCCTTGTTCCTATTAGATGAGAGTTCGAATTAAACGACACATAAGGGAACTGTGAGCTACCGAAATAAGCTCTCCTCATAACAGGCTCTCGACAGTTGTGGACTGAGCAAGGCATCGCCGAACTATGTTCTACCCTACGGGTCTGATATATCGATATATGAGTTCCAACAACTCGGAACAACCGGTTAGGTTGACCTGTACCTAGGCTATAGAGCTTTCGGGGTTCTAGCTCTGACGATCTTCCCATTGTAGATAAAAAAGCAAACAATAGTGTCCAAAATGAAAGCGCATTGATCGGTTCTCTGACCAAATAGGACGTTCTCTGGGTTACACGGCATATATCATAATACATATCCCTTCCAACGGGGACACGGATAGCTATCGTTATGCATGACATGTAAGAGAGGGCGGGGTCTTAGTTTCTCGACACTTCTTCTACCTCCGTCATATATCAGGTAGCTACCTGTCAGAATCTCTAAGCTCTTTCATACTTAGTTAATACTATAAGGCATTATAAGTTAGCTTATAGAATACGATCAGCCAGATGATACTAAATTATATCCCGTTAAATTAAGCCTCCCCGAATACCTTCAGTTAACCCGTCCGGTGGCTGTCTCCACTAACTCAGGCACTGGGTGTTTCTCACGATGCTTGTCTGGGGTTGTTTAATTGTGGCAGCCGTATTATTCTTCGCTTGCCAAGCTTGCAACGTATTTCTCAGCGGAAAGGTGAGACGTTTGTACGTGCGGTTAAGAACTGATTCTAACACCGTTCAGGCGGAGTCTCTCGAGGAAGGGAAAGCACTCAGCTACAACTCTGCCCCCTTGGCAAATAGATGGCCCCTAGGTATCGACTTACTAGCAAGGACGCTGGTTGCGTCTGATGAGCTCTGTGTGATGGAGTTCTTCCTAGACAACTTCCGCAGATTTGGGAATACCTTCCGACAGGTTATCGGATGGAATGAGTCTCTTATGACCGTTGACTCGGCGGTCATCGAGACTATTCTTCTATCCAATGCCAAAGGTAAACAATACCCGTAGAAAACTTAAGTGCTATGCTGTTAACCGGTAATAGATTGGGGTTTGGGTTTCCGACGCACCATTTTCTCTCCGCTGCTTGGCGATGGTATCTTCGTCCAGGAGGGCGATGCATGGAAACACTCGCGAGATATTTTACGCCCTCATTTTTATCATCGGAACTATGAAAGTCTAGACATCCTAAGACCGCACATAGATAACTTATTACAAGTAATTACTAGCGCAACGACAGACATCGTCGACTTGGAGCCCCTATTCTTCCACCTAGCCCTCGATATCACTACCGAATTCCTCTTTGGAGAGTCTGTAAGAAGTCAGTGTTCAGACTCGAGCGCGGCAAGTCAGGAATTTGAAGAGGCATTCAACCTGGCCCAGATCATCTCAGCTAAGAGACTTCGACTCCAGAAGCTGTATTGGCTTGTTGGTGGCAAAGAACTTCGAAAGGCATGTAATGTCATTCATAGGTTTGTAGACCGCGTGATACACAAGGCTCTCATAGCTGGCGCCGACGGAGAGTATTCGGGGAGACCTCCTTTCCTGAGGAATATCGCTCAGTATTACCCTAGGCGAGACACGCTAAGAGGTCATACTATCAGTATTCTCACAGCAGGAAGGGATACTACAGCTACTTTCCTATCGTGGACCTTGTAAGTTGCGTTCGTCTTTGTAAGTTTGAATATGTCAGGTTCTCACATTAAGCTAGCTTTCATCTCGTGAGACATCCATCAATTATGGCGAAACTCCAGTTAGAGATTTCTCAGGTGGACGAGACTGTAGCTCCTCTAACACGACCAGATCTACTACGGTTCACCTACCTTCAAAACATCATAAAAGAAGGTGAGTTGGAGTCTCAAGGAAGGCTGCGTGCTTAATTTATCTGACATGGGTTTCGAAGTATTAAGATTGCACCCTCCACTCCCCCTGATATCCCGCACTGCACTCCGGGACACGATACTCCCGGCTGGGGGAGGATCTGACGGGAATTCGCCTATCCTCGTCCCGAAAGGAATGAGTGTACTATATAGTGCATACTGTATCCATAGACGACCTGATCTCTACGGAATGGACGCCGAATTGTTCCGCCCTGAAAGATGGGAGGAGCAACCCCTCTGCTCTCGCGATACGACACATCGTGGATGGACGTTCCTACCTTTCGGTGGCGGTCCTCGGACTTGTCTAGGGAGTACGCCAGCAGTCTATATGCTAGGAACTATGAATCCTTGTATGCTGACTTGATCTACTACTAGTGGATTTCTCCTTAACCGGAGGCGCGTATACTATAGTGCGCATCCTACAGCGCTTCCCTTCCGTCAAACTCCCGGCCGGCGAGCGGATACAAGTGTCGGGCAAGGAAAGACAGATGGCAACGATATCTCTGAAGCCAGCTGACGGATGTAAGGTGGACCTAGGTAAGGGATGATGGTTCCTTTGGGATATCGTGTTTATGCGTACATGGGATTGTTAGTGCTGACATATAGAATTACTGCTTTGGAAGCTATGATGACGATCGAGTCTGCCCTCTCGAAATAATGGTAGGCATTAAAGAAAGGACTGTTGGGTTAGGTACCTTTTAGGTAATAAATGGCGGGATACAGACAGAAGAATAGAGTTAGCACATCCTTTCCCGATGATCGAGTACTCTTTTCCATCGAGTCGCATGTATAATTTCAAGCATTCTCGACGCTACCTAGTCTCTAGGTAAGTTTCATAAGAGCCTAAAGGAGGTTATTTAAGACGTAAGTGATTCACATTTGAACAATCGGGATGGCCGATTTCTCATTTTTCGGATCCGCACCGGATCATTCCCGCCCTCATAAGGATTAGAAATTCCCCTAAACGAGGATATTTACGTCGAGAGCGTTTTTCTTTCGGATCAATCGTCAGAGTGCTATCCTTGAACCTTTCGTAGCAAAGGCCTAGAACTGGAGAATACGTAACCGAGAAAACACTACCTCTCTTAGTTGCCGAGACAGAGTCTAGTGCTCGAGTCATGGAAGAATAGGATGGTGCATTCGGAGGTAGAGCACATGTATTTATCTTAATCCACCGGCGAATAATTAGCCCATTTTGAGTTTGATACCGGTAATACTGGAGAAACGCGACAAGGTTGGTATTTGTGCTGGTAATTATATGTTTTTCTCCATGATAGCATCATATTTGTTGAGGAGGTTTTGTTTTTTATCCCCTTAACAAATCGAAGGAGGAATGGCCTAAGTAACAGAAAAAGCTAGCTCCGTGTCAAGGGTAATTGCCAATTATATAGTGCATAATACCGTATATTATTCTTAATACCGTAGGGCTGGCTCTGAAATGAGCTTGTTTATCGCGTTCCTAGTTTGTAATGATCGCCTATGTAGTATTCGTACGGAGCATGCTTGAATGGGGTTGCCAAGACGAGCTGACGAACCCCTGGTTTATGCTGAGAAGATCAAAGCGCGAGCCGTCCCCCGGAATCATACATTCCCCTTCCGTGGTTTAATCATTGAACTTGGACCGGGTCATCGTTAAGCTGATTATACTCATTATAGTGTACACTACATAGTTACTCCCTAAGTATGTATGTATATACTCACCTACCTAGGTATGTACACTAGGTACGCAAGCGATCTCCTACTATGTGGAGAATCAATCTGAAAGAGCCACAAGCTTAACATCAAACCCCTTGTCTAGTTGGTCCAAGGAAACGGCCTTTGACCCCTCTGCCCCTTACTGTTACACCCTCCACTTCCCTCGTTCTAGTGTACACTAGAATCGAGAATCGTTCCCTAAGAGCATCTTTGTCAAGGACTCACAACCCATGCGAAGCATCTTGATCTTCGCATGACACCTTCCGTTTCGCAATATGCAAGCTCTCATTTCGAATACACACCCGATGGATGTTACTTAGCTGAGAATAGTGTAGCTATAGGTAGGTAGGTAGTCATATACCCCTCATTTTGATTTGGTAACGATCGGAATCAGTAGATGCGTAGGAAATATCTACATACCTCAGATCTCGTGTGCCAAAAGGACCCATCGAAGGGTAGATTATTTTAAGATTACTTGTACTTGTTAGTCCTTCATCGAAAGCACCGTTGAGCTGCAAAACAGCCCATACTATGTAAATGCACATTAGCAAGTTCAGCTAAGCGATTTAGAAACAGACTCCAGGGTCAAGGTTCGAAACTACTATCAGTGCAGCTAAACCGTGATGCGGATAGCTTCAATCATCATAGCTCAAGATCAGCCGGCATAGTCCTGTAAGAGGTAAAGCTCCGTGCTCCCGTCGAACGAGAATTGCAGAACTGCCAGGTTTAACTGCCTGCCAAGCCTTGAGTTTAACCGTCTGTTGTGTAGCATCTCCTAGCGGCAACCAACCTATCGGTTTCCGGCTACATGGATTCCCTATTTCGAACTTCGGGCTCTAGGCTCTATCATGCCATTATTATATTTCCCCTCCAATCGCTGCCCTGGTGGTTGCAAGTCACTAGCATCTAGCTTCGGGGATCTACCAGGACTAACCTGTGGGGAGATAATGGTAAAGTAGGCGAAGGCGAACTTAGATGATGACGACTCCACTACGAAAGAAAACCTGGGTGCTACATAGATGAACGACTTCTTATCATTTTCTTTTCTTACTTACCTTTCTCGCGGGTTGCGCCAACGGACGTCGAACAAGATGCTTTAAGGATCGGCATCCTGTCATGGAAATCGTACTCGCCTGAATCTACCCAACGTTTTGGCAGGGCTCCGGACGAGCCCCGAGGCGGACGAACCGCGAGGAGGACTCGGCGACGAGATGAGCTACTACAATGGCATGGACGCGGAGGAGATCAGTCGTCTCCCGCACGACAACCGCATCGGCGATACGATAACGGCTGTAGTTTTGTGTATGTTCTTCGCGACGCTGGCTGTGGGTTTACGACTATACACGAGGCACTTCATCCTGAGGGGGGTCTGGTACGATGATTATATGGCACTGGCCGGAATGGTAAGCTACCTAGGTAGTTATCACGCCTGCGGGTTGATATCAATCTACAGCACCGCAGAACGAACAGTATCTAATCTAACTTGTTCTAACTACTAGATCGGGATGCTTTTCAACGGTATAGTGCAATGCATACACACGAGATACGGACTCGGCACGCATATCTACGATATAAAGGACGAAAAAACACTGGTTCAATTCTTTAAAGTAAGAATACCGACGCCCCCGCCGTGGCCCGACTGGGTGAAGTTCTAATTTATCCGCTACAGTTATTCTATGTCATGACAATCACTTACAGCACGACCTTGATGCTTATAAAATTCAGTTTATTCCTCCAGTATTACCGGCTAATTCAGGAGGTACCCCATTACCGTATATTCTATCTCGCCACGATGGCTGTGGTGGGAGGTTGGCTTATTGCGCAAGAGTTCACTCTTATTTTTCCGTGTACGCCCATAAAAGATTATTGGACATTCAAACCCGGACGCAAGTGTCTGGATAGCAATCTCATCGGATGGATGAACGCTGTCGGTAACATCGTAACCGATTTAATCATCCTCGCACTTCCTATACCGGTTGTGATCACTCTAAACTTGAAGAAAGGGAGGAGGTGGGCAGTTCTAGGCATCTTTGCTCTAGGATTCTTGTGAGTATTTCAGATTTATCCAACCCACATCATTGTCAGTTTCCCCCTAACTAGCAAAAGCACATGTATCGTATCGATATGTCGCATGGTATTCTTCGCCAAGGTCACCGATGATCTCTCGTACGATCTCGTACCCGTTGCGGCGTGGGGGGAGGCCGAGTCTGCGTCTGGACTCATCTGTTCGGCCCTCATCGCCTTGGGCCCATTGATCCGCCGATTTTCCCGTCGTTTTAAACCCGTCCAAAAGACAACGAATACGCCGCCAAAATATTCGCAGAAGTATTTCGGCGCCACGAACCCCTTTTCGCGTCACACCACGAATCGGGACAAGAGCTTGTTAAGAACGGACGGATCTAGGAAGCCATTTGACGGTAGCGAGACGGAGCTCAACCGTATGGACCTCGAACGATCACGGAAAGCCGATGGGCAAGACGACGGAAGATCGATCCGAAGTACTAAATCCTCAGAATCGATGCCTAACCTTAAGCTAAATCTCGAGACGGGGATAAAAACGATCATAAGCTCAGGGAACCGTGATAGCATGCATTCTCAGTCATTACCTATGGCACCTAACGGCATTGTAGTAAAGCAAGTGTGGTCCGTTAGGAACAGAGAGCCCGACGAAGAGGACGGCTGAAGTATAGTTAATATAAAGATAAAAAGTACTACTGAAGCGCTTTCGCATGCTATCGTATCCTATGGCTCCTTATATTTATCGAGCCGTGGCTTCACATCTAGTTACAGGATAGAAACTATACCTGGTAGTTCCCTATTCACAGTGTTATTGCTTGACTAATTCTAATAATTCGTAGCTGTTTAACTTATTGGGGTTCAAACGAATGGTGCACCACTCATTAGGTTGGCACGTCCCTAAGCGCCCCTATCACTTTACTACCTTTTGGCTTTCTAAGGTAGAGATCTTATCAACTCCTTCTATTCTAGGTTTTATTAAATATGTACATACCTAGTAAATCATGTCGCAGTAATGATCAATTACTCTTTTGTATAGGTGCAGTATTTTTCTAACCTCCATTGTTCTTAGCTTTGGTTCCCTTTCAAGTACAAGCGGGAAACTGAAAATCCACCAAATATAGCTTCTTGACGTCTAGAAGCTATACGAAGGACAATAATGATCCAATAAACTACGAGTGTCATGAGGACAATGGCAATAATGGTCACCATAACCCCTAGTTCTCCGGTGTGTTTGAGAACAGAAGTGGTCAATGAGCCCATCGGTATTGTGAAGAGGGCACCCCACAGGCATTGCAAGTTCGCAAGAGTCAATTGGAACCTCGTGCCTCGCATGCCTGGGACAATAGGGCTCGCAGTCGCGTTGGTCTGAATTATATTCGAATAGTTCGAATATCCTGTCATCACCGTCGAGGACGTGCCTACCTTCTCGGTATGCTGCAAAGTCAACCGGACTCCCATTATCGTCAGTTGCAACATGAATGAATCCGTATAGGACTAGATTATACGGGGTGGTGCCAAAAGCTACAGCGATATGGGGATCTGCAGGTCTAGTTCTGTGGTAGAAATCTATACGATCGGGATTCCAAATATGAATTCTCTTCCCATCTCTATTGACATACATCGTAGACTGCACAGCACATCTGATATAGACGTGTGTTATTGTCCTGAGACTTCGAGCAGCCTTCCATACAATATCTTCATTAGCCTCTCTGGCTATGACATCGCCTGGGATTACCCCCAACCAAATAATTTCAGGATCCTCGACCGTGCCACTGCCAGATATTCGATATTCTTCGGTCTCACCTACAAATCTAGGTCTCGGTTTACCTGACGGCATGTCCATACCCTTGTTCCAGGGCTTAAAATCATTATCCATTTTAGTTTTGTTAGGTGGTGTATTTACTAAGGTAGTTCTCTTGTAAGCGTGTGCCTTAAAATCCAGCGAGCAAGTCATTAGGTAGAAGACTTAATTAGTTTATATATGAAGATGTTAAAAGTGAGATTTCCTTTGAGGTTGCTCATCATACAAAGCCGTTGTTTTGACAAAAGCTGAATTTCCCAATCAATATGTTCCCCTTCGTTATGCTTTGAGGGGTTTTATTATGTAGCTCTAAGTCACCCCCTATTGCCAAGAATCATAACCACTATTCCATTGTTTGCGAGCAGGGAGTAGCATGAATATTTTACTGTACTATATTTCTCAGTAGTTGCATAGGGGGTTAACAAGTAAATAACGGACCGGAATATGTTGCTCTGGGTATTCAGGTTTGATGATCGCATCATGAAGGTAATATGATAACATAGGTTAGCGATGAGATGAGAAAAGGATCGCTAATCAGTAGGTTATTTTATTCTGGTAAATTGATATTCTACCCTTTTCCATATCCAACCCTTGCGTAAGTTTATACAGTCTTTCCATACTCCTGGCTACAAAACGACGATAATACATGTAGCAATGTTGCGTCGAGCAACCTGATGCCCCCTCTGGGCTAGTAAGATATATATACACGAATAGAGAGATACTCATACAGACGGCCGGCTGTAGGCAATGTATACAGTCATAAATAGAATAAAGGGAAGTTAGTAAAGCACTCATGCTTACCAGCCCGACACAGGGTTGTCTCCTGGGAGCTGAGGGATCCACGCCTCAGTTGGGTCGGGGTTAACAGCAGGAATCTGGCAAATCTCAGTGTTCAAGCCTCCTGGTATGTCAGGGCATGTATCCATGCCGATGAAGCCAGCATTGCACGTGTCGATGATCCTTTGGAGGGTGTCCTGGTCCCATCCGGAGATGAAGTCTGCGTGGGAACTAAATCCGGTTCGGTCGCCGTTCGACAGCACAAATGGCTGGGCCTGGCCATCGGCAGTCCATTCGTTCTGGAACTGCAGGGTATCGTAGTAAACCTCGTAGAACAAGTGAGGGACATGTACCCAGCCCTCAGGACAGTCCGCCTTGCCATCGTTGGTAGGCGTCGGCCATGCCATGTTGTTCTTGTAGTCGTCCAACCCAGCTTCCGGGTTGTAGCAAGAGGGCATGTGAATATCCTGTCTGAGAGGGGAAGCATAGCCATCGCAGTTCACCACGGGGAAACCGGCTCCAGCACCAGCATTCACAGGATCCGCAAGTCCCGCTTTAGTGCCATCCGAACCGCTCGGGTATCGTGCAATGTTGGCATCTTGTGTGGGACATGTCCATTGGACTGCTTGAATCTCGCCTTGGGCGGGGTTGAGTTGAAGACCCCCTGTCGCCGGCGGTGTTCTCCTGTCCATATCGCCGCTCATAATCTTGATGCCCGGAGGAAAGGCTTTGATCTCGTCGTTTGTGGCATCGAAGCTGACGCATCGTTAGAAGCTGGCTAGCAGCGGATTGGAGTTGAGGCTTACAAGTAGTAGACGTTCATATAGAACAAGGGCACCTTCTTGAAAGTACCGTTGGCCGGGGATTGGAACCATAAGTTAGGAACCCAGTAATTCGATTTGTCGTTGAGGATCTTGGCGTTGGTGCAACTAGCATCTAGTAGCTGATCGCCGCTTATGGTCACATCGAAATTGCTTCCACCCATTACTCCGTGTGAGTGCGTCTTGTCCGAGCCGGGGCTGACTATGGGGTCCATTCGGCCCTCCGTAGAGAATTGACCACCAGCATTATTAAAACGAAGTACCGCATAAGTTCCTTGGTCCTTTGCGCTCACGCCTGCGACCAGCGCAGCGAGGAGGTATGAAGTGGAGGCTTTCATTGTGAGTGAGAGATCTAAGATAACCGCTGCAGATCACATCTCTTCCTTATCCCACCGCGTAGGGCCGCCAGATATATAGCTTTTAGATCTTTCATATGCCTCTTCCGAATATAGCACATCTGGAGCCAAATGCTGAAACACTCATCCTTAAACGCACTTTGACCCTTTCTGGTCGGGTTTAAGGGTTGATAGCAGTAGCTAAATTGTCCAGGTAAGCCTTTGGGAGCTAAAATAGGTAGGTATTCGGAGGTTGAAACTAGATTTATTAACTTGTCTTTATTGGTAACAGGCCACATCAGTTATGGTGGTGATGGTAGTGTGTAGATGTAAATTATCAGGGTTGAAGGAGGATTCAGGAGCTGAACTGAAGGAAAATGAACTTCCGAATTGAGCATCTACACGGACCTGGGACAACATATTTTTGTTCATTCCACAACGTCTAAAAATAAATGTTTTCGCAACTTGTATGAAGTACCTAGCTGACGCGGGAGTAAATGTATATATCACGCGGTGCGCGACTACACCCACAAGCATGATAGATCTTAATCGCTTAATGATTCAGTAGCATCGTATGAAGTCCGATCGTGAACCGTCGTAAGAATCTTGATAATCAATCATAATATTCCTATTGACATATCTCGTGGGGGTTTGCCTTGCGAACTGTAGCGTGTTAAAGACACGACTGACTTGTCTTACTACATCGCTCGGCTGCTACCGACTAAACTGGCATGCTGCTGACTTGAGATATCTGTAGGATGAAGGCGCGGCGTTTATTTCTGATAAGTCACTTGGTTCCCTCCGTTGAACATACTTATGATCCAACATGGCGCATTTGATATTTTTGTTGAAACTCTCCCACGTATTTTTCTCTTCGTTAGCGCTCAACCCATTTCGACTACTGCAGTGGACCAAGCTACGTTCATAAGTACTTAACCTAGGTATGTATTCGATCGCGATTACAATAACCTGCAGTATGTTAACTACTAATGTAGTGCATCACACGGACTCATGATTCGACTTGGAAGCTTCGGTGTTGAGATCGAATTTCTCTCAGTTCAAATTGGTGTTAAACATAGTTTGATTACGAAAGAGTTTGGATAAGTAGGTACCTTTGAGACTTATCTCAATTGATACTTATCAAGTTGGGAATAAGTTTAATAGAATTTGGAGTAAGGAGGAGGACAATGAGGTATAGATGAAAATGGGAGAGGCTTTTTTCTTTTTCTTTTCCTTTTTTTTCAAGGTAGGTAAACATCCGCTACCTAGTCTCGATATCATATTACGCGTGTTAAGCTGTACGGAAGGGGCTTGCATATCAAAGTATCCTCAAAACATCATAGCCAAAAGAACGTCCACGCGTCATGAACATGAACATCTTGGAGTTAACAATTAGCCGGTGGTTCATTCGCGATCTACCGTCGCAATGTCAACCCCCAAAAGAGCATCCGAGAGCCTTCCCCACACGCTTGGTTTACTTGAAAAGGAATCCGGTGAACCTTTTGGCTTGGCGAATGGCTTATGTTCAGGATGTTATAAGGTAGGTATTTATAATCAAGCCCTAGACATAAAAGATTTAAAACATACCTGGCCACTCGTGAATTATTCGCATCTTATCCCACTGCTAGCCCACGCATATCGTTGAAGATGCTGAGGTTTACGTCTTTAATTGCGCTTTTGAGCATTGGCGCTTTGGCTGGCACGACGGCGCCAGAGGACTGTCCTGCTACAGGCGTCTCTATAATTGCCCATAGCGGCGACCCGGTTGGAAAGGAACAGGTCCACGAAGGGAGTACGTGTCTTAGATTAAGGAGATGTTGGCGAAAATAAATGGCTGACTCTGATATAGTCAACATGTATGTCACAGGTAATACGTCGGATGTAGGCGTGTTATATTTGACGGATGTATTTGGTATCCAATTACTGGAGAATAGACTGTTCGTCGCGATGACACTCCAGATATTGGGTTTAATTAACATCATTCAAGACTCGCGGATAGCTTTGGACGAGCAGGCTATCTTACTGTCGCGCCGGACTTGTTCAACGGCACACCGGCTCCGGGGGACATCAACGGGCGACCGGATTTCAACGTGACCAAGTTCCTCGACGATCATCGGCCCGAAGTCAGCGACCCGATTATCGCGACGGCCATTGACTTCTTGCGTACCACGCTCGGCGTGAAGAAAGTCGTTGTTACCGGATACTGTTTTGGCGGCCGTTACACGTTCCGTTTCTTGGCGGAGGGGAAAGGTGCCGACGTGGGTTTTGCTGCCCACCCAAGTTTACTAGAGGACGCGGAGATTTCCGCCATACGAGGCCCAGCTAGCATCGCAGCGGCAGGTTAGTAACTTTCGTTAGCCTTTAACTACATGTCTCTTTACCAAGCTAACTTGATCTTTTAGATGCGGATGATATGACACCGGCCGCGAGGAGGTCACAAATCGAGGCTTTGCTTCTTGAGACTGGGCTACCTTACTCCCTTGCTTTATATGGCGGTACTTCACACGGATTTGGTGTCCGGGCCAACATTTCGGACCCGAAGCAAAAGTTCGGAAAAGAAGAGGCTTTCTTCCAGGCTATCAGATGGTTCAATGCATGGGCTTAATGCTATTGAGTACACCCAGTCTGTAAAATACCTAGGCAGTTGATGAGATGTGACTATATGTTGTCGGGGCGGCTACCTAGTCTTTATCATGTAAAGACGTGCTACCTCGTAGACGTGAGAACCGAAAACACAGATGTAATAATGTAAAGGGACCCGATGAAGACCTAGTATGCATTGTGCACTAAAGAATAGGGATTGGCAGCAAGTAGAACATCGAGCGTAACCATAAAATCGTGTTTTCATGTGTTTCATGTGATTTAACAGCGATGATCCTGAAGTCATGGTGATTTGGGTTGGACACGAGTCAAAACCGGGAAACCCCAGCAGGGGAGTAAACAGGTGTGGATCTTAACATTATCAACGTGTTCGTATGTAGTTAGATGTTGGTGTGTAACTGATTTATGGAGTTGAGCTAAACTTCTAATGAAATTGCATTACACGATGAACTTGCTTCGAGGTAAAAAATAAAAGGGGTTTACTGTAACTACGCTAGAACGTACCCTAGGATTTCGAAAGCAGAACATACCTGCACTAATCGATGGTGGAATCGATGGTGGTGGTTCCTAGCTCATGGTAAAATGCATAGTGTAGATGAAGTAAAGATAACGAAATGGGAGAATTGGGGGGAGGAGGGGAGATCGTAAATGCGAATTTCGCGGGGTACCGTTTTGTGTTTGGGCGGACCAATTGTCGGCCGGAATCTCGGCAAAAACCATTGGTACGGTGAGGTGGACAAGTCCACGTCATTTGTTGTTGCATGGCGCCTACGTTGGTTGGCTGAACTTGGTCTCGCTAACGCAGGAACAATTGGCTATCAGGGTACCTCAGAAACCTAGCCAACCACTCGCAAAAACAAAGTACCTATTTAGGTCGTAGGAAGGCTTGGCGGCTAGCTTGGTCCCACTAACGTTTGAGGCTTTCACTGGACACATCGCTCTGGCAACCCCCAGCCACATCTTTTATTTACTCGGATCAGGCCTTGGCCCGATATCATCACGGAAATCCTGGTGGCAGGGCTAATTGCAGATTCTACTGTAACTCATGCATCTACATCTTTGAATCATACATTCGATCTTTACTACCAACCTCCTCTTTTCCACCACAATTGTAGTGTCCAAGGGCAAAAGGAGGGAAAGAAGACTTAGAACCTGCTAACCATACCAGTCTCCATAGACCATTCTACTCTTCTTCCCCATCTGGGCTTTTCTGAAGGGCAAAGGGCTGTTGTCCAGAAGAAATCGATTGAACTTCTAAGTTACAATACCTACCTAATCATATCATACCACTCATTGCCTTTTACCATACCATTCTACTCCTCACCTTAATCCACCCTACCTCGTCCACCTCGTCCACCCAGCAACTGCACAATACCCTCCGTGCGTGTGTTCCAAGTGTTAATCTGACAAGCACAGAAAAGGACAGGCGATATCTAGTATCGACGAGTAGAAGTTGTTTTGACGACGTCCGCCTTTTTATATACGTGCCGACTACCTAAGTCTAAGCACGGTGACCGCATTCCACACGACGGCCGTGGGATTTTCGAGATTAACAGTGCCTTTCGCATTCCGTCTCGAGCATCCCCCTCCCCGCCGCCCGAATATCGTCCCATTCCAGCGTTGGTGCTGCTCGAGTTTTTTAGACCACACCGTCGCTCCCCCGGAGGACGGGAGTGGAGAGAGGGCAATATACCTCAGGAACTTTGGGAAATAAAGAGAAACGATGGCTAGATTCCAAATCGGTTGGTATCGTAAGTACACCTAACCAACCTGCTAAGAAACTGTCATGATCGGCGAGTACTAACAAGCACTTCAGGGTTTATACCGTTTCTCGGATACCATCACGTTTTGATGATACTAATAGCAGTTTCAATAATATTACTGTGTACGTTTATCACATTCCAGCGTTTCCTCTCCGTGCAGACTGTTGTACTAACACTTCTTCACCGATAGCACTCCTATTAGCAGGTTGTTCGTCATCTTCGCCGCTCATACCCGACATCTTCCTACTCTCTCTCTACTACGAGAAGTACACGGCCGTGCCGGACACATCACAGGTCGATTACAATGTCAACCAAGCTATCAGCAACATCGTCGGGACTGCGCATCTGCAGGCCCGCGTCGGCTACTTCGGTATTTGCATCAACCCGGACGGAGGCTCCTGGCTATGCAGCAACAACGCGACGGCGCTGGCCAACGAGGTTTCAGTCGATCAGGACCCGCTGAACCTCATCTGGCTGGCTAGCCAGTTCAAGGACATGATCGTGTTCCCCTACTTAATCATCATCGCCATTATCTTCGCCTTTGTCTGTTTCTTGCTGCTGGCTACCTTCCCCGGCTGGCACGAGGAGGAGGATGAGGACGGTTCGGATCGCGAGATCAAGCCGTTCCCTAGCCGACCCGTCTCTCAGGTTGCATTAGCTATCATCTTCATTGCATCTATTTTCATCCTCGTGTCAGTGTTATGGCAACATACGGCATCAGTAGCCGCGTCAGTCATAGCACAAGATTTTGGCAACGGCAGCGTCTTATCCGGAATCGGTAGCAGCGCTATGGTTATGGGTTGGTTCAGTTTCACGCTGCTCATCATCGTCACGATCGGTCTGCTGGTCATGATTCTAAGTATCAGGGTGCTGTCGGCATTAGCGGACTGAAAGGGGAATGAGTGTATAACGGCACGGAAGTATATTTTCGGAAAAGGCACTACGGCGGCGTGTCTATGTGTATATGAGAGGGAGGTTCGCCCGCTAAAGAACACGACGATATTTATTGTTGAATGGTCAGCATCTGGGATTGGAGTTGGCAAGAAAGGGGATCCTCGGTGAAATAATGATTTTAGTTTTTTTCTCCTTACGCCTTGAATTACCGCGCTCGCTGGCTCGGTTTGGGTTTTGCCTACGAACGGTGCCGTCGATGGTGTCTTTACGAAACGATTCGGAAACAGACACGAGGTTAGGAGGAGAGGAAAATATCGACGAATTACATATATGAGATGAGGGTCAGTAATGAAGAGATGATAACAGATGAAGACCTGGAACTTTTGCGGAATGGAGCACGCTGTCGTGATTTGGTGAAGCGGTGCTAAAATCGCACAGTTAAGAAGCTCCTAGCTGTGCATAAGATTTTGTATTATTTAGAAGAATGGCATCTTTGCACTTGAGACTCGGTCTATTGATAGTGATGCACGCATTTGAATGTGATTGATCAATCGAACTCGACTCTCATGAACTTGACCTGGCTTTAGTGAACTTTAAATGCTTTGGTTGTGACTTGCTAAATGACGACTACGAGTTGTGTTGTCTGTGTGATTGCAAAATTTTGCGGTGGATATGGTTTGAGATCACGACGAAGGCGAGGAAGAGCTGATGAGTTTCTTGAAATTGATAATCGAGGGCGAGGGCGATTGATTGTATGGTGTTGAGAATACGATTCCTAGGTAGAAAATAGTTCAGACATAAAAGCCAACAGCTTGTTGAAATGAAGAGCAGTGGCGCACAAATTCACTCACGAACTGACCTGTCGCGAACCTCCTCGAATGTTAGGTTACAGGCACAACGAAAATGCAGTATTTCAAAATTGACCAGGTAAAACTGGATGGAGGCGAAATAGTAGGTACCAATGCTATTATTTGGTGATCATAAAATATTTACTTCTATTTACTATTATCTTCCTCATGGCGATGCATCAAGGCATCGTGCACAATGAAAATCAAATAGGTTTGAAAGACAGCAAAAATTCCGGGAACTACGATCCACGAAGGATAATAGAAGAGGGTCGACTCCGCGCTGTGCAATGCAGGTCTCCCCCCTTAAAAGCCTTCGTTCTTGAGCGAGGGCTTTTCTCCCAAGGTAAGTATGAAGAAGAAAGGAAAAAGAGTTCCTAAGATGGAGGGAGGGAAGACGGGTATTTATATCTTTTTGGGGGAGGGTAACGAGTGGGGCAGACAATTGGGACCTGCGTACACTACATACAGTACGGATTAGGTACCTAGGTACCTATTGTTGTAACTTTGGCAGTTGCTTATGGTGGTCTGTGTTACCCACGTACTTACACGGTGCGTTTGGTAGCAGGTACGTAGGTACTTAATGTATCTCTCTAAAACAACAAACTGGAACTACATGTAACATTTATTTACCTAACGTCTTAAGTAGATAGAGTCATGATACTTCATCCATATTTCAAATTGAAGGACAGCCGATTTCTTCTATCTCAGAGGGACCCATGTAACTCGTATATGTAAGTTACGTTGCTACAGCAGCAGCAGACAGGCCAGAAGCTCGGCGAGAATAACAAGGGTGTCTGTTAGCTGCCTAATACAACTTCGTCGTTCGAGCCGAGCTACTGCGCCGTCATGTTCACTTACAAGTTGCACCCTCGTATCTATCCATTCATTCAAGGCGTGACATACCAAATCAAACGTGGGGAAAATAATACATGAAATTTCTACAACAGCAATGGCATCACTATCATCTGTCACAACATCGATTCCTACCGGTGCTATCTCACAATGGTGCCTATACCCCAGAAACTCCCGCGGAGCCCTATTTGGTCTCAGCTGTCCCCAACCCTATGAAAAAGACACTTCCGTCTCTCCCGCCGACTTCCAGGGCATATGCTGCAACGGCGTTATCGTTGACACTTCCTTTGACATATACAGCAACTCCTCACCCATCATCCCCTACTCTAACCCACACGACGGGCCTCTGCGCCTTGTTAACTTAGAGGACCTGGTCTGCTGCGGCGTCACTGGTGTCCAGACCGCTGCTATAGATTTTACGCCTAGCCCTAGGACTGCTTGCGCCCAGGGTACCACGGGCACGCCGCTAGCCAGCTTAGCCGCGACAAATGTCACAAGAGCTACGCAGTATCCCGTCACGTATGCGGATAGCACTCCCCCATCAAGAAGCGTTGATCCATCGGCTACCGTGACGAATGATCTCTGGGGCTGGGGGCACCCGAAGTACGGCGAGTCGGGAATGCCCATATGCTTTCTGGCTAACACGAAGGTAAGCGGTGTCAGCGTGGCTGAAGTAACGGTGCCGGCAACGTATATTCCTCCGACTACTTCGGCTACAGGCTCGGACTCGGCTGCAAGGCCTACCTCGTCACCCTCGGGTGCTGAATCTTGGGCTCAGCCGAAGACTCGCCTATATCTTACACTGGGGCTCATAACTATGGCCCTGCTTATAATGTAGGAACCGGCTTGATTGATTTTCTATGCTTTTACGATTAGATGAGTTGGGAATGATAAAACACGATATTTTGTATATTTGGTAGTTATACATGCCATCTTAATGGACATATACGTTGCTAATCGCTATGCCGATACGTTTTATGAACGATGAGACTTTCGCCGCCTGTATGAAGCGTGATAGTTTCGCCTCATCAAGACACATTTGCTATTAGTATTGCACAATTAGATGTTTTGATCTAGGTCTTTCTAAATCTATCTTGCACGGGTATCTACCTACCTTTCAAGATTCTTCTCCTTTGAAGTATCATACATAAACCCACTACATATACACACCTAGCCCAACCCAACCCCGTACCACCCACCAACAAGCAAAAGCAAATCAAGCAAGCCAAAACCACACCTTCTCATACCAATTCCGCGGCACCCGCTCCACATCCGCAGCGCTCAGATCATCCATTTCCTTCTTGCCCGTCCAGACGTCCACATCCTCGATCCTAGTCGCCAAGGGCGTGCGGTAGAAAATCTTATGCGCGAGGTACAGTACTAGGAAGATCGGGATGGTGATGTACGCGGCGAGGAAGTCGGACACGTTCCACTTCGACGGGAAAAAGATTTGGAACCCGTTGGTTAGGGTTAGAATTATGATGATGAATAGCACAACGTATGTAGCGTACGGCTGTAGCGGTGTCCGGTACGGCAACGCGTCTAGCATCCCGTGATGCTCCATGACCTTCCGAAATCGTATGTATGTAATCATGACTACGATCCATGCGATGAAGCCGGAGATGGTCGAGATGTTGGTGAACCATTGGAATACCTGCGCACCTGAGTTGGACACGTTGAGAAAGGCTAGACAGGCAACTAGCAGGGTGAAAAGTACCGCCACATACGGCACACCCCGTTTCGTGGTATGCCCGAACCACCGCGGCGCTTGGCCGTTGATCGCCATGGAGTAGAGCACACGCGATCCCGAATAACAGAACGCGTTACCGGCAGACCAAGCCGAAGTAAGAACTGCAGCGTTGATAACGTGGTTAAGCCCCCTAATCCCTGCGCGTGAGATGCCGAGGACGAAGGGGCTAGCTGTCGCGTTCGACTCGCCAGTTAGATTTTCCTCATCATAAGGGACGATAATGCCGATAACAAGAGACCCCAGGCCGTAGAATATAGCCAATCGCCATATGAAGCGGCGCGCCGCCTTGGGGATGTTGCGCCGCGGTGCGACGGTCTCACCCGCCGAGAGCGCGATGAGCTCAGGCGACGTGACGAACGAGAAGCCAGCGCGCGCAAAGGCCGTCCAATAAGCCAAGAACCGACCAGTATTCCCCTCCACCAGATATGGATGGAAAGCTCCTGGTTCCTGCCAGTACCTGAAGTATAGATGATCATGTGTTGGCCCACCGCCGAAGAATAGGACGATACCTAGTATTATCAAGCCGGTTATAGTGATAAGTTTTACGCTCGCGAACCAGAACTCTGCTTCGCCGAAAAACGAAACGGCGATGATATTCAGCAGCAAGATGACGATGAGCTGGATGGCGATCCAGACGGCTACGGGGACGGCGGTGGTCCAGTACTGCAGAATTATAGCACCGGCCGTGCACTCAGCGGCGAGCAGCATGGCGTAGGCGTACCAGTAGTTCCAGCCGTCGGCAAAGGCGAGACTAGGTTCGACGAAGCGGCCGACGAAGTACGGGATCGAGATGCCCTTCATGGGTAGGTATGTCACCATTTCTGCGAGGTCGTTCATGATGACCCAGACCACAAACATCATGGATAGGTATGCCATGAACAGCGGTGCCGGCCCCGTGGTGGCTAAGATCTGGCCGGAGCCGACGAATAGACCGGTTCCGATTCTAGAATCATTTAGTAACTAGGTAGACAGGTAACTACACCAATTCGCCAACCAAAGATAAGACATATTTGTGTAGGTAGGTATGCAAGGGAGAGGTTAGGTGGGTAGGCAGGTAGATGACTTACGCGCCTCCGAGAGCAAGGAATTGGATATGTCGACTCTTGAGCCCTCTCTTGAGCTGATGGCCGCTCTCGAGGTTCATCTCCCCGACCTGATTCGACGTGGTGCGGTCGATCACATCACCTTTCGGCTCAGACTCAACACGACTGGAGTCGCCTGTGGCATAGGCCACTTCTTCACTTTGCCGACCCATCTTCCCACTCTTGCAAGACGGATTCAAAGCTGTGATTTCATGCGATAGGACCCAGGAAGGTTTAGGTTAGGTTAGGTACTTAAGACACCTGCACGGATCTTCCTCGCATAGACGTGCTGCAGAGAAAAAGAAAAAAAAGGATAAGTGATAAGCGATTGACACAGACGGTATAGAGGATGTGAGTCTGCAACGTGCAATGCGCAATGGCAAGTAAGACGCGCTCAGCACATGATATGTATAAAAAAATATAAAAAAAACATCCAAAGCTTCCAGACTTATTATCACGAGGGCTGGATCTTATTAAAAGGCGATATTACGTACATATACATACATTAGAGATACAGCGTTTCCATTCCTCTCCGCCTTGATGGGGTTTAGTGGGACTTTGCACCTGGTCGGCCTTCCTAAACCGCAGGATCTGGATCGACCGTTGCCTCTTAGGGGTTAGTGAGTTGCGGAGAAGGTGGTTCGTGATTCTATTTGTTATCGTAAAGATAACCTGGAGAGATATGATCCCTACCTTACATTAGATAGGCCCGAACAACTAGGCGGGACTTATCTTTAAGCCATGTTTAGGCACAGTAGTTCCTGTTATAGTGCCATGGACTAAGGGCCCCTAAGAGGTAATGAGTAGCAGAGGCTGAAGCTCCATTGTTCGAAATCTCAATCTATCCTTACCCACATAGGTATCGCCCCTATCAGTACCGTGCTCGGCGGAAGCTTAGGTAAAAGAAATCTATGACGATGCATGAATACACCACGGTCGGTGTCTCAATTTGGTCTAGGTATGATATCTCTAAAGCCGTCTCTATCCGAGCTTGCCCACCCCTTTCCCAAAGCGCCGATAATACCAAGTCGGTGAACCTGTTATCTCATCGAGATAGTTTTTATATACATAGGTATATTGTCTCGTCTGGAATATGCGATAGGCCACACTGCTTATCATGTTCGGACGAGTGAGGATAAAGGGACGGGTAATGTTAAATGTGGTGGATGTGATGACGACGCGTCACCCCTGCACTTACGTAGAATAGCTCAATAAGTAGTCCACGAATTCCACAACTCCTGTAGGATAGAGTCTCCAGCAAACGAATGCTCAACTTTTAAACAAAACCTAGCCAGACCCGAGTTCTTACTGCCGACTTGTTGCGGTCTTGTATTCTATGCAAAAAAAAAAAGACTTTCTGAGTCTGTTGCCCAGGCGCCCGTTCAAACGGGTCGTTTAAAAGGATGCGCCTCCGTGTTCAGCACCCACTCATCTAAGCTGATCAGGTTAGGGTCCGAGTATCTATAGAGCTCGTTAGTAACCCGTCTTGAAAAACATGCCGAGTTGGCGCGAGACGACTTACAGCAGGTAGAAATATTTCAGCGTTTCGGCCAACCAAAAACTTTCCATCTCGTCTGTTTTGACGGGATTCTCCAATAAGACATTGTCGATGGCACTGTTACCGGCCTCTGTCCGAGTTTGGCTAACAATGGCATTGAACATCTTCCATCCTTTCTCCTGCCAAGAATTGTCGCCCGTGATGCGGTACATGTACCAAACGGACTCAATGGCTTCCGGTCTGCGAAAAGAGGGTTAGTCGGGATTTAGGACTTATAGCACGGCGCGGCTATGGTTCCACTGTTATATACAATATTCACTTACCGGAGGATATATGCGTGGTAATTGGCACTGACAAAACCAGGTGGGAGGTTATCTGATTGAATACGGTTCTCTGCATACTCCTTAGAGGATAATGGGCGTATGGGTTCTGGAACTTCGCTGTCATCTTCTTCCGACTGGAGAGGAGCCTGAACGCCCTTTCCACTCGTGTCATCCGTCGAACCGCGTATTGGCGAAGGGGGAGCTCTCTTATGAATTCCAATACTCCCTGACCCGTCCTTGCTCGAAGCCGTCCCCTCGGCCACCGTACCGAGATTTGGATGTCCCTTCATCGTCGCCTTTTCCGTCTTCTGTAACTTTTTGGCCTTTCGCTCTTTTTGCTCCTTTTCAAAATTTATAACCTCTTCATCGTGGGTCTCGTGGAGAGGGTCCAACCATTGCCAGTAGAGAGTCTCGTTCCAGTGGCAGTTGTTCGCCTCAGCACAAGGGACGACGGTGGCGCCTTCGGGCATAATGCCGCTCGGCGTGCTTTCGTAAGCCCATACGCAACCGTCGGTGAGCTTTTTCCCGATCTCTACGTCTTCTGGCACTTCGAAAATCTTCCCGCCCAAACCGAACATTCCTCCGAGGAAGCATGTGAGATGGGTGACTTCCCACTCGGTTGAGGCATCGGTCTCTGGGTTCCCTCGGGTGTTGATCTTAGCAGAGAATAGGATATCACGATCATCAGGAACCATGGGCCGGAATAGTAGCCATTTTTTGACGGCTGCGGCAACCTTGGTATGCAAAGTCTCGTACTTGGGCTCGAGACCGCCAAGGAGCAACCACTGTTTAGGAAAATATTCATACGTGCTGTCTTGACTTCCACCCATGCTGTATTGCTGGTTGGAATAGAACGACCCGGAAGTTAGCCCCTGTGGAATACATTTGTCTTTTTTCTTGGGCTCTTCCGAGTCGTTACTATGACCTCGCGATAGGGTACTACTTTCTCCCCTATCGCTCTTAGGAGAAGTCGTCTTCTCTGACGGCGCGTATATCTCCTCGCCATTGGTTACAATCTTGACTGATTTGGTACCATCGTCGTTAGGCGTCCCTACTTGAGAGCGGCCTTTTAAGGCATGGAACTCACCCTTACCCGATTTGCTTTGGCTACCATCCATCTCGACAGCTTTACTCTTAGTAGTATCGGAGCCGGACTTCTGGAGCTCAACTTGCCGTTGCTCCTCCTGTTCGGCCTCTTGGGCGGCTACTATGGCCTCTGCGGTCCTATTACACCCACTAGCATCTATATGTTCCGGGAAGATACCAGGGATCGTTGTTCCTCGCTCTTGCCATTCGTAGAAAGCATCTGTGATGCGTGCTACAGCATCGTAGTACTTATTCTCCTTCGTGATCTGCGCCAGGCGAGTAAACTCCATGGCGAGAGAGCCTAATTCAGCAACGCTAGCTCCTTGGGCTCTCTTAGGAAGCGACACGGATGATGGTTTCCAGTTGTAATACAGAATAGGCATGCGGTTCGGCGTATCGAAGACGCCCATTAGGATTTCGGCGAGTTCGAGTGCCTTCTCGAGAAGAATATCGTATCCTCCAGCTTTACCGCCACTGACATCGTATGCTGCAACTAGTCCTCCAAGATATCGAATGGTGGTTTCAAAAACAGGAATTTCGGAGCGAAATTCGGAGGTGGTAAAGTCGATCTTCTCGACTTCGAGGAGAGCCTCTTCAAACTCTTCCTTCATGCCCATGATCCATAGCGTGTCTAGCGCGTCGACTAAAGTTGCGGCCCAGCCACAGAACGGATCGCGAAATTTCTTGGATACGGGACTCAATTCGTCATGTCCTTTAGCGTAGGTCATATAACCATTCCAACCGCGCACCATTTCCGCCTTCACCTTCGCGAGGCGCTCTAGACGTTTCTCCCGAACTTGGGGCAACTCCTTATCAAAGTCATATTGGACCGCAGGGATAGGCTTGGGCTTCCCGGCCGGTAGGGGGATTATTTCGTCTTCGGGAACGGGGAAATGTTCGGGGAACTTTTTCCAGTGCTTAGTTGGCTCGCTCTCCGTTTTGGACTTATGCGCACCCGGTTTTCCATGGACGCCTTTACCCTTGGCACCTTGGCCGACGTTCTTATCTGGTATATCGATCAATGGAACGGTAGTGGTCTTCGCAGCGCCATCTTTGTCGTATACGACTACTTTTGTCCTGCCAGCGTCCGTCGTCGCGGTCTCTGTAGAAGGATCGAATTTGCTGAGAACATCTTCGCTGGTGGTAGGTTTTAAGCTAGGGATCTTGACCTCGTTGGTGTCCTCGACCGTCTTCTCCCGTTCTTGGCGTGTTAAATCACTGTCACCATCCGATAATCTGGTCCCGCTCTTACCAGGGAGAGGTTGCTGAGATTGCTTGTTGGTTGTGCCCAAGCCTCGCTCCGGGGACGACTTAGGCAGAGCTTTGTAGGGAATAGACGCCGAGACGGACTCCCACTGATCGCTGTTCTGAGAAATACGGTATAGCAAGAATACGATAATAGCGGCAAAGAAGACATAGTAACGAGATCTCCGTAGGCGGAACATCTCCGCAGTTGCAGTTGATATACAGTGGGAGTTGGGAGGCGGGGCAAAGGATAGACGAAAGACCCTCTCGAGCCTTCAAGCCAACGCCTCGATCGCGCAAAGTCGGAGAATGGTAAGGAAGGGCGCGAAGACGACGAGCATCAACCTGAAATCAATTCTACCATTTTCATTCAAAAATTTGAAAACTATACAAGAATCGCTAAAGATCAAGCAGATCTAGAGCTATTACGGCGTAATCTTAAGCAGACGAGCTATGTGGAATACGAGCTCCAATAGGCCGAGGCTAAGTAAGCGACGCAAATCCAACGATTCGAGTCGATCTATCTTAGGACTAGCGATGACAAGCATGAGAATGAGAACGAGAACGAGAATGGCAATGAGAATGTAGAAAGAAAAAATACACACAAAAAAGGTGGCCAAGAACGATAGAGGGATGGACAAATGAATGTATGAAACGAATTAGAAGGACAGATGATCAGGCAGAACTACGACAATTAGCAATTGCCGTGCCGCAGGGCGGATGAAGTGAAGTGCTACTGCAATGGAAGTGCTAGAGCCCAGGGGTCCAAACGGTACGGATCCGTAGAGCTGAGCGGATAAGGCCACAGAGAGACTTGGCATCTTCCTTCATTGGATCTTTTAGGTGAGCCAAGAAAACCATCATGTCGTCGGAGGCTCGTGCTTGGCGTCCCATCCGACCCAAGAAACCCACTACAACGACGCTTAGAACACGGGAAAATGGAACGTGACAAATAGAGAAGGTTTTTGATAAGATATGCGAAAGTTTACCGCAAGTTGGGTGATATGTGGCGGTAGGCGGGTTGAATGGAAGTTGTTGTTGAGTGAACAGTAGTAAGATCTATTGAGACATTGAAAATAAAATAAAAAATACCTAGGAGGTACCTGATTGGACTAATTGAAGGATTTAAAGTACCTGTAAGGGGCTAGGCAGCGACGATGGTCTAACACTGCAAGGCTTCCACTAGTGTATGCTGCTGTGTGCACAGGTACAATTTGAAGTTCGACGGCGTCTCTCGTCCCGTAGTTCCGCTTTAAAAGGTACACCTATGTACATAACCGGGCCAGGTCGTATTCTCCGCCGTGGCTATGTGATACAAGGACAGTCTAGACCATGACATATTTTTCTCCTCCCTTCTCAATTTCTGGCAACGAATCACTACAGGCAAACCTCTACCGCACATATACTCAATCGCAATATAAGCGTAAACTTCAAGTACATACAAGATATTCTTCAAATAACTATTCATATATAAAACCGGCATGGTCGAGTTTCGTACTCGCAAATTGGCCGCCTTGTTCAAATTGGCGATCTTTGTGGGGTGCATTGAACCCTTGATCAATGGTTGACAACCCCTGGTCGAATCACTGCGCGACATACTCGTGAAGTTCTCTGGGCGCTCTAATAAATTGATAGTTACCGAATTCCACCCTCGCCTTGCATCATATCCATCGTCAATATCTATTCTAGCTTCGTCATAAAAGCCTTACTGCTTTTTCGATCGTAACATAGGCGCGCAAGGCGGCGGTCCGCCGTATCGTACCTCGATGTCTTGCGCCTTGAAACCGCACCGATCGCAGATGCCCATGCCTCTCATCCCAGCGTCGAGATAGCAAGGAACGTCAAGGTTGTCAGCTAGCTTCGTCGCCCATCCCATAAGTGCTGTTGCGTAACCTCTTCCTCGACTAGTAGACTTCGTGATGACCAGTTCGATGACTACGAGGATTAGGCACGAGGATTAGGCTTGCTACCTCTAGACGTTCTGGCTTGGTGACGACTTACAAACGTGACCCTCCTTTCCTACGACCAGATAATGGGCTCTCGCTAGAGGCTCAAAGAACCCTGAGAGTTTCTCTTCGCTTATACCTGGTATGTCCTCGCATCGCGACCATCGCGTCTTCCAGGACCTGCCGGTGATATTTTGACCTGGGTGGACGATATGTGCGATTATAAGCGCAACTGGCCTACCTATGCTTCTCTTAGTGACGGATACTTCAAATATAATGGGAGATGGTGCGCGAGATGGTATCCATACTGTTAAGATTTCTGACGACTGCGACCTTTGATTCAGGTCTGTAGTAAGACTTCTGACCCAGAAAGTTATCAAAACTTCGCTGAAGCCACTTCCGACCTGCCTCCGTATGGGGAAACACGACCTCTCCCGGTCCGCTAAAGGCTTCCCAAAATATCTCCACGAGATCAGGGATATCATCCGTATTCGCAAGACTTACTTTGCCCGCCATATCTTATAAAATCTTTGATTATCGGTAACGAGGAGATCGATAGAAACGTAGATGGATATGTTGATGAAAACTTGGATTTAAGAGTGGCCAACACCCCGTTCATTTATCTTCGATCATATTGACACTTTTAAGTTTGTTAAAATCCTAGCTTGCCGACCCGTTACGTTGTCAACTTTAACTCTGTCCATGATAACATTTGACAGCACCGTCCAATATAGCTTTAAGCTTGCCTTCCCCGCTGGCACTTCGAATGACAGGTCGTCATTGTGATTCATAGACCAGCTCTCGCCGCGCTCTAAGTACGAAGCCAATTCGTCAGCGCTTGTCAAAAATACCCTTTACATGACCCTTATTAGGAGCATTTATCCTAAGCCGAGCCAATGATGAATTACTATCTTCGAGGACCACTGAACTTTCTCGGTCTATGCTCATGGTTCTTTGTTGATCGGCTATCAACTAGCCTTTGCGAGGCACGTTATGTTTTCTTTCAAATTGGCAGTCTATGAACGGCACTCGCAAGCTGCCTTACGAATAGGTGGCCTGACACGAAAACCTTGCGAAAGCAAAAAGCGTACTGATGATGTATTATATTAGTTTTCGAACCGAGTCTCAATGTCAACCTGCTAACGTCGTGGATTCCTCGGGCATTCTGAGTCAAAAGACCACTTCCTAGTTATTGTTCAATTTTCCCAAGGCAACGTAAAAGGGTTCACTGCTGAGGCGAGGACTCTATATAACAGCCCCGGGCCGTAGCCCCACGGAAACTGTCGTCTCTGTCAAGGGGTTTTTATTCTACATGCGATCTTGACATGCGATCTTGACATACGGTCTAGAAGAACTAGGTAGGCCGAGGCCTTGCAAGTTCTCTCACGGATTGTCACTAAACTATTATCCACCTATCGCATAGAGGAATCCTCTTTTGATACCACAACGTCCTTGATGATTATCTAAACTCCTGTCATGACGCTTAGGATACTTATTCAGATGAATGTTTGAAGGCGCGCCTCTTCACAGTTCTTGAGCTCCAGATTCAACCATGTCGGTCCGCTATTATACTGTCGTATCTACGACAATTATAACCAAGTTTGCAAACACCTCCGGTCGTTAAGCTGTATCATCTCCGGCTCCTGTTCAGCAACGGACTTGGAGTCCCTCTAGGCTTTCGCGCTCACCACAACGAGAGGTGCACAATTTGCACAATTTGCATAGGATCGCGCCTCTTCCGTAATCTCGATGCGCAACCTATCAAGTAGAAGAAAGGTCTTCCAAATGGGCCGTAGCAAAATAAAATTGGCCACCAGTATAGACATAATAAGATTTCCCGGGGATTTAGCTGGAGAACTTGGCAAAGGTAACCAGCGGCTATCACAGATTGATTGATTAATCCTAATGATGACGTCCTAAGACTAGGACTGATCGAAGCCTATCAATGAGAACTTAGGCCTTACGTCCTGCCGCAAGCAGCATTCCTAAGTACGGAAACCATATTCAGGAAATCTCCACATCCAAAGATCATGCTCATGAACATTGTCTCTAATATTTCCTTCCTCAGATAGTAGTTTATATTATTATGACATGAGCGTTACCAACCGTCATAGCTACATGTAGTAGTTCATGCCAATAAGTACTCGGGGGACATCAAATCAACCCACCCAAGATTTGGTTCCGATTGCTTCTAGCCTAACCGATCACGTACCAATTTTGAGTATGTCTTCATATCCTCTATAGAGTAGCTAAGGAAGGGGATTTCTTTTCCAAGTTGGTTAGCAAGTATCACTTATAAGGTAGTAGGCATAAGCGGCATAATACCTCTTGACGATGTACACCGCTACACATAAAGAAAATGTGTACGGTGCGGCTCCCGGAGGGCAGCAAATATTGCCCAGCGCCATGGTAGAGACTTCCAAGCATAATAAAAGCGTCTGTTCTCTTCAATTCGGCATCGATGACACCTGAATCGCCATTGGGGCCAAAATCGGGCTTTTCATCACCCCAAAGGTGCGATCCAGGCACAATTCTTGTTGCACCATTTGCCTTGGATGTGTCACAGCCCGGTACAAATAGCCCTATTAACATATCTCGGCCTTGGGTGTACTTATCAGTCTTTATGTGCCTCGCATGGTGATTCTTGTCGTCTCGATGTAGGCGCTGAGCCTTGCATCCGGGCCGGGAATCCATTGTAATTGAGATGGAGAGGAGAGGATGAGACTTATTAACTTGTGGTTCATCCCCATACCAAGCTGTAGACTCGATGCCAATGAAGCTCTCGGCGAGTTCCTGGTTTCGGAAGCAGTTAGTCTATACTCTCTGGCTTGAATGGACTAGGAATGGACTTGAGGAGTCTTTGGACAAGAGTATTCGTAGCAGACAAATTCGGACCATTTCACTCCAAATTATCTCACTTAGAGAGCCGCAACTTATGGTTCTTGATGCCGGCAATTTCGTGCTCTACTGTTAAATATACTGACGAGAGGGTGATTTTAATACCTGGTATAAAGGATCAGAGAAGAACTTCTCACGGGCCGTCTTGCTTCTGCCGATTAGGCGCGTGCATGTTCCAGTGCCTCCGTTCAAAGCTCCAACTGTGCTTCCGCTAGCTGAAATGGAAGCATCGAGGTAGGGCTGCACTTCTTCCTGCGCGTCAGCCAGCGCCTCGAGGGTGGTAAAGCCTTCGACGATAACACAGCCATCCTTCTCCACGGCATCAACGAAGGTCTGTAGATTGGCTTCACGGTGAATACGCTGAACCATGATAATTTCTACCTAGCTGTTGATACGGCGGGTAGGCACTCAATCACTATTTGGACTCCACTCGTACTGGAATATAATAGTTATAATGCGGTTTTTAAACCATTACCTCAATGATCGCCGACTCCGACCAGGATTCCCCTCCCCCACTGAGGGAACAATGGGGGCCATTAACTTCAATTTCATCAACAATTCCCCGGTTTATCTTGAGATATACATAGGGGATACCGTCGTGATTTGTTCGGCTTAATCCGGCTATTCATTGCCGCTTCAATTCCCGAGTCGTTCGTTCATGATACAACTTCACAGGAATTAAAGAAACATGAAAACAACTTCCTTTTGGATGGGAAACGTTCACTGTTTGGGGATAGGTAAGCCTGGAACCTGTTGATAAGTACATACATAGAGAATCCGTCTACCCTACCTGGGTGCTCATGATTACAATTCATACGACATGATTGGTACCCCTTTTGGTTGGGGAGACGTCAAGTGGTCTGACCGCCTTGGGCATACGCACTTCCGTGTAAGCTTAAGGTCCAAGTTTTAGAACACATGTTAATGTAGGTGACTGTGGGAATATCTGATGCATAAACGCACATATAATATTCTGGCCAGTTAGAAGCAGAACATATAATCTTTACAATACGACGTCTTTTTACACCGCATATTTGTTACCACCTAGCCACTTTTACCTATTTATGCGCCTTGTTGGAATGATATTGTGATTACGCCTCTGATCTTGGGATCCTGTGTTGCATTGCAGGGATGGAGACTTGCAAGCTTCAGATCAAATGGTTAATGAACCTTTCCGCGTCTCATTTTGAGGCTTAGGCAGCTCCTAGCAGGGTTGTGCGAATAAAAGCGAATTTGTACGAGCCTCGTACTTCGCACATCGCTCGTAAACAATCGTATATTGCGAAGCATTACAATACCCAATATCTCATTGGCTACCTGCTGCTTTGATATCATAGAATAACACATCGACAATATGTAGTATCTGAAACTATGATGATGATCGACCAAGAAATTGATCTAACTATATGATTGCTGCCTAGAGGTCCTTCTAAACTAAGGGGTAACTCTTATGGACTTAAATACTTCATCTTTTCCCCGTGAGAAAGATGTATAATCGTCCTTAACACACTCAGACTCCTTGTATCTATCAATTATAAGTAATCTATCGAAATCATGAGACTTATTTCTCTTCCAGTCACCCTTAGTATCGCATTAGCAGCTGCTATTGAACCATGGTCATCCCCAGGCCCGAATGACTGTACGGTAAAGCGCATAAAATATCAGATTTTTAGTTGCTAATACTGGATATTGATAGACCGTGGGCCATGCCCAATGCTTAATACATTAAGCAATCATAAATTCCTGCCTCATGATGGCCGTAATATCACGAAGGACAAAGTCATCAGTGCCATGTCCTCAGCTCTCAATTTCAACGAATCTCTCGCTGCGCTGATGTTCCAAATGGCTATTGTTGTTAACCCAGAGCCCAATGCCACATTTTTCACTCTGTAAGAAAATCAGGACCCCCTTCCTAACCCAAAGATCATCGATCTATTAGATAGCATTTCGTATTGTCCGAACCTGTGCCTTTGAAAATAATCAGCTAACATTGACCTGTTTCTAGGGACCAATTGAATAGGCATAACGTCTTAGAGCACGATGGCAGTTTGAGGTGAGATCATTATTTTCATCATAATTTAGTATAAATTAGTACTAACCGTATTCCCCAGCCGCTCGGACGCCTTCTTTGGCAACAACCATATCTTCAACGAATCCATTTTCAACGAGACCAAAGTATACTGGACTGGCGAGATCCTTGATGCAAACATGCTGGCAAATGGCAAGATTGCCCGTCAGCTCAGCTCCAAAGCCTTCAACCCCAATTATACATTCACGTCTACCGCCGAAAGCTTTAGCCTTGGCGAAGTTTCTGCCCCGATCATTGCTTTTGGCGACTTAGAAGCCGCGACCGTCAACCGAACTCTGGTGGAATATTTCTTTGGTAAGTTCATCCATACGTGAAAATATTCCTGTCGAAGTTAACATTGTGTAAAGAGAATGAACGTTTCCCCACCGAGTTGGGATGGAGCACACGAACTGAAATTGTCAGCATAGATAATATTCTGAGATTATCCCAAATCATCAACAACGCCTCAAGCCTCATAACAACTTCTGATGCAGTCGTTTCGACGCAACGGCGAGATCTACATGCTGGAGTCTTCTAGTAACAATCAACATTTGATAGACATGGCGTTAGGTCGTATGATGAATATCTATTATTGGAGATGCTTTGTAATTACTTCTGGTCAAACTAATTGGATTAAATTGAGAAAGAAACCCGTAGAAAATATTACATAGCTTAGAAACATAGGTACCTGTTTAGCTTAAACCCTTTACCTATCACAATCTAGAATACGAGGCCGGGATATAAGTGTATATTTCTACTCTAATTTACTTTTCTTATACCTTGTTCGTTTCCATCACCGCATTTTTCGCCGATGCCTTCTCTGAATTAAATGCAGGATACCTACCTGAAAGAAACCTCATTTAATCAAGTCCCTTGAGCGGTTGGGGGACGAATATTAGTAATGCGTTCTGCTAATGGCAACGATACCCTTGGATGACCAATGACTTCGGGGTTTGCTGCTGATAAATTTCCTGAGTTTATTTAAGGGTTTATTAAATCGAAAGGAACATTTACACTGGAGCTATGTACGACCCGCGAGGAGACGATATGGAATCTGGATTAGACACACATATAATTTAATCGATGTTCGATGTTTACTACTCAACCTGATCACCCTAAATGTAGATTATTTTATTTCCAAAATGGATCTATGCCGGAGTTGTTGAATCCAACAAAGCCCTCGGTGACGTTTATGGCCAGTCGAGTGGCACCGGATGATTTCGGCCAATATTCCCGACATCAGAGTGAATTTTTTCTCGCATAGTGAACACATGTTCGAGTTTTGGGACCATGGTTGAAAAAAAAAGGAAGTAATGCTGTAACAACTGTGGATTAAGCAAACGTATTATGGTTAAAATTCTAATAATTGTAATGTGCATCTCAATATATCCACTTGACTTACCTACCCCTTAATATAGGAGGTTCTTGTAGAAAAAGGCGATTTATAATACAAGCTGACTATTTCCTCGATGGGGATAGTACCTATCATACTGTACTTGCGGCTCCGGTCCAGCTTTATGGGCCCACTAATTAATGTACCTGCGGCTCCGGCCCGGAGTTTTCGGATTGAAGTGGACCCCGTATTTAATGTGACCTACTGGATTAGGAGGTACCTAGAGAGGTTTTACGGGTAGGCCTTGGCAAAAAATACTACTAAACCTTATATATATGCTATCATATCGAAAGGGCTGCGTGATAGTATGGTGTATCTATGGTACCTGTGCAAATAGACTTACGGGGACTAGGAGGCAGTTTTTACATGCTAGTGAACAGGTGTTTCTGTAGGGTATGGTAGCACCTTGATTAGCACATAATAATTTCGGATCAGACATCATACTCTGCATTAAAATATCGAAGCTTTCTGAGGAGTGTGAGTTTATTACTGGACTTTGTATCTGGAGGTGATATTTAACTTTTATATTTTTCCACCCCAGAGGTATATTATTTAGTTGAGGGTTTACAGAACTCGTTGAGGCGTTTGTTGAAACATACTTCCATAGACGATAGCTACCTCATTCATGTAATATCATAGGCGGTAGTGGCAACCGAAACATCTAGAGAATATTACTATGGTAAGGCTGCTGCATCTTGTATGTGCTGTATCCGAGAGTAGTCCCCTGGCCACTCATTTCAACATAGTCGGACATTCTTTCTGATCAAGACTTAATGATCAATATCATCACTTCACTATAGTCTTCGTAGTCAGTTTCCATTTAATGCAACTACATTCACTTTTCGTTGGTCTCTAGTATCTATTATTTGGTTCGTTTAATATGCTATTCTTATTTCTAGTCTGGTAATCAGTAAAATATCAGGCTTATTTCAAGTATAGAGCCACTATTAGCTATCTAAGGTCCATCCGAGGATCTCGAATAGTTGTTTAAATCAATCGTTAAAAGAGGTTATGCAAGGCTCCATATTGTGAAACCTTGCTTTGTAGCCAACGCATCCTTTGGCCTGACCCGAGCGGCCGTCTCGATGTTGTACGGTAATGGATCGCGTCTTTGACATCATCTTGAGACTTTGTGAGTGTACTGGGTCCCATTGTAACGCCCTTATACGGGAATTTCGATTGCCCAGGTACGTCAAAATGTACCAGACGATCGCCTTCGCGGATATCATCGAATACACATGTGGTGGTTGGTGAGTCCATTGACATTAGGTAATCAAAGACAGGGGCCCAGGTCTCTGAGACCAGGTGGACATCAATCAGTGACAGCCATCCAGGCCGGGCGGCCTTCAGGAACTCAAGCAGGTCGCTTCCCGGGATATATAAGCCACGCAGATAACATGCTTGAAGATGTGCGAATTCTGGGTAGTCGCTGGCAGCAATATGCACTGCGCGGTCCTCAGACGAAGTCGAAGTGTTGACCCCGGTATTGTACCAGTGTATATCAAATTCTTTCAGGTGCGGCATCAATGATAACATATCTAAGAGACTTCGAAGAAGCAAAGTGCCGTGTACGCCCTGACTCGAATTGTCTGGTGCATCGTCTTGTCGTGTCTGGGTTTGGGAAACGTATGGCGCAGAGAGGCTCATCGTCAGCCTTTCCAATGATTTATAGAGACTCGTGGCGAGGAATCGCTGGCTAAGCGGAAGAAAGGCCTTGTATACTAAACTGCAATCCGGAGTGGAGCCGAATAGATTGAGATGTGAGTCGACAGTCAGCTGAGACTCACGCAAGGCAGTCATAGTGATATCGAAGGTTCGCTGGGCCGTGTCCCAGGTGACCTTACGTGATGGGCGAGCAAATTGCTCAGAGATCTTATCATCAGACTCGCGGTAGCATGTGTGCATGCCTACGCTAAGCCGCAGTGTGGTAAGGCCCCGTTGGGAAGAATACTTCTTCAGATTGATGAAAGCCTCTGTTAAGAGACGTAGATGCCCATCGGAATCCGGAGCGTAGCTAATGTCAATTCCCGGGACGCCGACTATAGTGCAGTCTCGGAGGAGGCTGCCCGCACGGCCATGACCTGTCATGTAGGCCATGTTTCTTAGGGGCTCCAGAGCTAGCTCAACGTTCTTGCTGAAGAAGAATTCGGCGAGCAGGTGTGGCGAAAGTATATTCGCGAGAGCGCCACTCGTGAGTCGAAGGTTAAGAATATCCTTAGGGTCTAAGAAAGCCCGGATATGAGCGACAAGCTCGACAGGGAGAATTTCGAGGGATGGTTTCATGGCGCTTGCAAACAGTAGGTTCGCTTCTTTCGTCTGGATTGTCGATGAATATATCTGATGCTGGCTCTTGCGACGCTCTGTAGACGGTTTTAATGACTATCGTTGATACTCGATAAAACCTTGGTATTTGGAAAGGTGAAAAAGATTATCCAGAATTGTAGAGTTGACGGAGAAGAGAAATAATTGAAGTATAATGTACCTAGGTACCTATTAGGGTAGGTAACACAGGCCGGGATAGAGGGGCCGGGCATTTGCATAGGTACATCTAAAGAGGCACATAGCCTTATGTAAGTGCATGGTATTAATTAGGTACCTCGGTACCTACCTAGTTACCTATATTCTCTCTTTCATTGTTTAGGTACCTAAAGCTTCCGCGTCTTTTTGAGCTAATCAATTAATCTAGGTACCTCTTTTCACGGCCTATTATAAACATCCCACGTAACCCAACTTCGCAATGTCATTGATCTAACCGTAAACCAGACTTTAATATTACGGTACAAGTCCCAAATCACGGCCATTTACTTCAGTCTGCTCGTACCAGAGCCTGAAGTTGGGGTTATTTGCCCCATCCGCGTTCGGGTCATACTCATACAAGGCCTTGCCTTGGTAGCTCTGGCTGTAGTGTTCGACATTAGTAGCAATATAGTTGTAGTAAACTACCCATAACCCAGGGATCAAGTCGGTCAGAGTCTGGGAAAGCTGCCCCATTCTCCCTGCGTATAGTTGTGTCTGTGGGCCAGGTACCGGTGGATTCGGATTTTGCTCTGTTGGATCATCCTGGTCCTGCCGCGGCGTCATGATGAAAGCGAAAGCTGGGCCATTCTCGCCTGTGAAGAGGCTCGGGTCAAGGCTGTCCCCTTGCGCTCGCCAAATATGGCCTTGGCCGGTGATGATATTGAGACAGTTCTGCTGAAAGGCAGTGTCCGGAGCTTTGCCATCATCAGGAGCGAAGGCTAGATTTTCAAAGAAGTGCGCCTGATCTCACAAGTCAGATGCTGAACGACTGCATCCTGCTCTAAACGAGGCCCTCAATCACCTCACTCATTACGTACCATATAAACTGCCCTGTTAGATACTATAGTTAGAACGGTGCAGCCTTCGAGATTCCCAATTCCGATATTTAAGGTATTGACTTCGAAGTCTTGCAAATCCCTGAGGACCGCGAATGTATAATCGTTCAAGTCCGCTATTTTGATTAGCTTGATGTGTATTTAAGGGTGTCTCGTCACGACAATATGCATACCACCATCGTGACGGTAAGGGGTCGTCAGGGTATAACTTATCGATACTGGATCAAACGCATGAGACTTACTAGAATACGCCAGATTAATGAGGTTAGTTCTTTTGTTGCCCCTAACTGAAACTAGAGCGTCAACCTTGCCTTTAAGATATGCGCCGATGTTGTTCTGCCGAATGTCTCGAAGTGTTCGCTTCCAAGGCTTGGATATACTAAATATATACACGGCCAGGCCTTTGGTGTATTAGTGTAATATACTTACGAAAAATTGTTAAGTGTGTGTATACGCGTGGATTAATGTAGATTAATAAATGATTAATAAACCGGGGTATGAAAATTTAAATAAGGCTATTTTTATTTATTAATAATATGTATTTAACTTTAATTTTAATGTTATAATCTTGTTTAATATTAAATAATTAATTGTAATAATTAAAGTTAAAATTATTTATATTTATATTATTTTTTAAATTATCTTTAATTGCGGTGTTTAATTACGTTATAATTTACATTTTTAATTTATTATTATTTAATTTATTAATTTCTTAATTTTTTTTTTATTATTGATTAAATAAAAATAAGATTTATTTTCTTTAATTATTTTAATTTATATTTAAAATTATAATATTTAATATATTAATATTATATCTTTATTAATAATATTATGTAACGGTGTTATTATATGGTTTATTATTAAGAAAAGTTTTTTATATTTAATTAATATAGATTAAATTGTAAGGATATTTAAGGTTATTTTTAAAAATTAAAGGTATTTATTTTAATAATTATGTTAATATTTAAGGGAATTTTAAACCTTATTATTGTTAAATTTTAGGTAATTTATTTAATATTAATATTTATTAATTTTAATCGGTAAAATTATAAGGTTTTTTTAGTTATTATGTTACGAAATTTTTTAATAACGTTAACGTTTATAAAGTTATTTATTAGTTTTATTGTTTAAAGTAATTATATTATTAAATTTATAATATTAATTAATTTATAAATGTTTAATAATTATACAAATATTTATAATTTAAATTTTTTTATTAATTTATATATGTTTAAATTAACTTTATTTAAACGTTAAATAAAAGGTTATAATAGTATAATAAATAAGAATTTTATTAAAAATTAAATAATATTTATTTATTTTAAATCAGGTTAAATTAATGTTAATTAAAAAATAATTTAAATTAAAATAATTTTGGGTTAATATTTTATATTTTTTAAGTTTTTTAAAAATAAATTCAAAAATAAATAATATATTTTATATATAATTATATAATCTTTGCCAATTTTTAATACGCTGTTTAACCATTCTATTATTTTTTAATAATTAAATTATATTTTTGTAATTGTTTAAAATATCGATTAAATATTTAATAATTTTCTAATGTTTATTAAAAAATTAATTTATTGGTTGGTAAATAAAAGGTATTAATAAATTGTTAATATAATAGCTTTATTTGTGGTAAATAAATTTATTTTATTATTATTTCTTTTTAAAAATAAGTTTTTTAATTTAATAATAAATAAAGAAAATATATTTTATTATATAATATTAAAATAGCTATTGTATATTATTATTTTATATTACGTTATAAATAATATTATGGAAATTAATAAAAGATTAATATTAAAGTTTTTGTAATTAATATTTAAAATGATCTTTTTTATATATCTTTTTTATAAAGTTATATAACTTTTTAATAAATCTTTTTTTATATTAAATATTATGTTTTAATATTATAAGTTATATTTTCTTTAATATTTTATCTTTAAATGTTTTAACATTAAATTTAAATAATAAAATTTTTATAAAGAGATTAAATATATGGTTAAAATAATATCTACGTTTTTTTTTACCGTTAAATTTTAATTAAATATTTAATAATTTTATTTAAGATGTAGTTATTTTGCTGCTTAATTAAATAGTTTAAATAGTTTAAACTTGTTTGAAATTTAAAGCATTTAATAGTTGAAAAAAGATAGTTATTAAAAATAATTTATTTAATAATTAACCGTTAAAAATATTTAATACTAAAATTTTAAATTAAAGTATTAATAATATTTTATTTCTTTATATTATTAAAGTTTAATCTTATTTTTTTAATAATTTTTTAAAATTATATAATCTTTTATTTTTTAATTTTAAATTTTATTATTAATATATTATAATTAAAAAATATAAGAATCTTATAATTATAATATAAATAATTTGCGGCGTTTTATAATTTTAAAATTATATAAAATTTTGGAATAAAATTATCTTTATAAACGTAAATTTTATAAATTTATTTATAGTTTTTAATAATGTTTTTAATATTATATTTAAATTATTATATTTAATTACGTATATTTTTAATATATTTAGTTAATTATTAACTTTAAAAATAAGTTTAAAAAGAAGTTTTTTATTTATTAATAAGTTAGGAAATGTTAAAATTTAATAGATTTAAGGTAGGAATTTTAAAAGATATAAGTATAAATTAATTTAATTTAAGAATATTAAAGAGTTGAAAAATATTATAAAATTTAATAAATTTAATAGGTTTGTTAATAACGTTTGAAAAGATAAAAAGTTTAAAAAATTACGTTATTAAAAGGTTTAAAGGTATAGTAAATAACTATTAGTATTTAAATGTAAAAAACGCGGTTATTTTATTAAATTTAAAGATATATTATAAATTAAAGAAATAATGTTATAATTTTTTAAAAATTATTTAAAATTATTTAATTATATATATAAATTATGTAGAAAATTTTATATTTAAAAACGGTAATAAAAAATCGTTTTTAGTTAAATTAAATATTAAAATTTTTTAAATTATAGCGTTATTATAATATTTTAATATAAAATATATTAAAATCAAATATATTACGTTTTTTTAAATAATTTTAATACAATAAATATAAAAAATATTAATTTAAATTTATTTTTTTAAGGCTATTTAATAGTATAAATTTTATTGGTATATTATTAAATAATATTATTAATTATATTTTTTAATTTAAATTATATGTTATATATATTATTAAAAAAAGAAAAATTTAAAGATTTTAATAATATGAATTATTTTATTTAAAACGTTATATTTAAGCCGTAAATAAAGATTTTTATATAAATATAAAGTAAATATTTTTTAATTGTTATATTACGCTATAAAACTTTTTATTTAATATTTTAATTAAAATATTAATGCTATTATTAAAATTATTAATAATATTTAATAATAAAATTAACAATTTTATATTTAATATATATATATATTTAAATCTATATTTTTAAGGCTTTAAATATATTAATATATATACGTGTACGGGCTATGTAGATTTAAATGCGTATACGTAAATTTACGTAGGTATATACGCGTGGATTAGCGTATAATGGTTCCGAACTTTGTTTGCTTCAGTAGGTAACTAGTATGGCTATTTTCAGCTATACTGTTGAACGTCACAAGTTCTAACAGGCTACGTTTTGAGGCTGTTGTAGATGAACATGCACTCCCACAAGAGCCACATATGCGACGGCAAGAGGGTTGACCGCCATCACTTGTGCCTCTCAGATGGAGCTCAGCGAACTTCACAGGTACGCTTATAAAAGATTAGCTTTGCTCAAAAGGGCCGGATAACAACATAGGTACCCATTGACGGCCAAGTCGCGATGCGCTAGGTAACGACCTTCTGTTACAAATTCGAATAGCACAAGGCTCAGCAAAATTAACCGCCCAAAGGACATCTTGATTGGGTTTAAGGACTAGGGCCTTGTTCCGAGTAAAAGAATTGGCGTAATAGCTTATCGGCGTTTGTAAAGGAGAACCAGGCGGTTGCTTGCACTTCTGAGAATCCACGGTGATATACACTATGCCAGTGCTGTTTCCAAACTCCTCCGTACTCGGGAACCTATCTAAAGGTTTAGACAGTAAGAGGCGGCCGCAGCTTTACTAGCTGCTATCAGCGCCGAGTCTAGCCCCCGGTCCTCCCTGACCGATCATCATGTCTCGCGTAGAAGCGTTGAGTTGACCAATTACCTAGACAGAGCCTATCGAGACTAATACAAGAACCTGTTGCACAAGGTACAAATATTGATTATATGTCTTAATTCTTCCTCCGCATGAGGCGAGATGTGACCAATTCCAAAGGGGCCCATCAACCCTGGTGAGCGCTTCCGAAGCGGGTTGTCAATAATACGATTTGAACGCTCACTGATCATGATTAGTCTGATTATGGAGGAACTGACCTTGCGATCGTTCATACTCGGTATATTACCTAGGTAGGTACATAAGTATATGACCAACCGAGCTGGTGGTTGTATTTTCGTTTCTTTCGAGCAACTTCACTGGACGGACCTATGTTATGCTATCCCCATAAGGCTCAATATGAAACCTCAAAGGGGCATTATGGACACAATAACACTTTACCTGGTCATGATGGTGGCAATTTACACCACTAGCGCTGACTTTATCTCCTCATTATCTCGCTGCCCAGGCCCTTGCCAGCTTCCTGGAGCCTATTCGCCAGCTTGGTCATATTATCATGACTTGCGGGTTTTCAAAACCTGTGATGAGAGTATACTCTTTGAAACCAATCTCTACAATGCGTTCAATGATACGAAAAGCCACATCGGGTTCCGAGCTTGTGTAGCCCATAACTTCGCATTTGAAGCCTCGGACTTCGTCCAGGCCTTGCCAAGACAAGACAAGCACGAACCAATTCTGGGGGCTCAGAAGCGATCTAATACGATCAAAGCCTTGTCATGGGGCCAAACAACTCCCAAGGTTGATACGACTTCCATTTCTTCGGTGTTCGCCGATCTCCAGGACTTTTGGCCGCTGAAAGGGAATATATCTTCTCTGTTTGTTAGCCGACGAAACGTAGTAGTTGGCTTCTATGTTGGTCCTGGTATCGATGTTAGAAGTGTTGCCGATGTAGTGGATGCTTTCGCTCATACCGCAGGCCCTTTCCAGTCACGAAGAGCAGTACAGTGGTGCGAAACAACGAACAGAAGTACTAATGCGCAATCTTTCGGCTTGATACTGGATATCTACGGAGATATACCAGCCATCCAATCAGCCCTGGCAAGCTGGTCTGCCGGATCGTGTTTGCAGGGCGACCAAAGTGGTGAAGCTTGGTGGCCTGCTAACTCTCCTTCCATTTCAGTTACTATGGGTTTATCGAATTCGAGTGCTCATAAGCGTGGGCTTGTAAGCGGTCGGGCGACGTGCGAGTACGTTCAGGCTCAGTCTGGGGATGGATGCTGGGCTTTGGCGCAACGGTGCGGCATCACTGAAGTACAGCTCGAATCGTATAACGGGGGTGCCAGCTTCTGTAACAGCATAACCGTTGGCCAATACGTATGTTGTTCTTCTGGCTCGTTGCCAGACTTCTCTCCACAACCGGTCGATGGCAAATGCTATGCATACACTATCCAGTCCCAAGATACCTGTGCGTTAATCGCTGAATCTCATCAAATGAAGGTTACAGTAATCGAGGAGAATAACAATCAGACATGGGGCTGGATGGGATGCTCAGACATCCAGATTGGTCAGAACATCTGTTTGAGTACGGGCAGCCCCCCCTTTCCGGTCAATATTCCAAATGCCGTATGCGGCCCACAGGTGAACGATACAATACCGAACTCAGACCCATCGACCTGGTCAGGACTAAATCCATGTCTACTCAACACCTGTTGCGATATCTGGGGTCAGTGCGGTATCACGTCAGAGTTTTGCACGGCAAACCCAGCAGATACTGGGGCTCCGGGAACAGCACAGCCGGGAAGCAACGGATGCATTTCCAACTGCGGAACGGATATCATAACATCTGCGGCACCGGATAGTTTCGCTAGGGTGGGTTATTTCGAGGCTTGGAACACCCAAAGGCCTTGTTTGAACATGTGGGTAAGTGCCTCAGCCGATGAAAGTTAGATGAAGCAATATGCACAAGTCGGTTTGTACTGACATACAGTCAATCTATGTAGCCTCAAAGTATCCCAGCATACTATACACACATAGTATGATATACCTTGATAGTCCTGCTAAGGTTTAGCACGAATACTGACGAGAGGAGTTAATAGCACTTTGCGTTTGCCAATATATCGAGTAGCTACGATGTGGACGTCAGTGCAGTCGATGATATGTTCAAGCAGTTCAAAGCAAAGACAGGATTTAAGCATATTCTTTCTTTCGGAGGGTGGGCTTTTTCGACGAGTCCTGGGACTTATCCTATTTTTCGCCAAGGCGTTACTCCAGCACAGAGAGAGACCTTTGCAAACAATGTAGCCAAGGTACCTACCTACACAAGCTAAGCCCTACTGTATTCCCGGTTATTTGCTGACCGTTTCACAATAGTTCATTATGGACAACGGTATGGACGGTGTCGACTTCGACTGGGAATATCCTGGAGCTCCAGATATCCCAGGAATACCACCAGGAAACCCCGACGATGGAGCCAATTATTTGGACTTTCTAAAGAGAGTGCGAGCAATTCTACCCAGTCAATACTCTATATCGATCGCTGCTCCTGCCTCTTACTGGTACTTGAAGGGGTTTCCGATTGCTGCGATTAGCGACGTTGTTGACTATATCATATACATGACATATGATCTCCATGGCCAGTGGGACTATGGAAGCCCCTTTAGCGAGTGAGTAGTCGTCTTTATCTGCGTGGATGAATGTTGATAGGTTGCATTTTAAGTCCTGGCTGTCCCGAGGGAGGCTGCCTCCGTTCTCACATCAATCGAACGGAGATTCAGCAGTCTTTCTCCATGATTACCAAATCCGGTGTGCCCTCTCGCAAAATCATGGTTGGCTTACCCCTATATGGCCGGAGTTTTAAGATGAGCAAAGCGGGTTGCTATACAGAACTGTGTAAGACCGCTTACCACAATCTATTGGCCGAAGGTTTTTAACAATGTGCTAACGAAGTGGTGTATATAGGCACCTTCACTGGACCTGATAGCGGTGCTACCAAAGGAAAATGTACTGATACTGCTGGCTACATCAGCAACTGGGAAATTCAGCAGATTCTTGAAACGCCCGGAAATGACGCCCAGCAGTATTTTTCAACCGTCGCGGGAGATTTAGTCGTTTACGATGGAACACAGTATATATCGTACATGACAACGGCAACTTATAACAGCCGCCTCCAATGGGCACAATCGCTGAATTTTGGAGGTGTATCTGACTGGGCTTTGGATCTCGAGACAAGTTACTACGGCAACGGGACCGAAGTCGGGACGGGGTCGGGCGTCGTCTACGTCGATCCCGGTATCTTCACGGACCCGGATGCCACCATTGCTTGCGAACCTCCCTGCACCTTTGTGCTTCCTCCGTGGACACTGTCAGAGTCTACAGTCATCACTCAACCTCCAATTACGAAGACGATACTGGACATGTACGTATCATTACAGACCCTCACCAACGGTGTCACCAGTACTCTGTACGTTTCTGTAACGGCGGTGACGACTATCACGCTGCCACCCCTTACAACAAATAAGATCGATTTATGGAACGTGGAATGGACCAACGTAGATGATACAATCATCTATTTCACTAGCAGCGTCGTTTTCCCCCCATTAATACTCACTGAAAGCCCAGAAATTGTTACCACTGGCACTAAATCGACAACACTGGCAGGAATTATCTATACTTATAGTCCCGGGCCCTATCCGGAGCCAAGCCCCACAATAACGCCGGGTCCTCCGCCTGGCCCGCCGCCTCCAGGAATGAGAGGCTCTGTCCATGTGACGAGAGGAGCACCCAAGCCAACGTGCATTTCCGGCTGTGGATCGGCGTGTAAGTTCAACTGCCAGCCAGGAATCAATTGTCTGGGAATTTGCGACTGTATTGGGCTTGGCTGCCCAGCTGGCGGATCATGCATAGGACCCAGGTGCGGGAGCGAACCGGATGACAACGACTCGAAACCCTCATGTAGCATAGCCCGTACGGTGACCGACTGCCAGGTAGACTGCTCCGTTACTGACTTCGGTACATCTGTGACAAGAACTTGCTATAGTACCAGTTGCGTCACCGTCGAGGCCTGTTCGACGACAGGCTTTACTACCACTTCCGCAACAACTATCTTTGCTTGTCCGTGGACCACGGCATTGGGATCTGCTATATGGCAGCCAGATGATCCCGAAGGCCGGCCTCCATTACTCGGCGGAGGAGGCGAGTTCGGCTATGTCTATATCACTGGCGCCAGTGTGCCGCCACCGTCGCCGACCCCCACTAAGTTTATTGACTGCGGCTTTCACGGCCAGGACCCAGACCAAGGAGTCACGGCGCAGTATTGTGTGTGCTCGGGATCGACATTTCCAGCAAGCACTAGCACAGGCTTTCCCGGTGAGTCATGCGCATATACAAAACTGCCCACCAAGACGACAAGCATATCCACGCTTAAGGAAACGGTCACATCCGGCTGTGAGGTATGCACCTACGCCGGTCTAAATGCAGATTGCTCTACTATCAAGGGGTGTGTCCAGTCCACAAGAACAACGACCTTACCCCCGACGACTGTCACCGTCATCGTCACCCCTACTGCTGATTGCGCTTTCTGGTAAGTTGTTGGCGATATGTCATTTTCAACAATTAGTATCCCACATACTAACCATTTGGGAACATAGGGACGAGGGATGGGGGTGGATGTTTGAGATCTACAACATCGCTTACTGGGCGACCGACGGTGGCTCAAAACTGCATCACGAGGAGAATGGATGCGGCGCGCTCACAGGATGGGACTGGCACTCTGCTTCCCCCAAGGGCTATCCGCTGGTCTACTTCTACCTCCCATTCTTTATAAAGGCTGGTTGCGTTGAACGCGCCATCGTATCAGCTGGCGGACCCAAGCTTCAATGCAAGGGTCAAGGCTTAGACATTAAGAAGCGGAGCAGGCAGATAGGGGGGGCTAGAGGAGACGAAGCGCTTAATCCATCCGCAATAACTATTGCGGCTAGTTACCAAACACCATCTTCTACGCCGACCTACACTTACCCTGTGTCATTGGTGTCAACGTCGCGATACGTCCCCATGACGTGGGACGGACCCCCGGTGGTGCTGACTTCGACCTTCGTATCGGAAAAGGTCAGCGTGTTAATAACAACTGCTCCAGTAACAACGACTTCGGCGAATTTGCCGTCGAAACTATGACTCCCTACCCTGCTGTAGATATAGATCCAAGAGCAGGTTAGGCTTTGAACACCGAATCGTCGAGCAGTAGGAGATGGTCAAACGGAAAGCCGGGGCTGTATTTTGGAATGAATGCTGAAGTGGCCTGACTTTGCGCTCTTGGGAGTATATGAAGATCCTTTAATATATTCAGCAATTTGATGAGTTCATTATTAATTTGGCCTGGTTCGGATTTGACTTGACTGAACCTGGGTAGATAGGTTTTGCGGGATATTTACACATCTCAAGCGCGCGAACCCTTGGTATTTATTGATAAATCAAGAGTAAAATATCAGGTCCTCTTATCTATATGCTATAGCACACGTAGAACGACAGGCAGTATGCTTCCTCCCGAGCATTGTCCTTATCGCCTCACAAACCCAAATCATTTTATTCTGACGAGCACTCACGCTTTATTCTAATCGGAAATCTTGATAACCACCTTGCCAAATTGCCTATGATTCCACTGTTGATATAATAGGTAAGTAGGTACTTTTGGTTATCGTGCCGAGGGCTTAAGGTAATGATTCACTTACCACATAGTCATATGCTTCCCTAACACTTTCCAGGTTGAAGGCTTTTTCATCGATTATAGGATGAATGTCATTGGCTTCGATAGCTTTTACCATTTCTTCCATTTGTTGTCTTGAGCCCACATGGACGCCGCGTGCTGTGCAGCCGCGGAATAAGAGCTCCATCGTGAGTTGAGGCTTTTTGCCGCTAAGGAAGCCGATCAGGTTAATGATGCCTCCAAGCCTTTCATATTATCAGTTAGTTGGATATATACTTAGCTACCCGGGTGTTCGATGGTGTTGTTGGCGCTTACCTGACTGCATCAATACTATGATGGAGGGACTCACTGCCCGCGACGTCGATCACGTAGTCGACGCCTTCTCCTCTAGCCGTTAGACTCTTGGCGGTCTTACCCCAGTAGGCATCTTCCTTATAATTGATTGTGTGATGAGCCCCTAGCTTCTTTAGTGCCTCCTGTTTCTCCTTCGTAGATGTGGCAGCTATGATTGTAGCTCCCGCAGCCTTTGCAAACTGCGAAGTGGTGTAAGAAGCGATGCCCTCTATGATCATTCTGAATACATACCTGAAGTGCAAAGATACTAACTCCACCCGTACCCTGGATTAGGACGGAATCGCCTGGCTTCAACGGCTTTAATCCATAGAATGCATTCCATGCAGTCAAGGCGGCACATGCTTTTTAAGGTTAGTTGTGTTGACTCTGACTGCCCTTAATCAACTAACTAACATAGAGTACTAAACAACAAGTCAGTAAATTAAGAAGAATCGGAGCGCTAATGACAGATTCTAACCTTGACTCATTCAGATCGAGATTATTCGGAGTTCTAACTAACCCGTTTTCGTTAAAGACGCCGAACTGTCTTAGTGTTCCGTCTTCCACCTTTATATCAGTTTATGAGGGCTAGAGTAAAAGATAAAAGATAAACCAACCAAGGAAGCCACCAAGCGACGTTGGGATGATGGATGGGTCAACATCTCCGTAAAGATGACCTTGATGAAAAAGCGTTGCTACTTTGTCACCTATTCGAAATTTCGTCACTTTAGGGCCAATCTGCTCGGGTTAACTAAGAGATCCAAGCGGGGGCAAGGTTATTACCTCTATGACTTCACCTGCGCCGTCCGAGCCAGGGCAGAATGGGAATCGTAACGGGCTGGGGTATTCGTTCTTCGCTATGGCTATATCTCGATAATTCAGAGACGCAGCATGTAGTTTTACGAGGACCTCATTTTCCCCGACTCTTGGGACAGGCACTTCAAGGAACTCTAAACCTTCGATCCCTTTCTCCTGCCCCTTAATAAACCACTGCTTCATAGTTGAGGGTGCCATATTTTACAACGTGAATTGCTTTGGCTATTATGTAAGTCTTAGCCAAAAACTTGATCGATTCATCTTGACGGCCAAACATCTATGATATATGTAATAGTGCACCCTTCGCATATATCTTGAGGCCGGGGTTCGGATGCCGAAGTCCGGCAACGGTCGGACGTTTGTCCAAAGCTACCTACCTATATTTACTCCGCTGAGTGGTAACGAGGGGCTCGGTTCGGCGGGCGAGCTCCGACGTAATGACACTTGCTAGTTAGGAATTGGTTACTCTACCTTCTTACGTACCAATACTTTCATAGCAAAATGTGTTGCTATCGCAATAAACCCCACAAGTGCTTAGCCTCTTTAAAGTGTTACGCCATGGCTTCACTCGGCTCAATCTGCCACCGCAAAGGCTAAATAGAGCTGGAGATAGTCTAGATAGATCGAATTAGAACTACCGTTAGGATCCATACGACGTTAATATATCCTATATGAAGTGTGGCTCAAAGTTGGAGATATAGTGGAAATCACTAATTCCGACTAGTGCTATTGGTTTGTTTACGTTAATATGAGACGGGGATCATGATGAAGGGAGGAGATAAGACGATTGTCACTATCTTGAAAAGGAGGCATAAGTAAAGACTCAGTCTTCCCGCGTCAATACAATTCCACTGATGTTAAAGGTAGGCACCTAGTAATACCAATGCTCATATCGTATAAAAGATGAGACTTGATTCGTACCTACTTGCGGCCCTAACCTTTGGGACGGAATACGTAATAGGTCAGTCGGAATATCAGTATGTTATTGCAGGTGGCGGGGCTGGAGGAGGGCCATTAGCCGTGGAACTTGCGAAGGCTGGTTATTCAGTACTTCTCTTAGAAGCCGGATCAGACCTTTCCGAAGATCCATTGTATCAAGATCTTGACAAAGCTACGGAGGCGAGCAACGATCCAAGGACGAGGTGGGATTTCTTCGTGAAACACTCCGACGACCCCGAAAGGGAGCTAAAATATTCTCATGCTACTTGGCGTACCACCAACGGCTCTTTATATGTTGGATTGGATCCTCCTAAAGGGGCGGAACACCTCGGGATCTGGTATCCAAGAGCAGCAACTCTGAGTGGATGTGCCATGCACAGCGCCGCCATTCTTCACATGCCGAGTGATGATAGTTGGAATTATATAGCTAATCTTACCGACGATGACTCGTGGAAGGCTTCTGAAATGAGAAATATTTACGAAGAGATCGAGAACTGTCATTACTTACCAACTGGCTCGGCCGGCCATGGATTTTCGGGATGGCTTCAGACCAATCAAGACAATGGGTCCTGGTTGAACAATGCCACCGATGGGGCCACAGTCCTGAAAGCAGTAGCCGAATTAACTGGTTCAACAGGAAACAACACCGGATCCTCAATATCAGATGCTGAACTAAAAACACTGTTAAATAGAGACATCAATGGAGTTGAGCTCGGCCGCGACCAGACGACAGGCATTTTCGCCATGGCTACCCATACTGATTCGGTTGGTCGGCGTTTCAGCCCAGCGAATTATATCAAGACGGCCTTTGAAGAAAATCCGGACCTCCCACTCACAGTCCAGCTTAACGCATTTCTTACGAAGATCTCGTGGGATCAGCTACAAGGTTCTCCCGCCGTCATGTCGGTAGACTACGTCGTCGGTCCCAGCGCGTACAAAGCTGATCCTCGGTATGACCCGAGCCGAAACACCACCGCTGGCTTTAGCTGGGTCGGTAAAGAGTTGATCATCTCCGCAGGGGCTTTTAATACTCCTCAGATTTTGAAACTTAGTGGCATTGGCCCGGCGGAAGAACTGAACAAGCACAACATAACCGTAGTAGCAGACGTCCCAGGTGTTGGCGAAAATCTTGGGGATAATTACGAAGGCGGCGTCTTGTCGCTCGCATCAAAGCCGTTCAAGGGTTTTGGTAAACCCTATGCTGTGCAGTTGAAAACATCTGCTTCAACGCGGAATCATGACATATTCTTATGGTATATCTATCCCAGAACGAACATTAACCATTTACTCCAAGTAACTGACAATCCAACTTCATTAGGCCAACAAACTCTGCATTTGAGGGCTTCTGGCCTGGGTATCCCTCGAACCGTGGTCCAAGCGCGTTTACTCTTCCATTCGTCCTCATGGATTCGCGTAGTTCAAATCGGGGTACGGTTACCCTACGTTCTGCAGACCCATTTGAACAACCCGAGATAAACTTCCGATTCTTCGAAGGAGACAGCGACGATGACATGCAAGCTATGCTCGAGGCGGTAAAATTTGGCCAGAAGATCAAAAGCTTGCTTGAAAGCTCCGGACTAGCCCCTTTCGAAGAACTTCATCCTTGTACAAATAAAGCTAAATGCACTGACCAAGACATTAAGGAATATCTTCAGCTACAGGCTTACTCACACCATGCGACTGGAACATGTGCAATTGGTAGTGTATTAGACTCGAGATTCCGCGTTAAAGGAGTGAATCGCCTTCGTGTGGTTGACGCATCAGTCTTTCCTAAACCCCCTGGCGCATTCCCTGTTCTCCCTACGTTCATGATATCGAAGAAGGCAGCGAGGGTCATACTGGAGGATGCTGACGGGATGAGTTAAATAGAATGATCCGTATTTCCTGGCGTAGAGCAGGCAAGAATTAAAACCCGGAACTTGTATGACGCCCTACACAATTACTACTAAATGCAAGATTGCCTACCTTAAACTGACTCGTAGATACCTACCTATGTCCGTGTAAGTCCTTGCCACGTAAGAGTTCCTAAACAAGCGGTTTTGAGTTCGGGCTTGAGGGCAGCCCGGATGGCCATCTGCCATCGAGTCACTCTTTGTTATACTTGTCCGCTAGGACACCCAGTACAAACAGTTAGGCTCACCAGCTACTATTTCATCCCACCTCATAATACCTAACCTCAGTCGAGTAATAACGTTACATCGACAATTCCACCAAAGGGAAATATTCAAAAAAGTTACTCGGTCAAACAATGGATACAATCCATCCATGGTAGATATATTATTGCTATAATATTAGAAGACACCCGGCAAACTTTGTGTATGAAATACTTGGAACAAAGGATGTATGGAAATATATCATCAAGCATCATGACCCCCTTTACCCTTGCTCCTATTTCAATCAATTATGGATACCATCGGGAACTCTTACCCAATTACCTCCCATATACGTATATTCGGCAAGCTGAATCTGTCTCGTCACGTTTATACCAAAAACCCCACTTTCAAGCTGCCCAGCCGAAGGATAAACAGTAACCCGCGGACCAGTACTAATGCTGCTGCTGTTATCGGTCTTGTTTCCCTTGTCGTCGTTGTGCCTTCGGGAAGTACCTGAGGGTTGAGTAGGTCTTGTTAAGCTACGTACGATACGTCGAAATAATGGTCGGTATGTAGGTATCGATGTGGCAAGGATACCCGTCATGAGCTCAACGAGAGAAAGAAGGCTGATAAGTATGCTATCATCTATATAAAACACTATTAATTCTGTTTGTACAATAAAAATTGATTTTGAATCTCACTAGACTTACAGCTCGGATCAACGGTCGAATCAAAGGCCAAGGTAAACCCAAGGCGGATAATAGAAACAATGCATGCGCTTCCACCCATGGCGAAGGTGAAAATCAACAATCGCTTTTTCTGCTTTGATGTCTGGAGTTTCAAAACCAATGGGATAGGGGCAAATAGAATGATAAAATCGGTTATGACATTAAAGACCCCGGCCAGGAGAACAAACAGTCCATAGTTAATGCACGATCCATCGGGAATAGTAGTATCCCAAGCAAAGGCGACGGGACTACATTCGAATATACCAAGCGCCGAGGCCGTTGATTGGAAGAGAAATATTAAAACAGCCAAAGTCCAAAGACAGCGATGGAATCTTTGTGATCGGAAGATACTCCCATATAGTCTAAGGATACTGAGCTTGATGAAACACAGCGATACACTATAGAGAACTTCATCACATATTTTCAAAATATTAAGCATGCGCAGGTCCGTAACGAGGATAACATGGCGTCCACCTCCATATATAATTATCATCGCTAGGCCAATAGTGAATGCTGTGATAAAGCACTGTAAACAATGAAGTATAATTAGTGAACGAAGTCATCAGGTAATTCGCTATACTTAGGTACCCAAGCTATTAATAATAGAATATCTGTGAGATGTACATGTACTCATGTATATACACGTGATCTGCGGTCACGTGCCACTCAGACATTCATGTATTCAGAGTGTTTGTAAAAAAATAATAATAATAATGTACTTTTAGTTTACTTAATCAAGTTTCAGTTGTCTTTCAATATCGCTCTGTGTTAGGCGGAACTTGCGACATACTAGGTATTGCGAATAGAGTCGCAAAAGTATGAAGACGGTAGATGCAACACCGCAAGTTGAACAAGCGGCGATAATATTAGGTATTAAACTGGCATCCTTGTGTGCTAGCATATAAGCTGTTTGCTCTGGCGATGGCGGTGGTACCATCTTTGTATCCGAAATTTATAGGTTCGCTTGAGAGAGACTCGTCTTTCCGTAGAGGAACATGAGAGGAAGCGTTGATACATATGATATAGACGAGGCTTAAAATTCGACTTGAGGCCCCCCAGTCCATAGCCGCCTTGAGAGCCAGTAAGGAAGTAGATATATATTAAAAGGGGCGAATGTGCCCCATACAGTCAATACTGTTGTATGACATGCATATTTTCCCCATCATCAACGTCTCTGAATTATGACTGCATGGTTACCTTGGGTAAGTAGGTACCCAACCTATGGGTTCGGAAACCCAACGGTTATTTCGTATTATAACATATACCTCATGTATTTGATTCGCACCTCGTCTGTAGTATCCCAATGTAGGTAGGTAGATAGGTAGGTAGAGGTAAGTAACCTCATTTATGTATAATTTGGGGGGTGTGATATGTTTAACCCCCGCATAATAAGTTCTATTGTGTCCCACCAACAGAACCGTGACTGTTGGTAAGCTTCATGAGGCTATGTATGAGTTTTGTAAAAATAGCTGCAATACCGTATACCTACCTAGGTACCTATTTATATCTTTATACATGACTAGTTGATTTATGGTTCGTTTAACTTGAGGCGCCTGGTGAAAGATACGGTATATGAATCAACTGTATGAGTGAGGAGGGAGGTCCTTCTTATATATACATTCCATGCCAAGATGCCATGTACTGTAGTCCCTTGACCACTCATTTCAGCAGCGCCAACTTGCTCTTGAACTAATAGCGGCGAGACTGTATTTAGTAACTGGACACGAAATTATTATGAATGCATAATATCTTTTGCTATGAGAATATTCAGGTGTTTTCTGCCTTTTGCCCCGCGCCCCCGCTGCGCTATTAAATCTCCAGAGCTTGTATGGTTTAAAGGTCGTAGAGGTACCTAAGGTAGGAGCGCCTTCTAATGAGGTAGTAAAGTGCGTGAACCTGTGAGAGTACCGAAGATAGCGATTGGGTAGAGCGAAAAACGGTGCGTCTTAGGTACCTAGGTTAGGTACTTATACTACAGTGGGATATGTTTCCCCATCGCCACCCTAGAGCCTGAGACCAGATCGATTACGATAGATATGGCCTTGGAAGCCTTGTTATGCTCGTTTCTCGCTATGCTGGCTACGCCGGCACCAAGTAATCCGACCCGACAAGTATAACCTTCGGATTAAGGGGTGAATACGGGTTAATACGGGGAATTCTTTAGCAAGAGACACTGCCGTAACTTGAAGGGTAAACTTGCTTACGTAACAACCCCTTGGTTATTAAGGGATCAACGTGTCAAGCCACATGAATAATTGCGAGAAAAAAGAGATTTACGTTTTTGAGGCGTTGACATAGTCACTCATTTAACCTAGTTAATTGTAATTACCGCTTAATTATCTTATTCGATATTTGAGAAAAATCATGTCGGATAATCTAGACCTTTCCCTACCCGCCAAGGCACCGTCAATGGCGCGTTACCACGATGAGCCTATGACTTTACATCCAGCAGCTCTATATACTCTCGTTGACTTGGACGACGCAGAGCTTAGCTGTCTCGAACGCGAATGCGAATCTCAGTGCGTCGCCACGGGTAGCGAGCCGGGCACCAGCGTGCGTCTTGCCCCGCGGTCACGCTTTGTCGGCCAGCCGCTGCGCGCTGTCTTCGACTATCATCTCGAGTTAGGAACGCATAATACGTTCGAGCCCAGGTACTTTATCGCCACCCACGAGAAGGATTGGCGGACCAAAGGTGTCATATTAGTAACGCTAGACGACGACGAGCTTGATTGCAACGTCGACTCATTTCCCATCAAGGCTGCCGATGCCGGCTTGAGTGTCGTGAATTTACAAGTTGGGAATTCTTCCTGGGGCGAAGAAAAAGATTGTTATGATCTCCATCCTAATGATGGAGATAGCGATGAAGACGATGAAGACGATGAAGACGACGACGACGATGATGATGGACCATCGAGGTCGAAGAAAAATGTTCCCCTAGGCTACTACGTTCCCGTTTACATACATTCTAGTCTGTCTGAAGATAATGTCATTGCCGACCTGGAGCCGGCGTTCAAATACAAATCTCCCGAGGAATATGCCTGCCGCATTCAAGCCAAACTCACTCCTGCATCCTCCGCCCCAGAGACAATATCGACTCAAGACCTCATCCAACAGGCCGTCGCGCTACACCCTTTGCGCTGTGCAAAGAATCGATATCTGCAAAACCATTACATCCTCGTTATCGATACAACAGACCCTAATGAAAATGGCATGCTGATGATCAAACTGCCGCCGTGGGATGTCAGTCGCTTAGAGACGACTGAAAAGGCAGAATTGCGCCGCATCGGGGAGGAATTGGCCCTTGCTACCACTCAGCACATCCGCATCCCTTATTCTTGCTACGAAGGCTTGCAGACGCGTTTGTTGATCTTGGCTAACGGCGATGCTGATTGGCCGTCAGAAGACGTGCGCGTTCAGCCCGTCTTCGTCGTCTTCCAGTACAACACGCACCATAAGGAGCTCGGTTTTGGCGCTGATTTAATTGATTCTAACGCTGCGAAAAGGATGCCCGGCGAGGAGCGACTGGTATATGCGCCCGAAGTAGTCGAGCGCTCTGGAGAACGTCTGGACTTGATTAGATGGAACTACGATGAGGCTGTGAGACGATTCCCTTGGTTTTGCCGGGAGAATCGTTTCGTCGAGGGTTTGGATACGACTTATTTTATCTGCGTGGATGGAGACGATGTGGCTAAGACGGGGGTGCTACTGGTGCGGAGGAAATGGGACGGGAATCTGTGGGGCCGGACACGGGATGAGTTGCTTGGTTTGCCCCTTGATGGGGTGAAGGACGTAAGAGCCCCCATCAATGAAGCACTTGCTCTCCTGGGAAAGGGACAGAAGGGCGAAACGAATGAGATGAGTGAAAGCCTAAGGAGTTTCTTCTCGTAAATTTTCACAGGTCCCATCGTGTCCTTTTCCGATCGGAATGCATTCGAAGAGGATCCGAGAAGTTTTAGATATCTCCAGTCTGCAATCAATAGGCTACAACATTTGGGTGTTATCATACCTACTATTGGTTTGATATCAATCATCTCCTATATTACGTGCTTGTTTAACTGCTGAACTTGAATCCTTCCACAATTCTCAAACTCGTATATCACCGAATCCTACCTTGACGTTCGCAAACTATGGCCCATACTTGCAGAGTGTCAAATATTTATCAATCATTCGAACATTCGCTTCGTCGTTACCCTTCATGCAATGCAAAGTTCCTATTGTTGGCTGTTCTAGGAAATGTGTAGCGAAACCAATACATCGTCAATTTAATGCAAGCTGCTTTTTTACGGTAGTAACACTGAATTGCGCGTCAGCCATCGGAAGTTGTTTCTTTAGTTACTTTGAGGCACACGCACAGTATCCGCAATCCAAAGCATTCGATTAAAAACATGCCGCGTAGGATTCACCCCCCCTAAAAAGAAATTGATTAGATTAGGCACAGTAGGCTGTTGTCGAACACACCATTACACCCAAAGGTACCTAGTTTTGCAACAGTATATCGTCCTACAATGTCCTATATAACATGTGTTAAAAAAGAATAAGGCTGGCTTTTCAAACTATCAATCAGATGACCGTTGTAAAGTTATAAACGGGTGATGACTTAAATTCAGTTTCCGTATATAGATACCTCAGGTACCTAGGTACACAATTATGTATTATAATAAAGGGGTGATTATAGAGGTTACCTAATGTAAAATGCAAGATAGACATCGAGAATATATGATAACATGTAACGGGAAAAGGGGCAACCAGTACACGTACAAGCAAAGTAAAAAGGACTATTCGCCTGACCAAGCCTCTACTCCGTTATAATTATATTTGAAAATTGTACTGTCTAATAGGTAAGTCACCCAACCGCGTGTTTTCTTAAGCTTCCTTCATCCGTTAATTACCTAGGTACCTAAGGTATTTGTTAGTTATTCCAGTGGTAATCCCGTTTAGATGTGCTCCCGCCCATGTAGTCCGTTGCAACCACGATGTCTGTTGTCATTAGAATACCATCCCTGGGTATGACCATGTCGCCTTGCTCATTTTTGCTCGAGGCCGATGGATATTTTACTAATGGTATCGTTGCATCCCTTATTTCATTGTCTGTCCTACCGCTATCCCATTGTTCGCTCCCGATATGCGCCTGATGAGCTGGCCATGAATAGGATTTAGTCGCATGGCTTGAATTGTTCCTGTAGAGGTGACTGTGGGACAGAAAGCTAACAACGGCGCGAAGAATTGAGCCTGTATTCGAAATAGCTCTCGGTGCCCACGGTGCGCAAATGGCAAGAAAGCAACATGTATTCTCTGCTAAAGTCCAAAGGTATACAGTATTGATCGTATACGTTTTATCATCTGAATCTAGGAACCTAACCATGGCAATTGCACGAGCAATCGATGATGCCAAGGTTCTGGAGGGGAGTTATATTAGACAAGTTTACATATTAATATAACTAAGATGAATTGAAACTTACAATAACCCAACAAGAAAGAGGAAAGAAACTGAAATCTTTTTCTTGGTAGTAACTTGGAGACGCCAAATAGCGCGTTGCGTTAAAATTATAATCGCCGTAATGTAGAGTGGTTGAATAAGGCACCATGGGATCTGGAAAGACTTTTGGTTGATACAGTAACCTTCGAAAATTGTTGAATCCCATATCTTTTGGTATGGAAAACAAGACATGTTTTCAGCAACGATATAAGCGATGTGAGCCAAGATATTAAACGTTAATAAAGATTTTCCAATCCAATAAAACAGGTTTCGAGTACCATATGGTATGAATATACGAATCCACTCTAAGAGAACGGCGGCCTTCCAAAGTCCTGACGTGGCAACGCATAAATTGAAGCCGATATGATGGACCTGTCGAAAATATTAACGTCCTAAAGATATTACCCAGCGATCTGGGTCCAACCGCTATATATGGAGGTTGCATACGTAAAAGATTGAAGAGAGGTCCTTTAACCGCACATCCCATTGATGAGGGAAAGCACCAATTATCTTTATGACATGGTATGAACACCAAAGACTTCCAGAGTAGCACCCCTAATAAGTGATGCCGAAGTTAGTTGCATCACCTATGGCGACAGTGTATAGGTAGTCAATGAAAGAAAATACCAATCCCGCTATTGCTAAAGCTATTATAATAGTTATAAGCTGCTAGATGTATATATAGCTGGGTAGGTACCTAGGTATGTATACAAAGGCAAATACCTAGGTTAAGTTAGGTAGATCACTCACCATCTTCAATCTCCATCTTCATTCTATTAGATAGCTTTGCGTATGCGCGTATAAGCATAACTATTATTGTTGAAAGTAGACACAGAGCGTTCGTAAACTGCGCTACTGCGTTCAGATTTGCAGGGTGGGCGAAGTTTGGTATGTGGCCTTCAGGTGGTTCCAGAGCTGGCCCATTCAATATTTCTTCCGGAATAATAGAGGATTGGGACATAGTGAAGTATTATTTGGTCGGCAGTGGTGATTATAGATAGGTAGGAATTAATCAAAGGAGTGACGGTTCAATGATTGATACCAAGGAGGCGAAAGTCGTGTATAAAATTTACGTTCAGATACCCGAGATATGTAGTCATTACCCACCTCCTATCGACCTAGGTAGGTACCTTAGGTAGATATGCACATATCATATTACTCTAACACGATATTCTATCTCTCTAATCATTTCATAACATTGCTTACTCCGGCAATTGCCCCAGCCCTGCTTAAGCTATACTCATCAGGCGGCCAATTGGCGTAATTACAACTCAAACATCCGGCATGATCATCAAGGGACCGATAGCAATACACCTTAGGATGTCGTAATACATGATACTTTAGCCCCTTGGGGGTGTCGTTGAATACCTGATGAACTGTGGCGGCTTACAGTTCTCATCATGGGTCAAGTATCCGAGAGGCGGAAAGACATCTATAGATACATAACCTATAAACGCGTGATGCAGTATCTGAGTAGGTACCTAAGCCTTGTTTATAAGTAATGCCTGTCTACCTATAATACATTGACTTGTGTGTAACATGCTCCAAATTCTACCTTTCCATTGGTATTTTGACTGGGCACCTACCTAGGTATTAACATCCGACACGTTGCAAGGGTAATGCCGTTTGTTCGAGGGTAGACGCGAAGCCTTATTGTCCTATTTAATTTATTTTCCTTGGCTTTAGGCCCCCACTCCTTCGTATTACCAAATGATGTCCTAGTCATAAATGATCACATAACTCAAATTTCAGTGTAACTCACAGCTACTACCACAGGCGTGGGATTGTATGTCGTTGGTCCAAGATGGAAATGGGGGCTAATCAAGGGCGAGGCTCTACCTTGTCCTCATACGAGTTCTAGCTGTGGCATTTATCTTCAGTTATCTTCAGTTACACGAACCCTCCTCCGCCAAGCGAAATGTGGTTACCCTAGGTAGGTTATTATATGTGATGCCTCGAATATTGCCCTTGCGTTGGTCCATGACCATTCAACTTGAATTGTTGGTGCTCAAAAGGAGTATTCTGTATCACACCAGCTAGGATGTTTACGGCTGGGGTTTGCCACGATATCTTTGTGCTATTTATGTCCTATGTCTATGTCGTTATATTAAATATGTGGTTTATATTGGGAGCATCCCCTTTAGAAATCTTTGCTTGATCCCCCATCTTCCCCTATTCTCACTCATACCTTTGTTGCACGTCCCGAAATGTTAGGTTCTGGTAATGCCCCCCCGTTAGACAGGGAGATTGCCGCAGAGGGATATTCTGCTGCTACTGCCTGGCCATCAGGCAAAATGGCAAGTGAAGCACAAAAGCCAGTCGAAGAGGAATGGAAGCCATCGAAACACGAAAAAGCTATCATTTACACTCTCGCTTTCCTTAACCTCATCGTCTCTCTTGATGCTACTATTATCATCACCTCCTTGGGTGTAAGCACCAAATTCATCTCTAGTATATATCATTTTGGAGCTTGCTAACGGATGTTTATGTTTATTAGAAGATTGTCGGCGACATTGGTGGCACGACTACTCAAGCATTCTGGATTGCCACATCATACCTTCTTGTCAATGCAGTTACAATGCCGATGATGTGCTCAGTTAGCGATATCATTGGCCGCCCAATCTGCCTAACCTTTTCGATCGCTGCCTTTTCGGTAGGGACAATAGTCTGCTGTACAGCACATGACATTACGCAAATGATCGTGGGCCGGTGCATCCAAGGGGTCGGTGGAGGGGGTATTCATTCTTTAGGCTTGGTCATTCATACCGATTTTGTGCCCCTGAGATGGAGACCGAAGTGGTATAGCGTAACGTAAGTCTCTTATCAGATCATCAAACCGTTTTAGACACCAGAACTAATAAAGTACCTACTCATAGACTCGCAGCATGGGCTATAGGCCTCTCAATAGGGCCAGTAACAGGTGGTGCCATTGCTGATAGGACTACATGGCGCTGGATATTCTATATCATGCTTCCCATTTGCGGGTTTGGCCTTGTTGTCGTACCTTACCTTCTCACCTTGCGGCCAAAAGATACCACATTCCGGGAGAAAATGGAGAGAATTGACTGGCTCGGAGGATTCATCTTCACTGGCTCCGCAGCAGCCTTTCTTATTGCAATTTCCTGGGGTGGCTCACAGGTGTGTAAATCCATTCGACCGCTTCATTTCATAAACGGTTAGCACATCATCTAACCTTCCATATAGCACGCGTGGGATAGCGCAGCCACGTTGGTCCCCCTCATCCTAGGCATTGTCGGTTTAATAGCCACCGGCTTCTACATAGGGTACATTGCGAAGTACCCCTTTATTCCCAGCGCCTTATTTTCCAATATTAGCTCAATAGTCGCATATATAGGTGCTTTTCTCCAAGGTGTCCTGGTATGTTCCCCGGATCCTTGTATATTCTCCGCTTGAATATGGCGACTAACATATCTGGTCTTTGTAGCTATATGGGCAACTATACTAGTACCTAACCAAATACCATTTCACTCATTGGGAGTACGGCTAATCTTAGGAATAGTTGTCCATTCTATCTCATGTCTGTGAAAGGATTTACCCCGACAATTGCAGGCGGTAAGCAGGATTTAGACCTATAACCAGTTACTATGGCATATTAGGAAGCATATGTTAATGATAGGTATTACAGTGGCTACACTTCCGAATCTCCTCACGTTTGCGATATCTGGAATCATAACTGGTCGCCTTGTGACCCGATTCAACAATTTCCGTTGGGCCATCTGGTTCGGCTGGTTCGTCAGCTGCATCACCCTGGCTATGTATACAATATGGAGGGTCAACGACAGTGCGCCTGTTTGGGTTATTAGTTATATTTTGGGTGGGATCAGCCATGGGGCTATCATTCAAGGCCAAAATTTTGGGGCGCAAACTTTCTGCAAGGCTGGGGATGAAGGTGCAGCAGCAGCGATGTATATCTTCGCAAGGCAGTTCGGCATGGCTATTGGTGTAGGAATAGGCGCCTCAACGTTCCAAAACGTGATGAAGCTAAAGCTTAGGTGGGAGGGACTGCCAACTTCCATCGCCGACTATGCTGAAGGCTATATCTCGACCTTAAAAAATCTTCCTCCGGGTCACGAGCGGGACGCAACTTACGACGCGTATAAATTCGGGTTTCAGATTGTATTTGTCACATGGCTTGTGATTTCGGTTCTCGCTCTCTTCCTCACCGTTGTGTTTATGAAACACGCCGACATGAATAGGAAGCTTGATACGGATCATCACATCGACAGCACACGAATGTTTAGGCATTGGGGCAGAAAAAGTTCTACTATAGAAGGCAATAGTGAGTGAGACTTGGGTACGCCTTTGAAAGGCATGGTGAGCTGAGGTTTCTCAATAATCGCTTCCGAGTGTATTGAGCCAGTCGTTCTTTGGCATATAACTACCTACCTAGGTGGTACTTAGGTATTCATGATTATTGGTGGTATAGTTTAATATTTCTTTCTGTGTTGATGTTGGATTGACAAGGGGGCTGTCAACGTATAACGTTATACAGTACAGTACGGGTTTGGTAAAAAAGGTTGATTGGATTAAGATCGAAGTATGTTCTATAGGATGTGTGGGGAATATCTAGGTTGTGGGGGGGTGAGGCCCCACGCTCAATCACATGACAGTTGTCATGTGATCTCACTCCCAACAATTGAAATGTGGGATTTGATTAATAAAATTAAAGACCAAGAGCAACACAATTTTCTATATTTACCTAGGTTAGGTACTTAGGTCTTTACATGGATATTTCTTTACAAAATGCCTAAGGTTTATTTACTTTAGGATGTTTTGTTTGCATTGTGATTTGGTTAAATATTATGAAACTGTAAACCTTAGGCTTTTGTGTTACCCTTTAGGTGACCTTAAATACCTAATCTACCTACTTTACTTTATTAGCACCTCTATTGCGATTAGACAATTTTTGAAACTAGGTACTCACTAGCCTTAACAAACGTAACTTAGTGAATATTTATTATTAGGTAGAAAACAAGTTGATCCTATTAGTTAAAAATATAACGGTTAGTCCATGTGAGCTAGTGAAGGTTAAACGGGGCTATAAATAGTGTGAGGAATTCGCGGTCTTGGTGCAACGCGATTGCGATTTTAGGTCACCACCTCCGAAGTTCGGCATCTGTCGGCTATACTACCTAGGTACGTTACACTGCACCACAATTTATATATCTTATGTACCAAACCACCGTCTTAGAGCTACAGCAAATATATAACTGATAACCTCTTCACCATGTCGTCGCCTCCTACCGTTCTCTTAATTGGGAACCTAGCCCACGCAAACGAAGAATGGAAGTCCCTCGGCAGCAAATACACGCTCCTTGAGTTTCGCCAGGGAACGCGAGAGCAGTTCCTTGAGAACTGCCGAGATGGAACCTACGCCGCGGTCAGCGGATGCTATCGGTCTAATGTATCTACCGCAATAACGGGACCTTTCGATCGTGAACTCGTTGCGGCGCTACCCGAGTCCTGGAAGTTCATCGCGCACAACGGCGCGGGCTACGACAACATCGACGTGGCGGCGTGCAGCGAGCGCAAGATCGCCGTCTCCTCCACCCCCGTGGCCGTCGACGATGCTACCGCTGATGTCGGCATATTCCTCATGCTGGGTGCTTTGCGATATGCGCACGAGCCGCTGGTTGCGCTGCGCCAGGGCCGCTGGAAGGGGAGGGTGCAGCTAGGCCACGACCCTCGCGGCAAGTCCCTTGGAATTCTAGGGATGGGAGGCATTGGACGGGCAATGGCAGACCGTGCGCGCAGTTTCGGGATGAATATCATTTATCACAACCGGCGACAGCTAGATCCGTCTCTAGAGAAAGGGGCGAAGTACGTGTCGTTTGACGAGTTATTAGCCCAGTCAGACGTACTATCCCTTAATCTAGCTCTGAACGAAAGCACCCGACACATAATCTCCGCGCCGGAACTGGCCAAGGCGAAAAAGGGTGTCGTAGTTGTAAATACGGCGCGTGGAGCGCTGATCAACGAGGCTGACCTGGTGGCTGCGCTAGAGTCGGAACACGTCTCAGCAGTAGGTCTCGATGTATTTGAGAATGAACCGGAGATCCATCCTGGATTAGTGAAGAATGACCGAGCGTTTTTGCTTCCTCATCTTGGGACAACTACCGTCGAAACTCAGCGGGAGATGGAACTTCTCGTGCTAAGGAATTTGCAAGCGCTTGTTGATGAAGGGAAGATACTGACATTGGTAGGAGAGCAAAAGGGGTTGGATTGGGTGCCTAAGGAGGTAGATTTCTAATTAGGTACCTACCTACCTACCTACCTACCCAGGTAAAGATAAATATAGATAATTCCTACCTTACGCCATATGGGGGACTTTGGTTACACTTTCGGGCTGCTTTATACTTTTTTAATCGTTGGATAGGTCGTTTACCTAACCCAATCCTAATGGAATAGCGACGCAAGTGACGAGAGCGTACTTAAGATTTCTACCGATAACAGTGGAGTTATGAGATTCTTACTCAATCGACATCATTCCCGGCATCTATTAGAAGATCCATTCATCCTCTCTGCTAACTACGCGCATAACCCGCGTCCTTAATTTCTACCTCTAGCAAGACGTTCATCTTGAATAGGGCTCCCCAATGGACTAATTGCCATTACCTATCCTTCTGTCGGATCGACAATCCCGGCCTATGTTTTTCGATTCATTATGAGATGATGTTCTACTTCCTTCCGAAGATGGCGATGATATCATTTTTCTCAAAGGCGCTGGCAATATCCAGTGCACTCCTCCCCTTAGCATCCTCTTTTAACGGATCTAGCCCTTTAGCCATGAAAGCCTCAAACATTGCTTTATCATGCCCTTCTCCCGTATAGTATGTCTTTTCTCTCCTAGCAATCACATGTAACGCTGTCTCGGCCTCTTCGTTTACCGCGAAGATATCGACACGGCTATCGGACGGGAAAAGCTTATCGTAGTGAAGAAGATGGCATTCTCCAGAATGCTCGACGCGCTGGTCTCTATCCTTGGATAGTAGATACGTAAAAAGAGGGGTGTTACCCGCGTTGTCGGCTACATTAATACACCCTCCTGCCGCTATGAATCTTTGCCAGAGAGCCAAGCATTGATCAAAATAGTCTCCAGGTAGCTCTGTGTCTCTGTGTCCGAGGCCAAGTGATCTGCGACGCGTTTTTAGACATTGAGAAGCTATATTATGAAGTGCTGTAACACCGTTCGGGTCGGGTTCGAGAATATTGGCGCCTTTAGAGAGCAACAAGTCGCAAACCTTAGGTCGTAGGATACGCAAAGCATAGTGAAATGGTGCAACCCCACGGTTGTCTTTCAGGAATAAGGTAGGAGTAACTTCCTCGCGATTGATGAATTGAATGAGAACGTCATCAGGAATACATGGATTCTCTAAGAGATGATGTAGGGATGTCTTTCCTTCGTCATCCGTCAGCGTCGCATCAGCCCCACGATCCAAGATCCGCAGCGGGGGCCCTAGTACTTTCGGACTCCAGTGACGATATGAATATCCAGGCAGAACCTCACGCCAGTCACACGAAGCTATCAAGACCGTCCTGCCACGCTGGTCGCGGCGGTTGAAGTCGATTCGAGACACGCATGGCTCCTGCAGGAGTGCATCGAGAGCTTCATGCTCTGGAAATTCGAAGAGAAAATGAACAAGGGTTTCGTTGTCGTTCAGCGGCAAATATAAATTGGCACCCCGCCTTACAAGAGCTTGGAGTAGCGGTATCGATTTTGGGACACTTGTGTTCATCTGCTCAGCAAAAGCCGCACACAACAGCGCATATACTTTTCGAGGCTCTGCCAGCTTGTAACTCACCCTCACGCTGGGGTGCTTTTGATCAAGCGAATCCACGCTTAGTCCATGATCTAGAAGTGTCTCCAGTGCTGACAGATTCTGATCATATATGGCTAGGAACATGGGACTTCGATCTCCGATAGTCGGATCTGCGCCTCTACGAAGCAACTCTTTCATAATGTCCGGAGCGGCAGAGGCCTTATGGAGAGGTGAAAACCCCGTCTTGTCAAGGATATTTGGGTTAGCCCCGTAATCCAAAAGAATCCGTACCATGGCAAGTCTCCAAAACCCTTGGACATGATCGTCTTCATACTTTTTGCCACGAGCGGCGATGTGCAAAGCAGATCTCCCTTCTTCATCCAAGGCGTTTACATCAGCTCCATGAGAAAGAAGATACTTCATACCCTCCAATTGCCAATTATGATCTGCCGATGCAAGTGAATGAATCGCGGTCCCAGTGGGAATAATTTCCCTGCTATGCATACGGCCCTGGTACCAGTCTGTACCAATACGTGCACCTTGCGTGTTGATATCAACATGCAGCTCTTCTACCAAGAATTGCACCATCAACATATTCGATTTAGACTGCTGACATGCTAATTGTAGGGGAGTTCTGGCCTGGGAATCATGGTAGAATCCCTTGACTTTTCGTTCTATCTCAATCTTCTCTCGAAGGGATGTATAAGAACTGTAGTGCAATATTACTTGGAATACCTGTTTGGCAATTTCCGCATAGCCGGGTTTCATAAGTTCCTCTAGAAGCTGATAGTAACGGGAGTCAAGTGGGTTAGTTTCAATGACGATATTGGTTAACTGTGCAGCATCCTCGCCCGTTAGAAGGCCTAGGTAAGTTGAAGGAGACTTAATAACTTCGTCGAGGGCGAGTTTATTCTCATTTAAATTAGCCAGGGCAGATCTTGGTCGTATTAACTCCATATGGGCCTTCATTTTTCGTCGAATCTCTTCTGATCGCTTCGCAGTGTCTTTATTGTCATCCAAACCTTTCGTTGCTTTTTCGAAAAGCGCCTCATCCTTAGCAAACACCTCGACAAACTCGGCACAGCCAGCTGAAAGGGCGGCATCTAACGCTGTCAATTTAGATTTATCGACCGCAGCAACATCGGAGTTGGCATCCAGAAGCATTTTCGCAATCGCCCCAATGGCACGAGGGCCATTATTGGTTTTTATTTTCTGGCCATAGTTATCCCGGTACCAAGGCCAGGTTTGGGGCATGGGAGAATGTGGTCGAAAGACATCTCTGGCTGGGCTGCGAAGCCATTCATACCTCTGGTTATATGCATCCCAGATGTTTTGCTCTAATGTGGACTGAGCGCAGGCATGAAGAGGGGTAAACCCAGTTAAATCTACTGCCTGTATATCGGCGCCGTACCTCAGTAGAAAAGCGACGGACTCCGGTTCTCCTGAGCTACATGCATAATGCAGCGGCGTCCTACCGAAGCTGTCCTTCTGATTCAAGTCAATAGTCCCTATTTGCAGTATTTGGCAAATAATTCCGGGCATCCGGGCTCGACATGAGATATGAAGGGCATTTTGCCTATCGTGCGTCAAAAACCCCAAGTCGGCTCCAGCATCGATCAGCAGACTCAAGTTTTTCTCGGACCTCATGGACGCTAAATGTAAGGCGGTTAAGCCATCGTTGTCTCGTATTTCAAAGTCGACTTGGCTCTTCTCGTTGATCACGTCGACGAAATGGACGCGCTCCTTGCTGTGGATAGTACTGCCGTATTGGAGTTTTGTCTGGTATACATGCAAAGCCGTGGAACCCTTGTTGTTCACAGAATTTACGGGGATTCCAAGACTAATAATCCAGCGTAAAAAGTCGGCTGCCTGTGGTTCGCCATTATACCACGAAGCAATGTGATGGAGGAGAGTACCCCCTGCATGGTTGGTACTGAGTGGATCTACCCGTCGGTAGCAATACGCTTTTCCAGTTTATCGCGTAGGCACACGGGTTCGGAGCAAAGAATATGGAGAGAATTGTTACCAAAATTGTCGACTACGTCGGTTTTCGCGCCGTGGTCTCGAAGTATTTGTAGCTTGTCCTCAGAGGAAAGGCATGAAAGATAAAGGGTTCGACCATTTGTTGCATTTCTAGAGTTGATATCAATGCCTTCTGCGAGTAACAGCTCAAGGTATTTCGTGAACTTCTCGATCCCGGACTGAAAAGATAACCCGAACCAACATCGCCTTTTGGCAATGTCGTCCTTGCACCTTGCGAGTAGTATTTGGAACACCTCGAGCCCGGCAGACATCGCTTTATATACGGGCGTTGATCCATGATCATCCTTAACATTTGGGTCGGCGCCATTCTCGAGCAAAAGCTTGACAATGGATTCTGTATTCTCGGTCCCTGTTACCATTCCTGGTTGGTCAAGCGCACAGTGTAGGACTGTTTCACCATAACGGCCCCTTTTATTTGGATCACCCCCACTCGCTAGAAAAAGTCGTATGGCCCCGAGGTCACGATGCGAGCGCAAAACCAAATTCATAGGAGTATCTCCATAAACGTGGGTCTTATTCAGGTCCGCTCCCGCTTCTAACAAGGCTTTCAGAACAGATCTGCGAGGTAAGGCTCGATTGTTTCTCAACGAGGGGCTAGTAGCAACGAGGAGAGCGGTATTATTCTCGCTGTTGACCTGCTCAAGATCGGCGCCTGCCTTTATCAACATTCCTAGGATAGCCCGGCACGACAAGTCGTTATCTTCGCGCCACGATTTCACTAAGCAGTGTATCGGGGCATCCACGGTGCCTTTGTCCCAAGGGCCGCCATAACGAGTACGTCGAGGGACCCATTTTGATACTTGAGTCACATCTGCTCCCCGGCTTATGAGGCCTTCAACGCATTTCACGTTAGCCCTGTTGCACGCGAGGTATAGGGCCGTCGCCCCACAGTACGTCGCATTCGCCGAGACATCCGTGGTTTCCAGGATAGCCAAGACAGCCTCCGTCCGACTGAATCGACAGCATTCGCAAAGAAGACGTTCCAATGTTTCTGGCTTGCAAAAAGGGATCATCGTTATGATAGTCTCTGTGTATCCGCCTTGGTTTGCGTAGAGCATTGCGCACTCTCCCTTCGTGGTATTCTCCCCTCCTAGTAGGCGTCCTGCATGGTTTTCCATTGTTTTGGGCGTGTCAGGTTCCACGCCAGCTTCTAGTAGTGTTTTCACTACTGAGGCGTGTTTTACGGCAAGATGGATCGGCTTCAGGCCACGTCCATCCTCCGCATTCACGTTTCCATGCTGGATTAGCAATGATACAAGCTTTGTGTGGCCATTGGCAGCTGCCCAGTGTAACGGGATGCGTCCTTGAGCATCCACTGCGGACACTTGTGAGCCTTTCTCTATTAACTTGAGGGCAAGATAAGATAGGCCCGAGAAGGCAGCGATGTGAAGTCCTGTCGGCAACCCTTCCGGTTCTTCTTTGTTCTTAGATGTCGATCCCCATTGAAGAACGAGCCACCTTCTAAAAGCGATATCATTTGGTCTAAGAAAGCCTAAGACCGCGCTGAACAGCTCTTCATCTTCCACGTCGCCGTAGAGACTAGCATGATATGACCAATTCTCCACGGCATAACTCAAAAACGGATGGCGCAAGCGTGCCTCCCTGTAATTAAAAGGGTCTTTTTTCTCTTTGAAGTCGAGATGGGCACGTCTATAATGTTCGTCATCTAGATCAATCTGATGCGGAGGCTTCTGATAGGTGACAGATGACTCTGCAGCTACATTGCCGGATTGCTCGCCTTCAAGAAGCAAGGAGCCAGACTGGAGGTACCGCAGACAGTTCATAGCCATATGCCTATGCGCCTTGCAAGATTTAATTACTGGGAATGCAGTCGTTGCGTCAATATTTTGTAGGTTGCGCATTTCGCCACGTAAGAATTCCGTGAATGAATGGTGAATCACTTGTAGCGTTTCATCCTCAAGAACTTCTATCAGAGGCGCGCAGCAGGTGGCGACTAGTACCTTAAAGCCTGCAGGCGCTTCAACATCCGGACAAACGGATTTCATTAGGCTTGCCAATTCGTTCAATCGCAAAGGGCGTGAGGAATGTGTGACCGCCTCGAGAACAAACACCTGTGTGTCTATACTTATTCCGTCCTCTTCGCGCTGCTTCGCTAGCAGACTGGTATATGTCTGTTCCAATCCCACGGGAAGAGTTTCTTCGAGAGTAGATATATCCACCGGACCATCTGCGAGAAAAGAGGCTTCCACTTGGTCCATCGTAAGCTTTGCAACCAGGAATAAGCCTTGAGACATTTGTGCTACCATGTTAATGACCTGCTGTTTAATTTCTCGCGCATTGTCAGTTTTAGGAAGCTTATCAAAGCGATGGTGCAGATACGCTGCTATATCAGCATCCACAAGACGTTGCTGGAGGCTAATGTGAACGATCGACGAGTCTCTTAAAGCGCTTTGTAGATACTGCTTGGGCCTACTGGTGATGAGTAGTTTCAGGGAGTGAGGACGATGAGTAGCCAAGCTATTAAGCTTATCTAAAAGCAGCCTGTTTCCAGGAGTCATCTCGTCCATCTCGTCCAGAGCATCAGCAATACAGAAACATTTCGGGACAGATGATACTCTATCAATAAAAAGTTGAAAGAGCTCGCTGTCCGAAGTCTCTACTAAGCTTGTCTTTAGGCGTGACTGGAGAGAGAACTGTAGCTGGGGAGAGTATGGCAGAAGCTGGGCAAGCCAATCTTGAATGAGGGCACGTGGTGAGAAATTAGCTGCGACGATATTTCGGAAAAACATGAAGAGGACAGGACAGTCCTCAGATGTACGCAAATGATTGACAATCGAAGCCGCTATGACGCTTTTCCCTGCACCAGCGACTCCCTTTATCCAAAGGCTGCCATGGTCTGGAGAGTCATACCATTTCTTATACTCATCAGTCTCGCAAATCCAAAGCCCAGTTCCGGGAGCTTGGGATGAGAGATGACGACGAAATTCGCCAGATTCGGCCAAGTAGTCGGTGGGCTTAAGCCAGTCGCGTATTTCTTCTAATTCTTCGGGGCTCAACGCAGTCTCCTCATGATCAACGATGTCGTATTCATCTGTTATGCTAGATGGGCCTGCCATTGCTTGAAGGATGATTGGTATGGGATTTAATGGTTTTTTTGTGATGTAAATATGTCGAAAAGACGAATCGTGTTCATCCGTGTACTTTTATAGGGCACCTAGGTACATGTTAGTAGGTAGGTAGGTACCTACCTAGTATGTATATACATCTTCTGTGGCACAGCGACCGAGGACGTTGTTAAACCAGGCAACAATGGTGGGTCCGTAGTGGATCCTCATCCCGCTGTCCGGCTATGTCATTGGCTATTAATCTAAGATGCCTACTCGAATACAATACCAAAGGGCTACGGATGATATTAAAAGCGTACCTAAGCATGCATCACTCTTGGTGAATATAATCTTCCCGAAGGATTATTAGTTAATACCTAGGTATGTTCAAACTCGACAAATTGAGAAGCTGAGAAGATACCTAATTGATAATAATTGATAAGCTGATAAGCTGATAAGCCCCAACACCCGGAACAGAGACACCTGAAGAAACCTCAGTTGCCGCTACCGCCGGTCAGGGTGTTACATCAAGCATTCCGATGATCTACAACGCTACCGCGGGCTATACTCAGAACGTATGCATCGTGAGACTTCGGAACCAAACAATTGAAGGGCCATTTGGAGGCTCAGCGGCTTTCACCCAGTCCCCTATTGCACACAAGCGAGTAATCAACTATTAATTGACGAGCCGTAACAGTGCTGAACAGAATCGCCGCCTCGGATAAATTATTCAAGAGCAATCAAGAGCCATCATATACTGTGGATGAAAATATTGGCGAAGTTTAAGGTTATCGCTCAGATCATTTTAATGAGGTTTAAGTGACGTCAATTCATCGTCATTGGCGTTGAAGCTTGGTCCTATTCAGCACGAACCACCGCGTTGTCGCGTCTCTGTATTATGTTAGTATTACTTATGTTCGATAGGCTTACGAGGAAAGATATGGTTTCCAACTTCTAAAATTTCAAATCGATAAATTTCAGGCGCTACAACTATGACTACGACAACCAACAATTATACGGTAAAGTCAGCTCCGCGTTTAAGAAATATAGTTCTAATCCATGAATTGAAATATAGACGGCGCGGCCAGCACTTCAAGATGCTAGTAGTCGGGCGAACCAGGCCCCCGTTCTTCCACCGTCGGGCACGAAGGCCGCCGGACAACCTGCTGCAACCAAAATCACTGCACCAACTTCGAAGGTCGGTGCTACTACTGGCAAGAAGCGCAAGTCGGAGACGTCGCTAGACGATGATATTGCCGCATACAAGCAGGACCTTTCCCACATTGAAACTGATCATCTGGCTGTGCATATGAGTTGCAATCAAGTGAGGGGCAAAATCAACAAGCTTTTGGATAACAACATCATGAAGAAAGGCGAGTTCTGCGATGCCATCGGTAGCACCTCTAGAAGCCTCAACACCTTTCTATCTAAGAGAGGAAGTATGGATGGGGCCGGAAGCCCCGCTTATACCGACGCTTGGGGATGGTTCAGACAGCGAGAACTCGCTGGTCTCAAGATGCCAGATGTGAAAAAGCGGCAGAAGACCGAAGCTGCCGCTGTCGCAGGGCCCAGTAGTGCCGGTAGTAAGGCAACAGTGCCACCGGTTTCTGGAACTGATATTAGCAACATTTCTCTACCTCGCGAAGAGACCGATTCTGTTTCGGTATACGATACATGCGATGAGGTCCGCAAGAAGATCAACGCGCATCTCAAAACGCCCGGTTTGACCGCCGCACAGTTTTGCCGTGATATATACGCGCAACTCAGACAGCCTAAAGGGAAATGTTTCCAGTCGAAGCAACTTGCCGATTTCCGCGGCAAGAAAGGTGCTAATGCTGGCTGCACCAGCCCGGTCTTCTACGCTGCTTATATCTACTTCGAGAAGAAACGGATCGCCGAGGGCAAACCGAAGAGCCAGCATCGACTCAAAATGGAGGACCTTTGGGCTATGAGGGGGGGCTTTGACCGCGAGCATGACGGACGATTCGCGTAAGTATCGATTATTCTTGCTTCCATATTTACCCTATGTACTCCCCCGTTGCTACTAGCCATTCATTACGTTAACTCGGGTATACAGTTACATAATTCCAGTTGGCAAGTCAGCCCATATGGATCAATACGGACTAATCCATAGGGCCTGAGATTAAACAGCAGTAGGTATACATCTTCTTTCCCGGGTGATGGACAAATTGGGACGCGGTATGGTGGCCGAGTTCATACTATACATTATAGAGGACGGCAACATCGTTATAAAAATTAAACTTTTTATCTTTTACTGATCTAGGCCATCTCGGCCAGGAGTTGTTGAGGATGTCAATTGAGCGGTAAGGATTGAGTACCTACATAGATTCCGTGGAAAATACCATAAGCTTTTATATAATTATCTCAGCAAGGACCCGACGACAGGGACAAATGAAAGACGTTTTATGTTAGTAAATGCTAATTATTAACATTATATGGTCCCATAATAATTATGGACCATTCAATTTCTTTCGGTCGGTGTAGTTTCGGTCGGAGTCGCTCATCTAGACTATTCCCCTCTAACCGACCCGTGATTTACGTAGATCGACATAAAGTAGATCCATTCCTAGAACCTTGTCTACTTACCACGTTTCTGTTGTACAACTAAGAATGGGGCGATGTCGAATTACTGGTTCTTGGTATCAAAATGAGCAAGCAGATACAAGTTTGCTAGAAAAACAAACAATTCGACAGCATCAAAACTGCCCTCGGGTGTTAAAGTTGCCTAGGTACCTAAGTTGATCGGCATGGCGACTTGATAGAACCCAGTACTCTATATGTATCTCGGGTAGTTAGTCTTTATTAATCATAAAGCTCATCGTCGATCTCAAACTCGTCAGATCATGTGTACATGATAGTATTGTATCTGAGTCAGAACGTCAAAGCAGGATGATCTTCTTGGGAGAATACTTCCTACCCAATAAGGTAACTACCTACCTATCCAGTGCGTTCTATTGACCTTGGCTGCCTCATTTGTTAAGTTAAATACAGTAGGTATATCGGTTAAGTAAGAGAGGCATCTAGATGATTGAATCATTATAAACAACAAGCCATATGAGTGACCGCCATCCCGACTTGGTGCTAGTTAAGTACCTAATATAGTTAGTAAGTTGATTGCTACAAGTTTAAATATTATACATGGGTAGCAAGAAGATGATCCGCGACAAACATAAGATATCTTAGGTTGTTAATAAAATGTTCAGACATAAATCCGTCCATTAAATTAGACCACAGTACTTGCATTTGAGCTTTAGAAATTCCCTTGGATTCAAAGGTTCGCAAAATAAAGAGCTTCGAACAGTATTGGCAAAGGATCACATATCGTCGAATTTAAATCTAAAGTTAGCTCAATTTGCTACGTTCCCATGCCTTGGCCGTTTTTAAATGGGAAGGTCTAGTTCTATATCGGGTTACGGCAAATCCACACACCTAATAATAGCAATTAATAGAAATATAATGGTATCAGCTACCTCGAAACGTAGTAGACTCGGGGTAACTCTTTCGCTAGAACCTCCGAAGGACAGAGCGGCTCTCTTTGCAATATACCTCCTATTATAACCGATCAAAGCCTTTTAGGGGATATGCTGTTATGACGTGAAGTAGGCTATTTCTGTGCGATCCGCATCAATATTTCGCGGTGAAGAATTGGATAAATTATTAAACTATTGAGAAATCTCCCATAAGATTCAGGGGTAGTGTGATCAATGTCACGGTGAGAAGTAAAGTAGGATGCAATGGGGTCGGGGGTGACTTAAGCTGACCGGATGCAATGTGCCCTCCTTATTGGATAATGGAGCTAACTATTATGGAAACAATGATTGGACTATGGCTAATGGCTGCTCAAGGAAAGGACAATACAACAGTCCCCCTCCAGAAGGCGAAATGTCATCTTCAACTGCCGTAAGTCTTAGGTAAATGCCAAATTCTATTCGACCTCTTCGTAATCGAATATATCCGACGCTATCATGAACCTCTAGCATAGTTTCAAATTCTGGATTGTATAAGTATTCAGGACCCTAGGTGCTGCTGGCGTCATCAAAAGTAGCTTCCAAATGCGAAATTCGTATGCGGACCTCATCCTCATAAGCCCCGTTAGAAATGCCGCCGGTGTCTGGCCTAATGCTACTTTACATATATATAGCTTCACTCGCTAGCTTTGCGAGGCGAATATCTTAGCTAGGTAGCTTGCCGAGTCTCAACATAGGTTCATACATTGACCGATATTCGATATGGCTACCATCAAGCTTCTTGCCGTTGCTTTGTTAGGGACGGCTTCATGCTACAGTATTCCGTCGGGTACAGGAGAAACCGAAACAATCTCGAAAAGGGCTACTAGCTTCTGGTATGCTAATGTGGACCACACAGGCCCAGCTCGCGGCTATGCGCCGGACCTGGGCGATGATAACTATCCCGTATATATTGCTGTGAAGCCTGGTGATGGCCCTGGAATTGCGGACGCCATAAAAGACGCGGGCAATGGCAATAAGCGAAATTCTCAATGGCTGGCGTCTCAACCAAGGGTACGAGTCTACTATAAAGGTCACGGGTCGCGGGCTAAGGTGCAATAACTAGGTAGTCTATATCCCACCGGGGACGTACGAAGTCAGCGAGACCATCCGCATGAACACCGACACCATTCTTATGGGTGATGCCACAGATGTGAGTGTATAGGTTGCCTTTCAGCTATATCCACTAACTTCAGCCAGCCGCCCATAATCAAAGCCGCAGCTGGCTTCTCGGGAGAACAAACCCTCCTATCCGGTAAGCCTACCTTACCATAAAAAAGAGCGCGTGCATCTTGTCTAACTATGTGTCACAGGTCAAGATCCGGGAACTGATGGGAAGGGGGAACTTTCCTTTGCGGTTGGAGTGAAGAATATAATACTTGACACTACTAGTATTCCAGGAGGTAAGATTGTTTGGGTATCATGACGAGTCCCCGGATCTATTTCTAACAATGATTGCCAGGCAACGAATTCACCGCGCTTGGCTGGGGAGTCGCTCAAGTAGCTCAATTGCAAAATATCAAAATTGTTATGGCATCAGCTGTTAACGGCAAGGGACATACTGGTATCCAACTTGCGAGGGGCTCTACTCTCGGTCTAGCTGACGTTCGAGTCGAACGCGGACAGGTGATTAGCATAGCACCACCCTCTTCCTATTGACATGGCGGGAAAGTTGCTAACAAAATCGATCAAGAACGGAATTTGGCATAATGGTCATCAGCAAGCCCTTTACAAGAGTATCTATTTCCACGAAAACACAGTCGGCATGCTGATAAACGGCGGGAATACTATTAGTATTATCGGTGCGACATTTGAAACTGTTGGAACCGCAGTGAAGCACGACGGCGGTTCTCCGTGGATTGCACTCATTGATACAAAATGTATCAATTCTGGCGTGACTTTCGTAACTTCAGGTTAGTGATCGTCATCACCAGTAAGGGTAGAACCCCACGGGGTTGATCCTTATAATTTCCCCACCTCATAGCTTTCAATGCGTTTTATTCGCGAGACCCACGATACGATCACAACCCCTTCATAACACAGTGTCAGCTTGACAGATACTAACGAGAAGCTAATATAGGATACCCATCATTCCTAATTGAGAACCTGGACAAAGATACCAACTCAGATATTGCTCATGTGCGGGGAGATACAGCACTGGGTCCTAAAAGTCATGTGGACAACTATTCATATGGAAACACCGTGAACGGCGATCCTATCTACGGGCCCGTATCCTCCTCGTCGAACCGACCCGCTGCTTTGGCACCGAATGGCAAGTATCCAGTTATCCCCGCTCCCAGCTATGCAAAGAACCCTGTCTCGGACTTTATCAACGTGAAAGATTCAGCCCAAAACGGCGGTCACAAAGTGCTGGGAGACAATACCGTGGACGAGTCCGGGGTGCTGAACCAAGTATTACAGTACGCAGCGGAAAATAACAAGATTGCTTATTTCCCATTCGGCAAGTATAGAGTAGACGATACTTTAATCATACCGAAAGGCTCGCGTATTGTTGGCGAAGCTTGGGCGACGATCACTGGTAATGGAGACAAGTTCAAGGACTTGGCTAACCCGAGGCCCGTTGTCTCTGTCGGCAAAAATGGCGACGTTGGAGTGGCCCAAATCCAAGACATGCGGTTTACGGTCTCCGATGTTCTTCCTGGCGCCATCATTGTACAATTCAACATTGCGGGCTCGTCCCCCGGGGATGTAGCCCTGTGGAATTCGTTAATTACCGTCGGTGGTACCCTTGGAGCGTCCGCGCTTGCTGACGCCTGCGGCGACCCGAGTCACGAATGTCAGGCAGCTTTCCTCGGATTGCACTTCACCCCTAGCTCATCCGCGTACGTTGAGAATGTTTGGAATTGGGTCGCTGACCACTTTACCGAGGGGAGCGGCGGTTGCAGTATAGCTGCAAAGGGTGGCGCGCTTGTCGAGTCTACCAAAGGCACCTGGCTACACGCGCTGGGTAGTGAACATTGGTGGTTGTATCAGCTCAACTTGCGGAACGCGAAAAATGTCATGGTTAGCTTGCTGCAGTCGGAGACGAACTATGACCAGGGCGACAATGTTCAGCAAACACCGCCAGCTCCTTGGGAACCGGACGTGAAGAACTGGGGAGACCCGGACTTTTCATGGTGTGATGATGGAGATAAGAAATGTCGAATGGGATTCGCGAACTACATCCAAGGCGGCTCCGATATATACACGTACGCATCCGCATCCTGGGCCTTCTTTAGCGGCCCGTCTTACCAGGCATGTTCGGGAGATTGCCAAGGTAAGTTAAGAAGAGATTAATATCCTGTTTCCTGTTCCCTGCATCAGTCACTAATACTTTACGTTACTACGTCTGTAGACTACATGCACTGGATTTCCCAGACACCCTCAAACCTCAAAGCATACGGCATATGCTCGAAGAGTACTCGGACGGCTCTCCACCTCGGGGACGGAACCAACATCCTCACACAGCCAGATTTTACAGGGTCCTGGGGAAGTTTGGTGGCCCGTTACACGCCGTAAGGATGTAAGGGGGGGGCCGTCACCTCAGTTTCCACGTGCATTGTATTCTGTATTCTGTATCCTGTATGTGCCTATTCGTAACATTTAGATCTGTGTATACGCTATACCACATATGAACCTCTATCCGCATATCATTCCTTCGTACATAGTTAGTTTAGTAGTAGAAAAAAAGCATTAAGATAAGCATGTGATAGCTCGAATTTTTAATGTTCGCAAGAATCCTTCATATGCACAATGACTTCATTTTCACGTTGTCGAGCCACCCGTAGGCGCTGCGTATTGGAGTGCTCGTATTATTATATGTAGGTACCTACCTATATACCATGTGTACCCCTTTCCCCCGCCGTTGGTTAGAATGAAGATCTATCCTCCGGCTTACTATAACGAGAAATTTGAATAGCTGAAACTTGCTTGTCCTTCTCTCTCTCCGAATACCAAACGCGAGTTTTTTCCGGATCTGGCGAATATTTCTTACAAATTTCAATAGGAATCGTGCCTTTCATTTCCTACTCCTACTATTACTGGCCGTTACGTACGGATCTTTGCAAACCTCGTGAAGTTGGTTAATTAAGATTATTATTATGTACCTAGCTATTGTCGTATCATGTCTTTCGAGACTGTAGCTAATGCTGTAAAATTTACTTCTAATTATATGTTTTACACTAGCTCGATTCTGGCAACCGAAAAGAGCCACAGGCCATGACTGATGTCGATCGACATGAGTTTTAGTTCATGCTTGCAGCTGGACGCGAGATACCGGCCGGGACAAATCGTGCTTTAGCTCCTCCCGTAGATTTGGAAGAACAATGCAGCCGCGTGGACTTACATACCCTAGCATACAGCCAGCCAGCCAGCCAGCCAGCCAGCCTCGGGTCAACACGCAGCGGCGCCGCATCTCCACCCAGTCGGGCAATATTTGGTCATATTCCTGTTTGAGTATAACTAGGCGATTGTTGGTGCGCTTGGGGAAGAAGGGGGGGATATCTGATTGCGAATTCCTTCCAACCAGAGTCCCTCATGCACAATTCTCGTCAGTTCTCACTCATGTGACGCGCATGGGATTTTCCTTTGTTTTCTTTATGTACATACATAGCTGTAGCACCTGAGAACTCATGCAGGCTATGCCATCCGCGCTGCAGAGCTCGAACGAGGTAAGACCTTAGAGTATCTCACCGAACTTTGGCCGGGTAATAGGGCTATTAGATGGCGATGGTGGACCCTGAGGGAGGAGGGTTACTGGGTATCGTTGGATATGGCGTGTGTAGTGGAAATAAACCTCCACTAAATCATCCACTCTATCATCCACTCTGGAGCCCCACGTAGAACCACGGTGTGCGGTTACAGCGGGGGTCTCTGCTGTGGTACATAGGGTAGATAGGGCCCCCTTGCCTTGGCAATCCTTGGTTCTTGGGAGCGAGGTGGGAACGGTGGGAAAGGTGGGAAAGCCTGGGGTACCCCCAAGAAGTTGCAAGGACCCGGCGAGGGGAGGAAGAGTCGTTCCTAACCCCCGCATAGATTTGGAGATTGGAAGGATTCAAGGACGGTAACGGAAATAGTCGGTGACGATCAACTGTCAGTTAGCCGGTGCTACTTACTTGGGAAAGCCGAAAACGCCACGATGTATAAAGATTGTATTTATCGTATATAATAGTTCTGCGTCAGCTCAGCAAGCAGTTCGAACCTTGCACACCCTTTTTTGAATCTTTGTCGACAGGCTATTTTTCAGATGGACTACGACGCCCTCGATTCCTCTTGCTACGTAGCCTTTCGTCATATATACACTCACAGCAAAGAGGAAGAACAAAAAGGAGATACAATCTTATATATCATGTGTGACGTTAATCAAGTAGCTAATTAAAAATGGTGGCCACAACATCTTTTTTTTTTTTTTTTTTTTCGTTGTTGTGCAACTACCTACGCTCTATCGGCGAGTTTTGCTGGATTGAATTTTGACTGGCCTAACTGGGTGAAGGGACTAAACGGACTGAGGACTAGACCGATGCTAGCGTGTGATTTTTAGGTATCTAAGGCAAGCCATTCCGTTACCTTGCATGCCTTACATGGGGGAATGCCGCTGGACCCCTGAATTCAACCAGTTAGCTCAGCCCAATGCGAAATCTTACTCTTAGCATCCTCTTAGCCGAACCGAGGGAATGATGGGACAATGACCGGACAATGCCAGGACGTGCTAGGATACCAGGATACCAGGATACTAAAAGGAACCATGACCTCATCTCTCCGGCCGTCATGCCATGACAGGTGTAAAGCATGCCCTAACACGGAAAACAGCCGTATAAACGTATTGGGACTCGGCTCCACCGACAACCCATGTTTTAACAAAGGCATCCAACTGTAACCAAACGTAGCCAAAGGGAAACTTTTTAGAGATCGGCAAGATCAGCAGTTGGCTCGGCCCCGGTCCAACAGGCATGCAGGACCTTGCAGAGTTGTAATCCCAACTAGCCAACTGGTACGCATGGGCAAAAGCTTGGTTCAAGCTTGGTTGAAAGATCCAGGATGAGTCTGAGAGCCCAGCCTTGGTACCACCTTCGTAGCCGTAGCCCATCTGTAGCCATCTGTACGAAGTATTCCTCGTGCAAAAGTTCAGTCTAGCGTGATTCTGTGTGGTCTGCGTGGTCTGCGTGGTTCAGTTCCCCTACCAGTCCCACCTCTCACGAGCCCTTTTTCACCTTCTTGGCTTTGTTCTGCATACAGTGTCAAAGTGTCTGCATGTCACGACCTTTGTCAGCAAGCAAACTTGGACCATTTCTCCATCATTATATGAGGGTCAGGCCCGCCCTTCTCCGGACTCTCCAGGTCTCACTCCCACACCTCCATATGTCCCTTCAGTCTGGTACTAGATTGAAAATCCGGAGTCGGTCAAATTTCACCCCTCATTTTCGCCGAGGCCACCATTAGAGAGAGATCTTCTCGAGATCTTGTTAAGATCTGCCTGCATAATTGTGAACCCTCGGGATTTTACAACGCGTTGCCTCTTTTATTTTTACTAAACTCCGAAGCGTATAATTCAACATGGCGGCGGCGACGGGGACAACGCCGACGTACATGGGCCTTCAGGGCCGGTCGCTGTCCATAATGGTCAGCACGGTGGCCACCACGGGATTCTTGCTATTCGGTTACGATCAAGGAGTGTAAGTTGGAATGCAACCCAAAACCCAAGACCTTGCGATAGATACTACCTGCACATGTCCATCGACCACGACTTTGTCGCGCACGGCTCGCATCCGCATCATGTCCCAACAACGCTACGTTTTGCAATAATTCAAAAAAGAAAAAAAATACTAACCGGGTTTTAGAATGAGCGGTATCATTGGTTCGACCCATTTCTCAAATGTCTTCACAGAAGTAAAAGGCAATCCGACAATGCAAGGCCTCGTTACCGCCATTTACGAGATTGGATGTCTCATTGGCGCCATGTTCATTCTCGGAGTCGGTGATTTACTCGGTAGAAGGAAGGCAATGATACTGGGAGGGTTTATCATGATTATCGGCGCCACAATTCAAGTCACTTCGTTCCCGGGCCACCAACCGCTAGCTCAGTTTATTATTGGTAGAGTTGTCACTGGCGTCGGCAACGGCATTAACACATCCACTATTCCGACTTATCAAGGTACGTAACTCCCGCGTGGCGCTATGTGGGCTTTTATCTTTATTTTATTCTTAGTTCTCGTTTTAGTTTTAGTCTTAGTTTTGTATCATTTCTAACACTTTTACAGCTGAATGTAGCAGAACCTCCAACAGAGGTTTACTTATTTGTATCGAAGGTGGAATTATCGCATTCGGCACTGTGATTGCGTACTGGATCGACTATGGCTGCAGCTTTGGTAGCGAGGACCTCTCATGGCGTTTTCCTATCGCTTTCCAGATTATTTTCGGTCTCTTCGTGTGCATTTCTATGGTTTTCCTGCCTGAAAGTCCCCGTTGGCTTCTCACCCACGAGCGGTATGAGGATGCTGAGACTGTCATCTCGGCCCTGAGAGGTTATGAGATGGGCAGCGAAGAGACTCACACGGAACGAGACATCATCTTGGACTCCATTCGTGCCAGTGGTTTCACCGGCCAGAAGAGCACCCCGGTCAAAGCCCTCTTCACTGGTGGCAAGACTCAGCATTTCCGACGTATGCTACTTGGCTCTAGCAGTCAGTTGATGCAGCAAATAGGCGGTTGTAACGCTGTCATTTACTACTTCCCTATTCTATTTGAAGATAGCATCACTCCAGGCGACGAGAACTTGGCATTGCTCATGGGTGGCGTAAACATGATTGTCTACGCTATCTTTGCTACGACCTCTTGGTTTATCATCGAGCGGGTTGGCCGACGAAAGTTATTCCTTTACGGAACTATCGGACAATGTTTGTCTATGGTTCTCACATTTGCCTGTCTTATTCCTGGTCCTCATATCCCTGGTCAAGCATCTAACGCGGCAAAGGGAGCAGCCGTTGGTCTTTTCGTAAGTTTTCTGGTTTATGGAATCTGTTGACCCCATTAGATTTGCTAATATTTTATTAACAGACCTACATCGCCTCATTTGGCGCGACTTGGCTCCCGCTCCCCTGGTTGTACCCTGCCGAGATTAACCCCATCAAGACTCGCGCCAAGGCGAATGCTACTTCAACTTGCACGAACTGGCTATTCAACTGTATGTACTTACTCAATAATCTCCTTTTATCGCCGTTTTATCACATTGGGCCGTCGCCCGAAGAGTGGTCGGGCAAAACTTATCAAACCATTTCCCCCTTTCTACGAGTGTTGGTAACTAATCAAGTATTACAGTCCTCATCGTCATGATCACACCAATTATGATCAGCAACATCGGCTGGGGCACTTATCTGTTCTTTGCCGTCGTTAACGCCTGCTTTTTGCCCATCATCTGGTTCTTCTACCCCGAAACAGCTAAGCGGTCGCTTGAAGAGATCGATATCATCTTCGCTAAGGGATTCGTGGAGAACAAGTCCTACGTCACGGCTGCAGAAGAATTACCCCTCCTCAGTCCCGAGGAAGTTGAACAAGAAGCCCTTAAGTACGGACTTATCGATGTTGCCGCTAGGGGTGCAGCGCGCTCTGCTGGCCCTGCTGGCGTTGTTCACGAGAAGGCCCTCAGCGAAAAGAGCGGGAAGAGTGAAGATGCCGGAAGTCGCGAGGAGATTGAGAACTAAAGTTTCATTGACTCCTTCTACTGCTTCTAGTTGGTATCAATAAGATGGTTGATTATGGCAACCACCACGGGTGCATAAACTTGATAATACTTCGATTAACGGAGTCTCCGGGGCTGGATTTGCTCCAGATCAATTTCGATGGTAGACTGGTTAGATAGATCTGGGTTCGGCCAGAACTAGATATCATAGATCTACACTTACTTAAACGGGGGTTGAAGGTGCAAGATACCCATATTGCTACAACGCAAAACGTTGATAGTCAATACATTCTTTAAAATACCCTAGAAAATGGCAAAAATTTGTGATTAACTACATCAAACCAAGGCGAGTTTCCTTCTCTGTAGTAGTGATTGATGAAAGTTTGCCTTACCATAGGCTTGGATTTATCAGATACCTCTATGCAACTGTCCGGAAGTTGATGATGGTAGGTAAACTTAGGATAAATCGACCTAATAATATGCTTCCATTTGTTGCTTAGTTCAGTACAGAGCAGCGTCAGAACCCATTGATTCCAGTATATCTCCTTAGATTTATTTAGATCAGTGAATAAAACAAATCTCTCTAAGTTCCATATAGCCATAGGTTCTTACATTTGTAATATCATAGCTATTTGTCTGTTTGAATCTTCCATAGCCCATCTAACCTAGACATGTTTCTGCGCAATTAAAAGAAGAATGGTGCCCTTACGTACTAGAGAAATGCACCCTTTTCGTGAATGTTTTGAGAAAGCTTCTTTAGGTTTTCAATGGAGAACAAAATAAGTCAAAAAGATGAAACATTCGAAGTTTTCCAATATGGATCAATTTCAAGATTGGAAATATTACTGGCAGTGGCTGAGTGGATTGCTATACACGTCAGGTGGTGTCAGGTGCAAACACGTGCAAAACTAGTGAAGTTAAAATGTTATCAGTTGAAATGCTACTAACATTAGGTACCTAAACTTCGACAGATCATGGACAAATTTTAGGATGTAAATAGGTATCTAGCCATAAAGGGGAAATAGGAGGACGTATCTGTTCAATCCGAATATATTTCCTTTAGCTCCCCGGGTAATTTCTTAAAGAGGCATAAGGCGCAAGTATGCCATCTGTCCTGCCTGACTCACTTGGTTTGGATCATAAATAAAGGGGTAAACATAAAGGGGTAAACACCAGGAAAAGCAAACATAGTATCGTCATCATATAAATACTACTCTCACCCCCTAAATCTGCTGAATGAGGTTTACTACCACTTGGTCCCTAGAATATAAATTAACATATAACATTCTAGGTAAATATGTTAATATCACAAAATAATCGCTTTTCAGTACCCCTAACTCTTCTTGCCCTGGTTTTCCCCTTGTAAAAAGAATTGTTGTGTCACTGCCAAATATCATCGTTTGATATCATAAAAATAATAATAGAAATTCCATTTCATGTATTCTTTCCCTGTTAATTAAAAGTAGAACTCTCTAATGCATTTAATATTCAGACCCATACAGGGGGGACTTTTGTTATGACTTGGTCCATATGCTAGCGGTTTATTTAGCCTTGCCCCCCTTTCTTGATAACTAAATCATAAGGCTAGCAATTGTTGGTGATTGTGTAGTACTCCATTCTCATACACCCTTCGAGTATTATCCCTCTTCGTCAGGTAACCTTCATCATGATATATGTCCTTTCCAATGCAGTTTCCCCCATAAAATCAACAGAAAACTCATTCAATCAGATAAACACCTCAGGATCTCTCCATCATGGACTAAAATATCAGATTCCCTTAGATAGTAAACCTTGCGTACCACAAACCCCATTCTATCGTTCCATTGGCTGCTGTGACCAATATGTTCCTTCCATCTATTGAGTCCTGCTTTCGCTCTGTTAGATTCATCCCGTTAATGTGTGACTGCGTCGAATCACAGCCCCAAGAAAACGTGGGTCCACGATCTTAGTGCAAATTTAGGCCTCTAGATTGTCGAACATGATGTTGTTTGTTCAGATAAAATATAATGTCACAGATAATGTTTATTCCGCTCGAATTCCCATTAGGTCTAATTACTACCCATTGAGGAAATTCTACTAGATTTTTTCACTTGTGATTGGGAGGCATCGACATCCCTTTGCGTCATGTTCATTACTAGCATCACTCTACTCTTTTTCAAGTTACTCACGATAACTTCCGAATTAGGAGATGTGCCTTCTACTCTGCCCTCTTCGCGGGGACGAAGGTCACACATATAAACCTATGCAGGTCCCGTGTTGTCCATCCTATCTTCTACCTCATCATCCACAACTTTGCTACATCACCAGTTACTCTTCTTTCTCTTTGCTCCGCCACTTGCTCCTATCCTTGCTTTTGCTTCCACGACACAGCATAACCGCTACTCGTATCACTACCACCTGGAGTAAGTTGTTCTCTTTCCGATTTAATATAAACCAGAAGCCCCCAGGCCCCCATCTCTACCAGAGGATACCCATTCTCTCCATACTCCAAAGGAATACTTCAATGCTCATCCGATATTCGTCCTTCTCTACTTAATTCCTATCTACTGTTCCTCCCACTCATTACCTGACTTTTAGCACCTACACATTGCCAACTTGTTTCGCCAACTTGCTTCGCCAACTTGCTTCGCCAACTTGCTTAATCGACTTGCTACCCCTTTGAAACGATGTTCTCCAACAACCAGACTCGTTCTATTACTCAGATGGAGGAGCAGTACAGAAGTTCTGTGCATCCTACCTCGGCATCCTCTTACCACTACGGCACCAGCGTGTACCCCCAGATTGAAATGCCCCAGGCAATGTCGACGAGTGTAGGCGCAACTATACTACCTATTGCGGGCACAACTACGCATAGAGCTGCCCAAGTGCCGATGGAGCAGATGATGTCTTCGAATAGCGGCGCCTATCAGGGGTTGATCCGGGACTTTGGGCACTTCCGCCAAGTCAACGACCAGTATCTGAAAATTCACAATCGCCCAAGGGGGGATTGTTCAGACTTCCCGCTTGCCCCCCAGGAGCAGCAGCAGCTAGTGAAGCTGCTATTTGAAGCTGCGCACGACTGTAGTCAGACGTACGAGCCTGAAGGATCGCAGAGCTTCAGGCGCATTCATCAAGGCAGTTATACTGACATTGAATTCGAGTTGGTCTTATGGCCTTTATTGGTAAGAGCATGTGAATTTCAATCGAGTTTCCTAACTAACACTTGAATAGCTTTCGACACGAGACGCGCAGATGGGACAATGTAGACTCCCAAATTATCTTTACTGCAAGGAGCCACCGTACAACTCGTACGGATCCTTTATGGAAAGATTCACAGCAGTTTGTGATGCCCTAAGAGTACGTTATATCAGCCCTAGAAACACTTCATCTCAATACTAATCAATTCAGTTGTCCAAGGACGTTGTAGTATCCCTTTTCAAAGATGCGACTTTCAAGCATCGTCTTGGCTGGAGGCCGCGAACGGAGCTAAACGTAAGTGCTATGTAATAATATTTGGGAAATACATAACTAACGACCATAAAGCAAAAGGCTACCAACAGAAAACTCAACGGGGAGCGGGACGTCCAAAACGCGATCGGTATTCGCGTGGCTCAAGAGAACGGAATAAAGGCCACGAAAAGCGGCGAACTTGTCGATAAAAACGGCCAGTCATATGGGAACGTCAAGAAGCGATCTACCGCGTTTGAAGAAAAGATCACAAAAACCAGGAAACGTGGCCGCGACTTGAAACGCCCGAAACCATCCGACAGCCCGGACACGCCAAATATCGAAACAAGGACGGACAGCTATGCCAATGGAGGGGCAGGTAGCAGTAGGAATTTGGATCGCAATCCCCGTGGATATATAGGGAATCTATCAGGGGAAAGTGAAGAGGCTCCAAGGGGGTATGCTCCTAGTACTCCCAACAACACAAATGGCACCCTACTGCAGCCTACCCCCCCTCCCACGACGAATATCTACGGGCAAGATCCTAACCCGCCTTCAGGATCTAATGTATCTTTCCAGACCCCCCTCCGAAATAACAGCAGTGTTCCGCCGGCTTATGCACCGTACGGATGGGTCCCCAATCCGGCGCAGACCGCAGAGTATCCAGGTGCGGCGACAGCGTCCAACTTTGATTTCGGGCTACTGCAGGCTGAAAATGGGAGTGCCGAACAGTACAACCAATATCAGGACGTCTCGAGCTTCCGAGACTTTAATCCCACGGTGCCAGCGCCTTATGGCAGCCAATTTGGTCAGGCGATGGCGCAAGACCAATCCGACTTGCTCGATTTCACCCCGTACGCAGATACCCAATTCCAAAGCCAGTTCTGCCCCCAAAACCACTCGGCTTATCGTGGACCATTTTGAAGCGGTGCGGATTGGAGTCTGGTGGATTTTCCAATATTCGGATAGAGGCCTGGACGGAGGCCTGGCTTCAACAGCCCCTATTTGATGGGTTGCTACGTTAGGAAGGAGAATGGGAGGGAAAAGGCGTACGGAGTGGGATCTTTTAGTTTTTTTTATTATACCCAGGCAAGGCAGGCAAGGCGCAGGATGCTTTTACATAATGACCACAGGAAGAATTGCGGATTAGGAGGTATTTAACACTCAGTTCGTGGTACCTACCTACCTAGGCAGTCTAGCCCCTGAGGTTATCTTTTTTACATATTCTATTTCATAACTCATTTACTATTTCCCTCATATGATAACGACCAATGCTCTTTAATTGAATTGACTTCATATTCAGTAGTAAATGTCTATTATTAGTCTCCCTGTTGTTTAACCATTCGTAGGGTGATGGGCTGCTCCCTTAATTCAGCGTTGTAAGTGAGTGAAACTTGTCTAAAGGAGTTATAGGTCAAGTTGTACGTAATTAATCGCCTTTGATAGAGCTAAAAGTATCGTACCATCATGGAAGAAGCGAAAAGTTTCATTCTTATTATAACCTCTAAAGTTTTCCAACTTTAGAGGTTTAGATTTTGAAAGTACTTCTCAATCATATAAAAAAATACATTCATAGCCTTCTTCTAAAGCTTTAATCTGCTGTAATTAAGCCTCATAATGGATAGTAATTGGTACAAGATAGCATGTAGGTAGTGAATATCTTACATATTGTTATGACAGGTTAGGGTTAGGGTTATAATGATTGTGAACAAAAGGCTTAGTTAGCTTATATGAAAGATACACATGACGCTGTGATGTATATAGACATTGGGTAATATAAGCACACTTAGAGTCTCCGAATTCTAGTCTCCCCTATCATCCCCTCTCCGGCTCAACTATGCGGCATTGGACTTAAAAGAGCCTAGAATTTCCCTAGTAATATAAGTTAGGAGCTATTGCCCCTGAAAATACCACGTTGTCTGTCAAGTCATGTTGAGATCCACTACCATCACTAATTCCTCCCAAGCTATTGGGTGACTGGTTGGCCGTGATGCTACGTAGTCTCGGTAGATAACCGAGCTTTCCCGATGTGGTGGTCGCATTCTAATATAGCTTCTATGATTGGCTCATTCTTGCAACGGCCTAGCTCAAGATGACAGGGATATGACGAGATGACTGCCTCTAGGTATTATGTATTACATCAACACTTTTGACTATTCCATGAAGGACTCGGGGTTCACTCGCGAATTGGGAAATCAATCCACTATACCGCTCTGCCATCTCCACACATAGCCCGGCATTCAGTCTCAACCCAGCCTTTTTCGTGGTCGTGATGGTTTCTTGACGTCAACGACATGTCGCGCCACGCAATTCAATGTGAGATGGTGACCTGCAGATATACTGAAGTCCGCTTGGAAGTGCGGACAGGTGCGGCACTAAGAACCCAACGTTTCTAGTACAAGAAGGAGATGTAGGCGCGTCCGCAAGATTTCAGGTTTCCAGCTTTGGTTTTCTTCACCATAATATATCGCGTGTTCTTGACCCGGCCTCGCCTAATTGCCCCTTATGTCTTCGAATATCCTCTCAGATACGGCGGATAAAGTGAAAAGCATGGTTGGCGGAGAGAAAGGCCGCAAGGTCGCTGACCTTGACGCCGTCACCCAGACGGTGTCGCCCAAGGATAGGATTACTTCCGACTTTGGCGTGAAGATGGGCAATGTCGACGAATGGCTACGAGTAGCCAGCAATGACAAGACGGGTCCTATGCTTCTAGAGGATTCATTCGCTAGAGAAAGAGTTGGTGATAGCTACTTCTATTACTTGAACTATCACTGACCACCACTGCAGATTCACAGATTTGACCACGAGCGAATTCCCGAGCGGGTGGTCCATGCGCGAGGCGCTGGTGCATTCGGCAACTTTCGATTATTCGAGAGCGCCGAAGATGTGTCAATGGCAGGAATTCTTACAGACACCTCTCGTGAGACCCCGGTTTTCGTCCGATTCTCCACCGTGCAAGGGTCTCGAGGTAGCGCCGATACCGTACGTGATGTACGCGGGTTTGCCGTCAAGTTTTATACGCAGGAAGGCAACTGGGATATTGTCGGAAACAACATCCCGGTGTTCTTTATTCAGGACGCTATTAAATTTCCGGATGTAGTTCATGCTGTGAAGCCCGAGCCTCACAACGAAGTGCCACAGGCTCAGTCAGCTCATAACAACTTCTGGGATTTCGTGTACATGCATACCGAGGCCACCCACATGTACATGTGGACGATGTCAGACCGAGCGATCCCGCGGTCATACAGGATGATGCAGGGTTTTGGTGTGAACACCTTTGTTCTAATTAACAAGAAGGGCGAGCGCCATTTTGTCAAGTTCCACTTCACGCCTGAACTTGGTGTTCACTCGTTAGTTTGGGATGAGGCTTTGAAGATAGCAGGTCAAGATCCTGACTTCCACCGCAAGGATCTGTGGGAGGCGATTGAGAACGGAGCTTTTCCAAAGTGGAAATTCGGCATTCAGGTGATCCCTGAGTCTCGGGAGCACGAATTCGATTTTGATATTCTTGACGCGACGAAGCTTTGGCCCGAAGATATCATCCCGGTTCGATACATTGGCGAGCTCGAGCTTAACAGGAACGTGGATGAATACTTCCCCCAGACCGAACAGGTCGCATTTTGCACATCGCACATGGTCCCAGGAATTGCTCATTCGGATGATCCTCTGTTGCAAGGACGTAGCTTTAGCTACTTCGATACACAGCTATCCCGTCTGGGAATCAACTGGCAAGAACTTCCTATTAACAAGCCGGTCTGCCCTGTGATGAACTTCAACCGTGATGGCCAAGGAAGGCATACAATCACCAAAGGACAAGTTAACTACTGGCCTAATAGGTTCGAGGCACGGCCGCCGGCCACTGCGCAAGAAGGCGCATATCCAGAACCGCCTTTTAATGTTCAAGGTATCAAGGCACGAACCAAGAGTGTTAAATTCCGAGAGCATTACAACCAAGCCCAATTATTCTTTAATAGCTTGTCCGAACCAGAGAAGAACCATCTTGCCGCCGCATTCTCGTTCGAACTGGACCACTGCGACGATCCCATTGTCTACGAGCGCATGTCTCAACGATTGGCCGATATCGATTTGGGACTTGCCCAGACTGTGGCCGAGTTAGTCGGAGGACCGAAGCCGGAGAAGCAGACCAGACCGAACCACGGTAAGAAAGCTAGTAAGCTTAGCCAGCTTGAATTCCCCCCAGCGGAGCCGACGATTGCTAGCCGACGCATTGCTATCATTATTGCAGACGGCTTTGACAACGCCGTCTACAGCGCTGTTAAGGCCGCGGTCAAAGCGTCTAGCGCATTGCCCTTCACCATCGGAACCCGCAGGTCCGAGATATTCCCAGCTGGTGCATCGAAGACGCCCGGCAGTGGCGTGAAACCCGACCACCATCTCGAAGGCATGCGATCCACCATGTTCGACGCAGTATTCGTCCCTGGCGGTGCCGAATCGATCAAGGCTCTTTCTAAGAGCGGGCGTGCCATGCACTGGCTCCGCGAAGCGTTCGGGCATCTCAAGCCTATCGGAGGTACAGGCGAGGCAGTTGAGCTATTCAAGCTGGCATTCGCATTACCAGAGATACAAGTATCGACGAACGACCAGGCGGTTGAGTCATATGGCGTTGTTACCATGAGCAACGTGTCCCCCGACAGTCTGAAGGAGACCGTTACGATCGCAAAGGAGGGAGCGGGACTCTTGGAGAAGTTCTGGTACCAAGTCTCGCAGCATAGGAACTTTGAAAGAGAGTTAGCTGGGCTAAATGCACAGGTTGCGTATTAAGAGGGGACATGGGACTAGGGAGAATGTTACTCGTAGCACCTGTACTACTAAATCATGTTTAACGATAACTAACGAATCATAATAGCTTAGCTCGAGTAATAAATATTATACATAATCCCTTTGAAATTAATTACGTCAATATAGTAATATTAACAGCAAGAAGTCATTATTTAGCCCTTTCTATGTTTCTTCTTAAGGGTTAAGAGTGGGGTTGTCGTATTATATCATATCGTAAGAGGATTGCAGTCTACGACTGGTCATGAGAACAATCGAAACTTGTAGAATATTCAAGGAACATCATGACTTACCTCTTATGATAATACACACCTACCCAACTTGAAGATCATTTGTATTGTTATTTTACTCAATTATACTTTCTTCCTTGCCTAATACTTCCTATTTAATAATCTCGTTACCCATATCTCTAAAACTCACAAACATCGTGGTATTTACCTCGTAACTAGCATCATTAGTGCTACGATCCAAAACAGGGTTAGTGTAGTTAGTTCTACACGAACAGCCCCATACTATAGATTATTAATACACTCTCTCGTTCTAGAAAGGAGGTAATATTTGTAAGCAGGTCTTCGAATATAAAACCAAAGTTGTTTTCGCGGAACTGAAATGGACCCCCTTGGTAGTAGCGACATTGACTAGGTTAGTACATTGTCACGAAAGATTAAACATACGCCATGTCGACTTCAACACATAACGGCCTTGTCATAGTGGCTCCCCGAGCCCCTTATGAAATCCACCAATTCCCCACGATCCCACCAGTAGACGATGAAATCCGTGTCCATGTCAAGTGGACGGCTTCTACACCCCTAGACCTTCATCAGGCAGATGGTGGGCTCTTGATTGAAACGCCATTTAGAACTGGATCTACCTCAGCCGGCATTGTTGTCGAGGTTGGGCCCAACGTTAAGCACCTGCGAGTTGGCGATAGGGTATTTGGCTTTGCTCATCAGCAGCCGAAGTGGAAGGGCCATCAGGAGTATGCCACTGCCCCTGAATGGGTGTTTGGAAAGGTTCGTGATATTTCCGAAGATAAAACTACCTACGTACCTAGGTACCTTAGGTATACTTGCGATGATATAAAAACTAATAGCTCTACAGATACCTGATAACTTCTCCATGGAAGAAGCTGTTACGCTGCCGGAGAACTTCGTCACGGCGTTTAATACCATATCCACTGACTTGGGCCTCCCTACTCCGTGGCCGAAACCGGAAGGCTACGTGCCACCTAGGGCTGATGACCCAATCTTGATTTGGGGTGCTGCGTCCTCGGTAGGACAACTTACCATCCAAGTCCTAAAGTTTTATGGTTACCGTAGCTTGATCGCGACCGCATCGCCGCGCCATCACGAATTCCTAAAGAAACTAGGCGTTAAAGAAGCCTTTGACTATAGAAGTCCAACAATCGTAGATAACTTACTGGAGGCATATAAGAAAGGGGACGCCCCAGCTTTTCCATTGATAGTCGACTGCATCGGCTCACAAGACGGATCGGTTGGCCCAATTTCCAAGATCGCCCAGCGCGGTACAACTGTCGCGATTATGCTGCCGGTCATCGTGAAGCACGCAACGGAGACAGAAGTACCCGAGTACTCGATGGACGCAAGCACCAGCGCGCAGTGGGCGGAAGGCGTCAATGTACGCGGAGTGCGGACGTTCTTTTACTGGAGAGTAAGTCTGAACCCCTTTCCAAGTTTCCGAGAGGCCAGCACGAACTAACCACAAACTTCCCAATCAGAACCCGCTCTTCAAGGAGAAATTGCAGCTAGAGATTATGCCTCAGATGCTGGCTGCCGGTTACGTGGTACCGAATCGCATCCACGTGGTTGAAGGACGTACCCTGCTGGAGCGGGCTACTAAGGCGTTGGAATTACTCCGGACGGGAGGGGTGAGCGGGGAGAAGCTCGTCTGGAGGGTTTCGGAGGAATGAAGGATGAATGCGGTTCCTTATTACTTAGTTGCGAGCGAGCTTTGATGTAATACCCGGATTGATTACCTGTCTTATTTCACGTTAGCGGAAGCGGTTATAACTGGTAAGGGGTTAGGCAACTTGACCAATGATCTTTCATAATTCAACTATATATATAACTACCTCCTAGGTAGGTACCTATATAATTCAAATATGATTACACTATCGCTATCCATATTTGGCGATCATCCTTCGTAACCGGCCCCCACGACTGGTCTCCTTCAACATGTAGGATCTTATCTAGTGTCAGCTTCCCCTGCTTCGCCCCGTCCCATATCTCCGGCTCCTTCTCTTCTTCATTTTCGGGTTGGTGTTTATTTTTCCTCGGCTCTTTAAGAAAAACTCCAACTCCGATGCGAACACCTTGGCGCAGGGCTTGGAAAACGAAATCTTTCGTCTCCAGATGCTCGGTTATGTTGCGATTGACATCAAGAGTCGTCAGAACCGACTTAGAGACTAGAGTATTCGGCTCTTTGGTTCCGTCTTCATTCCGCCTGGCCTCTAGCTTATTACTTCGTAGGATTAGCGCTTTTGGAGGGCCCAGGAACAGAGCATAGCAGGGGTACGAGATTGGCTCTTCTGGTACGTCTAGATGCAAGCTCCCGGCCGATATACCGCGGCCGTCTTCTAGATCGATTTCTACTGGGAAACTGTGTCGATCCCACCTCTTGTTCGGTGTCTGGGGTTTAACTTCATATTTCAGCCCCTATTACATAGTAAAGCGTCAGCCAGCGCACCTGTGTTACTATTATTGGAAAAATACGCCTTACCTCTATATCCAGCTTACCACTCGATACCCTACCGTATGGATCTTGGCCAGCGGGAACGGTTGAGCAAATAATGATCGAGGAGACCAAGTTGCTGAAAGATAACGGAGTATACTTGATAGGTCCGTCGAGCGACGCCTACGACCAACTAGGCGCGCAATACTCAGGGCGGGCTACGGACAGTCCCCAAGTGTTTTCCCATTAGCGGAGTGATCTTCGCATCCTTTCGATCCTCTATCTCTTCATCGACAACATAGATCTTCCATCAAGTGCTTCTGCCACCGCTCTCGCCACACTAGCTAGCGCAGTGAGCCTATATGTAGCTCTGTACTGTCAAATCGCGTATCGTATAATTCTCGACTAAGAGCCATCCCCCCTGCCACCTAACTCCAGGGTACTTCCCCCCAGCCTCGCGGCCGACAATGAAAGGGATTCCGGATGCCTAAGAAAGTCCGTGCTACTTATTATATATGCACTGCGTGTCCAGGAGGCGTTTCATCTCAAAGTAGATCTCACCAAACGTGAACCCATCTTCGGACTGAATGCAAGTCTTGCACTCAGAGTACATCTAGTCGCGGGCGTAGCGGATAAGACGCCAAGGAAGCAGACGTTCTTGCAGAGCCTACGTCCGCGACCTAAGAGGCTCGTCGGCGATCGGGTCGTATCGCTTACCGAACGACCTCATCCCCATTCTTGGAGGAGAATGGGAGCTAGATCCTGGCAACCACTGCTCGAAGAGATGAATCGGGTCCTTTTTCCCGGGCTGAGATATATGCTTGTGTACTAGTTCGTGGCTTCTTGGCCCCGTTGCTTCTCCAGGAGTACTATACCCGAGCGATATATTCGCAGGGGCGACGCATGAATCATTCTCACGTTTTGGAAACCGACCGGAAGAGCTATCTTTTGAAGCAGCCGCTGATATCCTTAGGTGAGAATGATGATAGATTTGACTCACCGCGAACGCCTCTTTTTTCCAGTCATTAGGACCATCTTGGATAATACATAGACAATATATCCAGAGGTACTTGATTCTGAGCCGTTGTGTAATTTTGATTTCGTCCCGGAACGTCTTGAAGAGAATGATACAGTAATGCCCTCCCGAAGATCTTGAGTAGACTGACTAGTTGGCTTTAATCTTGATTCTGTACCCGAACAGTGGCTGAAAGCTACATATCTCCCCTTTTGACCATTGGCTTCAACTACTGATACCCCACGGTTGGAAGAAAACACATCTATAACACGCGTTGGGGACAGGGGGTTTAAGTGCGGACGTCCGCAAAAGGATGGTTTACTTCGCAGTATTTCATCCATTTTTCAAGACGGCCAATCGCGATATCGGAGTCTGATCCTATCTCACGTAGGCAACCTGGTATCGTGTTCAACATATTGACTTTAAAGGATCAGGTCGTCAACTCTTAGCCTTGACTAGGAGCCTAAGTATCTACTTACTATCGCTTGTACAGATTCCAATGGAGGTCCTGCGCCGACTAACCTGGTTAGGCCTGTTATTAAAAGCGTCGAATTGGCTTCGAGTCTTTCCAAACCGAGCCCCATTCAATTCCTCCCACCCCGATAGTTCTGATAGTTAGATATCGCAGCGCGAAGCACCATGCAACATAGTTGACAAGATTTCGTTGATGCCTCTAAGGCGCGATATGAGGGATGATGTGGTGTCGCGAGCACATCTTCGGGCTGGAGCTCGAAGCATAGTATCTTTTCGCACACTAAACAAGTCTTATGAAGAGCACTATAACCTTGAGATGACATTATTCAATCCTATACAGTTAGACAACCCCAATTTTCTTCTACTTATCACTTTATCCCTACATTCTACGCTCTTGATCCAGTTAGAAAGCATCGGACTAATATAACAAAACAAAAACCCCCTTTTTTAAAATTTGCGAATAAATCAATCGTTATTAGAAATAAAATCGGAAGAACAACTTGTGATTTTAAATACTATCAGCCAACGCATTATAGTCTTACATTGCTTATACGATAGTACGAGAGTTGAATCGATTTGTCGCCTTCCTGCAGCTGAGCCTCCTTATACCAAACTTCATCTTGGCATCGAGGGGCTCAACTATACCAAAGACCAGGAACATGATAAGTTGTTGAATGAAGCTGAAAATTGACCCCATGTTATCCTATTAGTATCGCCTAGCACTAGGTATTGAGTAAATGACGGTTTAGGTATAATGCCATAAGCTACTTCTATGTTACATCTCTATTGGAGCCCTCACAATGCTAAGCCTAGCGGGCTACTAATATTTAAGCTTCTACAACGACATCTAGCTTATAACTAGCTTCATGTACAGTTTAGGGATATTTAGATTAGCTGACTAGCTAACAAAGAGACGTTTCCGATAACCTGCTTCCCCGGGGTAAGGATGTGAGTGGGCAAGACAGTTTAGTAAACTGGAGTCATGTGGACGATTACTCACCGAAAACTTCTGCAGGGCGATGCTTCTTTCGATAGTATAGCGTTCTTGGCACTCGCGGTAGTTGCTTAAGTTAGCAGCTCGGATGTATAGTCCTAGCCCTAGTCTTAACCTCTTATACTTAGTCCGCATGGAGATCGACACTTATATCAAAGGACTAGCCGTAAGACTTATAAGTTTATCGTATTAGCTACTAAGTTAAGGCTTTGTAAATAATATACATTACATCGAAACGGACTTCACTCCTTAATACCACAAGCTCTTCAACAGAGATAACTACCTACCTACCTACCTATATGTTGATATAATAAAGTTGATGGCATCGTGCAGGACGATTTGCAATACTATCCAATCAGCATCTGACTACTAGAATGACTCACCCGTTGAAATAGTTTACGGTGTGATGCTATAAACTGAACCCATTCCTCCAAACCCTACTCTGCCTCTATAGGGTTAGCCAATAACGGGGGAGTATATCGCACGATTTACAAGATCTTCAACATGGATATGTAAAAGTGTGCGTAGCGATGCAAGGCGTGACTTGACAGAAACGCATGTCTCAGAGCAAACCGCCACCACGCAGACACACTGAAGCTAGACTTCTGACATTCTCCACATCCCCGCATGGAGCCGGTGCTCGTCTGATCGCGTAGAGTAGACTTACCCACTACCGCTATCTATCCGTTTGTGTGCATAGGTATGCCTACCCATATCGCGGGTAGGCAAGATTGTATATCCTAGGTGTGCTGCAGGTAGCCATGCGTCACAGCCCGGATCCCAAGTCAAGGCAGATAACAAGTAACGGTCGATTCGTCTCTCGCCGAACATGCGCCACTTCACTTCACCCCACCTACAAGTCTAAGTGTGGATGAATATCAAGCCACGGGACCTCTCGAGTCTTGCTAGTTACCCTGGCCTGGGTTGGGTATGGTGGTGGTGAGTGCTATGGGGAGAAGACAATGGATGGGGGCACCTCTCTATAACTACGAGTGGGTGCGGTATCATGAAATTTGACAATCCCATGCCATCATTGCTATCAAATCCTTAAGGTTGCCAAGCCGGTCGATGTAACATGCCGTCGGCCAGTGGGAACGTCGCCGGCAATGGGAATGGTAGAACTGCTGGCTATGGTTTTATGAAGGTAAAAAAAAGTTTGTCTAGAAGATGGATAGCGACGTAAGGGATCTCCCGAACCCGAACGTAAAAGGCGGCTAGCCAACTTGACCTGTCCGTCTGGAGGATCATTCTAACACTATATGATTCCTTTCGCCACGGATCGCTGCCTGGTCGTTAACGATATCAGTGTATGTAGGTCCTACGATACAGTAGTGCTGGTCTAGACCCGAAGATGGCATTCGCCAACAAGATCGACAAACGGAATGCGACGCGGGGAACATTCCTACGACGGTATCATGTGGTTTTATCTGTCTGCCTTTACAGGGCTATCCACTAACCTACGATACCAATATGCATCTACTTGACTACCTAAGACAAAGACATTGTAGATACCTACCTACCTGGGTGGGTAGGTACCTAGGCAGGCAAGCAGGGTATGCGTCGAGTATAATGAAAACCTGCTCGAGTCCGTACGCTATATACCGAAGTCAACCGATCTGGTAGGCAAGTACTTGCATTATGCCGTGGGAGGAGAATGGGACTCCGGGTCTGCAAGAGTCTTAGATCTGCCTAATCTAGCACAATGTAGGTAGGCGGTGGACGGACCAATAGGTAGACAGGGGAACCCAAATTGAGGACAGATTGAGGGGGGTACTCCTCGGAGGGGCAGAAGAGAGAAGAAAGTAAAAAGGGCAAATGATAAAAAACAATAAATGAAATAAAAATTGAACAGCCACTATCCCAAACCAAGCCAAAGGTGAGGGATCTACGGGACGAGCGGGAGTCGATCCCTGTGTATTTCTCGGCCTCAATGTGGGATAATGCGATAGTGCGATAATGTACGATGATGTTGGGAAGATCAGAAAAGATGTGATGAAAAATAGATCGGTAAGACGGGTTCGACGGGCTGGACCGGGAAGAGAAGGTCAAGGAGGGGCCAATCAGGCAGCAATCGGCCGTGAGTAATATCCGTAGGTGGGAATTGGGTTGAAAGGGTTGAACTAGGGGGTAAATGTGTGGTGTATGGTGTGGTGCGTGGTGCGTGGTGCGTGGTGTGGGTGGGATAGGGGGTTGTTTGGATGAATAGGGAGAGCGAAATGTGTGTGGCCGCACAACTTCTTTCTTCTTTTTTCCCTTTTTTTCTTTTTTCTATTTCTTTTTCTTTTTCGGGGTTGGTTCCTCTCCTTGTCTTTTCTGACCTTCGACCATTTCGAGTCGCCTTACTCTTTGGAGATATGGAGGGGTAGCTCGTTGCCTACCTAGGTATTCGGATAGTAGCATTCATTGACAAATACCATTGAACCAATTTGTTTGTCGCACAGAAATAGTAATATCAACAACATCTTCTCCACGTCGACCAGGCGAATATTGTACATACTAGTAATCTATTGGATGTTTTAAGTCAGCTAAGCTGCGCAGCTATGTATAGCTACCTAGGTAGGTACCTATGTATAACTATTGGGTATCTCAAATCTAATAATACTATCTACGGTAACTACATACATCAATGATATCGTGGATACGATAAGTACAGGTATAGATGGTATAAGCATTGAAAACAAATAAATGTTTCTAAAAAATAAAAAATAAAGCAGATGCGTAGTTCCCTAAAATCTCATATAACAAAAAGGGATGAACCAGTTGTATATGAGCGATACCAATACAGGCTTAAACAGTAAAAGTGAAAAAGGAAAGAAAACAACAGCTATGCATCGCATCGTCTATCGAAATAGGAGAAAACCCAATAAATCCAATATAAACCAAGTAATAATCGCAGTGCCCAGGTATCATTAATCCAACGCCGTAGTCGTATCCTTTTACATGTAAGAGTTTTACACTGCTTTTGACCTTTTTTTGGGGTGGCTTTTATACTGTTTTACTCCCAGCTGTATCTTCCATCTTCGTAAACTATCTTCTGTCGAGCCCGCCCTAGGCTCCGGCCGTCGCTGACAGTAGCCCGGCGGCTGGGAGCCATCCGGTCTCTCAATCGCTGCCTTTGCGCCTCTTCTTCCTCGCGCTCGCGCTCACGTTGCTCAGCTGCTCGCTTCTCGTGCCGTCGCCTCTCACGGTCTAAATTGGCCTGTCGCTCGCGTTCCAAGCTTAGCTGGTCCATCGCAACTACGAGCGCCGAATCTTTGGGGTCGACGGCTACCGAGCCCCGGCGGTACCGCGTGTTGGCTGGTACCGTTGTAGTCGGGATGGAAGGCCTGTTGGCGATATCCTCGTTCGCGCGATCAATTTCGGATTGCACTTTCTTTTTCTTATCGTCCTTCTTCTTCTCATCTTTCTTATCCTCATCCTCATCCTCGAATCGAACGTGGCTGTTCCTGCGCTTTCGGCGACGCTCCTCCTCATCGCCATCCTGCGAGCTCGACTTGCTAGACCCTTGTCGCCGGTGTCGCGGTTCGTTAACTATTTTGACTTCGATAGAAGGTCGCCTGTGCGATGAAGTAGACCTGTCGCGCTCGTCTTGGCTCGTTTCGCGGTGCCGCGGCTCGCGCACGCGAATGGTCTCTTCGTTAGGGCTAGAAGGCATGCTACGAGGTATGTTGTATTTGCGGGGTGGCGTGCGCGATAGCGGCGGGCTCTCGACGTAGACAGTATGGTCACCGGCGCGCTCGCCCTTGTCGCGCCGCGACGGGCGCCTGTTAAGATCGATGACCTTTTCTCCATTGATGTAGACACCTGATCGTCCTTTGGAAGAGTGCTCCGAGTCAGAAGCGGAGTGGGACGAGAGTGGTGGGGTGGGTGGGAATTGGCCAAAGCTGTATCCTGGCGGGCTTAATTGCCCGGATCGGACATATTCCGTCGGGTGTTGGAACGTCTTGGTGAGCTTGCATGGTAAACCGTGGCGCGAGTTGTCGCATAAGTCGTGCTTGATCTGCTCAGCGCTGTGCCCATCAGGGTAAGCGTAGGTGAAAATGTTCTTATGGCACATCGTGGCGGTTGATGATGTGTTAATGCGACTAATGCGCGGTGGGCTAGGTTGAATAATTTGAGGTTTTGCACGATTACTTCGGAGGTTTCTGATAGAATGCGATCCGAGCGACACACTGGTCTGGGCCGGAATGATTTCAGTTGAGACTAATCTTGGTGAACGTTTATGGCTGTAGATAGAGTTGTTGACGATAATCCTTGGGTAAGATGCCACGGAAGTGTGGTCAGTCGGCAGTGTCAGAGACGGAACAATTAATAGGGAATTCAGCTTCTGGGCTTAGAGACATGAGGGCATCGGGAAGGGAATTCTCTGGGTGGTATGGAGGGGGGAACCTGAGGAATTTGTATGCTTTCGACAAGTGACTGGTGCCTAGTAACTGACACCTTGTTGAATTCCGTAAGGTGATTCAATATAGACGATCTAACGAGATATACTGTAGAGAGGTAAAACTAACAGGAATGGGGGGGTAGGGCTCGGTGCTTTAAGTATGGGAGTATCGAAATTCTCAGGACTTTCTGTACGTACATACCTGTAGTTTTTTTTTCCCTCGTCTTGTGGTGTACACAATAATTTCGAGCAGGGGTTCGACATCCCTCTCGCTCTGACCCATGCTCGCTCCTTGGGTGCCTGCGTTACCAGGGCCGATGAATCATTCTTCCGTATTGGTAGCACACCAGAAAGGAATGGTATGTTTCCAGACGGGACCAATAATATTCACAGCCGAGGGAGAGAGGCAGTGTTTGGCCTAAGGAAGACGGGTGACCGGACTGGGGTACAAGGTGAATTTGGAAGGGTGTACAGCTGAGTGTGTAGCTTCACACCCATGGACGCGGTACCACCCATGTCAAGGTCGACCGCGTGGGTCCGTTCCATGAGGGATCCCAGTTTTGATCGCCCTCTTCAGCCACTCACTCGAGCTTCTTTTTTTGCTGATGGACTCGAGACGGGAGGATGCGCAAGAGGCAACCCACAGAGGGGCCACCGATGAACGACCCTTGAACATTTCCCCTCTGCCATAAGGCTGGGAAGGCGAGCTCGTTCGACATCAGCGCGTAAAGAGATTTCTGTTACAGCTGCTAGAATAATTGTAGATCAAAGTAAATAGAACAGTGACTTGCATGATACAAAGCGTAGCGTGAGACATGCCCCGGGGAGTGACTCTAAGAATCGCCATAAGAAAGCGGTTCTGCCGGAGAGAAACTCTGGAACACATAGTAACTAAAGGGTGTGCATGAGCGGACCTATCGACTTGTCCCATTTGCTACATGTCCAATTCTGTGGAATGCAGCGTGCGGTAATGGGTGACAACCTAAGGTAAGCTCTAGGTAACTAGATGGACCAGATGGACCAGATGGGCTAGGTTGATAGCTACCTAGTAGTTACCAATGCGAGAGGTGGTAACCTGCAGCTAGTTTGCACCCGCTATGATGCATCTCGTCGACCAAATGGGTTCCGAAAGAGTCATCGACCTCAACATGATTTGGTGTCAAATGTGGAGGACATGGTCTTCCCGCACGTCGATGCAAGGCCCCAAGACTCCAAATCCCAGGGTAGCTGGTCGCATCGTGGCAAAGCTGCAAAGTCCGCGATAGATGCTAGGTAGTTTACCTGGTACAGCATTCAGAATTACCTACCTTCCCCCCGATCGGAAACACTCAGCCATTTTACACCGGCAAAAGCATCTGTACCAACGGTAAAAGTAAGAACTATCTGACTTCAAGGTTGGTGATCTAGAACATTGATGTTTCCGGTGGACACGTGCCCTGTGTAAGTAAAAAGTTACACCTTTACGGGAAACACGACAATTGGCAATTCGGCATTTGCTCTTTTTTGGTGAGACGCAAAAGTCCGGGGTTGCTCTGCCAAATCTTGCATACCTGGATGTACAATGAATTGTGTACAATGTAGAAGTGTAAAAACAAAAGAGTCATTCTTTTCAAAACCCCTCTTCAATTGACCATTAACAAGTTTAGCCAAGGGTTGTATATCACGTGCTATGCATGTATGTGCCAATTCTAGGCTCCATTGTTTGCTCTTACCACCTACCTCCGTATGTAGGTATTATCAATGAAATAATATTCAACTAATGTAGGTACTCGTGCTAGCGTAGGCATGTAGAAAAACAGGTACCTACCTAATCGGCACTAATCCCAGGCAGCCAAAAAGGATATATAGGACTACTCACTAATTGGTGCGTGCAAACACCAATTAAGTTAGTTAGTGAATTAGTGAGAAAGCTCGTAATCATCCACGCGTTGTATGTAGACACACACTCAATAATTCCCAAATATACCTACAGGTAGGTACCTACCCAAAGGGAGATGAAAAGGGGGAGCATAACGGGACAGGTCAAACACAGCTCAGCTCAGCTCAGCTTTGGCAAGCTTCGATTGCATGATGAAGGATTTTCATCTCCGTGTCGCTTGTCGATGCCCAATCCTCGCTTCCGGATTTTTGTAATATTTGCCGCACACCCAACCTATTAATACACATATTTCCCAATTCAACATTACGCGTGCGTGTTAAATAAGTTGTCGCAAGTTCAATACTTGCCAAAAATATTCCACCCCATTTTTTCTCCTTATTCGTAACTTACGTTAGATAGGTGATCCGTACATAGATGATAATTAATGATAATACATAATGTCAGAAATATTTCTTTTTAACTATCGCTTTTATCGCAACTCTTTCCGGCTATTTGGATTAACTTGAAGCGAAATGAGCAACCAAATATTGAATACAACTGACGTACCATGTCACTAGTATTACCTTTGGACGACGTGCTGCGTCAGCATGTTCACACGTCAAATATGTAAAATTTCAATGGAACTTGCCCTCAGTGATGTAAAGGTATGCGAAGGTGCTGACGGCATCTGTGCCTCGACCCATGACAACGGCCTTCGCGCTTATCTGTAACATAGCACTCGCCATGCACTCGCCCTCGAAAGAATACAAACAGGTAGGGAAGGATTCAGTGGCCCTCCAAGAGACCCGGCTCGCCAGCGTCGCGCCTAGAACATGCGAGAGGCAGCCGACTATACCTATCCCTAATATCCAATGCAAAAGTTTTGATTATCTCGTCACTTCTTAAGAAATATCAGTCATAACGACAGGATGCAAAAAGATCCCGTCTTCCTAGCTAGGTTAAACCCCTTCTAGGATTGTAGCAAATGGCGAATTACAAGATTCAGCCCTACGCTAGGCAGATTCGCATCGCCGACTAAGAAACGTCGGGGGAGTTCGAAACAACCCACTTTGGCCTCAATTGATGAGGCTGAGTTGGCTGAGGTGGCTGTGTACCTACCTAGATAACGGCCACAGTCTCCGCAACCACCCATTATCAACAACTCATTATCAAACAGATTCGGACAGGTCCGACTTCACCACAAACGTCATCGCTTCGAACGAACAACGACAACTTCACTTATGATATCATGAGACTATTGTAAAGTCCTACAAGTTGATGTCAAGCTATCTAGGCATCAATCCTGTATGACTCCCCCCCGCGGCCGCATCCGGATTCAGGCTAGCCTCAGGAAGTACAATACGTCCTCTGCTAAGGCTGGCCCCCAACTCATCTCGCCACCTTATCTTCAGGGTAGCAGCACACCTACCATAGAAAGCTGTCATAATGGAGCGAAGATCTCCTGCGGTAGCTCTGATCAATTGCTACAAATTGTTGGCCTAAATCTGCAGCTCTTAATTCTCCAATTACAACTAAGCCTCGACCAAAAGGGTAGTTGCTGAAACTAGAATTTTGACTCACTGCCTTGATTATCGGCTATAGATCATGCGAGGCATCGGAGGCCGCATGTACATGGTAGCGGTAAGATTATAGTATAGGTACTAGGGGCAAACTGCAGCCGGCATCGAATAGTGCATGCTCGCAGCAGAAGTCTCGTGATGGGGGTACCGATGAACTCCAAGTATATACCTCTGTACATTGTGCACGCGGAGGAGAGTGTACGTATAGGAGAGGGGGTGGACACCTTGTGGCGCCAGAGCAGGCCACCAAGCCTTCCATGACGGCCTGGATTTACACCACTCGGATCGGATCGTCCGATGCTTGCGTAATTATTTTCATGTTTTGACTGATTGTAGCATGGCACACGCTGGGTACCTAGGTAGTTAGTATGTCGGCTGCCTTGGGGTTTTTCTACTTGTGTAATGCGGATCGCATCGAGACTAGGGGAGATCACACGACTCGAACTACGAATCAGGGTTGACTAAATCTCTGTAAGAGGCATCTACTTTAACCCACCGACAGCCTTCCCATCACAATCCCTTTCCTCCTTATTATCTACAGACAGGCCTTTTAAAATTTTCTTGATAGGTGTACAATCAATCTACTAGAGTATCTGCATGTATTTGTTTATTAACGCCCTCTTATGTGTTTGCCATCATTGAGGTCAAAACAAGTTTTGGCTTATTATGGGGTCCGTTAAGCGGGATGATATAAGAAGGTGGTTACCTCAGGCAAACAACACAAGGTTGTGGTTATTATGCCTACCTTGGTAGCCCATGAAAGTAGTCTACTAAGACCATGTGAGCTAGATGGTATGTATTGGTGTATTCTGTTGACTGGAAGCAATTTCGGTGTGACTGGGGCGCTAGGCCAGTAACCAGTTTGACTGGGACGATACATCCGAGGCTCCTTTATATCACACGCTTCCCGGATCGGTCTCCGTAGAAACACACAGAAGTTTTCTAGCTTATTATGGAATACCATAACACTCTCTTTAATTCTATAATAGTTTATTTGTTGACCTCGTGTATGTTTTAGGCATACATTTTAAATCTTCGCCCAAAACTCAAGTAGTCGTCTTTCGGATATCCCAATAATATCTTGCAATCCGATAGGTACCTAATATATATTATATTAGGTATCTAGGTCAGTAAGCTACCTGACATATCAGACAGGTACAATTTTATTAATTTAGGTATCTGCCTCTAATAATCCGATTGGTTGCAAACTCATCCAAATACATGGCAAATAATATAATTCAACGAGCTACTATAAAATTTAAAGGTTTAACTAGCGGCCAAGAACAATTTTATAGTTACCTAGGTATCTAGGTAGGCATATATACTATTAAACTAATGGGTAGTACGTAGCTGAGACTTCTATAAATGGCGTTCATGGCCTTGTGCATTCCTCATACAGTCTTAAGCTTCAAGCTTTTACATACGCCTCGCGAAGGAGAGTACGGGGTTCCCAATAGTGTTCATAAGAAGTAGACATCGATTAAGCCATAAATAAGCCGTGTTCCTTTTACTATGTTATTATTTCGGAAATAATCCGCAGAAGTAGTAAGATAAATGATAAACCACGCCTGCTAGAGAGATTAGGATCCAATTATAAGGCACAATATCGCAAACTATCGGATGTTTAGGCTCCAATTTTACTATTCATCATAATATTCAAACCTAGGCGATAGACTATAATATTATTGTTTCTGAGGATGGTTGGAGGTGTCACTATAAACACATCGTAGGCATACCGCTACACGCGTTAAATACTACAAAACCCGCCTCCTATTTCCGAGCAGTAGATTTACACTCTTTAAATATTATACAACCTAAACTATTATACAGGCTACATGCTAGTATATTTCTTTCATATTTTACCTAGTAAGAGGTGTTATGTGGTAACGCAACAGGGTTTCTTAATGTAAAATAATCGTATGTCTTAGAGAAGCCTTTAAGCTGTCTTTACCGCTCCTATTTCTATTCTCTGATATCTTCTTCGCTCGCTATCGCGTAAAATAGGCAATGGTGTAGCTTTAAGGAGCGAGAATGATGATGTTATGATTCTTGTTTGATATCGGGTTATAGGCAATTGGTGGTTTTATCAGGTAATGAGTAATATCGTCAATCGTGTCTACTATGAAAAGCTGACTGAAATGTAATTTATATTCTTACATATCACCTCTGTGGCACCTTTTGACCTTAAACATAACCCCGACCCGTGTTTAGACCACAGGCACGCATAGAACTAAGAATACATCGCTACATTAGCTGTCCAGTCTCGGCTATATTCACAGTCACTCCTGTTTCATAAAGCTGTGTTTTCTTCCCTTTTTTCCATAACTTTCTTACTGTCTTGTTCCTTGCTATGAAGCCACTGCTGTAGGGTTGTAAACAATATATAGAAGACGAGGTACTCTCCGCCCGAACTTATAGCAACTCACTAAACCATCATTCCGGAATATAGAATGATAGGTAGGTACCTATCTATACGGACCAACCTCACGAGAACAAGGATAGGAAAAGCCAATTTTCTTCATTTGACTTCTCATCTCACTTCAGGGGTTCGCGAATCTCGCCTAACCAAGGTATCTTTCTATATTAGGCAATATAGTATGATTTCCATGCAATCACAAGCTTATATTCCGCCCATTTACCGTTCACACCAACGTGATAATCTGCACGTCGTTATGACGTCTGAATATAGCTCCAATGGGTCTAGGTATCATGAAAACAATAATAGTCACTAAAACTCCCAGCGCCACGCTAATGCATTATCGGTATCCAATTTCCAACCATCTATTTTCCCATTGCACACTGTTTATACAGAATATTCCGAATATATTCGATTAACCATCTATGCCGACGGCATGTCTTGGATTGCCTTATTATTTGTTAATGCAAATATGAGTTATCCATGTTCCCGGGGAGTTCTGCTGGCGGGTTTCTTTGCGAATCAGGCGCCTCACTGTTCGATGTTAGATTCCAAAGTCTTGGAGCATAATGGAATGGATATCCTTACAACAATGGGTATTGTTCCTGTCCGGGAAAAGGAGGGCTGGCGGGACCGTACGGTGGAATCCGGGGACTTGGATACCCCAAGTACGAATTATGCGGGCTTCCAACTTGAGAGCTTATGGCCCCCGGACTGGGCGATCTATACGGGTCCGCGTACGACACGGCGTAAGGTGAGCCCATAGGAGGACTCTTGGCTCCATAGTCGTTGTAGTTCGCTTCGACTATTTGCGGCGGCGCCGTATTGATTAACTTGCTTCGTCGATATCCCTTTTCGATCCCCCCTTTCCTACCACAGACGTAGACTAAGGCGACAATGATAGCAATAACAGCAACACCTCCAATAGCAATCCCGGCGATAGCCCCGCCGGAGAGTGATGCCCCCCCGGATCCACTGGATGAGTCCTCAGGCGTTGACGTTGGATCACTGCCTGACCCTGCTGTACTAGAGGGCGATGATTCGTCGGGGAATGCTTCACCGGGACTGAGCTGAAACGTCGAGTTCGCGACAAATTCTTTTTGGATATCCAAAGTGAATGTCTTATTCTTTACCATAGTTAGAAACGCATATTGTTAACATGATAGGTACCTCGCCATTAGACGCATACCGGGTTAATGACGCCAACCATCTTCCAATCAATACAAGATCCGGGTGCAGAGCTTTCATTTGGTCAGCGTCACAATCGGAATCTCAGGGTCTCTGTCACACTTACCAATAGAAAAATACTGGGTCTGTACTATTCACTTTTAAATTCCAAGTAGGAATTGGCGTTTGTAGCGTATCTTGTTCCACCGGGCCGCTGAAGAAGCTCTCGGTAGGGTCATTGGTTAACTCCCATGGTATGCAGGGCTTCATGAAATCTGCTCGAACGACAGAGTGGTTCTTGGGGTAGAAGTTGAACCCTAAGAGGAACATGTTAAAGTGTTGCTTCAGTGGAAGTATTAGTCTAACTTACGTATCGTATCGCCGGGATTCGCCTTTATCGTATCAGGCTGAAAATCATGTTGTAATCCGACACGGACAGTATGCGTGACCGCCTCACTTGACTCGGTAGCCGTGGGCCCGCTCCCTCCTGTGGTTTTTGCCTGAGCGTAAATGGACGAAAACCTGACCGCTACGGCTAGCACTAGGAAAAGTGACTTCATTGCGACTATACTCCTGGCTTTTCACGAAGCCGGAAAGATTGCAAGAGGAAAGCAGGTTAGAGTCCCGGAATATGAAGATAGGAAAGAAAAGAAAATTAGAGAGGCCCGGAGTGGTAAGTGACAGTTGCTACCAAGCATGGGTGGCAGCTTGTTGGATTGGTACGTTCCATGTGGAGAGCTGCAAGCCTCCTCACACATTTTCGTGTTCTCCCTTAGGTAAAAGTGATGTCGAGTTCAAAGGCAAGCAGCTGAATGGTCATCTAATGGACAATGCGTTGTTGGAGCTGCACGGGATGAGCTACTATATTGCTTGGCTAGCTTGGCTTGCATACCGAACTAAACCAATAAAGCAAACCCTTGGTCTGTGTTGGTAGCATACTCAGCCTAGCAGTACCACAGCCGATTCCGAAATGCGCTTTTAAATAGACATGATAGGCCGGCTCAGCCTTGTATTATGGAGATGGTAGGAATACCTGTAAGCGCTAAGGATCAACAAGGCTGATGATGGCCCAGCCAGCTGGATAGCTTCCAAGAGTGCACCAATGAACAATTTTTACCTTGATGCTAAAATTGGGAGCGTGTATCTTCCTTCGTGATATCTTTCCCAGTTATACCACGATCCTTTATCTCTATGGCGCCTAAAGCATATCTGTTAGGTTATCTATAACTAAGTATAAGTTGAATAATTGTCTTCTTGAAAGTTATTCTTTGTAATGAAATATACACAATCCCATTTCGATTAGCTTTCCACGCCAAGTTAATAGTTCGCCGCCATTATTTGTTTCTTTTTCCAGATAAAAAAAAAACAATTGCGTAACAGAGATCGTCATGTTTAGTGTCACTCGAACAAAATAATGGCCCTTTTGGCTTTTGAAGAATCGTCATCGCAAAGCTATATTTTCCCGCAATAGGTTGTTGTATGGCGGCTAATCTTTGATGACAGGGGTCTCTACCGGTTCAGGCGCATATAAGTCACCCTTCAACGAACATACCCCACAACGAGCCATCAGATTTGAAACTATCGTTGACATCGACTATTTACTTACTTATTCGTTCAAATCCGTATTATTACTTTCGCATTCTAAGATCAAATTTTACATAAAAAATAGTAAGCGGATTAAACGCGTTTTTTTAATTAGTCGAACTGCCATGGCGCGTTGCGGGGCATGTTCACTGAAGGGAAGTTTAGTATATTTAGTAAAGCTTGAGGGTTTCTTTGCGAAACATTGTGCTTAATTTATCAATTACAAAACGTGAAGATGATGAAATCTTGTTCCATTTGTAACTTGTCAAAGTTAAAGAAGAATAAAGAAGAAAACTCGTGATGTAGCTTTACCATCATGTTTCATGCCCGCAATGGATTATAGTTGCTATCACTAGCAACATTAAGAGGATGGATTCGAGATTCGAGAAAAACATTTAACATATTAACCACTAAACAGTTTGCATTTTGTATTATATTAGTGTGCCGGGAATCCTCAATGGTGGCTAGAACTTCTATTGACAAACATACAAACTTTTGAGGGACTGGGGACTGTGATTCTTTTGCTGGTTGGGGACTTTCGCGCGGATGAGATTTGTCATACTTCGTAAAGTCCTGTCTTTCAAATTGCGTCTTGTACGTTTTAGACCTACCCTACATATCAGTGTAAAATATTATTAGACTTCGTACAGATTGTTTACGAGTTAGACGCCATGATAACCACAAGCGTATGCAGTTGATGTACTCTCGAAAATGCAAGGGAATTACTATCTAGTTTATTCTATAAAGAACGTTAGAGTCGGCTTAACCAAGATTAAACCCTGGAGAATATTGGCAGCGAGAGATGCAGGCAACCATCATTTAACAGAACTGTGGTACGGTTCGTTGGGTCGGGAGCAGCAGAGTACCTAGACTCTTCGACTTTTCGTAAAAAAGACATCGTTGAACATATCCACGTGCATCTGGACCGTGCGCAACCTTTCTCATTTAACCATCTAACCTAACCATTAGTTCGTATGGCCTACAGATAGAACAACATTAAACTTCACGTCGTTCGTCTATTATGGAATAATATATCCGGAAATTTAATTTTTACATATCCGCTTGGAACTCATTTCTAGTATAGGGAAATACAATCATTTAACATGGTAAAACGAAAAGCAAGCCAGCTCGAGACCGCGCCGGACGCCACTGGTCTAAGAAGGTCGACGCGTCGCAAACCAGCAGCTTCGGAACCGGATCTGGCCACTGATGTTACTGGTAACAAGTCGACAGAAAAAAGCGCGACTCAAACCCCCAAAACAGACCAGAAAAGGATTTCTAAGAAGTTGTCTAATCCAAAGGTACCTCTAGTAAGAATTCATGTATTTTTTTATTTTTTATTTTTAGTAATGTCATGAGTATTAGATTGCTGTACTTGAAGTAAATGAATCTAAGAATGCCACTATAGGAAAATCCAAAATCTAAGAAGGCCAAGAGCACCGCGCAGCCAAACACAGCCTCGAAATCTGAGACAGATGATAAACCCGACTCTTCAGAAAGGTCATATTGGCTCTTAAAAGCTGAGCCCGAGTCACGATTTGAAAACGGCGTTGACGTCAAATTCTCTATTGACGATTTAGCGTCGCGAACAGAACCTGAGCCCTGGGATGGTAAGATTTCATATTCATAAGCCAGTTTTCTAGCTGGCGGCCACCTATGTCTGCTTTATATATGATGTCTAGACGCTTACAAGTTTATTAGGGATTCGTAATTATGTCGCCCGGAATAACCTCCGGGCCATGAAGAAAGGCAACGTAGCTTTCTTCTACCACTCTAATTGCAAAGAGCCGGGCATCGTGGGTACAATGGAGATCATGCAAGAACATTCCCCCGACTGTAAGTGTGCCCAACCCCAATCGCACAGATCTGCTCCTTACTGTATGCTAGTATCGGCACATGACCCCAAGGCGCCATACTACGACGCTTCTTCCAAACCCGATAACCCAAAATGGAGCGTGGTACACGTTACATTCCGCAGTAAGTTCAACAGGCAGATTGGGCTAAAGGAACTTCGTGAAATGGGCCAGTCAGGCCAACCGCTTGAGAATATGCAGATGCTGAAACAGAGCCGGCTAAGCGTAAGCCGCGTGAGCGCTTCTGAATTTGAGTATTTGATGGATGTAGTGAAGCAGCGAGGCGGCGAGACTCAATAAGGTCCCATAAGATGTAAAATAGAGTCTCGGGAGTAATTCGTTCTTATTGAGACTTAGGTAATGTTCGAAGGGTATACTCCAGCACTGTACGGATACCTGTATCGAGATCTTCAGAAACTAGGATGGGCTCTATCCATAACCTCACCTTCTCGACCAGTTTAATCTTGTCAGTGGTGGTGGAAAGAGATGACTTAAGATGGGCCAGCGCTTCCCGTAGAGCTTTGGGATACGAAGGTGTATTTATGCCGACATTAGCCAATGGCTGTCGGATGTGACAGAAGCAGGTAGCGGGTTCGTTGGGATAAAGTTCTGTCATACTCTCCAGTACATGTCGGATGAGTCGATCTTGGGCGGAAACGGCATTGAAAGTAGCGAAGAGGTCAAAGAATTGTTCCGCTACCGCAGAGTTAAAGAACGGTTGCTTCTTTGAGATGTCAAAGATAGCTAAGGGGATAGCTCCATCTAGCGCAGGGTTGCCTTCTAAATTGCCTTCCAACTTCTTCGTGGTGTCTTCGTCGATAATCATTTTCCCAGAGAAGTTTCCTGGATCAGGGAGAACGAGCTGGCCATTCTCATCAACATCATCCTCGTCATCATCATCATCGCTTCTCTCCTCGGCAAATTTTATTTCATCATCACTTTGTTCAGCCTGTTCCTGGATCGCTCTTTTGGCGCCGCCTTTTTTCCCCCTCTTAGCATCCATCCGTTCTAGCCACTGCATTTCGCACTTGGCGTATTCAAGCCAGATTGTCGCGTCTTTCGTGCAGAACCTAGTGCCGCGCATAAAAAAGTCCCTCGCTGCCTGCATGTCTCCGCTATTCGCTGACCTCCTACCCGCCAGTACCCAAAGCTCTGGTTTTGCTGGATGCATTCTTAATGCCCTGGTTATAATCTTTCGGTAACGTTTGGTCGCCTTCATATCTCTTGCATAATTCAAGTACTCCCTCCAGAGTTCAATATTCCCTGGATGCCTATTCACCGCCCGCTCTAGGATCCCGAAAACCCGACCTTGTCCCGTGTGTTTAGATGAAGTGCGAACCTGTAATCTACGACATCGCTTCGCGCGTAGGGTTTCGAGGGATTTCTCCCAAGCGGCATAGTTTAACCAATCAGTCGGTTTGTTTCCAGGGGACAGTACGAGGTGCTCATAGTCGGTACGCTTTCGTACTAGCGAACGGATCTCGTCGGTAGTGAATATGCCCTTGGTCTCAAATTCGCGTAGCTGGGGAACAGCTTGCTCGAGGAAGAATCGAGCTTTCTCGGGGACGCCTGCCATGGCGACTTCGTGCTCGCTAAGTTGGAAATCTTCGGATTGACTAGGCAAGAAGCGAATTGGTTCGTGTGATCGTAAGACTTTAAAGTGAGCAGGTTCTATGTAGAAATTCAGTAACTAGTTCAGAAAAGTTTCAGAAGATAAAATTATAGTGGATTTTATAGATAAGATAGGTACCCATCCCAGAGCTGCTTAAATTTTAGTGTGCTGGTATGCAGTAAAACCCATGAGCCTTTTCAGAAGCTTGGGCCACATAGAAGTGGAGATCTATCGCCTTTGTGCACGACACACGCGACAAACATGGATTGAACCTTCTTGGCTCATCGCCCCACAAAAAGGTACCTACCTAAAGTTTACATAGCATTGCGGCGACCGAGAAACCCGGAGAAACAAATGGGAAGGTAACCACCTGTATTGAAACATTGACGCAACTTCCAGGTTTTCTTTTTCCAAACACCCAAGGTCCTTTCTTCCCAACACTCATTACGACTTATTCCCGTTGATTTTATTTCATCCCTTGGGTTGGTCCTTATAGCTCAACTTTAACACCCACCCACGCAAGGTTCGTTCGGCTCCCAACTTGGGAATGCGAATATGTCATCTAAGTACAAAGATAAAGACACCGGGACGACGGTGGCCACTTTAAATGCGAAATGGGTATCGTGGGTTCATACTGTTGTCGCATTCGGTCGGTGAAATATGCGCCCTCCCTAAATACCATTTCTTAACTGATCAATGGAATCAAACAGCCGCTTTCCTAAGTGCCCTGTCCGTGGGCATGTACCTCCATTACCATGATATTGTCAAGAATGAATTCTATGGCTATCCTGACGAATGGTTCCCCTCCGTCTCTGCTACTATAGGCGATCGATATCCCGAACGATCTTTCTTCATGCTCTTCATAGCTTTGACTTCCGGACCTAGATTCGCGCTCGTCACCCTTTGGTATCTCCTTACCACGAAGCCTGGAAAGGCCCTCCCTAAGTTTATCGCCGGTGTGGGTATTTTTAGGACTCTAACGTGCGGGGGATGGACCTACGTGACCTCAACCGACGATCATGATTGGCATGATATCTTTATGATTTCCTATCTTGTAGCCACTATCCCGTGGACCTTTGGGTGTATCGCCCTGAGCCCACCGAACCCAAAAGCTATCAAGTATCGAAGGTATCTTGCAACGGCCTTCTTCGGCATGATACCTCCAATGGTCTACTTCTTTATTCAGCACAAGATCCACCGGGTAGCAGGAGGTTAGTACGCGTTAGTTCAAAGCTTCCAGTGGAGACATTGCTCACTACTTTCAGCTTACACCATTTATTCGCTCCTCGAGTGGTCTCTTATCCTATTTGACGTCGCCTTTGACGCTGTTACCGCTCTCGACTTCGACACTTTCGAGATTGTAGTCAGGGATGTGAAAGGTTTGAGTCAGGGGTACGTACAACGGCTCCCCAGGTAGATTTAATATGACGTGCATACTCGCTTGGGACTAGATGCTGCACCCCTATTTTGTTTTCCCCACGAAGTCGCATATTTGGAGCAATTGAGGTCAACAAATAGTACAAACCAGCTAAGGTAGATCTTCCCTACTCATCTAATGGGCATTATTATTTCGCTGGGATTATCATTGGCCAGGTTAGTCCGTGGGACATCCATGATAGGTGCAACCTATCGCGAACATTATCCCCTTACGGAATCTGTCATGAGTTCGATAATCAACTGGTTTCTGGAGTAAGCGCTACGTAATAGGCTCCTATGTTTGAAAATAGTTTGTCTTTCCAATGCAGATATGTCATAACTGCTTAGGGGTGACAGCGGCATCTGTTCGGGCGAGTTTTGATGCGATCATGCGGTTGACTCGGCATTACCATGTCACGTTTTCTGATCGGTTTCGCAGGGTCAACGTATCGTCTAAAGCGACCGCTGTTCTCGAAGAGGAAAAGAAAAAGATTACTGTCGGTATCTTCGATGTTGAATTTTCTTGGCCTCAAGTATTCGATACTGCTGCCGAAGTCTACCATGGCTTCGTCTTCTGGTCTATGCTCACAAGTCTGGGCGTAGTTATTTGGTACTTCCCACTTTGGCACATGGGTATCTCCGGCTACGAAGCTCTCGTAATGTCTACAATTTCACCCCTTCTTCTCGGTTTTAAACCATTCCGCTCTCTCATTACCCAGAACCTACGCGCTTGCCATCTCTTGTCTCTTGTCGGAATTCTTGCGTGGCAGGTCAAAGATCCAGCCCACAGACTTTTCACGGTTGGGTTTGGCGTCGCGATGTCCTGTCTGGCATGGGCCGCCACTTTGTTCTCTGAGTCAGTTCACCCGGTCCGCCTCGAGTCAAAAATATTAGCCTGGATTGTCGGTCTAGTAATGTCCTCCGCCGTCAAATATGCATGGCAAACTAACAACCCGATATGGCCGATCATGCACGCCGCAAACGGTGGCTATAACGGGACCGGATTGGTATTAGCAGTATTTGCTACGCTTAGATTCACCCGTAGGGCACCTCTTAATACCGGCGTCGCCGGAGATGACAAGCGGAATGGTTCGGCGTTCCTCGCTGCCCTGGGCATTGGTGGTCTCTTCTTTGGTTTGCATTCACTGCTTTCTGATACCAGCACCATGATTTTATGGGTATGGGATGGTTATCCAGTCCGGGGTCCCCTCTCTAGTCCCCATGGTTGGTTCACAATAGTGGCAATGTCAGCTGGATTGTTGACTGGAATTCGCCTACCAAGATTAATTAGTAGTTGGTCTGCTTATGGCATCGGGTGCACTGGAGCGGCAGTCCTCACTCTCTATCCAGGTTGGCTCGGGTACTTTGGCGGCCTTACTACCGCCTTCTACTTAACAGCCATTGCGACCCCTTTAATTACCGTGGCCTCTAAGAGGAACCCCGCCACCACTTTTGGTCTTGGATTTTTCCTGTATAACTTGATGGTTCTATTTCATGTCTGGGTGGTTGCTTACGCTTTTGTCCCCGGAGGACCCCTCGTTCGCGAACACACGGATTGGATCGTGACGACAATGATGTTACTCATCGGTGCTGGTATATTCAATATCGCGTCGATACACTCGCGCGAACAAAAACCATCTGAACCTCCCTCTCGATCACAACATCGCAAGTATCACGCTTTAGTACTGAGTATTATACACCTTTTTTTCATTGCTACTGCGTTGCGACGTTTCCCGACCAACGATTATAAGCCTTACCATAATGATTCAAGACTTATCACAGCTGGAATTTGGACCATCCACTTCTCTCTTGACAACGACATGTGGTCTTCTGAGTACCGCATACGTGATTTAGTAAAAGAACTTGAAATCGACGTTATCGGTTTACTGGAGACCGACTTACAACGCATTATAATGGGTAATAGGGATACGACCCAATTTCTCGCCGAGGATCTGGGCATGTATGTCGACTATGGTCCTGGGCCGAACAAGCATACTTGGGGCGCCGCGCTCTTGTCAAAGTTCCCTATTATGAATTCGACACATCATCTACTTCCGTCGCCCGTAGGTGAACTGGCACCTGCTATCCATGCAACCCTTGATGTCTACGGTGAATTAGTGGATGTCTTTGTGTTCCATTCTGGCCAGGAAGAGGATCCGGAAGACCGCCGTCTACAAACCGAGTATATGTCTAAACTGATGGGTTCATCACCAAGGCCATCGATTTTACTCTCTTACCTAGTGACCAGGCCTCTTCAGGGCAACTATAACACGTACGTTTCCGATATTTCTGGAATGCACGACGTGGATCCACGTGACTGGGATCGTTGGTGCGAATATATCTTGTATAAACGGCTACAGAGAGTAGGATACGCGAGGGTGTCGCGAAGTACTATCACCGATACTGAGCTTCAAGTTGCGAAATTCGTAGTTCCCAAGAGCGAGGCCGAAAAAGCGCAAGTCGCGGCTTTAGATATTAGTTCGGAAAAAAGAAACCGCAGGGTCAAAGAGCACGACGTTCCTGAAGGATGGAGATTCCCGGCCCTATTCAGAGGAAAGGGTGTTAGAGGACATCGGTATCACGTTTTCAACGAGCCATTGTATTACAAGTCATCATGAATGGATAGGTAATTGACATAAAGGAGTAAGGATACGGAGGTTAAGGAGGTCAAGGGGTAAGGGGTAAGGGACTCGTGTTAATGCCATAATGTGTGAGAAAACCTGTGTATTAAAAGGGGGCGTTCTTTTGACTTTAAATTTAATCTAATCAATCAATTATACCATGGCATCGATCGCGGGAAATCGTAGTCCTTTGTTAAGAAGGGATAGATGGCCAGTCTCCCTTTGGCATTAGTTATTATAGTTTCCGTTTTATACATATTGGCACTGGGTTATTGGGATGCGATACTCCACCGCCAAATCCTTTTAAGGTCAAATCTTCTTGAATAGTTTTCCCCTTCTCCAATATCTCGCAGTCGAACAAGCTAATTATCAAAGCAGTAGTCAATAATATCTGGCGTTTCGCAAAATGCCGACCAGGACACTGTCGTGGCCCGCCGCCGTAGGGAATCCATGATCCTTCGTACTCCTTTGTTGAGAATACTGGGGTAAAATCGTGCGCCTGAGCATTGCAGAGGTTACTTCCGGATGGATAGTTAAGGAATCGTCCAGCCCAGAACTCGTTGACGGGGTGCTCGTTATTAAAGCCAGTGTTCCATGCTTCAGAATCCATATGCGCAACCGTCGTCAGCGTGACACTTACTTTTCGCCTCGGTATAATCCAGTCTCGGATTTTCATATCAACCCTATCGGGCATCTTGACAATGTAGAAGTGCATCCTAAGCCTCAATGTCTCGGCATATATAGCTTGGAGGATTGGCAAACGAATCAATTGGTCAATATCGAACTGGATGCGGCCATCCGCACCCCTGGTCGCACATGTATCAACCTCAGCCCTCACACTAGTAAGCAGCTCAGGATCCCGATATATTTCGAAAATAGCCCATGATACAGTAGCGATAGAATTTCTTACTCTGCGGGAAGTTAGCGTGTATCGGCCTTCCAGTTAAGAGGCTGGAACTGTAGCTTACGCCCATATTGCCCCGAAATCATGGGATGCGATAGCAGCATGGTCAAAGCCGTCCATTTCGAGAAACATTTCGTGCCGCTCCCGGAAAAAGCTACTCCCCCAGAATGGATCGTCACCATCGGCACCTATAGCAGAATCGTCGTAGTGATCCCTTGCGTGCTGCTGCCAGATTTTAACGGCGTCCAGGGCCCTCTTTCGAGCTGCGTAGGCCCTTGGCGCAAGAAACCAAGGGATCCCTGTGGACAAGGTTAGCCAACTGCGCTACTATATGCTTCGTGGTACCGCACCTTGAAGATAAGTCTGTAAATTGCGGTCAAAGTCCCAGAAGTCTCGCAGGAAATTTGGATTTAGCTTCAGGAGGTATGGGCCACAAAGAGCATTAAGGGTTGAGGTCGTTGCTTCATCTCCAATGGTCTTCATCAGATCAGCGCGGGATTCCCAATCGGGCCCAATACGATCATGCAAACTATACAATTGACGTGTAATATCATCTGTGAACCTGTTCCAGAAAGGCAGAAGCTTTTTGCCTTCTAGAAATTGGATCATGGACTGATGCCCGCGGTAGTCAATACGGTTACGGGCCTCCACCGTACTGCCTGAATGAGGCACATGGCCACTGCCGGAGTCGTCCTTGTCGTATAAACTCAGAGCCTTAGCTGGCAAGCCAAAAGCGTATCCAAGGGCGAATTTAACGAAAGGAATCGATGTGCACACTAAAGAGCTCTTAAACAAAGCTTTGACATTCTCTGGGCCCTGGACTATGTAGAACTCTTGAGTAAGGATTTTGACCAGAACTGGGTGCTCGCTCTGAAAGAAATTCCTAGAATGGATTGGTTACTGCAATAGATAATAGCATAATAAGGACTTACTTTCGGTTCAAGACAAAGTCTATAGGGCTCCATAGGTACACAATCGGGAGATTTCCCAGAAAGGGGAAGACGTAGGGGAACGTCAAAGGGATACCTTTTCCATCGTCGCGCTTCTCGTACGCCACTCGACCAGCGAGTTTAGTAGCATACCGACGCAAAATTGCAATGGTTAATAAAAGGCAAAGAGCGGACAAGTTAGCCAGGCTGAGCGGAAGAAGGTCAAAAAGCATCTCTAAAAACAGTTTATCTAACCTAGATGCTTGATATAACAATATGTCAAAGAGAATTGGAATTGGAGAGATTAACACGGGTTGTTGAGTGAAGGTCAGTATTCAATTTCAATACGGCCCCTCTTAAGATACATGTAGGTAGGTACCTGTAAGTATGTAACACAGGTACCTTTGTACCTTCAAGAGGTAGGTACATATGTACCTACCTAGGTAGCACCTACATAAACTCAGCTGCTACTATTATTAGTTCCCGTGGTGTCACAACTAATGCTGTAACCTTCCTGAGTGCATAAAAGAAAATATCATCTGCACCAAGAAGAATACAGGTAGGTAGTTATCATAGAGGTCACGAGCAGCCACAACGCAGGATGAGAGCAGTACAATGGAAGAAGGCACGACATATACTAACTAACTACCATAGCGGTGGAGGGGGTAAACTTAGAACCATTCTAAAAATATAAAACTATTCCGTAATATAGGATCAACTTATAACACGTGCTTAATCGTATTAGTAAGAATTGTTCTATTTTGGTAAAAGTGTTCTATTAGATAGAATCGTTTTATGAGATAGAACGATACCAAAAAAAACACGTTAAAACACGCTAAAACGCGCTAAAAAGTCAAAAAAGTCAAAAAGCGTGGGCCTCGAACCCAAAGCTCCTGCGTTTGTGTAACATCAAACTTTAAAGTGGGGGGAATTAAAGTTTAGAGTTCAAACAGTTGAGCTAATGGGACGAGGTGGCCAATCTTATCGAATTATTTCATTGTGAAAATTTGATTGATTTTAGTCCTTATAAGCTTTCTTATTTTGGGAAATAAAAAATATTTTTTTAAAGACTTTTTAAAAATTATACAAAATAATAAAAAAAGTTACGAAAATTTAATAAAATTACGTAAAATTTAATAATTATCGTTCCAAAATTACGGAACGTTTTATGAGACGGAACAGTTTCGGATAGGTAGAACGAATTTTTTTTATTAAAAAAAAAAAAAGTTTTGTAGACCCACTAAATCTTGGATCCAGCCAATCAGAGGCCTTGAAACGCTAGAACGTTCTGTCTTATAGAATGATTCCAATCTCGAAATGATTCCCTAAAAACCCCCACCACCGGTATGGTACCTATCTAATATTAGATATTTAGGAACTCAAGACTAGATTGGACGCCAAACGCTTTCTTGCCAATGCAACAACTTCCAATAGGCCCCCAGTACCTACCTACCTCTCAGTATTTTGGTCTGGGACAGTAGAGAATTCAACTAATTTTGTAACGGCCCCCGACCGATTAAAATCTCACCAAACAGTACTCTCCCCGTGACACTCTGATCCGAGTCGCGTATCACTAGAGAAAGGCTATACTAGCTATCTGAATTCCAATACCAACACTATCTATAGTATTATCGTAAGCCTTTAAGGCAATGCCTCTCATGCAAATGCCAAGTCGGGTGGCTGTAGTCAGACATATGGGCTTGTAACAAAGAAATGACTATTTAGCTTCCCAAGATTCCCAGACTTCCTTTCCCAGGCCTGCTATTCAAAGACTATCACTAGTTAGCATCTGGCAAACTCTACGCAAAACATGGACTCTTCTTTGGATCCTCAAGAGGCTACGAGGCTCATCGAGTCCTCTGGCCAGATTCATATGCATGCTTTCCAAGTGGCCATCGGAGTATCGACCGGCTTAGCACTTCTCTGCTTCATCGGTCGGTTGGCTGTACGGCTGACATACCAGAAGCGCCTACATCTAGATGATGCGTTTTTAATCATTGCTATCGCCTCTCTATGCGCAGCCACGGGTATTCTGTACCATATCTGTTATTTCCTCTACCTACATTCGGCTGCTTTACTAGCCCCTCAACTTCTACCTTACCTGCTTGCCAAGTATGACGAACTTCTCAACCTCCAGAAGAGAGTATACCCCTTTTTAGCCTTAATATGGACAACGACTTTTGCCGTCAAGGGATGCTTTATAGCATTCATGCACCCGCTTGTTTGGCATATCTCACGCAGAGTACATTGGTACTACTGGTTCATAGCGGGTTTCTGTACCGTATCTTGGGCGTTCGTCGTCTCAGAACCATTCATCGTGTGCCCATACTTTGGGTTAGAAGCATGTAAGTATAATCCATTAGCCGGCGCTGGATCGAAGCTAACCTTCCCATAGTGAAATGCTTCAATTCGACTGTAGATGGGAAAAAGACATTGGGTCTCAGCGCACTTGTTACGGTCTTAGACATTCTTTCGGATATAATGGGTACGCTCTATCTACGTTTACGCATTAGTTAGTTCGTTGTTCTCAAAAACTCACGTCGTGTTAGTCCTTAGCATCCCTATTATTGCCCTCAGGGGTTCGTTCCTCAGCCGGTCTACTAAGTTTGGTTTGGCAATCTTCCTTTGCCTCTCGATCTTCATGATAATTTGCGCCATTATCAGGATTGCTGGCTTCTACTATAAAGGACTTGAGGATGACACCTGGGAGTTCTTCTGGCAACATATGGAAGGTGCAGTTTCAGTTATGATGGCATCAATCACGGCATTTCGTACGCTTTTTGTCAAACAGGCAAATAGTGCTGACGACACAATGCCTCGCAGCCCGGTAGAGAGCCTTTTCCGCAAGCTTTTTAGGCGATTCCAACATTTGGCTCAAGCACAGCCCAACGAGAAACCCGCATCAAGCTCGGATACCTCAATTCCCAAGCTCCCCGGGATACCGTCTCCGATTTTCACTGGCTTACGCACTTTTATTCGTAGGAACAATAGGACTGAAGTGAGCGCTGCTACTTTTGCTACGCTAGATTCCGTAGGCGATGCTTCTGAAGCAGACTATCACGCCGCCCTTAAAATGCAGCACAGAGCCGACAGTGGAAACAGTCTACCACATAGGCAGCCGCCAGGCGCCGTCTAACTTACGAAACCATCAAGACATATGGCTAAAGTATCAATTTGGCATATTCTGGGTTACGTGTTTATCTAAATTATCTCATCGTGACCAAATAAGTTTTCCAACGCTTCGAGAAGGGATGCTTTCGAATAGCTGAGTTATTATATATCCCATTGCTCATCGTGCCCAAGCAATGAGAATCTCCCCTTTGAGTAGGTATTTATAGCATAGCAATGTTGATAGAAACGGTCAGGTTTAGTCAGTGAATAAGGTGGATAAAGTGGATAAAGTGGATAAGGGGTATATTCAGGGGTATATTGACCTAATTGATGAGATCGGAAAGCGAACCTCCCTAGTTCCCCACCCGTAGCTAAGATTAAACAAAGTTACATAAAGAATAATATTACTGAGTTTAGAATGTAATGAAGTAGATTGTAGTGAGTAATTAGCACTTGGATTGCTGTGCCGCTGATGAAATAATCTTTTGCTATAAGACCCCGAAGAATCAGAATACTGTTGTTTATACTAAGGGTAGGATTTATCATAGAAACGTAAGTTAATATCTGGTAACTAGGCGCAAATTAAACTTACGTCACTGTGGTTTGCAGCCCAAAGACGGCTTTCCTGAAATATCCCATAGCTCCAGGCAAGGAATGGCATCGCAATTCCCTCGCCATTTAAACTTCAAGCTCTGCTTTATCTGACCTCCACGTTTCCCCAATATCCTCGTTTGTATAGCTACGCTTGGCTTAGGATTATACTCGTTGCAAGTCGATGACATAGGAGGTGTGGTATTAGTAACCCGTTGAGGTCCGGTTTCCGCAACAAGAACATTAGCGGTAGTAAAGCGGACCTAGAATTCGTCAGAAGCGTCCTATTTTGAAAATTAATACTACCCACCGGACCATAAGTCCCTGACCAAGCTACCATGGTCCCAATCTCTACTTCTGCGTCTCCATCATAATCGATCTCCGTGACTTGAATGGAGTTCTTCCCCGGTTGATAGTTAAGTTCGAACTGCACGCCGCATACGTGCTCGTTTGCTACTGAGGGGGCCAATGTTGGGGTGTGAGTATCATATGTGATGTCTAAAGATTCAAGTGAAATCTCTGCGGTGACTTTGAATGGGCATTGGAGTAGACGGGTTTGAGTTATTTCAATAGAAGTCGGGACTTCAGAAGCCGCCAAAGCCCTAGAAAAGACAAAAGCAAATGTAACCAAGCGGAACATACTGGTATAGAGAGACAAGGTTTTAGGAAGGGATCAAGGAGAATATAAGTCAAAGTGGGATAGTAGGTACCTTAATATAGATAATAGAGGGAACTTGCACATAATATCTCTATTCTTAAAGCTACATAGCTTAGTATACGTTACTAATACACTGGTAGATCTTGTTAAACCCATAGAGTTCCTGAGCTTGGCCAATACGTAGGTACCTATGCATCATGTATGCATTGTAACGTTAAGGCCTGTACGATTTAAGGCTATATATCCTACGCTCTGCGGAGCTACCTATGAGGGAAGGAATCAAGTATGACTTGATCCCACCTTATCTCATCCCGTCCAGACAGACGGGCCGGGCCCGATATAGCCGGTCAGATCCGTTGGAGGATATGTCCCAACTACAAAGGGAACCCAAATACCTATTATAGGTAAGCATATAATATTGAAGTTCATGACTTGAACCAGACTTACTGGGATCAAAAAGGTCGTATGCACCCGGGAACTTGACCATTGGACCGGGATTGCCTACTTTCAATGAGCTTCCTGTTCTGTAACGAAATAGAGATAAACACATACCACCACCTGGCCCAATAACATTAATATGGGCGCAACTGATATAGAATTGCGTTACATTCCAGGCGCTTGAAAACGGGAATACGTGCTCGGCACGCATAAGGTACTTTCCTGGCGGCGTAGTCTTCGGGATGGTGAATGTCATCTATCCGATTCATATTAGCAGATTACTTCTCCAAGAAGTGTAGCGGTCTTTGGCTACACAAAACACCAACTCATGACATGCTCGAATGATCCAGAGAGACATACCTCTGGAGATGATACTAGATCCCAATGTGTCTTATTTAGTGGTTCGATACTCCCGATCTTGAACCAGTCCCCATCCCCACGGTAGTCCTCCAAACTCTGTCCATCTTCGGCATGACTCAGATACGCCTGTCCTACTCCTTCGTGGTAAATATACACATTATCACCTTCGATACTGGCAAAGCCGACGACAAACGATACGTTTTGGCCAGCAATTACTGTGGCCGTTTGTATGCCAGAGCTCGATACAGCCGCCCCGCGTCCGCACCTGATGTTCTCGTCGTAGATATCGTAGTATGGTGCCCACTGAGAGTTAACACCATCGGGAAAATACTCATAACCAGTTGTGAGGTTCCTTCAACGTAAGCTGATGTATGAAAGTGCGATTATTGGGGATAATATTACCGAATATACTGCCAATGATCACTTACAGTCCCATTGACTCGGAGTTTAGAAAAAGCGTCTGGAATAAAATCAGTTTCAAAATTATTGATGCACAAATTCTAGTACGTACAATGGCCGAGAGCACCATTCACAAGAAGGGAGGTTAAGAAACTCAGAGGAAGCGCGGTCTTCATTGTAGGAAATTCGAAAGAAGCCAAGTTGCTGAAAGAATACTCGCGTGACAGATCAACGCAAGAGGTCTAGACACATCAAATATATTTGAGTATTCGCAATGCTTATATACCTACGTACCTTGGTAGGTAGATATCCTATGTGGGATGCGGAATAGCTGTATAATGTACCGATTCAAATACTGGAGGTACAAAACCGGTACCTACCTCACTCAAAGCATATAGGAGTATGTTTCGATTAATATTCTATAATAATTTAAAAGCACCATTCCCATTTATGTGTTCAGTAGGCGATTCCTCGACCTTCAGGGCCAGTTTCCTTAGTCGCGCTGCTTCATGTGCTCTACCTTTAAACGTCATCAACAGTAGGGGTAAATTGATACGACGGCAAGGTTGTAAAGTTCAAGAGAGGCAAATTTCAAGCAGAGAAAATTCATATTGAACAAATGAATGTCATTGGATTATATTCTAGGTACGTACAACCGTTGATGGCTCTGAGAATAACATGATCAGTAGAAACGAAGGTAGTAGTTGGCACGCAGTATCGGGTGCTTGAGTGCATATGAACCTGGAGATGACTTCGGTTGTCGCTTTGGAATGGTTAGTAATGGTTACGACTAGGCAATGGGCCTTTAGCCGGGCGGGTAACAGCTGCAGCGGCGACTACATCGGCGACCTTGAACAGAGACTTGGCTTTAGTCGTAATTGGCGAGAATACGTCGATTCTATCCTGATCGTTTCCAATATCTGCATAACAGACTACATCGAAACCGAACTTGAAATTGGCAGAGGATTTTATCCTTCTAGATGGGCCCAGGCATTTATCCGAGTTAGTTAGGTACGTCAACAGGAGGGTGCCAGTGCTTGAATATTCAGGGGACATCCACCAACTATGTAGTTACCTTATAGAGGATCTCAGAATACGCGGAAATACCAGACCTGGTATTTCCGCCAGCTAGAATTCATAGCAGGCACGGGAATTCATACCACACGGTATTCGGCAAAGCAAGCATAGCGGCACAGCAGGTACAAAATAATGACTAAAGTGTAATGCATGCATGATGCGGACGGAATATAGTGAGACCTCGGCCTAATTCGGGATTCTGGTGACTTAGGTGTGTTCCTTGGAGATTGCGGCGAAGCAGACAATCCAAGAGGGGAACAACGTGCTGGTAATCAAGAGCTACAAAACTATTTGCCCAAGTGGTCAAGACTATGGGGTTATACGCGTATAACCCCTTTTTAGTCGGCAGGGTCTCATGATTCATAAGAAAGGTTCCCCAACAGGCCATTTTGTGCTAATATAAATCCTACCTATGCTATCCTACAGCGGAACGAGACTCCAACCGGACTTACATCCTTACTACTAACACGTACCTCGGACTCATCTATGTAACTGACGACGACGGTGAATATTTTATGTAAACTATAGGTTTACATCATGATGTAATGACCTAAATTCGATAGATACCTAGCAAGTAGGCATTGTTTTCTAAATGCTACTTGGTACAATATAATAGAATTAGATGGTAATGTCCCTTGCTGTAAGTAGATCTCGTGGTATGGTTCCTATCAGTCTTGGCGATGCATGCACTCCATGCCAGGGGTAGAGCAAGCCTCTCCTATCGTATTATTATCCACTAAGGGGGAGATATTTTAGGCGTCTAATCTGCAAGGGGTATATCATACTTAGTCTTTGTGTTGCATTGTTGCAAACTACAGTCAGACTAGATCCCACATCGTCATTGCGGGCGCGGGCACTGCCGGTCTCTATATGGCTTACTTCATGCAGAGAGCAAATATTGGCTTTGTGGATCTCGAGAAGCAGAAGATTGCTTTGAACCTGTCTGGGTAACTCCTTTTTATCTGGCCGCAGGCTGTTCGGCTTTTTGATCAGGTTGACTTGTTAAATTCAATCGAAGAACTAGCTTTTGAATTGCACAAGGAAAAACGGACGTACGGTGTTGATAGGAAAGTAATGGTCGCAAGTAACTTCAGGGGCTATATGCAAGAGACGTCCGTGCTTTCATAACTGTTAAAGGGGCTCAAGCTAATTATTAACACATTCACAGATACCCCTTTTTTCCAATACTACGCCGTGATCTGGTCTGAATCCTTTACTCCAATCTGAAGGGCAAGGACACCTATATCAAGACGGACGCAGAGATTATAGATGTTATCACCTATGCCCAAGGAGTTAAGGTCCAGACAAAGGATAGGTCCATTTTCGAAGGTTCAATAGTCATCGGTGCAGATGGTGTGTACAGTAAAGCAAGAATCCTGATGCAGAAATTATCGGAACAGTCTACCAGATTGAATGAAGGTAATCCTATGCTCTCGAGCTTCTATAGTATATTAGACGCGCATCAATTGCAAATCTCCCCATTAAGCCAGAAGTTCTATGTGAATCACGAGAGAGCAGGGACCATTATACAATGCACGGGAACTAGACATAACCTCCAATTCGTAACTCTTACACCGTTACTTGTGAAAACGATTAACCGTACCAGCTATGCCAGGAAAGAAATGGAGTCGTATGCGACATCCATAGCCGGCGTTCCACTGTGTCCAGGCATCACGTTTGGAGATATCTGACAACACGTAGACAAGAACACCGCAATTCTGATGTATCAAGAGGAAAGTTGTTGAAGCGTTGGGAATACCACGACTATATCGTTCTGGTGGGTGATGCTGTTTATAAGGGCACAAGCGTCAATGGCCTAGGAGTGACTTGTGGTCTGCATTCAGCCGCAGCACTTGCGAACGAATTGCAGAGTTTGAACATCGCGGCACCAAATAATCCATCAACAGGTCTTTTAGGCCAAGCCTTTGCAAGATATCAAAAGGTTAGAGAGGGGGAGTGCAGAATGGTTTGGTCCCGCAGGCTCAGTATGATATGCCAGGCGACCAGCACATCGTGAGTAAATTGGTTATGGGACGCCTGCATTTTACCTTGTATTGATACAGAAAGCTTTGCCAAGGGAATTATAGTTTCCCTTCTGCTGATTAGACATGGGCAAGTTCTTTCGTTCGTCCTATTTGATATGGAAAACGGCAGGGTCCCTTGGTTACGACGATGGGCTCACTATGTAGTGATAATCTGTAATATTTGGAAAATATGCCAACTCTTGGCCTTGATGGCACTTGGTAGACCCTGAATATGTAGGTACCCGAGTTGTGCACTAGGTAGAGCTCTACATGCATGCGCATCAGGTATATCTGCATACAAAGCATTATGCCAAGCGAGGACGCACACTGGCGACCCGGTAGATCCGTGGTTATTACAAAGGGATCCTTTCAACTTCATTTATAAGGGGCGATATTTAAATCTTGTTACATCTTTGAATTCCAATCTCGATTTTTAGATAAGACGGCAGCAGAAACATATTGTTTCACTAGTTGCTCTGTACCGTTGTTTGGAAATAAGCTAATATCATGGCTGAACCCACGGTGGTACTCATTACGGGCGTTGGCAAAGGTACCTACCTATCTAGTGACTTAGACACAGCTCTGCGGACATGTGTATGCGATAATATATTTATTTCTTACTGACTTGCACTGCAGGTATTGGGTTGGGAATGGCCGAGATCTGCCTCGATCGTCCCAATCACATTGTTATTGGAAGCGTCCGTGACGAGGCCACACAATCTGTCGCGGAACTGAAGAAAAGGGTACCGGCTGAAGGATCTAAGCTACTTCTCGTGCACATTGAGAGCACGTCGCCCGAAGATCCCAAAAAGGCTGCTGCGGCAGTCGAAGCAGCCGGCATCGATCACGTCGACATCATCATTGCCAACGCCGGAGGAAGCCCTTTCCCCGTCATCCCAATTGAGAGCGTCCCGAATGAAGATCTAGTTTGGGCTTTTCAGACCAACGCAGCCGGCCCCCTTGCTCTATTCCAAGCTTTCAGACACTTGTTGCAGAAATCAAAATCCCCTAAGTGGGCCTCTATCTCTACTGCTGCCAGCTCCATCAGCCTCATAGGACCCGTGAAGTCTTACATCGTTCCAGCCTATGGCATGTCGAAAGCGGCCCAGAATTATATGACCCAGTGAGTTTGACAAGTCTCCCGCAATACGAAATTAACTAATCAAGGTCACAAGATCGTTGGCATACAGCCAGCAGGACTGGCTAACTGTCCTTGACATTCACCCTGGACATGTGAGAACGGGGCCCGGCAATTGGGTTGCTCAGCAAATCGGTTTGGATGAGGCTCCTTTATCCATCGAGGAAAGTGCCAGTGCCGTCCTCAAGACAGTAAGTCTCATTCTAGGAAGATCAATACCTATCTGGGACATCTCTAATCCTTACGCTCTGTACTTAGATCGAGGAAACGACCCGCGAAGCTGCGCTTGGTAAGCTCATCAATGCGATCGACGGCTCCGTGGTGCCCTGGTAATAGTGGCATCGCAGGATTATTATAAGGGCATGAAGAGAAATTTAGATGCTAAGTAGAACTCACTCTTTGTATGGATGCCGTGTCAGATTTAGATTACTACGGTTTATATGATGGATGATGTATGTACCTATGGTTCTTAAATAGTTTCAAGAGTATTGTGGGAAGTCTCTATAAGAAAGTAGTCGAATTATCTTGAAAAGGAACTTGGTTAGCATTTATTGAACAGTTTACCCAGTACATTGGGAGTAGATAGTTAAATAGGTAACTACCTCCTAGGTTGAGCATCTTAAGTATACAACTACACAGCTACCTCCTAAGTTCCACATGCGTAGGAATTACCTCCCTAACTACCTACCTAGCTAGGTACCTAGGTAAGCACCTAAGGTATCTATGTAGGTAGGTAATTATAGTCACATTATACCCAACTGTCTATGAGATCTACCTATGTTACAAGCCCTTAAATCGCGTAATTAATTATTTTGTGCCCAAACTGTTGATTATATTTCCTGCATCAGCAAATGCAAGTTCTTCCATCGTCTCCTTCCATAGTTGTTCAGCTATCCTGATACCTTCAGGCTTGTATATTAGGGGTGCCAGTCTATTTAATATTAGTGTTTGAAAATTACGATCGAGGGGCCCAGGTCTTATATCTAACTTACGGTTGTACTTTGCCATCTTCTAGATACTGTCCGTGTGACTCCTGGCCGTGCTTGACGGCTGCATCGGTGAGCCCTCGCGCCCCGACGGAAGCAGTACGGGCAAAAATGCTTTGGAAAATTCCAAACAGAAACCCGCCTATGGTGCCGTCGAACTCTCTAAAGAGACCTGATTTACACAAGCCTGGGTTGGGTGCATTGACGATTGCTACGGTCGGGGGGACGCGCTTCGCCAGCTCAGTAAGAAATAATTGGCCCAATAGTTTCGATGTATAGTATCTCTCCTGCAGTAGGAAGCTTGGCTCTTCGTCTAGAGCTGGTATCAATGGAACCGAATCCCTCTCTTTGAACTTGGCCCAAGATGAGACGTCAGAGTTGACGAGGACTATGCGACCTGGTCGTTCAGGTAGATTCTTCTCCTTCATTATCGGGAGGAATAAGATAGTGACCAGGGCAAGAGACAGGTAATTAACCTGAACAGTCTCCTCGTGCCTTGTACTAGTATTGCGCTCATATGCTAGCTTAGAGACTCCCGCGTTGTTAATGAGGATGTCCAGGCGATCTAGACCCTTGGCGCGCTCAGCGAGAGACGTTATCGACGCATAACTTGAAAGGTCAAGGGGCCATATCTCAATAGTATGCTTATCGGAGTTCTTTCCGGCGAGTAGTTGCTTTTTGGCGTCTTCGCCCTTCAACTGGTTACGTACGGCAAGAATAAGGTGGCTGATACCTAGGTCCAGGAGTTGTCGTGCACATTCCAAGCCAATCCCCGTGTTCGATCCAGTGACTATAGCAGTTTTACCCTCAAGGTTGACCTCTTTTTGCGATGCTACGGGCGGATTCACAAAGAGTTGTCGCTTCATGAATGCACGCTGCGTCGCACGCTTCTCAGGGGTAATGTCAAAGTTTGGCATGATGACCACCGAAATGGGAAATAGTTGGGATGTAACTAGAGGCTAGAGAAGCAGGCTCGAATTTCCAGTCAAGGAATGGATTGGCTAGACAAAGATGCGCTAGAAAATGTAATTCAAGGGGGGTTGACAAAGGAAACTTAGGAGCAAAGGCTAGGAAGCTGTGGACGCATTAATTCCAAATTACGAGCCCAGCTTCGGGTCCGACAGTTAGATAAGTCCGCAGGCGAGACTTAAAATATCTTCTTACTCCCAACCCTGTTGATATATTGGAGTGTAATACAAGCCCTTGCATGCAAGCAGGCGACGGCTGAGTTGGGTGTGTTGCTCGAGCCTAGATACATCTAGTTTGGTACTCATGTAAATGTACAATAAATGTATTTCCTATGTCTTTAATATACATGTACATGTCTTTAATCAGGGCCTAGCCACTCGGATGTGGCTCTAAGCTCCTCGTTTCCTCCTAGATCCCACCATGTGACTAGTATGTGCGTAGGTGATTGTATCTCAATTGCCTCTGGTTATTGTGTTTTATTTAAAGAGGTATATGAGATTAAATATAGATAGGTCATGCCATGAACTCTACTGTATAGTCTTTCTACCCTATTTGAAAAGAATATTTCGGCATAAGAGAAATACGTTGATATCATTACAAATATGCTAGTTACAGGCAGATTTTCCTTACCTTGAAGATCCCGATTAGTCCCCTTTCTCGTGGGGCGAAGAAACCATCAACTCACCAAGTATACCCCATGCCAAATGAAGCTTTAAATCGTGCTGTAAATCGATACTAAAGACAAAGAGGGCTGGCTGGGTCATATAGGATATTGAGTGCTTTGACCATAACCCCGCTGTAGACCCCTGACTAGATGCTCAGCAGTTATCGCATATGGGATTGGAGGACCATTATAATCATCTCATTGCTACTTAGACGTGTGTAGCGCCCTGGCCTTGGGATGTGGATAGGAAGAGCTTGCAACATTATTTAATTGATTTGACGATGAATGGCCTGTCAAAGACTTGAGTCATGTGTACAGTTTAGGGAGTCCCAAAGCGCTGATAGATAGCCTTTAGCTAAACCAGTAAGGAGAATATGGCAATGTTGTAAATAATTTAAATTAAACAGATTTCCCAAATCTGGTCTGAGGTCACCTAAAATAAGCTCGCATCACATCTTCCATTTATAATTCTGGGAGTGCATATCAATCCAGTGATCGTTCTTTTAAAGATGCTATATACAAGTTAGTGGGTGGGGTTTCAGATCACCATTCCATTATAGGAAGTATACCCCTATAAGTCGTGCAATGCGGTGAGTATACCATTGTGTTACTGTCATACAAGAAGCTCTATAAGTAATATGGCTTATACGAAAATTAGCATGACTTTAAACCCTTCAGTCTAGCCTCCTTGATTGCTCTAGTTCAGCAGTGTACAACTAGAAGAATGCTATTTTCCATCTTGTGCGCGTCTAGGTCGTGTTGACGTTAAGCAATCCACTCCCACCCCTTCCCTTTTCCATCAGCCCATCGTACCCCAACACAACACATCGTAGCACCCATCAGTAGTGCGCCATCCCAATAAGCAATGCTTGCATATGCCCCTGTTCCCTCTTCTGAACTTCCTAACAGTTGTCCACCAACAGGACTTCCGAACATAGTTCCTAGCCCTCTTACGAAAAGTATGAATGAATTCACAGCAGCGTACTGCTGGATCCCGAAGACTTCGGCAATAAGTGCCGGGAACAGTGCATAATACCCGCCAGCGGAGATGCTATAGAACACAATGAAGGCCAGCCAAAGCGAGAACGATGACGAGGCAGTGGCGAGAATACTGGAAAGCCAGAAGGCGAATACACTAGATGCAGCAAGGAAGAGCGTTAATAAAAGTGTATTCTGTCGGCCAAGGCGATCGCCAGCGTAGCCGGTGAAGACGCGGGATACGGCATTTATGGCATTGCTGGCAGCGAGGAGATTGGCACCGCTAGAGGCAGTTTGACCAAGAATTACCGTATAGGAAGGGATGAAGGAGAGGGGAAGCTGGGCGCCGGCCGACTACAAGGGTTAGCTACAGGATCTCGAAAGATGGATGCGATAGATTAGGGTTTAGGATTATAGCATGAATGTCAGAGGTAAGTCAAGTAAGACAGAGATCTTTTAAGTACTAACCTGGAGAAATGCAGCCACAACAGAGAAGAGAAATACAGGCTTTAAGGCTAGGGAGCGTGAGATATGGGTATTTGGCCTCCCAGGTCTTTCTCGGGTTGGGACCGTTGCAAACCGACTCCGCGGTACAGCCCAGGCAATTGGTAGGCCGGCGACTAGGTTGAAGATGGCATAAATCCGGAGGGTCCAACGGCCGCCGAGGGAGCTAAGAAGTGCGCGGATTACAGGCGAAAGTATGAGACCACCAGTACCGCCACCGGCTAGAATCTAGGAGGAGCACTGAGGATTAGTGGCAGTGCCTACAGGAATTTCAGTGGTGATATCACATTGTCTGAACAACCAGATAAAACTTCGAGTATTGATCAAGATGCAGAGGTACATGATATACCAAAACGTCTTATCTTAAAGAGTTTAGAAAAGGAATTACGGATGAAGCACTTACGAAGCCCATGGCGGTAGCACGATGACTAGTGAAATACTCGGGCGCGGGTGCAAGGAGTGGGAAGTACAAGAGTGACATTCCAAGGCCAACCAGAAAGCCTTGTGTAAGCAAAAGCTGCCATATTGAACTGGCGAGGGAAGCCAATGCGAACCCAGCAGACATCATGATCACTCCTGAAATGGTGATCGTCCTTGGCGTTAAGAAACGCAGGATCCGACGGCGCCATCGCCGACTCGAAGGCGTAATCAGGGCCCAAGTTCCATGCTCGATACGCGATATTACGGGATTGACAAGGATACTACCCGCCCAAGTCAACCCGTAACATAGCGTGCCTACGAAGGCGAGCAGTGCTATCGGCGGTGTGGCCTGTGAGGCCGGAGAGGGCACTAGAATATTCTGATCCGGGGAGAGATAATACTCTTGGAAGACACCAAAGGTCTGGTTATATCCTATTGTAAGAGCGATGGTTACGAAGGCTGAGAGGAGTACCGAGGCTTGCTTCTTGCGTGAGATCGGCGGTAAGGCCGGTGCTGGAGCTGAGTCCGACTCGGACCCGGGGTGTGGGGCTGTGAGCGGGATTGCTTGGGTTTGTGCAGCCATTGCTAACAGGTACCTAGGTTAAGTCTTTTACCAGCTCATGGATGAATGTTTAAAGAAAACTTGGCAAGGAACAGGGTGCGAGAAGTAACACTTCTTTGGCTGAGTTTGTGTTTTTGCGACGGAACTTACGGATTATAAATTACGTTATAAATACGGCGATTTCGGTAAGATCCTCGGTACGTATTACATATTAGGCGAATGTTCCCTCTGTTGCGCTTGAATGTCTTAGCGGCCAAAAAATAAAGCCCCATCCCTGTTGAATGTAACCTGAGTTAAAAGATATTTGAAATGTTACAAATAAAATATACATGAGCATTTACATTAAAATGCAATCAAGCTTTTTTAAAACATATTTCTTATTAAACGAGATTTATTAAATTACTTAAGTTAAGTATTTAAGTAAATAATTAAATAAATATTTACAGTTTTAATTAATTGTAATAACGTAAATAATAGGTTAAAAGCTTATATAAATTAAAAACTTACGTTAATATAAAATACCATTTTTTATTTTAAATTATATATTATTTAATTAAAATAAAATGTTTTATTAATTAAAAGAAATTAAAATAAACCTAACGTTTAATGTTATATAATATAATAAAAAATTTAATATTAAATATATTACGCGTATATATAATATTGTTTTTATAATATTACGTAATAAAATTAATAATTAATAATTATATATTAATATTATAAAAATATAACGAAAATTAATTTAATATAAAAAAAATATTATTATTAAATATATATTTAAATTAAATATTTAAATATTTTTGTTTTAAATTATTTATATTAAAAAAATAATTAATATATTATTACGTAAATATAATAAAAGATATATTAAAATTAATTAAATAATAATTTTTATATAATAATAATTATAATTTAAAATATGTTTAAATTATTAAATTAATTATGAAAAAATCTTTTATAAAAATTTTATTATTTATAAAATTTGGTTTAAATTTATAATTAATATAATAATAAAATATAATATTTTATTTAAAAATATATATAATTTTAATAAAATTAAATTTATAATAAATATAATAATTATAATGAATAAGAATTATGTTTTTTAAAAAGTATAATTTATTACTTTAATTATTTAAATTTATAAATAGATTTAAAATAGTTAATAGTAATATTATATTCTTTATAAAACTTATAATGGATTAATTAAAAAATAAAGATTTTAAATAACACAATTAAAATAGAAAATTCTAAATAATAATAATTTATTTAAAAATAGTAATGATTAAGATTAAAATTTAATTATATAATTAAGAAAAATATTATTAAATATTTTTTAATAAGTTAATTAAAAAGAATATATAAAATAAAATTTTATAAAGATTTGTATTAAAAAAGGTTATATAATATTACCTTATAATACCTTTATAATATAGCATTAATTTAATATTTTTTAAAATTAACGATATTAATAATAATAAAGTAATTTTAATAAAAAAAACCGTAAATTAACGTAATAATAATTAATTAAAATATCCTTTTATTATTTTTATTTATACATTATTTAAATTTATATTTAATTTTTTATCCAACTTTTTAAATTTAACAATTTTAATACATTTTTTAGCTTTAGTTTTTATACATTAAATACAATTTATTGTTTAATTAACGACTTTTTTAAATTTAAATATTATACGTTTAATAATTCAATTATATTTATTTTAATTAAGTTAATTTTTCGGAAAATTTAATTAAAAACGTTTAATAATATTTTTAAAGGTATTAATAAACCATTAATATAATATAATTTAATTATATTTATATTAATTAACTTTATAAAAATTAAGGTTATATAAATAGCAATTATTTAAATTTATTAAAGTTTAAAAATCTTTTATAAAAATATCGTTATTATTATTTAATAGCTTTTTTATACGTTTTAAAATATTAGGTATTTTTAGAGATTTTATTAATATTTTCTTTAATAATAAAGTTATAATTTTAATAGATAAAGTTTTAAGATAAAATATACGTTTAAGTCTTTTTATTAATAGTATTATTAATAATTTTATTATATTAATTAATTTATTAATTATTTTAATATTGATATATATTAAAATAATATTTATATATTTTTCGAATATAATATATAAATCTTTTTTATCTTTTTAAGTGCCAGCGAAACACGGTGGAATAAGCTTATTAAAATATATCCAATTATAATTATTTTCAATTTAGGTATAAAGCTTTTCACCTAAATTTACTTATGCAAGAAACGTTATTTTAGTTATATATACAATAAAATATTTTTAAAAAAAATTCAAATAAGTAAAAACATTAAATAATATATTTAACGCAATTAATTTAAAATTATTACCTTTTAAATTAAGCTTATTATTGTGTTAAATAGATTTAAAGCAATTGTTAAATAAGGTTATTATGGATATGTTAAACCAATTAGATTAATTACATCTTTAACCTATTCCACCGTGTCTCGCTGGCACTTAAGGAGATACTTAATTATATTAAATAATATTTTCGGTTTTTTTATAATTAAATATAATATTAAGCCGCATTAATATTTACAAAACCATCCGTTTAATTAATTTATTAAATTAAACAAAACTAATTTCTTTTTAAACTTCCAATTAATATCTTATTTTTTAAATATATTAATTAATTATTAAATCGTTTAATTAACTTATTATTAAAATTTATTATTAATTATATTAAATACGTAAATATACTTTTATTTAAAAATATAAATAATAAATAAAAAATAATATATTTTATTTATTATGTTTTTTTCTTTTTTTAAATTAAATAAATTTATATATATTAAAAAGGCTATAGTTTTTATTAATATTTTTAAAATTATTTTCGTTTTAAAATTAAAACTTTTTATAATATTATATTTAAATATTTAAATTAACAATAATTCGTAATTAATTATCCGATTAAATATATTTAATATTATTAATTTTTATAAAATTAAAATTTATTTAATAAATAATTATTTTTTTTTTATATAATTAAAAAACGTAGATTAATTTTAAAAATATTTTATTATGTTATTCGATTTTATTATTTTATTCGATTTTATTAATTTTCGAAAATAATGTTTAAATATGAAATAAATTATTATATTAATTATTTAAAAATATAATCTTATTGATTATAATTATATATTAAAAATTTATATTAATATAGTGAATTAGTGCCGTGTTGTAAAGGTATTATAGGGTAATATTACGTAACCTTTTTTAGCACGGATTTTTATAAGATTTTATTTTATACATTCCTTTTAATTAACTTATTAAGAAGTATTTAACAACATCTTTTTTTAACTATATAATTAAATTTTAATCTTAATTATTACCGTTTTTAAACAAATTATTATTATTTACAATCTTTTATTTTAATCGTGTTATCCAAAATCTTTATTCTTTAATCAGTTTATTACAAGTTTTACAAAGAATATAATGCCACTATTAGCTATTTTAAGTTTATTCATAGATTTAAATAGTTAAAATAATGAGCTATATTCTTTAAGAGACATAGCTCCTGTTTAATAGTCTTTATAATTAAATATTTCTTATTTATAAATAACTTTTTTAAATTTATATATATTATTATATATTTATTATTACTATTTATTTATTTTAATTTTTAACAAAAACAATATAACCATAATAATAAATAAAAAGGGAAAAATATTATATAAATATTATAAAAATAATTAATAATAATAATTAAAAAAAATATAAAATATTTAAATATATATAATAATAAGTATTAAAATAATCAAAAAAATAAAATATAATTAAATATTATTATAAAAAAGAAAAATTAATATTAAAAATTTAAATATATAATAATTCTTTTATAATTATTTATTAAAATTTACTATTTTATTAATTAAGAAATTTTAATTAATTAAATAATAAACTAATGCCGTGTTGCAAAGGTATTATAAAATAGTATTACGTAACCTTTTTTAGCATAAATCTTTATAAGATTTTATCTTACACATTTCTTTTAATTAACTCATTAAGAAACATTTAACAATATCTTTTTTTAAATATACAATTAAATTTTAATCTTAATTATTACCGTTTTTAAACAAGTCACTATTGTTTATAGTTTTCTATTCTAATTGTGCTATCTAAAATCTTTATTTTTTAATCAGTCTATTACAAATCTTATAAAAAGTATAGTGCCACTATCAGCTATTTTGGGTCTATTCATAGATCTAAGTAGTTAAAGTAGTGAGCCATACTCTTTAAAAGACATAACTCCTGTTTAATAACAAATTTAAAAATATATATATACGTATACTTATTTATAACTTTTTAATAAGAATTTTTTTTATAAAATTTATAAATTATGTAAATTACTTCTTCCTCTTTTTCTTTTCCTTTTTAAATAATTTCTACATTCTTTTCTTATTTTATATAAATCTTTTAAATTTTTTATTTATTTTAATTTCATTTTTTAAACTTTTAACTAATTTAACCTCGTTTTTTAACGTTACGTTATTAAATTAATAATATTTTATTTAAATAATTATCGTTTAACAATATAATATTATTATTAATATTTTTTATTATATAAATATCTTCATAATATTTCAATTTGTTCTAATTAATAATAATATATTTAAAATCTTTATATTATTTTCCAAGGCTTTTTCTTTATCTTATAATTTAATATTTAACTTATTTAATAACGTTAATAACAATATTAATAATAACTTTAATAATAATAATAATACGTTTATATTTAATTTTTTCTTTAATATTAAAATTTTAATATAATTCAATTAAAGCTTTAATAAACATTAAATAATAAAATATTAATAAATATTTAATTATATAAAAAATTTATAACTTTTTATTTATAAACCTATAAATATTCTTTAATTATAATTATAATTTAAAATTAATAATTAATATTTAATAATTATTTAAATATTTAAATATTAAATTCTTTAATAATATAACAAATAGTTGGTATCTTCGCTAATTAATTATTAATAAATAATTTTAAGTATTATTAAAAACGGCTAATCTTTATACCTTTTTTTAAAAAAATTAAAATATTAATAAACCTTTTCCATTATATATAAATATTTATTAAAATAGTTTAATCGGTTAAATTATAACTTAATTATAAAATCTTTAATGTATTAAAAGGTTTATTATTTAAACGTTCGGTTATCTAAATAAGGTTCTTTATTATATATGTAAAAAACATTTTAAATCTTTTAAATCTTTAATTTATACCAATATATAGCCGTTTTTTAAATGTTGATTAATACCGGGTCGATTTAGTAATAATTATGGTAATTATCTATTTGCGATTAAATAATATTCTTTTCGAAATAGTTGTTTTTATTATCTTTACATTTATAATAATTGTATTCCTCCAATTATTAAAGACTTTACCTCGGATAATTTACCATATAAAAGGATGTATATTAAATATTCTTTATTGCAAAAAATTTTTAAGAAATAATATAAAATAATGATTATTAATAAGAAATGGTAAAAAATAAGTATAATATTTTAATTAAATTTTATTTTATATTATTTTATTATTATTTAATTAATTTATAAAGTAATGAAATTTAATTAAGCCGAAGATTTAACTTTTTTGTTTATATTAAATAATAATATATTTTCCCTTTTTAAGGTTTAAGCGAAATATCTTTAAATTTAACGTTGATATAATTTTTATATCTTTTGTTTTCTTTAATTAATATATTAACTTTAATTTTAATATTAAACTATTTAATCTTTTCGTAATCGTTTTTTTTAAACTTAAATATAATAAATTTAAAAATTAATAAAATTTCTTAATTAATATTTTTTATCGTTAATTTGGTAGTTCATTTATTTTTATTAATTTTAATTAATTTTTAATATCTTTGATAATTTTATATAAATAGTTTTAACTTATTTTTAATCACATTTTTTTATATTTTATTTCTTTTTAAGATTTTTATTACATATTTATTTATTCTTAAAATTTTATTAATTATATAAAATTTTTATTAATTATATTATAATTATTGTTTATGGGATATATTTATATATTAAGGTGTATTGTATAAAAATATTAAATTATTAACTTTTAAAGGTTCTTTTTATATTTTATAAATATTTTATTAATTATTCCTTTAAATTATTTTTTATTGTTTTTTATTAATAATTTTTAAAATAAATTTAATATTTATTAATTGTTGTTTAATTATTTAAATTTTTATAATAATTAAATCTTTAAATATTTTAACTTCTTTTTAATTTAAAACTTTTTATAATAAAATAACTATTTTAATAAAGAAAATTAAATTTTTATTATAAATGATTTTATAAAGATTAAAATTATTAAATTTAATTATTATTTTATTAATTTATATTATAACATTTAAATGTTAAATTTAATTTTTATTAATTTTATTAACTATTTTTATTAATTTAAATTTAATTGGTTTATATCCGATTTCGATTTAACTTTATATTTAAGAAAAATAAAGTAATTTTACTATTTTTTTAATACCAAACTTTAAATAAACTTTTATAATTTAATCTTTAAATTTAGGACTTTTATTTATTTTAATTTCGAAAAGTTATTTATATTATAAAATAATCTTTTTTTTTTAAAATTTGGCTATATTTACTAATATTATTATTTTTAACGTTAAAATTTTTAAATAATTTAATAATTATTTTCAAATTTTCATAATTATTTTATATTTATAATTGTTAAATATATATTATACGTTAAGAATTTAATACGTTAAAATGGCATTTAAACTTATATATTTTATTTTATTTATTAATTTATTTAAATTTATTTTTTAATATTCAATATATATTTTAATCGCGTTAATAATATATTTATACATTCTTTTTTAATAACATATAATTAAAATATAATAATATATTAAATTATAATTTTTATATTTATATTAAATATAAAAATTTATAATAAACTTTTTTCTAACTATTTTATAATTAATAATATGGTAATTTAAATAATTTTTATTAGTTTTTTTTTAAAAAATACCTTTTAATATAATATACTTTAAAACTTTAATTTTGAAATTAATACAAACCTTTTGATTTCTTTTTCCTTAATTTATTTATAATTGTTTAAATAATCTTAATATTGTTAAGTATTAAGCAATCTTTTAAAATTTAGGGCTTTAATTATTTATTAAATAAAATATTACAAACTATAATTTATTTTATAAATTAATATTTTTATATTTTTAAATTTTTAAATTAATAGAATATAATATAATTATATTAAATTAGATATTTATAAAATTGTTAAAATCTTTTTTTTATTTTTTATCTTTTAAATTAAACAGGCTATTAAACTTTTTTAATAAGGTATTAATTATTATATTACGTTTTTTTATAATATATTTAATTTTAAAATTAAATATTTTAATATATGCAATTTATTTTAATAATGTAATATTTAGTAAATTAGTAAAACTATTATTTAATTAAAAGATTAGGATTTTAACGTTAATTTTAAGTAAAAATTGAATTTTATAAAGATAATTTTTAAGGTAATAAAATATTTTTATAATTATAAAATATTTTTATTTTATAATATTATATTTTAACTTTAAGCTTTTTTATAATTTAAATTTATATTAAAAAGGTTTGAAATTTCTTTAATTATTAAGTTATCTTAATATTATATTTTATTTTAAATTGGATATATTTATTTTTAATATTATTATTTAATTTAAGAAATAATTAATTATAATTAAATAGGGTAGATTTGTTAAAGTTTTTTTTAATTTAATTATATATTATATTTATAGAGATTTTTAAACGAAAGGTTATTTTTTTCTTAATAGTTTTATTAATGGAAACATTTTGGTAACGTAATTTTTAATTTAAATATAAAAATATATTATTAAACTTAAAAACGATTAGATTTTATTAATATTTTTATACATATTTTATTTAAAGATTTTTATAATTTTTGTTTTTTTAAATAAATGTTTATTTAATTTATAAATGTAATTTATTATTTTAATTATTAGCTTATAAAATTTAGTTTTCTTAAGATTTATAATAGTTCCAGTTAATTTAAAATTTAATAATATTTTTGTTATATTTTTGATATGTTTAAATATAAAACGTTATATTTTTAAATAAAATTTTTAATTATTATATTTAATATTAAATCTTTTTATATTAACGTTATTAAAAAACGGTTTATAAATATTAAGGATTAGATTATAAAGTATTTGATTTATAACCTTTAAAAAATAAATAACTAAATTAATAATTTTTATTAGAATTATTATAAATTTAAAAAATTTAATAAATGTAGTAAAAATTATTATATTTTAATTATATATAAATAGTTTTAAATGATTATATTTTAAAAATAAATTTATATATAATAATATTACGTATATAGTAAATTTTTTAATAAATGTATTGCAATTTTTAAGAAAAAACGCATTTTTAATCGTTTAAACGTTAAATTTAATAATTAAATTAATTAGGCGTAATTTATTGTTTTTTTTTTAATAATAAACTAAATATTACGATAAAGATTATAACTTTCTTTTAAAATTCTTACTTTTATTTTATCTTATAAAATCTTAATTAATTTTTTTTTTAAAGGTATAAGCATGGGAATATTTTATATTTATTATATTTTATATTAAACTATTTATATAACGTATAAAAATACGATCTCATTTTTGATTTTCTTAAATTTATTAAAATTTTAAATAAAAACTTTCTTTTAACAGAATAATATTTTAAAAAATATTTTTTTTTTTTGATTAGTAAGTTTTATATTTTATAATTTAATTTTTAATATTTTAAATTGTTTAGAAATTAAACGTATATTATATAGTTTTTTGGCAAATTTTGGTATAATATTTTAATATAAGCTATTTATTTTAGAAAATTTTAAATTTTTAATATTTTTTAAAACTTTTTCGAGGATTTTTTTTTTCTAATTTAATAATTTAAATAATATCGAGTTATTTAAAGGAGCATTATTTACTAATTATATCTTTTAAGATTTATTTTTATATATTATATTAACGTAAATTATTTAATTAATGATATATTTTTAAATTTATTTTTAATTTTTTTTAAACTTCCAAAAAACGTCTTTTAAAATAATTAATATAAGTTTAAAGAATTAATTATTAAATAGTATTATTTTAACTTCTTCGTTTTTCTTTAATTCGAATAGATATTTATTTTAAAAATTTTAATTAAAAAATATTTATTTTATTAATTTAAATATTATATTATATAAAATCTTTAACTAATTAATGAAATTTGAAATATTTTATATTATTTTATTAAATTTTAATTTAAATTAAAAAAATAATATTTTTTTTATTATATTTTAAATAGTTATATTAATTTTAATAAAAGTTTTATACGTTATATCTTTAATTTATTAATTTATATTTACAGAATTAAGCCTTATTATATTATTAATTAGATTTATATTATTAACAGCTACTAATTTTCTTATATATAATATAATTTAATAAAATTTTTAAAAATTTAATTAAACGTATTTTTTAAAAATAAAAATATTTCAATAAATATCAAGCTAAATATTATAATTTCTATAAATATTTTATTATTTTTAACTATTATATTTATATATAATTGGAATATAAAATTTAATTTTAATATAAATTTATTAATATAATATTTATTTTTAACAACGTAAATAAGTAAAAATAATTTTCTATTAATTAATTATATAAATTTTTTAATATATCTTAATATTAATATAATAATTAGTTAATTAAAATCTTTTTAAATTATTTTATTATATTATAAAGGTAAATTATACTATTTTATATAAAATTATATTATAATTAACAATTTAATTTTTATATTAATTATTTTTATAATTAAATCTTTATTTTTTTATGGTTTAATTTTAACGGTTAATTTTAAATAAAGTTTAAAATAAACGTTTAGATTATTTAATAATAATAAATTCGGTTTTTTAATTTATTAATTAATAATAAATTAATTATTATTTCCAAACGTAAAAAGATATAATTTTAGTTGCAGGTTGATTTTTTTAATTAAATTAACGCTTATATTTACTTTTTTTTAAATTTAATTTTTTATAATTTTAATAATTAAGTTTAATATAACATTTTAATTTTTAAATTTCTGAATAAATTTTTAATAAATAAATTTATTAAATTTTAATATAAATTTAATTATTTTATTTTAATTAATATCAAATTACTTTTTAACGTTTTTAATAAACTTCTTTTCTTAAAATTTAATAGCCTTTTTATTATATATATTTAAAACTTTTATTAACCTAGATTTTTTTAGTTTAAATTAATTAATTATTTTATTTTATTTTAATTTAATTTTATTTAATTATTTTATTTTAATAATTTTATTATTAAATCTTTTTTATTATTTAATAATATTAATATTAATTTAAAAAGTTTTTAATTAATTATTTAACTTTTTTTAAATAATATTTTTAATATAAATAATATTATTATTATTTATTATTTCTTTAAATTACTTATATTTTATTAAAAATTTTTAATTAAATATATTATTAATATTTCCAAATTTTATTATATTAATATTTATAATTTATAATTTTATTAAATTTAATTAATTTAATAATATAATATTAATTATAATTAATTTTTAATAAATATATTTAAATATTTCCTTTTTAATCTTAACAATATAATAATTAATTATTTATTTTATTTATAAACCGTTAATATTTTAATCTTATATAAAATAATAAATTAGTAATTTAATAGGTTTTTTTTTTTTTTTTATATTTTATTAAACTTAATTTAAGATATTTATTTATTAAATTTTATTATTTCCGTTTTAATTATTAAAAATATATATATTACATAATTAATTATAAATTAAAAAATTTTTAATTTTTATATTATATATTATTTAAATCTATTTTTTTAAAAATTATAAAATTAATAAATATTTAGCAAATAATTAACTATATAAAAGGATAATTATTTAATTAAATCTATTTTATTAATAATAAGGTTAAATAATTATAACAGATTATAAGATTAAATTTAATTAATTTTTATAAATAAATTTAAATAATAATTTTAATTATTATAAGATATTATATAAAAAAATAATTTTAATATTTCTGTAATAATTATTAATTCTTATTTAATTTATTTATTAATAATTTCTTATATATTAATTTATATAATATTAAAACGTTTTATTAAATTATTAATAATTATAAATATATTAATTCTTTTATTTTTTAAAAAAATTTTAAATTATAATTAATTATTAAAATTATTCTTACATTATCGTTCTAACGTTAATTAAAACTAATTATTATTATTATTTTCTTTTAAATTATTAATTTTAACTTTTTTTTAATTATAATATCAATTTATTAATCTAATTTTTTAATTAATTTAATTATATATTATATTTTTAATTTTATTAAAAAAAAATTATTTAAAAAATAATTAATAATATTATTATATATATATTTTAAGATTATTTTAACATAATTATTTTAACTTTTTTACATATATTTTTATTAATTATTTATAATAAAATATTTTTAATTTTATTTTAATTAAAAACTTTATATTTATATAAAATTTTATTAATATCTTTTAATTATTAAATAATATCAATATTATCAAATAATTTATTTTTATAACTTTAAAAATTAAGAAATATAATTTAATAAAAATATATAAATAATTTTAAATTAAAGGTTAATAATTATATTTTTAACATTAATTAAATTATTAAATTTATTATTAAAATTATAAATATTATATTTTTAATATTAAATATTCGAATTTATTATAAATAATTAATTAATTATATAAATTTAATTTATTTTAAATTAAAAAATTATTTCAAAGGTAAACTTTTACAATTAACTTTATTATTAAATAAAATATTTATAATATTTTAATATTTATTAAATTTTAATTAATTAATAAAAATTAATTTAATAATTAAATGTATATAAAATAAAAGAATAAATATTAATAAAATTATTTTTATAAATAATAATTTAAATTATTTTTTAAATTAAAAAATAACTTTTTAATAGATTATTTAATATATATTATTATTATTAATTTATAAATATTTAAAGTTAAATTTAAAAATTTAATTAATACTTTTTTATTTTAAAAATATAAAGAATATTTAATTTATTAATAAATTTTTATAATATTTTAACCTTTTATTATTAATGATTAAATAAAAATAATATTTATCCTTATTTATTAAAATTTAATCGATTATTTATTTATTTTAAAGATTTCACTTTTTAATTAAAAATTTAATTTATAAATAAATAGTTAATATCTTAACCTTTATTTATAACTTTTAAAGATATAATAAAATAATTAATAATAAAATTATTATAATAATTTTAATAATATTTTATTTTTTCTAATTTAATAATCCGATTAAAATATTTTATAATATTATTATAATTTTATTATAATAAGTCTTATTTTAATAAGTCCTATTTTATATATTTATAACCTTATTAATTAATTTTATATAAATATAAAACAATTTAATTAATAATTATTTTATTCTAATATTTATTTATATTTTTACTATTCTTTTCGAAAAATGTTATACCAACATATTTACATTTTCTATTATAATAAATACGTTATCCTTTTTATCTTTATATCCTTATATTTATATTTATAGATTTTTTTTTTATTAATTTCTTTTTAATTAATCATTTTATTTTTTAATCTATATTTATATAAATCTTTTATTAACTATTTTTTTGATAAAATATTATCTTTCTTTATTTAAAATAATATTATTTTAATTAAATTATATTAAATTATATAATATATTATAATAAATTTTAATAATAAATTATTATTAAAATTTTCAAATTTAAGGTTTTTTTAATCCTTTTATTTTCTTTTAAATTATTTATAAAATATTCGAAATTAAATTTAAAGATCTATTTTTATCCTTATTAATTAACTTTTAACAGTTTTTTTAAAACTAAAATTATAAGTTTAAATTTTGTAATAATCGCCATTAAATAAAAGTTATATTTCTTAAAAAATATAACTTATTATTTTAACTATTTAAATTTATAAATAAAATTAAAATAATTAATAATAACATTATATTTTTTATAAAATTTGTAATAGATTAATTAAAAAATAAAGATCTTAAATAATACAATTAAAACAAAAAATTATAAATAATAATAATTTATTTAAAAACAGTAATAATTAAGATTAAAATTTAATTATATAATTAAGAAAGATATTATTAAATACTTTTTAATAAATTAATTAAAAAGAATATATAAAATAAAATCTTATAAAGATCCATGCTAAAAAAGGTTACGTAATATTACCTTATAATATCCTTGCAATACAGCATTAGTTTAATAAAAATAATTATAATAAATTTAAAACGACGTTTTAAATTTTATTAAATTTAATTTAAAAATTATAAATAATTTATAACTATTTAAATAGTTAATTTTTAAAATTAAATTATATTATTATTTATTATAATAATAAATAAATTATATTTAATATTATAATATTATAATAATATATTTCTATTTAATTAAATTATTAAATTATTAAATAATGGTTAAATAATAAATAAAATTAGTTTAAAATAGTTTATATATTTTAAAAAATATATAAAATTGTATATAAAAAACTTTAAACATTTTTTTATTTTTAACGATTACGAAAATTATATTTTAATAAAATTTCAAAAATATTATTAAATTAATGCCGTGTTACAAAGGTATTATAAAGTAATATTACGTAACTTTTTTTAACACAAATCCTTATAAAATCTTGTTTTACATATTCCTTTTAATTAGCTTATTAAAAAACATTTAATAACATCTTTTTTTAACCATACAATTAAATATAAATCTTAATCATTACCATCTTTAAACAAATTACTATTATTTACAATTTTTTATTTTAATCATGTTATTTAAGATTTTTATTTTTTAATCAATTTATTATAAGTTTTACAAAAAGTATAATGCTATTATTAACTATTTTAGATTTATTTATAAATTTAAGTAATTGAAATAATAAGCCATACTTTTTAAAAAACATAACTCTTATTCATTATTACAAATATAATATTATAACTTTTTATATATTTATTTATTTATTTTATAAATTTTAATTTTTAAATATAACCGTATTTTTAATTTTAAAACGTGTGTATAAATTAACTATTAAAGATTTAATTTGTTAAAATTTTATATATATTAAAAAAAGAAATTTTTTCCTTTTATTTTATATTATATTTTAAGTTATTTTTATAAAAAATAATATATGGGCCGGTTTTAAAATAATAAAATTATTTTAAACCTTAATATTATTTAAATTATTTATATGTTATCTTTAAATTTTAATTCTTTTAATCTTTTTTAAATATTTAAAATATTATATAATATTATAAAAGTTATTTTATAATTTATTTTTTTAAAAAATAAAATTTTTAACTATTAATTTAATTTATTAATTAAGATTTTTAAAATTGTAAATAAATTAAATAAAATTATATATAAATTATTATATAAAGTAATTTTATTAAAAACAAAGGTTATAAATTTTCGAAAAATAAATTACGTATTTTTTAAACATTAAAAAGTTAAAAATAAATAATTATAACGTAAAAAACCTTTTATTTGAGTTAAAAAAAATATTATTTAAATTAAAAAAAAAGGTAATAATATTATAATTAATAATATTATTATTAAAATAATATCTTATAAAAGTTTTAATAAATTCCTTAATGTTATAATATTTACGGAAATATAAATTATAATATATAAACGTATTAAATTAAATTAAAAGATATTAATAAAGAAAATTAATTAAATTTTAATTAAATTAAATACGTTATAATTAAATAATATTTAATTAAATATAAAAGGTTTAAAATTGTGGGCCTTTAACCTATATAAGCCTTTAACCCGTTATTTACGTTAAACTTAAGTATAGTTATACTTTGTAACACCTTAAGAATAAAACTGCTTAACCCAAGACTCTCAACCCATCTCACAATTTATATAAAAGCACAGTACCACCAAAAAGAACATAACCCTTTAATGAGCAGTAGCCCAAATTTCCGATACTTAGTTGTTAATAGCTGTAAGTCAAAGGTAAAATAGACCAAATCAGGTAGAATGGGGATATTACTATAATTCGGAGTTTAATACAAGACCCTGAAAGTAACCAATATATCAGTATAAGGTGAGTTTACGACGCATAAACAATCGTGATATCACGCCTTCAGGAGAGTGTTGACTCCGCATATAAGCCAAAATAGTCACAGACTCGCGTTTCATTGAATTTCTTTTGGGCAACTCATACTTCCCCAGGGGAGACAATGTCAGATTAGGACCCGGGATAGTTGCCATACATAGAGTGCCCGTTAGGATAGGTGTATATATTCAGTAATACCTACCCCCTTTCAACCAGCGAGGGCGGTACGCGTCTCTTATATACCCAGTATACCCCTGTATCTACCCCTTATCCACTTTATCCACCTTATTGCCTGACAGTCAGATTGTCGTAAATGGAAATGACTCAGTTTGCTCTAAATCGAATTTATAGGTACCTATTCAATACCAATACATTCTCACAATCTGCATTATTAAATGCTCTAAATTCACTTCCAAGGTGGTGGGGACGCTCACCTATGAGCCTCATATCGTGAGGCATTAGATGACTGTATGAGCTCCCATTAGTCAGTTCCTTCCGGCCCCTCACAGGGGTATTGGTTTGCTTGACCGAGCTGAGCTTACTTGAATGGGGAAGGCAAGGGACAGAAAAGCTCTCGACACGAAGTCCTAGTGCTAGGCTAATGATTTCCCGACTAACAAGGGCACTGAGTTGCAACAGCCGTAGACAGTAACTTTCTGGAATTTCATTCATTAGAGATCTATACAACTCTCACCTTGTCTAACATTCTTTTCCACGCAGCAGCAGAGTTTTGTTAGTACAGGAAAGCCAAGCAATCCCATCAAATCCATCGTTCATCATCAACAACATCAGTAGTCAATATGGAAACCCAGATCCCCAGACTCCGGATAGCCGTGATCGGCGCCGGCATCGCGGGATGCTGTCTAACTATCGCGCTCTCCCGTAACCCATTGCTTGATGTACATCTCTATGAGACCTATCCAGATATCTGGGTTCGCGGCGCAGGCATCGCCCTTCACGGAAATGCTATCAAAGCAATGGACTTAATCTCACCGGAGATCAAGAAGGCATATTTCAAAAAGTCCCACTTCATGGCCAATGAAGACAACATAGAGATGGCAACTCAGATCATCGTTGGAAGTGGACATGATGCCGGTGCCGTCGTGGCAGAACTTGGCAGAGCAAAAGGAAGAAGGACTATTCATAGGGCACACTTTGTCCAGGGCCTCCTCGAGGACGTCATCCCTGGACACCGTGTTCATCTTGGGAGGCAAGCGGTGAGCATGGAAGAGAACAGAAATGAGCGCACCAATGCGTCTAAGGTTGCTGTCACCTTTGCAGATTCCGCAGTTGAAGAATTCGACTTAGTTTTTGGCGCCGATGGCGTTAAGAGCATTACTAGGAAATTCATCTTGGGCCCTGACCATCCGGCGGCGGAAGCAGTTAATCATGATAACTGGCATTGCTTCAACGCCCTCGTCCCAATGATAAAAGCAAAGAAGGTGGTTCCCAAGGAGTCGATCGAGAAGGTCCGGATGTTCTGCACGCCTATCGGGTATGTCAATGGCTTTCCTGTGGATCTAGGAAAGACATATAGCATCTCTTGCTACCAGAGGGATAGCAAAAGACGTAACCGCGAGAGAGCTAGTTTCAATGCAGACGAGTGGAAGCATTTCTGCTCTGAATTTACCCCACTGATATCGGTAAGTTGATATACGATCACAGCACTCTAGAGATAGAAATCATAAGCTAATTACGACTACATTCTAGCTTCTCGAAAAGCATCGAAGCGAGGATTGGGAAATACTGGATTATGACCACGCACCCACCTATTACCGTGGTCACGTTGCTGTCGTCGGCGACGCGGCACATGCCACGGCTCCTCACGCTGGCAACGGTGCCGCTCAAGCCATCGAGGATGCGGCGGTACTCGCCGGAGTCTTTGCAGAGGTCAAGTCAAAAGATGACATCCCCGCAGCTTTGAAAGCCTTCGACCAGATCCGTAGACCAAGAAGTCAGAAGATAGTTGATATAACGAGGCAATTCGGCATACTTTACAGCCTAGACGAGGAAGAGAGAGATATCCTGAGCATGGAGAGCCAACTGAGAGAGGGCGGAGTGTATACAAATGAAGTCGACATGAATGCTCAGGTTGAAGCTGCGGTTTCTGTATTTAAGAGGCCATATTTGGAGGTATGATTGGTTCTTACCTACCTTAGGTAGTATTGCTTACTGAGTACCTAATTTTATAATTCCATGTCATCTTGTTATATATCTGTATGACTTCTCGTGATAGTTGATAAAGGAAAAGGAGAAGATACATAGGTACCTATCTACATAGGTACATAGATACCTAAGTGCCTATACTTTGGTACCTCTTGCTCCGCTCTCGGAAGAGTTACACGGCAAAAGGTACTATGACGCATCGGCATCGCCCATTGGCATCGCCCATTGGCAGACGGTACTTTGAATACATGTACCCCACCACCAACGTAATTTTTTAATATTTCCATACTTTAAATGTTTGTAGAGACGATGAAATAAATCTTCATCTTCATACCTTAGCTCTTGTGTGGAATTGGATATAGAATAATACTGCCACCATGGGCCACTTACCGGACCCGACAATCGACCTTGACTGGTCAGGTTATGTCGGTTCAATCCATGAGCGCTTCCAGGCCTCTGCTGAGAAATACCCCGAGCGGACTTGTGTGCTAGAAACTAAGTCTTCGACGCATCCTGAGAGACGATTCACGTACCGTCAGATCTATGAAGCTTCCAATACCCTTGCCCGGTACCTCCATAATGCCGGAATTACCAATGGAGATGTAGTAATGATCTGGGCCCATCGTTCTGTTGACTTGGTCATCGCCTTGATGGGTACCTTGGTATGTTGTTGGTTTCTAAACTTAGACTCTCTTTACTTATACAATTATATAATTATATAATTATATACGTATATACTTATATACTTATATATACGAACACCACCATCCTCTCATTTCAGGTAACGCTAACTCTCCAATTAGGCTTCTGGTGCGACGATGACTGTCTTAGATCCCGCCTATCCTCCAGCTAGGCAGAAGATCTACCTTGAGGTATCTCAGCCACGTGCTCTAATCAAAATCGGCCGTGCAACTGATGAGAATGGCCCTTTGGCCGATCTTGTGCAAGGCTATATCGACCAAGAGCTTCAATTAAAGGCCCAAGTCCCTGAACTCCGCCTTCTTGATGATGGAACTCTGTCTGGAGGCCAAGTTGATTCGCAAGACATCTTCGAGCCCCTTAAAAGCCTTGCATCTTCTCCCCCTGATGCGATAGTGGGTCCTGATTCAAACCCTACCCTATCATTCACCTCGGGGAGTGAAGGAAGACCAAAAGGAGTTCTCGGTAGACATTACAGCCTGACTAGGTATTTTGGCTGGATGGCCGAGCGCTTCAATTTATCGACAGAGAGTCGATTTACACTTCTATCTGGTCTGGCTCACGATCCCGTACAGAGAGATATTTTCACACCACTATTCCTTGGTGCCCAACTCCTCGTCCCGTCCAGAGAGGATATTCAGCATGAGAAGCTTGCTGAGTGGATGCGTGAAATGAAACCTACTGTTACCCATCTTACCCCGGCCATGGGTCAAATTCTAGTTGGCGGCGCTACCGCCGAATTTCCTAGCCTAGAACACGTATTCTTCGTCGGCGACGTTCTAACGACGAGGCAATGTCGGTCCCTTAGGCAACTTGCCGTGAACGCCAACATTATCAATATGTACGGCACCACGGAGACCCAAAGAGCCGTTAGTTACTTTGAAGTCCCGAGCCGAGCGAGGGATCCGGACTTTCTAGATAAGCTCAAGGACACAGTCCCGGCTGGTCAAGGAATGCAAAATGTCCAACTTCTAGTTGTCGATAGAGAGAACCGATCCAGGTTATGCCAGGTCGGTGAAGTAGGGGAGATATTCGTTCGGGCTGCAGGTCTTGCTGAGTGAGCATATTTCCTCTATATTCCCATGTTTTTGCTAATTAAATTGCTATCAGGGGTTATCTTGGGGACCCATCTTTGAACGAGCAGAAGTTCTTAATGAATTGGTTCGTAGATAATGAGAAATGGGTCGAGGCAGACGCAAAGGTGAGCAAAAATGAACCTTGGAGAAAGTACTATAAGGGCCCGAGGGATCGGCTCTACCGCACGGGTGATCTGGGACGTTATCTCGAATCTGGAGACGTTGAATGCACCGGTCGTGCCGACGACCAAGTCAAAATTCGCGGTTTCCGTATCGAGCTCAACGATATCGACAGCAATCTAAGCCAAAATCCGCTCATCCGGGACTGCAAGACTCTTGTACGAAGAGATCGTAATGAAGAACCGACACTGGTAAGCTACTTAGTCCCCGAAGCAGCGGAGTGGAGGCGATGGGTTGCCGCTCGGGGGCTAGAAGAAGTCGAAGATGACGGTGTTGAGATGGGGCCTACACGTGTCTTCTTAAAAAAATATCGAAGCATGGAAACCGAGGTACGAGACCACTTAAAGTCTCGATTGCCGGCCTATTCGGTACCGAGCATATATATAGTTCTCGAGAAGCTACCCTTAAATCCCAATGGTAAGGTTGATAAGCCGAATCTTCCTTTCCCAGATGTTACCGAACGCGTTGAAGACGCTTCGGAGGAGGATCTAAAAAGCTGGGAGTCTTTGACAGAGACCGAGCAGAAGGTGGCCCAGAAGTGGGCTGATCTAATTCGGGGTCTTAACCCGAAAACTATTAGACGAGAAAACGTCTTCTTTGATCTGGGTGGACACAGTCTGTTGGCCCAACAGCTCCTTTTGGAAATTCGGAAGAGTTTCGGGGCAGACGTTTCTATCAGCACATTCTACGAACACCCAGATCTAGCTAGTTTTAGCGCTCACGTAGAGAAGAGACTTCGGAATGCCAATGGTACCGATACCACCAGCGACACACAAGAGGCCACCCCGGTTTACACGAAGTCTCTTGACGAGTTGACGGGTCAGTTAGCTGGAAAATATCAATCCGCCGATCTCAATGCCCTCGGCGATTCTAAAAGTTTGACAATCTTTCTTACGGGAGCAACTGGATTCTTGGGGTCGTACCTTGTGAAGGATGTCCTCGACCGGACTTCTCGTGAGGTCAAGTTAATCGCACACGTTCGAGGCGTCAAGGACTCAGCAGCGGCCCTACAACGGCTTCGCCGCTCTCTTCAGGGGTATGGTCTATGGAAGAATGAGTGGCAGGAGAGATTAAGTGCGGTTGTGGGGGACTTATCAAAACCTCAGCTCGGTATTGATGATTCGACCTGGCAGAAACTATCGCAGGAAGTTGACGTGGTGATACATAACGGAGCTACCGTCCATTGGATTCGGAAGTACCAGGATATGATGGCGTCGAATGTACTATCAACCATTGATGCGATGAAACTGTGCAATGAAGGCAAGGCAAAGGTTTTCTGCTTCGTCAGTTCGACCAGCGTCCTAGACACAGATTATTACATCAAACTGTCGGAGGAGCAAACAAGAACAGGAGAGGGTTCTATAATGGAGAGTGATGACATGAATGGAAGCCGTACTGGGTTGGGCACGGGATACGGACAAACCAAGTGGGTATCGGAACAACTCGTTAGGGAGGCCGGAAGACGAGGCCTCCAAGGTTCAGTCATCCGACCTGGATACATCCTTGGTGATTACCAGACTGGTGTCTGCAACGTTGATGACTTCCTGATCAGGATGTTGAAAGGTTGCATACAGCTAGCAGCGCGCCCGCGTATCATCAATACTGTCAACGCCGTCCCCGTGAATCACGTTGCAAGGGTGGTCGTCGCTGCTGCCCTAAATCCTCTTCCAGGTGGAGTGCACGTAGTTCACGTCACTGGCCACCCGCGTCTCCGCATGAATGAATATCTATCGATACTAGAGTACTACGGCTACAAAACTCCAGAAGTCAGCTACGATTCCTGGAAGCAGAAGCTAGAGAACTTCGTATCCGCGGGTGCCCTCGAGAAGGATCAGGAGCAGCACGCGCTCATGCCGCTGGCACATTTCTGTATGAATGACCTTCCGGCCAATACGAGAGCGCCGGAGTTGGATGACAGGAACGCTGTTGCTATTCTGAAGGCAGATGGCGATAAGTGGACAGGCGTAGACGAGAGCTCTGGCTATGGCATTAGCAGAGACGACGTGGGAAGGTACCTGCGATACTTGGCCGAAATCAAGTTCATCAGCCAGCCGACGGAAAGGGGTCGGCCGCTGCCCGATATCAGCGCGGATATTGTGCAAGCACTGGCTGTAGGGGGCATAGGAGGTCGTGGTGGCGCCTCCTAAGATGTCACTCTGGGACTGTGCACCCGGATACCTGCATATGTGGTTGAATATACATGCTTTTCGAGGCGTTAGATAACCTGGTAGAGAAAAGGGGAAATATAAAAGTCATTTGAGTTTCTACAGTACAGATAATTGGGAGGGTTGATATCTCCGACACGGGAATCAGTATAGATATGTGTTCGCGGGATAAAGCCTTTATTGAACATGCCACCAATACTCGACAACAGAATACTATTGGATTCCTTTAGGTCCCAAATTGGGTTTAGAAAATATGCGTTGGGGGACGGAATCGATTTTCTTGTCCATGAGCAATCCCGAAAAGAGTATATCACATAGCTAAATAGACGCCGTATGTTAAAAATAGAACCTAGGTAGTCCCGCCAATATAGCTACTCCCCTTTCCAATGAGTATCTCTTAAGCATCGCGCGTTCGCAGCATAAAAAGGCTACCCTACATCAAGTCGACAGAGGCTCTAACAAGAAAAAGGTACGCCCCTAACCTAGTATAATAGAATTGATAGTGTCGTTTAGCCCATACCTATAGGTAGGTAGGTAGGTACAGAAGAAGTAGACTTGGCTCCAAACCGTGTATAATATTATACTGATTATTACAAATCTTATATCTATCTACATTAGGAGCCCTATCCCCAATTCACCGAATCCCATCAACGCCTTCGTTTGTACATAGGTACCTAGGTATCATTCCCGTCCCAATATATCCCATACCTACCTACCTAGGTACTACGTAACCCAAGTGCTACAAGCCAAGTAAAGCCAAGCCAGCGCTAATGCCCGCAGCCGAACCCCTTTCTACCTATTCATACTGGCTCTCCATCTGCGTCCCCATAACCATGTTTTTAATATTATTCCTCGCGCTCCACACGATATTCTCCGTCCTGCCCTTCTCCCGTACCTGTCCGTCCTGGACGGTCTGGATATCGCTGTCGGCGTTCACGAGGCCCCGAGCTTTGTGGTGGAAGAACAGGGGAGGCGTCACGCTGATGCATTTCGCGTCGAGCCCGCGGTCGCCGGCTTGCGTGGCGTCTTGCACGCCCCACGTCGAGACTGCGCGGCGGCAGAGCCCGGCGAGCGCGTTGTCGAAGGGGCCCGTTAGGTGGTCCACCGATAGGTCCAGGAGGACTTTCCGGGCTCCCCTCTGCGAGAGCGCGTATGCGAACGTGCAGATGGGCGCGCCGGTCATGTGCACCCAGCGGGTAAACTCGGGGTGGCTTGGGAAGTCGACGAGGCCGGTGACTCTGTCTCTGGGAGGCACCGTGGAGTCGTTCTCGATGACGAATTTGCGCGACATGTATTGGATGCCGGCGTCGTCGGCGGGTTTCGCCTTGTTTTCGTCGAGCGTCTCGGGGAACACTTCACCACAGTGTCCGAGCCACATGAGATCCCAGTCGTCGCCGTAAGGAGAGTTGGGATTCGAGGTGGAAGGGAGAAGCGCCCTGGCGCCTTGAGCGATCCTCTCTAGCTGTGGCTTTAGTCGTACGTCCCAATCCATGTCGTCCTCCATGATGAGAGCCGATCCAAGGTCCTCTTCGACGATCCTATGTAAGTAAGTAAATTAATAGGTTAGTATTAGTCCCCTCCCTTACTAAGACTAAAGCCTTCACTCGACATACCTGCGAATAGCATTCATATGTCCCCTCCAACTCCCCAAGTTCGTCTCCCACAGCTTCTTCCTATCAGCCCCAAACGGCACCGCCTTATCCGGCACCGTCTCCCCCCTAACCCCATCAACCCAATCAACCGCGAACCCGGTCAGCGTGCTCGTAAGCGCAATAGCATCGCGCTTATCGCTGCGCTCCGGGAGGCCCACGGCGAAGATCTTCTCGAAGCCTAGGGTCCCGTTGGCCACGCGGTTGATGTCGGCGGCCGACGACCGGTCAATCCTTGAGGATGGCGGGGTGTGATGGTGGTATTGGTAATGGTATGGTGTTGACCGCGGGGTGAACAGGACGAAGCAAGCCACGAGGAAGAAGGCGGCGACGCCAATGATGATGATGTGTCTTGGCGGTTGAGTAATGGCTGGCATGCTTGATCGGGCGTACCCGTCGGGCCGAGCCCGAGCACCCATAAATCCCACGGGTTCGCAATGCTGTGATGGGCAAAAGAGAAGTAGTACGTAAGTAAGTATTAAGGTCAACTGTCTAGGTCAACTATCTAGGTTAGGGGGCAAGCAATGCAGAAAGAAGTAGGTACCTAGGTAATTATCGAGTAAGCAACTTAGGAAGAATTATTAATCAAATGGCGAAAACGAGTCATGGCGTGAGGAAGAGCAGGTAGCTTTGCCATCTCAGCTATAGGGCGAGATCGAGACCGAGAGGGTTTTATTATATATTATAGGGTACCTAACAGGTAGGTAGGTACCTAACCCAATCCGTAACTCAGGTGGGCTGCCCGGTGGGTAGGGTAGATTAAACACTATCACCATGACGTCAGTTTTCGTAGGTCAGAAGCTGCTTACATATAGTCTATTTTCCCCACGTTTAAGCTGTATGTATATTAATAGGGGTGTTTCTTGTAGAGGCAACACTTTCAGTATTCATTAATAGTGCGCAGGGTTACACTAAACATATTAACTATCAAAACAAAACTAATTACTTCTCAAGTGAGAAGACTCCTCAAGCAACTACCTACGTAAAGCTCCGATGTACTCCTCAGGGATGCCTAAATAGGTACCAGACATCAACTTCATCTTCCGGTCTGTACCTCTAAGCCGGGTTCCCAACTCTCGAGATATCCATGTAGATAATGCTACCTAGGTAGTTATGCAAACCAGAACTCCACAAATGCATAGAATCGCCCCGGTAAACAATCATATTATGACCTAGTTCTACCCGCCAACAGTTTGCGACGTGAATAGACCCCCACGCTGTGAAGGGTATATCGAAGGACCAATCCAGATCCAATCACCAAGGACTAACTTGGGAAAGCTATTTCCCTTCGTGAAAAACGCCAAATCTCGGGATATGAAAACACAGCTCTATCCTTCTGAGATCTGTCGTATATCCGAAACCTTCCATGTCGTTATTTGTCGTTTCGCCGTCATCTCATCTAGTCTTTGTAATTCCGGCCGCAAGCAAAGATTTACCGCCCAATAGGTGAGAACATCGCACATAACGATTCTCCAGGTAATTCAAACCCCCATCGTCGCTCCGAGATGGTTCCAGCTTGCCCGGCAGGACACATTCCACAAAATCTTGAGATCAAATAGTCCGAAAAACAAGTAGTGAATCGAATGCCCACCCTACGCCGAATGGCGCTTGTTGAATGCATTATATATGCTAGAAGTGAAAAGAAAAGAAAACCGGGTTTTGACATATGCCCGTAACCCAAGAAGGCAACGAAATATAGTAGCAAAATGCAGTAGAGAGACGGGGATCTCTCCAAGAACATACTAGGAGTAGTTTCCTAGCTAGGTGTAAATGTGACGATACCCTACGCGAGAAGGTCTGTCTGTAACTCCTCTAGGAAATCGTCTAGGAAGATGATGCTGAACCGATTCTTATACTTCTTTAGGAATTTTGGGTCGGTCCAAGCAGATGAAAGAGGTCGCTTCCATGTTACCAACTCAAGCTTCCATCCCTTTTCGAGAGCGCGAATGGCGTACTGCAGGAACCCTCCAGAAAACTCAGCTTCCGCTGCATCTCCGGTGGCTAACACCATCGTGCCAGGGTTTGACATGTTGTCCCACATACTGTCCATCATGTTCAGATGCAGGTTCTCGTCTACGCCCTGTTCTCCATTTCTCACTTCGTACGTGACATCTTCTGAAATTTCCCCTACTTCATCGGGGCGTTCGGTCGGTGTTCGACCCCTTCCCTTTAGCTTGTTTGGCGAGATCTTGCGCTTTCTAACACGGCTAAAAACGTTCATCTTGTAGTTCAACTGTTCCGCCTCTAGAAAGTAGGACGGCCAAGACGTTTGGGGATTGTTGCTTGCTACGCCGTATATTGACCCAGCGAGCACTCTCTTCTGCACATTCCTTGCTCGTTCCATCACAAGTGCCAATGTTTTGAACGAAAATAGAGGCATGCTTATCCTGCGAGTAAGCGGGATTTGCCTAGAGATTTTATAGCTCTCACAGAAACCAATGAAGATATTAGACATGTCCACAAAAATGTGCACATCCGCCTCAGCTTTTAAGGATGAATTAGTATGGTCCATATCAGTATAACTCCTCAACTTTGTGTAGAAGTGTTCACGCATGATTTCGATCGACGATGGAGATATTGCCTGAACATTGCGATATGAAGGGCTCGGTAGAGGTGTTTTTGAGTATTGGAGTATATGGGGCAAATGGTTGAGATTGACCAGGTCTCTTTCATGGGGCTGCTGTTGTGCATTAAGAGCGTCCAATAAATCCAAATATTGAGGAGACCCAACCAAGCCTTTGGCTTCTATAGGCGGTGATTTCCCATCATGAGCCCACGAGTCGATCCCATGTACAGTCGTCGCGGTTACGAGAGAGTCCTTGCTAGTTTGCTCGTTGGGTATCTTAGAAGGTGTGGCATAAGGTAGGTGTCCCAAAGGGTCGAGTATTTGTGAAAGCCGTAGTAGTTTTGGAGAAGGGCTAGTAGGCGCGCTGGTGCTCGCTTCTAGAAATACTGGCGATGGCGTATGTGAAGCTGGCTCAACTCCGCTGGGCGCATATGAAGTGGCTCGAGACGACTCGCAATGCGCAGTGCTAGAGGCCAGATGCTTGGGTATTTTGATGTAGTCATTAGAATCCAATGGGAGATCGAAGTCAGAGAATCCAGCGCTCGAACTAGGCGTGGATGATATAATAGTAGAAGCCTTCTCTGATGGCGTAAAAACAGAGCTACTAGTCTCATGATCGATGGAAGAGATGGAGGTATCTTCCGTCCAAGCAAGAGAATCAACTGTAGCTGCGAAGACATCACAAAGGCCATCTCCAAGCCGAGGTGACGACCGTTTCTTGACGACTCGCGAGCCATTAGGCCCTAGCCGTTGAGGAGTTGTTTTCATCATAAGAGGCGTTCTTGACACACGAAGGTCTTGGTCATATGTGATGTCAAAAGCCATTGTCGGAAGGGGACAAGACTATCGTATAAATAGGCAGGGTGTAGATTCTGGTGATTGATTAATTCCTTGTGAATTAAAAGATGGGAGCCTGGTAGATATTAGTGGTGCGCTATCGAAGTTAAGTGACTAAGTGACTAATATGGAAGTGAGGAAAAAAAGTTGGTTAGGCGCGAAGAAAGGCCTTGACGTGCTGCCGTACGAGCACGAAACCTCAAATAATACTATCGATTGCGTTTTATCTCAGAATGATAGATAAAATTTACGGCAAGTGTAACGAGGTAAGAAACGGGGGACTTCAGATGTTAAAGCTAAGAAGACTCACGAGATAAGGACGTTGATCGACTGCAGAGGTAATGAATTGTCATGCTCTGTAGGTTCGTCCATTCTGTAGGAGTTGAGGCTTATTGGAAAAAAAAGTGAGGGCCGGGGATACGGCAACCGGATGGCATTTGAGAAAACGAAGGCCGGTGTTGAAATTAATTTGGTTATGGTGGTTATGTTCGAATTAGAGGTCGCAATTTCATGGCGGAATGAATGGATGACGAAGTCGGGGGAGGCGTTGAGGTGTCGTACTTACGAAGTACTTAGGTACCTACCCAGGTAGCTTCGAAAAGGCGGCAGGCGGTAGGGGTTATATGGAATTGAAGGTATCAGGTCACGTGTTTCAACTCTTTACAAAACATCTACTTAGGTACTTACTTGGCTTAGACTGGTACCTAACTTCTTTATATACATTGGTAAAAGTTCAACCTTAACTTTTAAGCATGTTTAATAATGTCTTAATAAGAGCTCATACAATGATCCTTTCTTGGAGCTTTCTTTGCTTAGGTACCTAGTTAAGCTTTATGTGATGTTCACGTTAGGTACTATGTAATGAGTTCCCGAAGTTGTGGGTAAAGACCTCCAAGGGTCTAACTTTCGGATGCAGATTGTAGAATTTCGCAAAAATCCCATCTAGAGACAAATTTAAGCTAGTTAGGTAGGTAGCGACCAGGGACGACCCCGCATGTTGGAACGGCCGAATCTTACTGTACACAAATAATAAAGAATTACTGGCCTATGTATATGACCGTTCCGTTTTCCCCGCTACAGTATGACCGTACTGCCGTATCAGATGGTGATAAGTACGGTATCAGACCCAACGGAAAGGAAATGCCTGCACTAGCTCGATTAAATGGATTTTGATCGACAACTTTACTTAGCCCCTACATTGTACTTTTCAACTTAACCCCGGTCAGTCGAATTCAATCCTCGACCCTCCCACCTTCAACGAGAAAGCTAGCCAAACTAGGCCATCTGGATGTCGTCTGGATGCCATCTTTCGAAATCTCTCCCATTCATTCATGCTTTCGCTGCGATAAGCCTTTTCAACCTCGGAAAGCCGACCGACTATTCAAAATTACCTCTTACCCCTCTTAGGGGAGCGACCGACGTTCTCGTGTCTCTACGAACCTACTATATACTACGCGCACAGTTCCCTGCGAATATACTCGCTCGCTTTTCATCGTCTAGTATCTGTTTCCTGCACGACAACATCTTAAGGACCAGCCTCGAATATACATTTGGCCCATCCGATGGAGCCATAGTAATCGCCTATATAGAACCCCGGTATTCATAGAATACTTTCTCTACTTCATGCATTATCCAACCAAAGTTCGTTAGCCCTCATAGTCGATCCCAGACGCACGAGTCTCAGTGTTACTCTTCGTAGCATATTACTTAACGCCTTCTAGCCGTCTACGTATGATAGATCCTAGAGTTACGTCTTAATGTAACCCCAAACGCCAGTACTCCTCGCATATGATAACTTGATCACCGACGATATTTGTACCGTTTTTTTATACTTCCGCGATTTATCATTCGAATCGATTCCAGTTTCCGTACCTATCTGTTTATACTATTTAGTGTGAGGGAACTTGTGTCGGGTGATACATTAGCCATCGGATATCCAACCTCAATTTTACTACAGCTGTAACAGACAGATGCAGTCAAAATGGACAACTTCTTCGGCAACCAGCTCTCCCAAGAGGAGCTGCAGCGCCGCCATTCTCTACAGCGCAACCAAAGACGCCTAGCTACGAACTCACTAAATCAGTCCTCTCAACAGCCACAATACGGCCATATTCCCGTTACGGCTGTAAATACAGATCCGTCTTTGGTGGGCGCTGATTCTCTCGATGATATTATTTGCAGCAACTCTCAGGAACTGCATCGACGACGAAGCCTACCACAGCAATTTCCAGGTCAAATGTCCCAAATCGATGCCGATCGAAGAATGTCTATGATGGAATTTGGTGGCGGCGATGACTCCTATAGAGACTATCAGTTTGGGGTTATGCCAAACTCTACAAATGCTATGCACAACGGGTTTCCTACCCTTAACACCAATATGCCCCTTCAGGGGACTTCAGGGTTCACCTCCCCAACTATGCTTGCTGATGACTTTTCAGCACTTTCCCCTGACATGGTAGGAAGCATGATTGCCTTCTCAAATATGAACATGGACTCAATGGGTGCGGATGCTTCCATGGGCATGTTCTCATCGGCAACTGCGATGTCTACCTCATTTCCACAAAATTCCATGGATGGGTTGCCGGTTGACTTTAACATGGACCTATCGAATGAAAGCAATGCTCTTTCTGTGGCAGACAACTCCGGTACTGGTATGGCCGTTGATTCTGGCGACAACGATATTATGGCCGCTTCACCACAGTTCTCTCCGTCTGGCCAACCTAACCCTCAGACAAATATCGACCTAAGTACTGCTATGAGCGGGTTTCAACCCAGTATTTCGCCGCAACCTATTTCGCAGGTCCAATCCCAAACCCTCGTCTCCTCTACGCCTTCGTATGAGTCACCCACGGCCACTACAACAGGAACAACTCCAGAGAGTGCCGCCCCTTCCCAGCCGTCCATCCCAGCCGTTACCAATCCTCAAACTCCAAAGGAGAAGACTATATATTCTAAAAGTGGATTTGATATGCTGAGGGCCCTTTGGCTGGTGGCTACGCGAAAAAACCCACAGGTCAATCTCGGCGCCGTCGATATGTCCTGTGCTTTCGTCGTCTGCGATGTTACGATGAACGACTGCCCAATTATATACGTCTCGGACAATTTCCAGAACCTGACTGGTTACAGTCAGCACGACATCGTTGGTCAGAATTGCCGTTTTCTCCAAGCCCCGGATGGCAAAGTTGAAGCAGGTACGAAACGGGAGTTTGTTGACAATGGAGCCGTCTATAACCTGAAGCAAAAGATTGCTGAGGGAAAGGAAGTCCAGCAAAGTTTAATCAATTACCGGAAAGGAGGCAAGCCATTCTTGAACTTATTAACCATGATCCCTATCCCATGGGACACCTCCGAGATCAGATATATCATTGGGTTCCAAATCGATCTGGTGGAATGCCCCGACGCTATTGCCTCGCATCAAGGTCCTGGGACCATGAAAGTCAACTATAAGCACAGCGATATCGGACAGTACATTTGGACCCCGCCGTCTTCAAGCCAGTGGGAACCAGAGAACGGACAAACATTAGGGGTTGACGACGTATCTACTTTACTGCAGCAATTCAATCCAAAAGGCTCTGCCTCCGACTGGCATCGGCAATCCTGGGACAAGATGCTTCTGGAGAATACCGATGATGTCGTTCACGTGCTCTCTTTGAAGGGGTTATTTCTCTACCTGTCGCCATCCTGCAAACGCATACTCGAGTATGATGCCACCGAGCTCGTTGGGAATTCCATCTCGTCTATATCACATCCTTCCGATATTGTTCCAGTTACCCGAGAGCTCAAGGATGCCACCAATGGGAATTCGGTGAATATAGTCTTTCGTATACGAAGAAAGCAAAGTGGCTATACTTGGTTTGAAAGCCACGGTTCACTATTCGTCGAGCAAGGAAAGGGTCGGAAATGCATAATTCTTGTTGGTCGGAAGCGTCCGGTCTTTACGCTCAGCCGACGTGAGTTGGAATTTAACGGTGGCATAGGTGACAGCGAGTTATGGACAAAGCTCTCTACATCTGGGATGTTTCTATTTGTCTCCGCGAATGTTCGGTCTCTATTAGATTTACAACCAGAAAACCTTGTAGGGACTAGCATCCAGGAATTGATGCGTAAGGAATCGCGTGCCGAGTTCGGGCGTTCGATCGAGAAAGCTAGAAGAGGACGTATAGTCACGTGCAAGCACGAGGTTCAAAATCGCCGAGGTCAGGTTTTACAGGCTCATACCATTATGTATCCGGGTGATGCGTCCAAGGGGCAGAAACCAACCTTTTTGCTTGCCCAGACGAAGTTAGTTAAGGCCTCTTCCAGGACAATTGGGCCGGTTTCGTCTACCCTGTCCACTAGGCAGAGTTCTGTCAACCATTCATCTACGGAACCGAAGCCAGTGTCCGGCTTCGCCGTGCTACAAGGTATTCAGACTCCAGAAGACCAGCGCCATGGCCTCTTATCTGCTGCAGGAGGCGGCATGGCTCCTGGTAACCAAGATAAGGCTCTCGCCTCAGATGACAATATTTTTGATGAACTCAAGACCACAAGATGCACCAGCTGGCAGTATGAACTGAGGCAAATGGAAAAGGTGAATCGGGTACTAGCCGAGGAGCTTCACGGCCTCCTTTCCAATAAAAAGAAACGCAAGCGTAGAAAGGGGGTTGGGAACTTCGTCCGAGATTGTGCTAATTGTCATACTCGCAACACGCCCGAGTGGCGGAGAGGCCCGAGTGGTCAAAGAGATCTGTGTAACAGCTGCGGCCTTAGGTGGGCAAAGCAGGTTGGTGAACCCCCTTTCCATATTCCTTCATGCGGATTACTCACCTGTAGTAGACGGGCAGGGTCTCTCCGCGAAATTCTTCTCGTGGGGGCAACGGCGATTCGTTAAGTAAGAAATCCAATTCGCCCGCGCATTCTTCTCCCCTACAAAGAGAAATCCCCACGAACGAGATGAACGCCATCGAGCAACCTCCCGAGATAGGTGCGAGCACAGCGGCAAACAGGTCATCAGGCTCGAACGTGGTTACCAGCGCCGGCAGCGTTAGTACAACGCCATCAAGCTCTCGGGTCTTTTCAGTGCCCCCGCTGAGCCTACCCCTCCTTGGGGGCGGTATCGTTGGCAGCGAAATGACAGCTATCCAGGAAGAGCGGGAGGTCAGCATGTAGCAGCGGGGTTTCTATTGGTCTTCTTTTTAGCAGCATCGGTTCTCTTCCTCTTTTCGATCCAAATCACGGCTATGCAGAGATACCACATCACACTTCTTATATGATTTTATCTTTTCTCTCACTCTACTTTTCCCAAGCGGCAAAACGCAATGCAAGTATTTGATAGACGGGTATGAAGGCTTCTGCAGAGATACCTGGGTGCCCTCGATGGGCTATTATGGAAGAGGCGGGATGCATATACGCGGCGTCGGCTATCCTCTGGTTGGGTGTTTATTGCTTTTTAATTCTCTTCTTCTCGGCTTGATGGGTCACTGAGAACTATCATGCCCTGCTCGGGTTTATCAAGGCCGTGCAACTGTTGCTACCTGAAGAGCATAGTCAAGGAAAGGCGAAAGGGGCCAGCGCTATCAGTGGGTTCAGTTTCGGGAGACGGCTAGGTTGGTGGAAGGGGCCGGTTGGTTGGTCGCAATGGTATGGTGTGATGAAGAAAAACTGGAACGAGTTACATGTTGCTAGGTCCGGCTGGGGAATTTGGCTGGGAATATACGGTTACTTTGGTGGAGCACGAGAAGGGCAGGGCATATGTCATGTATGTCGTTCCGCCTTGTTCCCATGATGAGTACTAGTTAACCACACGCTTTGCTATGTTGAGACGACGTATACGAATATGAAAAACAAATTTTGACAATATACAGCGCCTTGTGTGGTAGTGAAGTGATGTCTGGAGAATCATGACTTCCAGATAGTAAAGCAAGCAGCATGCCTCCCGCGCCGCTACCACACGTAACAAGAATAAGATAGGTAGGTACCTAGGCATACCACCTAAAGCGGGCAGTGTAGTAAGCGCTCAGTCGGAGAGAACGTTCGTTTGGTCTGTTTGCCAGCCCTTCCACGAGTAGTATTATAGACGGGCTATAAGTCGAAAGGGGACACCAACTAGCGTGGGGCTGAGTGCTTGCGTCGGGAGTGTGTAAATTAATTTACAGGTAGCCTAACTTGCGGCTTACTTGCCGCACTCATTTACAACCGTGCGAGCAAGTAGGTTAGGGGCTATGTCTATGTAAGTTGGGTCACATTACTTTACATATATTGCTGCTCTCTTTCATCATCGGCAGATATTCGTGTATAATACGCAGAGCTGCTCGTCATAATACCTACATGCTACATGCTACATACATAACATATCCACGGACTTACATACTTGAGGCATACTTGAAGGCATGCCTGGTAAGAAGTAAGCGTGGGTAGCATCTACGGGGTATCTGAGTAGAAATAGTAAGTAAGTACCTAGGTAAGTAGTGTGTAGGACTATATAGCCTTATGTGTGCAGCATAGAACTCAAATACCAACCCCATGCATGCATGCACCGTCACATAGTTGCAGGAAACAATGTAGCTTTTACGGCCTGATAGTTGGGACGTTTCGTAGCTCAGACGATATCTGAAAGCTGACAATAGACCCGGCTCCAGGGAATCAACATTTTAACCTGTACTCCTGCACGTACGTTTGCTGTGCCGTACCAAGAACTCGACTGCCGAAGTAGCTCCTTGCCTTACCATGTACAAGTATATGGCACTACAAGACGACGATGAGCAGATTGTACGATGCCTACCTAAGGTTAGTTACTTTGGATGTGAAGTGTTGTATGTTGCTGGCATGTCCCTCAGCCTCTGTTACCCAGAGCTCGGTGGAACATATCTAACCTGGACGTATGTATGTGCGTATGTGCGCATGTATAATGTATGATCTAAATAACAGGTACCTACCTAAGGTACCTATATATATAGATCAAACCGTTGTATTATTATTAGTAGTAGTAGTAGTAGTAGTCTACCTCCCTACATCACACACACATACTACCGTAGTATCGTTGAGGTAAGGTAGCGAGCGATGAGTTGTTAGTTGTTGATCCAAGATCACGACGGCCATAAGATCGGTGCGGCGCAGCAATTCATCTCAATCTCAGATTGCATAGGTAGGTACCTACCTGATGTTGTTGCATCCATTACCACCGAGAAACATTTACGTGTCGTCGGCCGACAGACAGAGAGACAGATAAACGTTATGATGTACCATACAAAGGTGCCGCGTTCGATGTCGACGATTGCACACAGATCGTTTCAGATGACGGTGTGTCTTGGATCTCCACGACACCGGTTCGGCTTGCCAGGTGGTGTGTGTGTGTGCGCGGCTTCAGCAGACGCAGACCGCGGAGACAGACGTATGAGATGAGGTATGTATGTATGTAGACGTAATTACCCCTGGCGGCTCTACGGATCAGATGGGGGGTTACAAGCGCCCGTCGTCGAATCGGTAGCGTCGTCGGTCCCTTCTCGGATGGGCCCCTGTCGATACATACATAAGTCGATAACCTCCCCTGGGACAATTTGTAGATCTTGAGGTTTTCCAGGGGCTTGGATGCACATATGTACAAAGTGTATGTAGGAGACGTATAATGTTTCGTACTTGTGATGACGACAGCCGCGGCATATGTGCATAGTCTATGTACAATTCGGCCTGGTTGTTATTGTTGTTGTTTATTTATTATATAGTTGTTTCCGCTGTTGTACATAAATATACAATACATGCACACATAAAGCAGGCCATCATCATATCCTATATTTAGATAAAGTTGTCGATATGTACATACATACATCCATACCTACATGTCTATTATTACAATAGAATACCTCGATGCAGGTCTAATCGTCACAATCCATACTAACAACGATGATCCCCCCATAATACATGTATGAATGTCTGTGTATGTGGAGGTGGAGGTGGCACCCCGATGATGGGTCAGGTTCAACGTTACATCCAGTAGCCGTCTCGCCGTTCGAGGATCAGAAACGCTCGTAAACAAACTAAGTAGGTAAGTACATAGGTAGCTAACCCCAGATCTCGCCCTGTTTCGACTCGGTGAAAGCTACCCCTAACGGTAGCTCCACTAAGATCTTTTATTTTTATTTTTTATTAACAGGCGCATAATCAATACACGTATAGTAGTTAAGGGTCTCATCGTCGTATTATGTAGTTAAAGTGTAGATTAATGTACTTACTTTGGAAGGGGTAGTTGGCCTCCTTTTTATTTATTCTTTTTTTTCATTTATACAACTTAGGTAAATAGGTACGTACATACCTACTAGTTTTACAAGTCATCTCGCTTTAACTACATACATACGAAAGCCAACGCAATGTTAAAAATCCAATCTCCACATAACTTAAAGCCTATCTTAACTCCTAATAGACCTGTTCCGTCTAACCGCCATCGTAATGCATAATACCTATCTACTTACTTAGGTAGGTATTGAATGTTGATTGTTAAGCCCGTCCTGTATAATGATATGTAACTTGAGGTACTCCCTTACAGCTGTTACGAAACAATCCCGATTTATCGTGGCGTGAATCGTCGTTGTGATGCATGGCAAGACTATTAGACGTATGTGTTGCAAGTTACTTACCTAGGTACCTATTACCTGGGTAGGTAGGTACGAATGAAGAATCACGATCATAAACCTATAGAAAGGAGAGATAATTAATGCTCAATATTGGGCACATTGGCTACAGCCAATTCTCCCTATGATGCTTTATGCTAAATCCATTGCGTTCCGTGGGAATATCCTCCACTTGATGTCCGTTAGTGTTATTAAAGTAGTAATTTCCTGAACCCAACGCCCAGTAGTATGCAAATGCTTTGTAGTAGTCCCTCCCGCTTGATAGCATGTCCTATGCTTAAACATCGCCTGTAATGCTCCGTTCTTCTAACCCAAACGAACTCCTTTGCACCTATCGTCGCCCCATCCTTTTTAACTTCCCAGCCATAGCTCGTCCGATCTTGTCGTCAATGATCTATGGAGAGGCCGGTTGAAACTCGGGGCTGGGCTTGACGCTTCTGATATCGGCGATACGATATCACTAAAATTCGGAATATTATCCTCTCCAGGTTCCAAGGCCGACGGCGGTGCCATGTCAGATAACAGCACCGCCTCGGCACTAACAGCCGACCGTGCATCGTTCGCCTCCTCTGCGGCTCGTTGTGTCCACCAACGTTCCATAGACTCGCGAGGGCCTTGATACCACCATTGATGCTCAAACCCGTTGTCCACCGTCATCATGGCCGTAGACAACGACTCAAGTTCCCTAACCCTTTCAGGGTCCTCGCCCCGAGATTGCTCTGTATCGAGAGGGACTGTGGTTGGGTGATTTTCAAAAGGTAATTCCTCGCCATCGTCATCGTCCTGGACATCCCCTGGCCATGCGTACGCAGACCATGGTAGCCCTTCTTCACCAAGTCGATATTGACTCGGTGCTGCAGGTAACGCCTTGCAAGATGATTGCTCTCCAGTTTGCGAACGTTGCGGGAACAGCGATGCGGATACATGAGGAGCGTCCCATGGGCTGTCATTAAATAGTGGCGGCGCTGACCTTCCCCTTTCTCCTCGAGATTCGCTCGCCGAGTTCCGCCTTGGCCGGGCCCTTACTTGTTCGTTATGTTGATTGCTGCCGTTCTGACCGCGGGGACGTCCAGATTCTCGGGCTTGTGTGTGGTTGTGTTGGCGATGATGTCGGCCTGAATGCTCTCGACTCCGCTGCTGACGCGATTCCGGGATACCTAAGAAGTTGGCATTCGGCGGAGGTACTTGTCGAGGAAAGTTCCCAGAGTCCCTCGCATTCTTCAAGTTACGAGACATATAAGTCATTGTATGCGTCTGTGGTGCATGCCGTTGAGACCAAGATACGCCAAATGCGAGTTGGACGAAAACCTGCGGCTTGGAGAGATTGCTACGTTCGTTGCGTATTGCCTTGTTCCGATTGTGATCCATGTTGCTAGGTACCGGCCTCCGCAGTACACGGAGGGGAGGGAAATAAAAAGAGAGGGCGGTTCTTAATAAAGGATGCTACCACTTCGGCTGACAAGGGTCGGTTGGGATTCGATGAGAAACAAACCTGGAGCACACCTGCGGCTATGGTGCTTGTCTCTAGAGTATGACGGGTGAGCCGCTAGAAGCGTGCCAAGGCCCTCAACGCGAGACGCTCGAAAAGGGCAGTTGGGTGTGACCAGCCAAAAATACCAAAAATACTTTGAATTGTGTACTTTTCCACCGTTAGCAGTGGAGTTTGTTCCTCTATTATGCGACGCTCTCTGGTTAGAGAAGTGGCAGGAGGAATGAAGATGATCTGAGCAGGTGTGCGGTGGAGTATTCTATTATAATAAGCCTCGGGAAAGAATCCAGGAGAGAATCCAAGAATCCAAGAATCCAAATTCGTCTAAGCCGCTAGGAGTAGTTCGAAGGCTAGACGAACGGCTTAAGGACGGTGGCGTACAAAGAGATGCTGAGGAACAGGTGCTATGTGCAAACTACAAGTCTGCAAGTTTGCAAGTTGCAGGTGATAATCCTGCTGATAGTCGAAGTACGTGTACGTCGTGAGTGGCTAGTTGCTGAGGTAGGGTCGTAGAGAAGGGTGCCCGGTAATGTATGAACAAGAAAACGACAAATAGAATCAAAGAATAAGAATGATTAAGCCTGTCAGTAAACCTGTGAAGAGGGGCGGAACGACGAAATGATTTGCTGTATCCGCAGCGGGTTAGTCTAGACAAACAAGCTCATTGGCGAAAACTTGATAGGACGAACGGCGGTGTCCAAGCATAGATATCCAAGCATGTGTACGACGGTTCCATAGATGTAGTTGGGTTAGTTACCTGTAGTTAGGTGGCTATTGTATGTATGTACACTACATCATGTTGTAGGTACATACCTAGGTATGGCTCGATGTAGTATATGGCGAAGCGATCCCCAGATATGTATGTACATCGTGCCATGCCTCCTTCAGGTGCTTGCTTGTCTGCCTCCGTACATCAGGTAGTGTAGCATACCTGGCATCGATTGTATGTAGGTATGTACGTTGGTATGCTACTATGTCTGTATGTACACCTATTCCAGCTCCGCCTCACCCCCAGCCGAAAGGAAAACACTAGAAGATCCGCCTGGATGACCCCTGGAAAGGACCCTTGGACTGACAGTTTTTGGTGCGGAAATGGCAGGTTTGAAGGATGTCAATCCCTGCGGCTGTGTTTATCACTTGGTTTATCATTTGTCAATTGATCGAAACTCCCATAGGTATGTAATACCTGGTTAAGCTGTATCGTCTAACTTTCATAGCGAAGACTATCCCCGAAGCTATGATCGCATATAAAACTTGAGGCACACTATCGGAAATTGTCGATGCGGTTCTACACTACATATGTAGAGCATAGGCTTACCTAGCGCCACCGACAATAAGGAGATGGTAGATCTCCCCCTTAACTACCTACCTCTTGGCATCTAACAAAGATGCTTCCTTTGGATGGTAAATGAGGCACCGTTCGGATTAGCCGTCGGGTTCTACAACCGAGCCACATTATCACGACCTGCGGACTACCGGGTTCGAAGAATGACCGGCATAGTAATACGGTGCCGTACGACTGATACGCGGTGCGTATTACCTATGACGCTTCTTTACTTACCTTTACTACTTTGACTCAACCCACGCATCCAAATATAATCATAAGACGGGATCTGGGAATGCTTTTCATCGTAAGCAACTTCAAATCTACCAAACGTTGATCCTCGGAAAGCTTTTGTTCCTAGTGAATGTGCTTAAAGAAATAGGAGATGTTGTGTGTTGTGGGAAATGTTGCATGAAATATCAGACGCTTCGCAAAGATTCGGAGATTAAACAAGACACAACCTACCGGCGAGACGCCACTACGGACCCCTGTGAAAAGCAGCTACATTAGGTAGGTACCTAGGTACCTACTTGATATTACTTAGATAAATGTACCCGAATGTGGTATGTGCATATACATGAGTGTACTGCAATTTGCCGTCGTATGCGCAGGTACTTTACCTTAAGCATTCCATACCTTAACCTAATATTGCGTACATGCCTTAAATGCATAGCCTTTGGTGGGATGTTTCTGGAAATAGAAACATTAGTCTTGCACAGAGCTTAGCGCATGCAGCCGGGCTTATCATGTAGCTTTCCCCTCCGCATTACATGTACATGCCGCGGCCTGCCCACAAAAATGGAAGAGCATCATACCTACTTTTAAATCTAAGTTGGTTTTTAGTCCAACGTGACGTGACTGAAATATTAGGTACCTAGGTACCTACATATGTACATAATTCTCAACCTGACATCTCATGTGAACATGTCTACCTCTACTTCCCGATATCCATCGTTTACATCGCAGAATCCCTTGCTTCCTCCGGCGGCAAGCGCTTACCTACAACTACAAGATACCAATATGGGAAATAATTTAATACATTAGGTACCTCTTAAATTCATCGTCAGCGCAATTAAGCTACAGAGACAATTATCCTATTTTTACCAGTTATTCACTCGTTAATCGTGAGGAAGGCCGCTGATAGCGTCATATCATGTAAGGCCCAGGTCCCTTTAGACAAGCTCGCTCGTAAGCGACTCCCCAAAACAGCGCATCGTTGAAACACCGAATTGTTCAACTTCCAATGCCAGCCCTAATAATATGGATTGCACGGGGTTGCGAGAGTTGACATATCGCATGAGATTGTTTCATCTCGCAAGCGGGGGACGATTGAATGTTTAGTATGTTTTGACATGTTTCGCATAGAACGGAAACAATTGAAAGCACAAAAGTGCCTTCCTAACTGTATGCTACTAGGTACGCACGCTACCTAAATAGATGCCCTAGTCACTAACTACCTAGGTTAGAGTTTTACCAACTGCGTGGCCTCGATGTGATCCCCCTTATTCGGAATTCCTACCAAATAATATGGCAGATGCTGAATAATACGTACATACAGGTAGGTATGTTTCTAGCAAAATGGAAGTTCAATAACTAATGTTTTCCAGAAACGTGTTATTGCTATTATTTGACAACTGATTGTGCCGTCTAAGCCAGGTAATCATGTGGATAGGTATACATATGCAGGCAGAATCATTCAGAATGCGCCAAACTCTAGAGACACCAGATCCAACTCATTCTATTTTCAGACAACTCTGCCAGTCTGTATTTCGGCAGTCGATAGCATTGGGTCAGCATCAGTCTTCCTCCCCTCGAGTTCATTACCATCCCAAAAGCGCGTTGCTTGATCTCTGCCTTTGATCATGCCGTAGATATCGAAAGGATCGAGGAGGGTGGCCAAAAAGTTCCTCTCCTGCTTATACCCTGGCCCCATGATTTCCGTCACGTTATCCTTAGCGAGGTAGACTTTGGTGGAACTTGGCAACCAGCGGCGCGGATGGCGGACGTTTAACAACACGCTGTTGCATAGCATAAGCGTCGCTTCGAACACGTAGAAGAACCACTCGTAGCGAACAATCGGACTTAAGGCCGAGTAGTCGAAGTTCGGATCCGAAAAGTCGACGTTAGTGGAACCGAAGTACTCAACTGTTCTATATATGCACCTGACCGTAATGACAGCTGTGCTAATATAAAGAGTTAGGAGCGCTTGGTTTACTTTGACGTGATTGATGCCGTTTCGTCGGCACCTCGTTTGGAATACGCCGGCGAGCACAGCGAAAAGCGACACAACTACAAGCTGTAATATCAACGAGGCTTTCATTAACGCCTCGCCTACCCGCTGCTCCTCCTCCGGCAATGACCTATTGGCCATATAGGCAATACCATTGCCGTTCAATACCTCAACGACCATAGAGATGGCGGCGAAGGTCGTCAGTACTCGTCCAGGATGGATTGGAGAGTAATAGGGAACGAAGTAAAGTATGCGGCCGAGGATGTAATAGTTGCAGAGTTCGTATAGCGGCCTAGTAAATAATTCGATAAGCAACTTACGAGGACTAACAGGTAGGTAGGCTTTGAACTTACGGTGCAAAGTAAATAAGACATTGGCTAGCGATATAATAGGCGAGATTCGTATACTCAAAAGCCCCCAGCTCTCTCACAATAAAACCCGAGCCGAATAAAAGCGCGCATAAGATATATAATCCGGTGAGCTTCCAGCTCTTATAATGACTAGTCCGCGTTGTTAGAATTATATTGGCCGACTATTAAGATGTCACTTTCGAGAGCACTTACATTGCTTGCCAAAGGTGAACACCGCCGGTAGCTAGAAAGGCGACTGCGAAGAACACCGGCGCTCCTTTATTTGGAGCGTATATATAGAAGCTTCCATCGACCTTTTGACCGTCCTCCATGCTTGCTAGTGGCGCGCCCTCGTTTGGGAAAATATTAAGAAGTAGACACCTAGGTGGGATAAAATATAAAATATAATATAACTTGATGATCAACTAGGTACTACTATTTGTTCTATTAACCCGTCCACGCTGAATCGGGAATGCTGAATCTCCATGGCCCTGATGGAAGTCCATGATGTCTTCTTATATATACAACTATCTCTTGGGCAGGAGTATAGAGATATACCTTGCCTGCTTTGTATTTTTCGAATGTGAAGCAATCCTTACTTCGGTAGCCTCATAGACGACAATCGACCAATCGCATTGCTTATAGGAATACGGCGTAAGAGTAAAGTAGGTAGGTCCTTACTGCATCCCTGAGCTCGTGCGGCTGTTCACGAAAAAGCAGAACGACGAATCAAATCCGTTCGCGAAATACGCGGAGAAATGTGGCTTAGAGCTCCTATCGATAGACAATAAGTCGAGATTAGATAACATAACATAAGCTTAGGTACGTAGATGTCGTCACCAAACGCATTCATCAGTCGGGTATCCGGCTCCTATGGTCTCATAGTCTTATGCTTCTTGAGCTCTCGTTTTGCTCACCGTAGAATTGCCAGACTCAACTTTTCTTCTCACGGCCAAAAATTAAACGGCATTCTACCAAAGATGTCTAAACAGGTAGACAAGCTAGGCAAGCTGGATAAGGAAGACCTTAAGAAAGCATTCGACCTCTCCCACTTCGACTTAAATGCCGTCATACGTGGCATACAATTGACACTCGTTGGTGGTAGGTTCTGTTTATATATATAAAGGACTCAATTGTTCCTGTAAGGCCGTTAACATATCTCCTACAGCTCACCGAGCTCTACAAAACCCCGCTATATTCACGAACGATCACTATAGGCAAGCCGCCATAGCTGTCGGTGCCGGTATCGCGATCCGTCTGGCCATTGCCGTTCCAGTAAGAACCCCAAGGCATGATCTGCTTAGGCCGACTTATAAATAACCATCTTCAACACTAGATCATCGGGATTAAAGTTCTTCTAAGCTTCCTCTCTCTAATATTCGATCTTGACAAAGCCACGTGGGATGATACTTTAGTAAATGGCCTTGACTTGATCGCCAACCATGTCCTTCAAGTTCCTTTATTTCTCATGACTCTCATGCGGTATATGACACCAACACTAGACAACATGTACGTCTTTAGATCTTCATAACACCACGTCTTGCACTCATTTAACTCGCAACCCGCTAGGTTCATGGACTCGTTACGATGGGTAGATATGACCTACGTCCACAAGCATAAGCACGAGAATCCCGATACGCTCCGTGATATGTACTATCCAAACCTCAGCAAGCTCAAGCATTTGGATGGTAGTACGCAGTCAGGAAGCACTGCTGAGGCCGTTACTATGTTTATATGGAAGTTTGCTCGGAAGGCGCTAATTTCTCTGGCCGTATTCGCTCTATCGTACGTCCCATACATCGGTCGGTTCGTGCTTCCCGCAGCCAGTTTTTATACATTCCACAAGGCGGTCGGCTTAGGACCGGCGGCGGTCATCTTTGGGACGGGAATTTTTCTCCCCAAGCGCTACCTCGTCATTTTCCTCCAGACCTATTTCGCTTCGCGGAGCCTAATGCGTGAACTACTCGAGCCTTACTTTGCCCGTATTTACTTCACTAAGGAGCAAAAGCGAAATTGGTTTAGGAGCCGTGAAGGACTTCTTTTCGGGTTCGGCATTGGCTTTTACACGCTTCTCCGAGTCCCACTCCTTGGTGTATTGATATATGGTATTGCCGAAGCATCGACCGCGTATCTCATCACTAAGATCACTGACCCCCCTCCATCGCCAAATGCATCCCGTTCCGAAATACAGGAATTTACAGCAAGCCAGCAAGTTTGGAAGAACAAGCATGAGTTCCTCAGTCTCCCATTAGCGAACTTAGATGCTATCCACGGAGATGAGCCGCCATCATACGACGAGTCGGTAAAGCAGGAAAGCAGGAAAGAGTTGTAATGGCCGTATTAATTGCCAGAGACTGTAAATACTAGATTGTAAGGGGTACTCACTATTGCGTAGCCCAGTTAGACTGACTGCAAGTCAAATCCATTTATCGTTGAAATTTGAAGATAAGCTATATCCGGTTTCTCTATATTGAATTACGTTTCCCGGAGATGTTCTCCCTTATCTGGCAACTCGAACAACTGCTCAGTATCATCCTTATCAGTTAGCTGCATATAGCTGCACATCCATCCGTCGACCTTGATAGGTATGATAAGGAGGAGATTCCCAAGTGGGGGGAGCGAATAGTTGGAGGTCTTGATATGCCAACCTACGCTAGGGATAACTATTAGACATACCTAAGCTGTTACGTCCTTACTGTCACTAACATGACGCCGGCTGCTTGATATCTCCCAGTCTGTAACATCACAATGCCTGTTGCGATAGGCGCCTCTCCGCAGACTGTGATGCGGGGTACGTCCAAGTAAGTTCCGTTATAAGAGGTGTACATCCCTTAATATAAACCTTACCACGTAGCTCCTGTTGCACATTGATGTCCGTCCGGATAAGGAGCTGGATATAAAAACTTTAGACTGCTTTAAGAGTCATAATCATCCTGGGTAGTATCACCATTGGGAAATATAGCAAATCCTAAAAAGTCACTATGGGTAAAACCGCGATTCGTACTGCTGGTGAGGTAAGCCTCGATAAGCCAGCAACAGATCATAGAAACATTCATGTGAGTCAAACTGGATAGACTTCTAAAGGTATATCTCCTAACTAATACCGTATCAAGAATAGGTGGCATCCTGATAGTATGGCGCCAAGACGAATATCATTACTGAGAACTTAACTGCTGATACATTCGTAGTTCCGTTTGCTGGTACTATCAAGGACGGGGAGACAGTTAAGATTGAATGCCTCGACTGGTAAGTCAAGATGCCCCGTAAAACCCTATCCGTACACAAATTCACAGCAATCACAGGACAGGAGGTCAAATTGGAAATAACGACAGCGCGGACGATATCCGCAATGTTGATCTAACTAGGTGCCATTGCCTTACAGGCCCTTTTGAAATCGAGGGCGCCCAGCCAGGTGATATCCTCCTAGTTGAAATCATGGACGTCCAGCCGTTCCAAGACCAGCCCTGGGGGTTCACTGGCGTCTTTCATAAAGACAACGGCGGCGGATTTCTGGACGAGATCTACCCGTCAGCTGCAAAGGCCATATGGGATTTTGAAGGTATATTTGCTACGTCGCGCCACATCCCGCACGTCAAGTTTGCAGGAATAATCCACCCGGGCATTCTGGGCTGTGCGCCATCGGCAGAGATCCTAGCGGCCTGGAACAAACGCGAGGCCGAACTGATCTCGGCTAATAAGCTCGAGAGACAGGTCGCCCTACCGCCGGAGTCGAAGGGCCTGCATGCGGGGGCGGCGGACGCGGCTCTCACGGAGAAGGTCGGTAGGGAAGGTGCTAGGACGATCCCGGGGCGGCCGGAGCACGGCGGGAACTGTGATATTAAGAATCTGAGCAGAGGCTCGAAGGTCTACCTCCCGGTTCACGTCCCCGGCGCGAAGTTCAGCGTTGGCGATTTACATTTCTCGCGTGAGTTAAACCTTAACGTTTACAGCCCAGACAAATAAGTAAACAAGGGGTGCTGATTTGAGATAGAGGGTGACGGTGAGATCTCTTTCTGCGGGGCGATAGAGATGGCCGGTGTCATCACAATCAACTTCAAAGTCGTCAAGAACGGGGTGGCAGATCTAGGTCTCAAGTCACCTATTTACCTACCCGGACCGGTAGAGCCGCAGTTCGGACCTGGTCGGCATATTTACTTCGAGGGCTTCTCTGTAGATGAGCATGGTAAGCAACATTATATGGATGTTGCGGTTGCTTATAGACAGACGACTTTGCGTAAGTACAGCGAAAAGTAGAGGTATGTAGAGATGGAATAATTGGTTAACACAGCACAGGGTGCATCGAATATCTCCGCCGCTTTGGATATAGCGACTATCAGATCTACCTACTGCTATCGTCGGCACCCATTCAGGGGCATGTGGCGGGTATCGTTGATATACCGAATGCATGCACGACCCTAGGTTTGCCTGTTGATATCTTCGACTTCGATATTATGCCTTCCGGGCCGGCTAAGGCATTGGATATGGGTAGCTGTGCTTTTGAGAACGGGGTGAGTAAGGGTGAGGTTGCAGCTGGAGGTAAGAATAGCGAGCGTAGCTTCGGTGGAGGTTTGACGTATAAGGCGTCTGTAGCTGAGAGGGTGAAGGAGGCTGTATCGGGATGAATACCTAGGTAGGTACCTAGGTTAGGTACTTATGCATATTCATTAAAAGAATCTCCATATGGTTATACTGGAACATAAGCTACTTCATAAATTATACACATACAGAATGCATTAACCGACCAGCCGACTTATTGGTTGCATGAGCGTCTAAGCTTAATCGACAGACGGATCAATCAAATCCACGAGATATTAAGGTATGTGGGGATGATGAGATGCTGGGATCGGTAAACCCCACTTGACTAACCTCCGATCTTACACCGCTTACGGTATCATACATACAGTGTCGCACATATGGCCCATATCGTATGTACAAATCTACCTAGGTACTCACAAAAACTACTCCGTACACGCCATGATTCCTGTGGCGCGGGGAAGGTAGTTCGATTCTCTGTCGTGCATTTCGTGCATTTGAAAACGACATCGTTGGATCCAAGCTTCCCCCGAATGCAGCCCTCGGCTCTCGCATACCTTAGTTTCTCACTGTTCACCACCTAATCACCAAGTTCTGCTTAAATAAACATTTGATATAGAATCGCGTTTGAAGGCATAGCGATTGGATTTTTAACGACATTTCGAATACCCGTTTGATTTTTTAATAGTTATCACTCTTCAAGTTGTGTCGCATTTCTTCTTCTTTTTCTTCTTCAATTCTTTTTTAAAGTCATTCCCACCCTTTCCCCTTTTTAACCAGCTCACCGTCTTTTCCTCCTCAACCCCGCGACCCTCGCGTTCTCGCGTCCTTGCGTCCTTGCACACCTTGCACACCATGACCTAGACGTCATATCGTCTGCTCTTCCCAGGTGTTTCATTCATCCATAGCATCCATAGCAAAAGCACGGACACGTCACTCTACTTATAGCCTGGGATGTGACCACCCTGCCACCATGGCAGACGACCCAAAGTTTCCACTAGGTAAATCAGACATGCCGCGGCCCCGTAGAGCCATAACAGAACCCATCGTCAGACCCTCATCTCCTGCACCTGCATCAGGGTCAACCACATCTGGGTCAACCACATCTCAGTCCGAAGAGCTGGTCGAGACTCTTTATAGCCACCCTTCCGTCAAGATAATCTCTTTTACCTCCACTCAAGGCAGCTCATTCGGTTCGCGTCCCTCTTCTTCCCATGAGGATCGACCAGGTACCCTACCAGCTTCGTCGCGACTCGAAAGAACTCTTGCTGTTGGTAGGTTACCGCGTTCGCCCTACAGACGGCCTACAAAACTCTACCCCTTTACATAGCTAGTTACCTAAATCGTTAGCTAATCTTAAATCTTGCAAGGCCCGTTCCGCATATACCGTGCCCCCGGGTCCGTGGCTTTTCTTAGCTGCGGCTCTGCCCTTCAGCCCATCCTCCCGAAAAGTCAATGCTGGTGTATCGACGAGGATAACAGCAGATTCGTCTTGCAGATACGACGACCTCAATACTGGAGAATCGAGCTACCAGTCTTAGATCCCGATGACCAGGACCGCGCTTTATTGCTAAAAGAAGTTTTGGGCAAAACACTACTATTCGAAAGGACGCATTGTCCATTTAAGAGGAGTTTCACGGTAGAATTACCGGAAGATCCGCATACACCAGTCAAGAAGAAGGCTTGGACACCAGAAGGGAAGAATTTATTGTCGTCGCCTTTCTCCGACTCCTCCCCCCAATCTTCACCGACAGCCAAACTCTACATGGATAGGCGTTCTAGTACTTTAAGCGACATATCCCTCTTCAGGGATGATATTGGACCACATACTCCCCGCGATTTATCACAATATAACTATCAGCCGGAACCCGGACATTTAATGTCTGAGTCTGAAGAGTCGACAGTTACCGAGGAGAGAGAAGATAGTATTCGTCCTAAAAAACTAGACCTAGCAGCTCTAAAGGCTCTCCAAGACGGCGGACAATCTCTGGCTTCCAATTTTGGTACTGTGTTGGAATTAGCAAATATTCCATGGGACATTGTCAAGGATAATGTGGTTTCGTATAATACCAAGCAGTCGGTATCAGGACAAAGCGACGTCAGCTCTACTAGCACAAGTCATCATCAGCACGCCATGCGAGCTCAGGAGGAGACGGCAGCTTTAGCTGTCCAGAACGCTGAGCAGTTCTTAAGCCCAGTAGATTCTCGCAGTATCTCAACACAACCCCAGGCATCACAAGCTATCGATTTCGAAAAGTGGGAGTCGATACTGCAAGAGTCCCCTGTACCTAACAATAGGAAAGGGAAAGCCACAGGTAAAGAAGTTGACGAAGGGCCTTCTTCCTTCGAGGGATCCGGTCGTATCGCACCCATCAATCTAAAGAAGAAACGGATGAGCCGAATGCTAGCTGGCCGAACTTACACGGCTCCTCCACAGGTGACTACTGTGTCTTCGCTCCCTTCAAAGTCGAGAGAATCATCAGGCGCTACGAAGCCCCATCCTCCGTCGCATTCGCGTCTTTTAGAATCGGATGAAAGTTCTCCTGCAGGGTCAAGCGACTCATTTCATAGTGTACAGTCATGGAATTCACCAGCCAACCCGCTCCCTCCATCGCCGCCATCATCTCGTCCAATCACGCCTTCTCAGTCTCAATTTCCTCATCCACACGATGATATCGTTCTTCCTCGTCAGTCTCCGCATGAAAAAGATAATCCGGCGTACACAAATACGCCAGAGACGAATAAGACATTTGATGCAAGCTCTGAAGGGGCTAAAGACCATGCTAACGAAACAGCTTCGCCCTCCCAGCCTTCTCCCGCCGATAGTAAAGGCAGCCATGTGACTATTGTCGAGTCTTCCAAGACATCGCACGCATCTGGCGTGGAAAAGAAACCGCAAATCCGGCCGCGACCACGACCTCATAGCTTATCTATGAGTCGACGGGCTTTATCACCGCTACCCCCTCCCGCTAACTTCTTCTCGCCACCCCCCAGGCAAACCCCTCAGAGTCGTATGACTGCTGTTCGTCGGCTACCAGCCACGATAATAAACAAGACGGTAGAACTTATTCTAAGCCCGCCGACTTATCTCGTAAATATCATGTTGAAAGTCGCCGCCAGAATTCTGGCTGGTGAATGGCGAGGCCTTGTCTTCGGCATCGGCGAAGGAGGTGAGAAGATCCCGGTCCAGTGGGATTATTCCGATGGCGAGTTTAGCGATTGGAGCGACGACGACGAATCTTACGCGTCAGCAAGAAATAAACAGAACAGCAGCAGTAGCAGCAACAGCATCTCACAGTTCGAAGATAGCCGCTGGGAGGTTGACTAGAGAGACGAAACGACAGGCTGCATACAATTTTGTGTACTATAGTAGTATCGGTTTTAATGAAGATATGGGCTTGCATGATCTATTGCATGGGATGGTTGAGGTTGGTGGGAGTTAGGGGAGGGTTTAGGGCGGAACCATCTATCCATCCATCCATCCATCTCTCTCAGACATTTTTCAGGGCTTCCAGCTGGATTGGAACGGTAGGGTTGGTCGGGGCATTGGGTACCGGGGGTTAACCGGCTGGGGAAGAGAAGAATAATCTCCCTTCTGGTTATTTAGTAATGGATGTGGCGGTATTGATGTCGATAGCATATCGAGAAAGTCACTCCCTCGGCCTTAGGCGGAGATCCTTAGGTAGATACCACAATAAAATAGGTAGCATACGTGGGTTCTATGTTGTTTTGGTGAGGTTTAAAAGCGTGCATGTCGAATATCAGTAGAACTAGCAAACCATGTGAGAATTTCGTCTCAACTTTCCATATCTACCTGACTTCTTGGCTTAGTATTATTGCAGATATATAAATTACATATCCCTTCTTTACATATTATATAACTAGGTGTCATCATTTGTATGAAGGAAGAAATACAATCCTCTCTATTATCAAGCATCAAGCCGGAATCAGAGGCCTTGAGCTTATTTATAGGTATGAAGCATGAAGCATGAAGCCTGACTGATCGTGAGTCTCCTTGGAGTCTTCTGCCGCTCTTCCTCTCGAGTAGGGGTATCTATCTCTAACTCTCTGCGAACTGCGCATCCGGCATCCGCATGTCATGCTATGTACACGAGAATTCCTGCTATAATGGCCTGTCGGGACCCAACTACTAAGTAGTAAGAGTATAGCCGTTGTCGATGATGATGAGGATGATGGTGATGATGACCGAATATCTAGGTACCTATGCGCCAGTATCCTTGATCTCGCTGATATCCGAGTGGCCGGTGCTCAGGGAGTGCTTCGCAAGCGCCGTCTGGCCCTGGCCGACCCAGCCGCACTCGTTGCACATGATGACGAAGTCGGAGGTATCGGTATAGTAGTGATGCTCCTCTTTCAGCTTCCGACACATCTCCTGCGCGTGCGCGATGATGTGATCGCTGCTCTCGTCCGCGGCCCAGCGCGTCACGTCGAACTCCATGACCTCCTGGCCCTCGACGAAGATCTCGGCCACGCGGTCGTAGTGCACATTGGAGTACACCAGCACGCAGCGCATGGGGTAGCCGTTGCCCTCGCCGACGCGGTACACGGTGCCCGTCTTGACGTCGATGACGCAGATCTCCAGCTGGAAGACTTCCGAGATGATGGCCAGTTCGATCTCGCCGCCCCAGGTATCGGGCCGCAGCATGTTGGCGCAGTACGACTCGGGCTTCTTGCCGAGGATCACGGCGCTGTATTTGTCTGGGTTCGCGCGGATGTGCTCGACGACTAGGCGCCGCAGGGAGTCTGCGGTGAAGGACTCGTCGGGGCCGGTGCGTAGGCCGCGCAGGGCGCCGCCGACGGCGGTGAAGAGGCAGCTGTTATCGTCGGGCATAACGCGGAGGACTAGAGTAAGACGCCCGGTGTTAGTTTAAGTGGCTCCTATAAGTTGCGCCATTGGATAGTGCTCGACTTGCCTAGTGTAGATCCGGTCTCCGGCATGGCAACGCTGATGTTCTGGTCCTTGATGCCTTGGCCTTTGCTTTTCTTCTTGCTCGGAAGCGAAGACTGGTGGCTGGGGAGAGCTGCCGCGGGGGGCGTGGTGGTGGCGACGGCGGGTTCTGGAATAGCCGGGGTGTTCTGTGCGGCAGCAGCGGAGGCATCTTCCTTAGGGACGACGGTGAGGCTTTCTCGGTGAAGACCGAGGGATTGTGCCGAGAGCTGGGCCTGGTCGGCGGAAAGAGCCTTGGGGGGCCAGCCATACTTGACGGTGACGTCAGTGAAGCCGGTGCTCGACTTGATAGATTCGAGAAGCTGGTCAACTGTCGAGACATCGTCGAGATCCAGGGTTCCCCCGCCTGAAGGAGCCTTGAATCGGATCTTCATTGTAGCTGGAACGAGCGAAGGTGTAGGTTGAGGGTGAGTGAGTGAGTGAGTGAATAGGTACGTAAATAAGTGAGTGGAAGGGCGGATACTTGAAAGATACTTGGAAAAAAAGAGACGGGGCAGCGGAGATCTGGAAAGCAAGCGGGTAAGAGAAGAAAACAACCAAGACCAAGCAAGACCAAGCAAGACAAAGATATGAATGATCAGGCAAGTTAGGTAGAGGTAGTCAAGTGAAATAAGTATTTTATCAATAGTTGGCTTAGTTGTTATTAAATATTAAACTCCCTTTCCTTTCCTTTCCTTATGTATACCAAACGAAGAAGACGTGGCAAAATGACTTCTCGTCTAAGAAGACCGAAAGGAAAAGGGAAAAATAAACAGACAAGACCAGACCCGGTCGTTCTATGTACACCAAAGATCAAACATCTAAGGTTAATAACATCCCGTAGTTGCTCGTACACGTAAGTCAATTAGTTGTATCTGGAAAGAAAGAGATGGAACTCACCCCTCCTTCCCTCCATCGGCGGAGACGGAAACTGGCACACCCCGGTCGGTGATTGGGAGCTAGGGCTTAATTGCAAGTCTGGTGTATGTACCTAGGTAGTAAGGTGAGACTTTTATCTTAACTTAGATTGGTTTAAACTTTGGTTTGTCGTAACGTATAAGTGACTGATAATATTTGACATGTTTGAGTGTGCAGATATTATTATCTTAGTGACGATGTCAGGGTTTTGTTAATAATTGGAAAAGGCTGTTGATATCGTGGTCTTGAGGACAAATAATGGGTTTAATTATACTATAGCAACTCTAGGATATGAACTAGCAGAAAGGTTAAGGTGTAGTTAAAGCTATCCCTACGTGTATGTATTGCATAAATTATTCTGGATTTATTTTCATCTCAATTTGACCCGATGTTATGAGCAAGCCTAAAGGCTTGTCTGTTACTTGAGATGATAAAAGCTAAAATTGTTGGTAAACAATATAGGTAGGTACTTATAGATTATACATGAGTTTCCGTCTTTTTAAGTTGTCTAGGTTAACTAACTAACGCATTTTGTTAACTTGCATTCTGTGAAACTGCAAATGAGCTCTTCTTCTATAAACAGCAAGATACCCTTGTCTACCTAGCTATATATGATAAAGTGGTAGGTTGGTTTGTAAAATAGTTGGCATGATAAGGAAATGATAGGATTATTTGAGGCTGCATTGGTTATATAGGTATATATAAAAAGATTATTTGCCTACTTCTATTGCCCACTTGGCAATCTAACTTACATTCCTTATTGATATTGACTAACAAGACATGTGAGGAAATTTAAAGACAGCAATATTGTGAAGACTTAAAGTGTCCGATTAAAGCTGTCTACAATCACAACAAGTATAAAACTACAGGCTGTAAAAATGCGCTTAAATACATCTCATATAAAGCTTCCAGTCAATCTTGTTTTTACCCTACCGTTGATGTGTAGATAGTACCAAGGGCTATTTGTAGACCAACTTAGAAACATAAGCTCATAGTACCAGTAACTCCTCTACGATCTGCTCAAGACAAGGTAAACACGGGCGTAACTTTACTCGCTTTACATATAGTATATTGACGCTAATAGTAAAATCATCGATTGAGGATATATACTCTAAGGATATCGTGAGTGCGAAAGAGTGTCCCTGTCACGCCATACCAGGTCTCATTGACGCCACCTTCGCGATGGAGGGGAACTCTCAATCTGGTAAGAAGCAGCTAGGTATTCATAATACAACGCGAAGATAACATATCCATAACAAGAAACACCACGCTCAATTCTTATACGCTCTCCGGCGCTATAAATGTTCGGGTAATACCGGGGTCGTGTTATCATAGGAGAGGCTGATCACGACATTACGGTCCACGCCTAGCTGCCATTGGTAACACTCACTTACTGCTGTGTGCGTGACGGCCGATAAGACGGTTTACTAATTGTTAAACCCAGCTAGAGCGCAATTCATATATAACTACCTCATCTATAGCAGTATTACCCCTTTCACTACTGATATAAGTACATGCCCCCTCTATTCAAGAGTGTAATAGGGTAACACAACCCAAGGTAGAGGTCTCATTCCATCATAGACTTGAGCCTCTGTCGTAGATGCTGGTATGACAATGTCGGAAAACGAGAACCACAAAACGGCCATATGGTCATCAACGCGACAGGAGCCCAGCCAGCATGGGAGCAGTGGTAGCGGCAGATCTCGCATCGGAAGTCTTTGGGTCAGGCTGATGAGCTCTGTCGGGTGGTATCCAAAGGGTATGCCAGAAGAGGAGAAATGGCTAATCCTGAAACTCGACTTGAGCATCTTGATCTTCGGCTGCCTGTCTTTCTTCACCAAGTACTTGGACCAACAGTCCATCACCAATGCATATGTCAGGTAAGTGCTCAACATATATATAGTTGCGCTACCTGTACATGGTTGCTAATACGCGAGGTTATTAGCGGTATGAAGGAAGAGCTCGGCATGTACGGCGACCAGCTCAACTACATCACGGCAACCTTCTGGGCGTCATACTGCACCTTTATGATTCCAGCGTGTTACTTCTTAACGCATTATCCTGCCAACAGGGTCCTCCCGGCTCTGGAGATTGGATGGGGATTGTCTACCTTTGGTCTGGCTTGGGCTAAGAACGTCGAGACGCTATATGCTATGCGATTTTTCACCGGTGTCTTCGAATGCTGCTCCTTTACCGGAACGATCTACGTTATCGGTTCTTGGTATAAGCCGGGAGAGATTGGGCGACGCGTCGCTCTTTTCTTCATTGCGAGTCCGCTCGGGACTATGTTTGCTGGGTATTTGCAGGCTGCGGCTTACACTAATCTCAACCAAGTACACGGCTTGGCTGGCTGGAGGTAGGGCTCCTACTTATACTGAGACATAATTCATTGAGAGATTCAATATGGCATGTTGCTAATTAGCAGATAGATGGCTCTTTATTGTCGATACGATCATTACACTTGCCATATCAGTATTGTAAGTCGACGTAACCTTACAACCATACCTACCTAGATATTGGTGCCTTAGCGAATACTAATCTATTCCAGCGGCTTCTTTGTCTTCCCTGACGTACCGACTAGAAAGAAGCCTCGTTTCATCACGACTGAAGAGCACGCTCTTGCGCGTAAGCGCATACAAGGTCTCGTAGCTCCGCCACAGCTACAACTATCCCGAAACATATTCAGGCGGGTGTTTTCTCGTTGGCATTGGTACCTCTTCGTGCTCCAATGGACATTGATGGATCAGAACTTCCTCCCTGGAAGCCAACCGTTCTCTCTGTACCTGAAAGCAAAGAGCAAAATATACTCTATCGTTCAGATCAATACGATACCTACCATCGTTACGGCCGTGAGCATTGTCGTTGCGCTGTTCAGCGGCGTCATTGCCGATAAAACCGGACGGTTTTGGCTTCCCGCCATCGCCGTGACTTTCCCGGTTCTTGTTGGCATGGCATTGCTTGTGGCTTGGGACGTTGGTGAGAGCGGCCGTCTAGCTGGATTTATACTCACCGGATTCGAGGCAGGTAAGTTACCGGGCTAATGACTTGCCTCTCCCCTTTTTCGTTAATAGCTTGAGATGATCGTTAGGTACCTAGCTATACTAACAACTTCCTAACCTAGCTTGCTCGCCCCTGACTATGGGTTGGGCATCAGTGGTCATGGCTGGAGACGCAGAGGAACGTGCGGTGGTAACAGCTAGCATGAACGCCATCGGCCAGGCTATTACAGCTGGAACTCAAGTGGTACAATTTCCAGCAAGCGGCGCGCCCAATTTTCGCGGCGGATTCATCAGTATTCTGGCAACTACCGTAGCACAACTCGGGACCATTCTCGCTATCCTATTCTTGAGTCATAGGGAACACAAACGCAAACAGAAACACGTAGATACGCTATCCGAGCCGGAGGTGGTGGTGGGAGATGCTGAGCTAGACAAGACGTTGGATGCTGGCCGTTGATGTGTAGGTGATGTTCAGGGGATTGGAAATAGTTATAGTTAAAATGTAATAACGAAACTTTAACCCCCGTAAAGTATATAGTACTGCTCATAACAATATTTATACCTGTGCATGTATTTATCCACAAAAACAACAATACATAGGTACGTGTAATTGCAGGTGGGGATTCGGGTAATTGTCGGCTACGGAGCTTCGATAAAGTCCCAAGAACTGAGACTTTGCAGCGGGCGCCAGTCGCTAACACCAACAAACCGCGGACCACTACCACCTCGAAATAGCACTTGTTATATATCCGCCAAATTGCAACTTTGGCCGCCATTGTCCACCCCGGCCTCAAGTGATAGCTCTACCTCTTTTGCTCGAAGCTGTATTATCTAATTTAAGACTGGGGCTTTACTTTTTTATCTGGCTTTGAAGCTCTTATTATGGCTGACGAAGCCGAGAAGCCAGCCGTGAGCGCGGTCGAGGTTCGCGAGTCCATCGAGGCTAAAGCAACTAATGATGGCAATACCAACAACAATTCCCAGAACTTGGATGCATCTAAGGCCACTGTCGACTCCAGGGATGCTAGTGATAACGGTGAGGGTTCCAGAGGAGACTTGAGTATCAACGCAACTGTAGACGCGAGCGCAGAAGCTGGCGCAGATGCCGAAGACGACGCGGATGCCGATGGGGACCCCGAGGAGGATCGCACACCGGGTCGCCTCGATCACGATATGTTAATTGTCATCGAAAACACGGCAAATTATCTCTCTACTTACCGAGACGCCAAGTAAATTCTACTGGCCTGATTAGTGATTGTTATTCCAGCTAACAATGAACTCAACAGCGGTTACCATATTGCTTCCCATTTTCAGCGCATCCCGAACCGACGACTGATCCCGGAATACTACGATGTTATAAAGGAGCCTATCGCTTTTAGTACCGTTCGGGTGAGTCGCCAATCCGGTTGATCCCTCTTTTCGCGTCGTCCTGATACTAATACTTCTCATTGTAGACCAAAAAGCTTAGAAAACAATACACGGCCTTCTCCGAATTTGTCAGGGATGTCGCCCTCATCTCCCACAATGCCATGGTATATAACCGACCTTCCTCGGAATTCTTTCAGGACGCCGCTCGTTTGCGAGAGATCTTTAAGGAGGAACTTCAAAGGCTAGTCAGCGAGGGAACCATCAAGCCTGAGGATGCTGTACTCCCTGACTTAGGAGAGATACCTGAGGCGGAGGACTCCCCTCCTCCAGATCCGGATGAGGAAGAAGTGGAAGAAGAAGACGAAGAAGACGAAGATGACGAGGACGACGATTCAGATGATGAAGGTGGTCGACGACGTGGGCGGCGGGGTGGTCGTCACTCCACTTTAGGACGAAAAGCTGACACGAGAGATGATGATTCACATAAGAGACGAGGCCGCCCTCCTAAAGTTTATACTCCGCTAGAAGCCCGCATCCACACACTATTGAAAGGTCTCCGAAAGCCAAAGCATCCCGATGGAGATCTGCTAATCATCCCGTTCGAAAGGCTTCCAGACAAGCAGACAACTCCTGATTACTTTGCCGCCATAAAGAACCCCATAGCGATGGATCTGATCAAGCGCAAAGCCAAGAGAAAGAAGTATCAGAATGTGGATCAAGTGCTAAGAGACCTCGACTTGATGTTCGAGAACGCAAAATTATATAACGAAGAGGATAGCCAACTGTATAAAGATGCGGTCGAGTTGCAGCGGCAAGCCCATTTGCTTACTAAACAGGAGAAAGCCAAGCCCGATAGCGAATTCGAAGACGAGGATGGTAGGCGACCCCTACCGGAAATTTTCCACAAAGGGGAGATCTGGAGAGTTGGTAAGTTTTACGGATTGCCACGCGTCTCCTATCACGTATGATGAGGAGGAGTATTAACTGAGCTTAGGTGACTGGGTTCATATCACCAACCCGAACGATCTGACCAAACCCATCGTGGCGCAGATCTACCGAACTTGGGAGGATAAGTCGGGACAGAAGTGGGTGAACGCATGCTGGTATTACCGCCCAGAACAGACGGTCCATCGGTTCGAGAAGCATTTCCTCGAAAACGAGGTGGTCAAGACGGGCCAGTATCGAGACCATCGCATTGACGAAGTGGTAGATCGGTGCTTTGTCATGTTCGTAACCCGCTATAACAGGGGTAGACCGCGAGGGTTTCCTAAGAACAAAGACGTCTATGTTTGTGAGGCGCGATATAACGAGGAGAAGCACAAGCTCAACAAGATCAAGACGTGGGCGAGCTGCTTACCTGACGAGGTCCGCGAGAAGGACTATGAGATGGATCTCTTTGAAGCGCCCCGCAAGCTGAAGAAGGTGATCAGCCCCATTAAGCATCTTCTTCAAGACGATGCAAAGCCAACGGATCCCTTACCCAAGCCAACCTGGGGAGCACCTAATGCGCCGCCGCTCATTGGGGCCGTGCATTGTCGTGAGAGAGAGCCGAATGTAAGTTGTCTCCTCCTATCTTGTTACTTTTATTTTTATTATTGTCACTGTTTCTTTTGCCTCTCCCTCCCTCCCCTGGATGCCGGATGAGCAGCAAACATGTAAAAAGGGGAGACAAAGAGAGTGAATGGATTTAATGTGCCCCTCTACTAACATTCCTTTCCTATCTTACTCTTTCTGTCTTATCGATTGCATTGCAGGCTTTTCTTACCTCTTGACATTTTCTCAAGATAAAAAAAAGGCTACAGCTGGATAGCAATGTAATCCTCTTCTATCTTTTTTTCCTTCTTTCTGATGTCTCACTGAGCGCGTCGCTTAAAATTAATCTAATTTCTTACCTTACTCCTTGCTCCTTGCTCATACATTCTTTCTTTACAGGAATCTCCACCCCCGGAACCAACACCATCTCCACCTCCGCCTCTCCCTATCATGGACTCAATCCGTCGTCCTTCGATGATGGCAGCTCGTCCTATTGATGCTCAGGGTGATATCACCATGGGTAATACACCTCACTTTTCTACAATCCCAACTCCGGCTACGCCAACACCTGGACATGTTGGCGCCTATGCGTCGCCTAATCCCTTCGCACCGCGTCCCAGTCCAACCCCGGTCCCCGTGCCACAATACGGCAACCATGCTGGTGTCCCCCATCCCGGCTTTTCGGTTCAGAATGTCCAAGGCCCTCCCCACGGCGGTCATGGCCATACCACACCACAGATGACACCGATACCACACTTCCAGCCGCATCAGCATCAGCCTGCTGCTTACAACGGATACCCGCCTCAATATAGCACTACTCCAGTCCCCGTACCCCATCAGTCTCACCACCCACCTCCTCACCAAATCAACTCACCAATGCCCGCCTTCGACACGTCGCATCGTATTGCGCCAACCCCCGCGCGAGCTCCCATGGTCGCTGCGCCTAGTCCCGGTCCGCACGGGCAAGCGAACATCTACAACCCGCCCCGTCCCGTCGAAGTTTACCGCTTAGATGACGCATTGAACGCCAAGATTCCCGAGGAAATTCGCGAGCAATTCCAACGCGACGAAGCTGGCCACGTGTTATTCTTTACCCAACCTCCTCTGGACCGCCCGCACCGCGGTGTATCTAGTGAGAGTGCTGGCCTCGGACATAGCGTCCGCTATCTTGCTGACCGGGCCCGTGAAGTTGAGGACCGTCGCGCGAAGCGAAAGGCAAGAGATGAACTGCGCCAAGCCGAAGAGAAGAAGCGACAGGAGACTGCAAAATTTGCTGAAGAGAAGGAAAGCCGGGAAATGATCAGCCAGGCTCGTGATGCTTTGGCTAACTGGGTCGGTTCCATGAATGAGGAAACCGAGAAGCTGATGCGGGTTTACGATGGCTGGAGCTGTCGCGACGAGGAAATCGACAAGGTTGCCGGAACAACTGTGGGATAGGATCCCACTACAAATCCCGAGAACCAGCCTGGCGACGAGCCTTCCAAGCAAATGTGATTCTATAATAGCTACATTATTCGGACCTGCTTAGCACAAGTTCTACGGCGTTGATAGGGAGAGGATGCTGGAATTCGCTTTCAAGGAGTCAAAAGATACCACTTCTCTGGTTAGGAGCGCTGAAATCATTAGTTGTTTATAAGTGGATAAATAGTATTATGGATTCGGCTGTGCAACAGATTAAATGCGCAGTGTATAATAGCATCAAGTTGCGGTACTTATCATAAGCGGATATTTATTTATATTCGAGTAAGCTAGTTGAATGTGTAGCGTAGGATCGCCGGCGATATATTCCTTCGTTAGCATAAAACCTATAATCAGATCAACCTTCCCATATACCAGCACAAAATCAGAGCTATAAACGCAGCGAGAACAATCTCACTCTATATCGGCTGCTTAGCCTCTATTTTAGACAAATTCAACACAGCGCCACTTTGAAATAGCTTCTATAGCCATTTAATATTTAGCGAACTGCCCTAGACTATCAAATATCAAGTGCCACGTATTCAACAGACAGCAAGAGGTCCTCTACGTTGGTAATCTTTCTTGATTCTATATTGCTAGGTATCGAATCTCGATACAGATTCTTCTGCTATAGTCGCGCCTATTCGCCTAGGAGGACCGCATTCCCCTATCTTATTCATCCGCAACCGCAACATCATTTGTCGCGCCAGGGCGTACAGCTCTATCCCTAAATTATTCGCTCTCCCAAGTCTTCCACTCCGATAAGGGGTAAGGGGGCCGTCCCGTAATTGGAAGTATGCGAGTGGATTCGATCGATGATGGTGAGTAGTGCCATGATTGGGGCTTAGTATTCTCTCATTCTTTATGCTGCTATCTATTGCAGCCAATTCCTATGAGTAACCCTGCGCGAATCCAATATCGCGCAGCCCTCAGCAAAGTCATCACAGCAACCCAAGGGCGTTGATTTGTCACAACTAGGAGAAGTGACGTCTAATGATTTGTTGCCCTTCGGGCGAGAAGTGTTGCTGTAACAGCGGCGTTGGGTCGACATTTGCCGACTGAAGTAGGATTTGAATTGCCCGGGCCACGCGTGCGCCCAACTGTCCGTGAAGCATTTCAGCTTCAAGGGCCTGCCCTACGTAGACAAACACCTTGTCAACCTGGCTAGTTACCGCAGGGTTTTGTCTACACGAACGGTTAGTATTCTGAACTATTAAACATACCGTATATATATGATAAATAGTGGCCTGTCCGCCTGTGGGACGGTATGGGAATGGAGATCGCGTCTACTGTTAAATATTTGTACTTACTGTTCGATTAACTCCACAAGATAGCCGTAGGCGTATGGCGCCGCCTCTTCGTCGTTTGTTACTGGTAAGGTATTGACCCTATGTAGCAAACTTGTTAGTAGCTGTGTTTGATTTGTTACCGTGCCGGATACATACCATTGTGTTGCGATAGCTTGGGGATCTTGCAGGCTCTGTTTGTTAAAGTGTAAAATCTTTGCGATAGCCGCGCAAGCATTTTCTGTGCATACATTAGCAACCTCCCAAAATATACACTGGATTCAACAAGGTGACGCACCAGTGGCGTAAACAGCCTCTTCGCCGCGCGCATCTGGTATCTGGGTTGCTTGGAATAAGTAAGGTATCGATGTTGCCAGGAACTGAGACCAAGGAGCTCCGCCACGATGAGCGGCCACACCAATGCCATACCTAAAAAGATGTTAGCGATTATTGAAAAGGGGCTATAAGAGATCCATAGTGATCAACGCGATATCACATCGGTCGCACCATAACCTAAGATGCAGGATTTAACTTACGCAGCAGCTTGTCGAATCGCAGCTGAGGCATCTTTACAGCCTTCCAAGAGAGCAGTGCTAATAGCTTGAGCATAACGAACACTCTCCGGCCCACAATATTCTAGGACGTCATCCATGATACATAGACCCCACTGGCGCTGCGTAGGATCCGCCGAGGTAAGGAAGCTCTCGTATGTGGCCATGAGACGCTCCCATGGCCGGAGGAAAGCGAAACCATGGTTCTTGAAGATGGAATGGAACGCCTTGTTCATATCAGACAGCAAGGTCTGGTCGTCCTCGATTGCAATCATGATCTCTTCGGCTTCATCCTCGGCATCCTCGGCAGCAGCTCCTTCCTTCTCTTCTTCGCGTTTAGCAACACGGTCCCTATAGTCTTCAATAGCTGAGTGAACTCCGTCAATAAACTTGTCCATGTGGTGTAAGCTGAGGCAATCCTTGCCGACTACTTCGACCGACTCGTAAAAGCATTGGTACATCTCAGCCAGAGCATCAATGGCCGGCTCAGCAGTAAGCACCTCGAGCAGCTTATCGACGGTTCCGGCCCATAGACCCCGAAGCTCATTCGACTCGGGACCATATGCCTTCTTGTACGAGCTGAGCAGCTGAGGAACAAGCTTCGCTGAAATGAATCGAACGGGATCGTGGAAGAAAAATGCAAGACCCGGAAGTGCGATTTTCTCCATCGTGTCAGCGACATATGGAGCAAAATGACCCTCGAGGGTCTGCGCGTAAACCACGAGCAGCTCGATAGCCATATGCTTGTCATCCATAGTACTAGTCCTGATTCCAATCATCTTGCCCTTGAGCGGCACGAGCTCCCATCCGTCTTCTTGCTGAATCTGTTCAATCTCATCGTCCGTATCCAATAGCTGGATGTCAGCTTTGGCACTGGCCAATTCTACTAAAGGAGGCATGACGTTTGGCAAGAAGCGTAAGAAATCGGCGCCCATAACTCTACACATGCGTCCCCAGCAGTGCATGAGATATTGCGACTGTGGATCGTCAGGATCGGTGATATGTTCCTGAATATTAGCAAGGAGATCGACCAAGACCATAGCATCGTTTCCGATACGTTCCTTCCCAACAGCCAATGTTATCAAAGTGGCACATTCCATAGCCTTAGCACGGAGTAACCGGTACTCCTTTTCCGTTTCCTGCCGCAGGACATTAACGAGCAAAGGCATCAATGTGTCATAGTACTTGGTAAAGGCAGCCTCCGCGGCATCGGCAATGGTGGCGATTGTTGAGAGTGCTTGTTCCTGGACGTAGCGCTTCTCATTCTGGAGAAGTTGGAATAGTGAGGACAATAATTGATCAAGGTAGGGTTCAAGGATGCTCTTTTCCGCCTCCTCGCAAAAGTTAACCAATGCAGCAGCGGCATGCGCCTTAACACGGCCTTCCGGGGAGTCAAGCACAGGAATGATAGCTTTCAACACAGTATCGTAGTACTCTTTCTGCATCGTGGGCGCGAAGTCTGTGCTCATCTGACCAAGAGCCTGGCACCCGGCCCAGCGAACTCGCGGATGGGGGTCCTTCAGCGCAGGAACAACCAACTCAAGAACATGACTGAGTTCCTTAACCATAAGGTCACGACAACCTTCTGATATAGCCGAGACGGCCATCAGAGCCGCATGGCGATCCTTCCAGGCCATGGAAGTCATCATTCTGGGGAGCCAGTGGAACGTAGGGGCCAAAATAGTCTCGCCTCCGAGTTTGTTGGCTAGCCGATCCATGCACTGCTCTCCTGCGACATGGTTCAAATCGCTCTCCTCCTGATCAAAGTCGTCTGACGCTAACCATTCGGCAGCATCATCATCGTCCTCGCCGAGATCTGTCATTAGGCTTAAACACTGGGTGATCATGTCGGTGGTATAAGAAGGATCCTTGCGACACATGGACGGGGCGTAATCGGCAAAAGTAGCCATGAGTTCGAGTGCATTCTGTCGGCTGAGATCATTTAACTCCTTGTCCTGTATAACGCCGACGCTGAACATGACGAGGTTGTGGAATAAGGGCCTAAACATCTTAGGCGAGGTCTCAGCTAAATCGATTAGGGCAACCAGGGCTTTGCTAAGGTCTTCGGAGTCATGCGAATCCTTGATAGGGGGTAGGATGTTGAGGACGTCGGGTAGCAACGAAAATACTTTATTTTGATCCTTCTTGGGGAGGTTTCTGAAGAAGGATGCGAAGGCATCCATAGCTGCCAAGCGGACTGCAACAGAATCATCCTTGAATCCTCTATTGAAGGCATCCAATACTGCATTATCATGCTGTTTCTCAATAATACCCGGTGTAGTCGCAAAGACACGGAATGCAGTCTCGCGTTGACCTGCGTCAGCCGCCACACTCAGGTTAAAGAGAACAGCTAGAATCTCGGGCCATTGTTCGGCTGGAACACACAAGTTAGCGGTCGTTCTCACGGGGGGTCTAATATTAGCGCTATAGCGCTTAACAACTCCTGCTCATAGGATTATAGGGAACACAGCAGGTGGAGCAGGAAGCGGTCGCGGACGCATCGTGTGCATAAGTAGGGAAAAACAAGAGAATATTGGCAATAGACTAACTGGACTCTGAGTATTGTCTTGCGACGTCGGCAACAGCATCACTTATTTTATTCCGTACCAGGCGATCCCTCTCATTGGCCAAGGCTTCAAGGAGCTTCTGGCGGATAACGGAAGCTTGCTCGAAAGGTAATGATATAAATACCTCAGAATTGTCGCCTTTATCGTTCTTACGTGTCTTCGACGCTATTCGACGAAATATGACGGCAGCAAAGGAGCGCAGCTATACAGATGGTTTGTCATGTTAGTCTTTTAAACGCAGCAAGTAGAGGTCAATCAAAGAAAGAAGGGTCTGCTTACAGATGTTTCAGGTGAGGCTGCTATCTGCTCAGCCAGGCCCATCAGCAGAATTTCAGGGCGGGTGTTGGTCCAGCTATTTTGCAAATGTCCCTCGGCCTGAGATCGTATAGTGTTGTCCGAGGATTGCAGAGCTTGCAGGAGCTGCGTTAGCTCTGCATGGGTCTCTGCCGGAAGCACCGACATGATTTGTGATAATCGAGGTAGGTTTGCGAATTTGCGACTTGCGAACGATTCTACCTAAGAGAAGAAGAATGGAGAAGAAGATGTAGTGTTTTATTAGGAGGAAGAAATCAAAGTTGGTCAAAGTTGTATCGCTTCGAGATGTTGTGCCCCGCAGGGCTAAGACGCGGTGACCTACTACGGACTCTATGAGCGTAGATTAGGTAGAGGGCGCCGAAGATACAGTAGTGACGATGTTCATAGAACAAATTCCTGTATACTCAAGGTGAGGTGAGGTTCGGCAAGATTCGTATAAGCGATCCTAGCAGCAGATCTAAATAGGTTGGCAGTAGAAAAGAGTTTGTCTACACTGTTGTGTTGTCCTTGTTGTTGTTGTTATTGTCGTTGTCGTGTTTTTTATTTGGCATTAACGGTAGAGGGGTCGCGAAAGAGGGGAGGTTTCTCTATGGACTTTTTTTTTCCCTTCCCCAAAGCACGGGTGCTTGAACACCAAGAAATAAAATAAATTCCTAGGTCCGCCAGAGTGCACCATATGGTCCGTGCATAAAATGCTTTCGTCCAGCTGTGCTAACTTCAAAGAGAAGCTTTTGGCTGCTTTTGATTGCTTGACTTGGGGTAGTTTAGCTGAATTAGGTTTAGGTCAGGCACACAACCCTCTTATCAGCTATCGATAGGTAGTTGTCTCACTGATAAAAATTAATGAATCTAGCAGCCCAAATGCCTTACCTCTTCTGCGTCTATGTGGAATCTAAAACGAAAAGATCTCGATTCACTTACAGGCACCTACCATATTTGCCTAAGCCAAGTATGGACATAGTAAAACTCACCAGTATCTGGAATGTTTGTCTGGCATGTTTAAGGCCCGTGTGTCAGTCGATTGGTTGCAGCATTCTAGTGTATATCCCGAAGATGCGCTACCCATTTGCGCTGCCACGTATTACAACCTCTTAATCACTCTTATATCTTATTAGGTAACATATGATAATATGTAACTACCTACCTAGGTACGTCTAGAACATTGCAAGTTACCTTAATTTAGGTACCTAGGTAGTCTACCTATATGTATAGGTAGACTACCTACAAAGGTACATATTTTATATCGGCCCACTTGCCCACTCGACAACCCCTCATGCAGTGGCGTTTTTATTTTGGTTAAGGCTAAGTTGAGATTTTGTTAAGGTTAATAAAATAGCTGCAGATTGACGCTAATGACCGACGAGTGACGGTGTAGAAAGGTGAAGGAGGGGTTGCCATTCCACGGGGTAGTTACGCTATCCTTGGGGTAAGTACGACCTTATGGTATACACTACTTATGGTATGCACTTCTCATCTCATCAATGCACCACCTACTTTTACATAAGAACCTTAGATTCTAGGTAACGTTAGAACATACCTGTGCTATATATTCTCAACGATATCAAATATACCTTACTTCCATCTATATACATATATGGAACCATTAGCGGCATAACAAATCTGCAAAAGCAATGGTCTCTCTATTGACCCAAAGAGCTGCTCTTAAGATATGAGCGAGTAGGATAGACGAAGCCAAGACTACCTAGGTTAGATTATATGTACATTGCTGTAGCTACAGCTTCGAAGCTACGAGACATCTCAGCCCGGCTCTCCTCGACTTCGCGACATAGAGAATAGCCGCATCGTATTCCTAGGAACATCCCCTGTTGCGGTCAACAGCTCTAATCTAATACCACTTCACTATGGACCCTAACGCATTCTATTTCAGGGGACGTAAAGATTCTAAGGAAACAAGTATCTCACCGCCACCCCCTCAACGAACCGGTTCTTCTTCGAGCCTCCAAAAATCTGGTCATATCCTGGGCCACAGTCATCGCTCAAGCCTCGCAGAGAATTTGAGGGGCTTGCCGCCGTCCCCGCGAAATCAGCGACACCCATCTTTCACCCAATCCGCTCTTCAGGAATTACTCAATCACCCGCCAGCTCCGAGGCAGCACAATCCTCGCTTCGCCGGGAGGGACTGGCGCGATGTTGCAATCGGAGAGCTCGTGTCGAAAGATGACGTTTCCTGGGTAGAACTGGATACCAGCGTACAGGATGCCACAATGGTACAGTCAACCTTGATGCACCAATATCGATTCTACCCAGCTTATCTCTAACTATTTCCTCAGGCGCTCCTCAAGAATACCACGAGCAACGTCGTTATCATACGAGAGAATGCTACCAGCACCATTCCCATTTCCACATTCGATTACAACGACTTAAACGCTTACATCCTGATCGTAGTCGGGTTGGCGCATCCAAGCGACGACTTAATAGAATTGTACGATTCCATAGCAAGAAGGGCACAGGCTAGAGATAACATACCGCTCCGCGATATCCAGCCGATTTGTCGAAAAGAATCTCTCATCACGCTGCAGGGAGATGAAGATCTGGCTAAGGCGATCGAGGTCTTTGGCAGCGGTGTACATCGAGTACTCGTTTGCAATCACAGTGCTGAAGTGATCGGTATCCTAAGCCAGTTGAAGCTTTTAGAATTCTTCTGGCACGAGGGCATTAACTTCCGCGTCATCGATGATCTGTATCCTAGGCTATTGCGCGAGGTTGGCATCGGCTCCCAGCAAATACTAGCTGTCAAGTACGTGCATTACCAGTCCTAAGCTCCAACCCTAAACTATTCTCTAACAACCACGTAGCGCAGATAGTCCGTTGACAGAGGCTCTCAATCTTATGAACCAAGAAGGCCTGTCAAGTGTAGCCGTTGTTGATAGTGCTTTGAACGTCGTCGGGAATATTTCCACGGCCGACGTCAAACTTCTTACTAACGCAACTAGCCTCCCATTGCTACAGAATTCATGCATGCATTTTATATCGGTCATCCTGACCGAGGAAGGTGTCGAGAAAGGGAAGGATTCATTCCCCGTCTTCTATGTCAACCCTTACTCGACACTTGCACACACGGTAGCTAAGCTAGTTGCTACCCGTTCACATAGGATGTGGATCGTAGAGTCTGCGTCTCCGTCTCCTTCCGCACCGGGAACCCCTTCGCTAGGCCCCACCGTGTTCGTCCCGACTCCATCTTCTTCGCAGACCTCTCTTACCGGTAGTCATTTCCCTTCGGTTCCTCCGTCTTCCACTCTACCGGGATCTCACTTGTCTGGCCGCCTGATTGGTGTCGTTACCTTGACAGACGTGCTCAACCTCTTTGCAAGGTCAACCGGGTTAAACCCCTCGGACCCGAGCGAGCAGCGCGCAAGGAGGCGAAGAAGCTCGAGCAATTCTGTGCGCCCGTCTATCGAGTCTGCCCGTGCTAGCCTTGATATTCGACGCTAAGCTATGATGTTGCCCATACAGGATTCAAAACTACAGAGGGGCCCGGGTTTATTACGATAGCAACATCACTATGCTGTATAGTTTCTATTACCATCTCACAACGATGCTCGGGACTGGGTTTCCTATCCGTCTTTATATCAGCAATAGAGAGGGAGAAGGGGGATCGGTCAGTGGTGCCTCAATCGTGCACGATATTTCGGGTTCATAGCGCAATAAATAATGCTTATGAGACATTTTTCCTTAGGGGTCGGTAGAGTAGACTTGCTCCCGGCTTCCCTCTTTACGAAATCATGGTCGGAGTTCCTTGGATATATGCAAGTATTCTTAGCTTTCCCGTTAGTTACTACTTACTACACGACAATAATTCCTAGTTAGGGACAAGGTTTCGGCTCCGAACAAATAAACGTCTATAGGGCCATATCTTTTTTCTGTTGTTATTATATTGTTCTTGGTGAATACTAGTAGTAATACATAAATAGAAACCCGTCAGTGCCGGGGATTGACTCTGTAGTTAGAGTAAGGTACTAACTATGATTAGGTACTTTCTATACTTGAGAGTAAAAGCTGAAGCTAAGAGTGGTTTATGCAAGCGTCTTCGAGTTTGCCATATAAGTATTTATAAGATTGCTTCTTACTAGATATAACTAGGTCTAATCGCAGGCTATTGCCATATTAGAGGCGGTAGTGTGTAACAAATACGCAGTTCTCTGAATTGGATTCTAACATGGATTCTGTTCCCAGCTAGGAAATAATTCTTGCATTTTATTTATAGTGAGTAAATCAATTCAATCGCTTGACTAAGAATAATTGAATTCGATCACACTTCCAGTTTCCGACTATTGTAAATTCACGACTAGGTACGTACCTAGGTACATATGTCGATGTAGGTTAGTTATTACAACGTCATGATTGGCTAGGGATGGGCCTAGCAAAGTTTTCTGGGCTAACGCATTGGCGGTAAGTATAACCTACTTATAGCGCCATAACAGGCCGTAATTCAACAACAAATCAAGGCACGATGCCGGAGTGGTCTAACGGGTGAGACTTGAATTTCATTCAATATGTGATCCAGTCTATCTCATGTCTTAGGACGCGCAGGTTCGAATCCTGCTCGTGTCGATCTTTTTCTACGTTTGATTGATCAATTGGTTCAAATTGTTTTTTTTGGGGCTTCATTATTCCTTCCCTTTTCTGATGTTATGTTAACTATACTTTTTAACCCAGTAAGTTCGATGTGTACAGACAGGCACGAAGGCAGCTAGTTGTTGCACATTCATCTACTGATTAAATGAATAAATTACTTAATATCTAGGTTAAAGATTGCTCCTCCGTAGAAAAAGGACCTTTCAACTTTTTATATTTGAACACTACATGTAGGTACGTGGTGTGGTACCTCTTTAGGTTAGTTATCTAATAGCATGGTCCCCCCTTGAATGATCTTGTTCAAAAACAAATATCTCCTTCAACCTTCAACCTCCAGCAAATAAGCAAGGTACACACACACCTTTGCCCATGTGTCCATCATTTATCTTCTTCCCCGGATTTTCGCGCCTTCAGTATTCTCTCTTGGTCGGCAGCCGAGAATAGAGACGTGCCTTGCTGCAGGGATTTGACTAGCATAGCTACGGCATCGCCTTTAAAGTCGTCGGCGTTGCGGATCTTGTCTAGGTCCTCTGCAAACTCCTTGGTGCTTTGTTGTAGGTAATATGAGGTAAACTCCTGGGATGTGGTGTTTTTATCCGACATGTTTTTCTTTTTTTGCCCCCGTTTGGATGGCTATTTGGTTGGGAGTGGAAGTTGGTAAGATAGTGTAGGTTTGAATGGTCCGGCAATTGTTTTGTTGTAGCTGTGATAAGTGTAAGACGGGGAGGTTTTCAATGGTGAAAAGTTTCTGATATTGCCGTAACTGGAAGTGTTTATTTGGTCTCCACAGCTCGTCCGTCTACCTCTAAATTTACACTATGTAGTAATGGTCCTATGTATCACTACAAATAAGGATAAAACTATTTCAGCTCCCCGCCTTATTCCGTTCCAAAGTACCTAGGTAGACAACCCATTGCCAGCTCAGCTTCATTACGTCAACAGCATCCTCTAAGAATAGGATACTGCGTGCCGAATTATCCAGACTCGTGAACATTTACTATCTATATTCGTATAGCGTGCTAACTAACATCAATTTCTTCGCATCTAGTTTTATTTACTCTGTGCAACGGGGCAGCTGAATACGCATACACTTTCGTAGCTGGCATCATCGTATCGTCAAGATGGCACCGCGCGAAGGATTAGTACATATGAAAGAGTACGATTGGAGAGACAGTAACGTCGAGAACGTCGGAACAGAGCTTGATCATAAAGTCAAGTATAACTCGGCAGCCACTGAGCCGGCATGGCAAGAAGTCGGAAATACTCCCGGCCTCTACATCTGGCGAATTGAGGATTTCGAGGTGGTCCCATGGCCAAGGGAACAGTACGGGGACTTTCATGAGGGAGACAGCTATATCGTTTTACACTCCTACAAGGTGGGGAGCAAGGATGGTCAGGAAAAGCTAGCCCACGATATCTTCTTCTGGCTCGGAAGTAAGACAACCCAAGATGAGGCGGGCACCGCTGCCTACAAGACAGTCGAGCTCGATGAGTTTCTACACGGTGTGGCCATACAGCACCGTGAGCTCCAGAAAGAGCCTTCCGATGATTTTGTGGCGCTATTTTCTCGCATCAGGATCCTGTCTGGCGGTGTTCGCTCTGGTTTCACGCACGTCGAGACTGATGAGGAACCCAAGGAGACGCTCACGTTGCTCAGGATCTTCAAGCACCCTACTGCCAAACGGGCCGACTCAATCCTGATCTACGAAGTTGAGCCTACCTGGCAGAGCCTTGATGAAAACGATGTCTTCGTGTTGGAGCGCAACGACAAAATTTGGGTCTGGCAGGGTAAGAACTGTAGCCCAATGGAGAAGGCTAAGGCCGCCCAGGTCGTTCACGATATGACTATCGCGAAACACATTGATGTTGAAGTGGTAGCGCAAGCGGAGTCGAGATCTCGAACTATTGTTGCCATGCTAGGCGGAGAAGATGTCGAAGGACCATTTCAAGCACCGCGACCTATTATCTCGTCTAAGAGTCAAGATGCTGCCGATCATCGCCCTCGCAAGCTGTTCCGTCTATCAGATGCTTCCGGCCAGCTGAGATTTGACGTAGTAAAAGAAGGTACTGCAATAGACAGCTCTGATCTAGATAGCAATGATGTCTTCCTGTTGGATACCGGGTCTACTATTTGGGTCTGGCAGGGTTCGGGAGCAAGCAGGACAGAGAAGGCCATGTGGATCAAAGTGGCCGAATCATACATTCGACAGCTTGGTGAGGAATCTGGTGATAGCAACACGTATCTAACGCCGATTTCCAAAGTAGTCGAGGGCAACGAGAGTCCGGCATTTATCAAGGCGCTTGGAGCGTAAGGAATGAATTTACGAATTGCTGTTCTACGGATGTCGCCTCAGCATTGATGTGATAAAACTCTGTTAGTAGGAAGCTGTTCGAGATTGTGGAAGTCTCCATAACTGGAAGTGCTTAAGAGGTAAATGTACCTGCTAGTTACATGTATGCCATTAAAAGGATTAATAACATACCTCGTGCACGTTAATTTAGGTACCTAGGTACCTAGGTATGTAGGTAAGGTGAGTTTAATGGCAGGTGGGGCTTCCGTTTCCAATGGGCGTCCAGGCGGCCCTACATATTACGCTAGACGCGCCGTAGTGCCGGATTCGCGGAATTTACGGAAGCGTGTTTGAGAGGATTAAAGCTACCTAGGTACCCAATTGTGATTAAGAAAGAGTTGGACCCTTTTCCCCTATGATAATATCATCCCCGTCTCACGCCCCGAATTCTTCAAATACTCACCTACAAACTCAACGCCAAACTGTTGTTAACTCTATAATATTGAACCCCTCAATGACTTTCCTTCAATAGTCGTCATCATACTAAATTGCTAAAAATGGACTTGCACGAGGCGCAAGTCTACTTACAGGCTTCGCTTCACGAGATATCCTACGCCTTCCAAAAAGTCCCTGGGAGTGCCGTTTTGGTTCGATACATCCAGTCAAGCTACCAGAATGATCCCGTTCGATCTGCGATAGAACTTGTACTCGTCATTTTCTTTGTTCGATACCTTCTGTCGCCCTCCTACCCCACCCACGATCCCAACTATGTGAAACTCCGCGATGACGAGATCGATGAGCTCGTTAGAGATTGGGAACCCGAACCGCTCGTCGCTCCCCAGACGCAACTTGAAGAAGCAGAAGCTGAGAGGCAACCTGTCATTATTGGGTAAGAATTGGTCTCTTTCGCTATCAAAAGTCGTGACTAACGGCATCAATATAGACCGACGGGTCCGAAGGTGAAGCTGTCCAGCGGAAAGACTGTCGTAAATTTGGCCTCCTACAACTTCTACAACTTCAATGCAAGCGAGCCAATCAAGGAAAAGGCGATCCAGACATTGCGCACCTACGGGGTTGGCCCTTGCGGCCCCCCGCAGTTTTACGGCAACCAGGATGTTCACATGCAAACTGAGCACGATATCGCCATGTTCCTCGGTACCCAGAGCTGTATTATCTACTCTCACGCTTTCTCTACCATCTCTAGTGTTATTCCGACCTTCTGCAAGCGAGGTGATGTCATCGTAGCTGATAGGATGGTCAACTACTCGATTCGCAAAGGACTAGAGGCTTCCCGAAGCAACATTAAATGGTACGAGCATAACGATATGGAAGACTTGGAGCAGGTTATGAAGAAAGTGGCCGAAGAGCAAGCGAAGAAGAAGATCTTGACTAGGCGATTCATTGTTACAGAAGGACTTTTCGAGATGGTTGGCGATTGTTCTAATCTTCCTAAGCTCGTAAGCCAACCCTTTCTAATGTCAACTTAATTCTAACTCACAGCGTGCTAACAATTATTGAACGTTTTAGGTTGAATTGAAGGAGAAATACAAGTTCCGCATCGCTCTGGACGAGACTTGGTCGTTTGGCGTACTTGGTCGTAATGGACGAGGACTTACTGAGGCACAGAACGTCGACTCGGAGGCTGTCGATATGATCATCGGCTCTATGGCTGGACCTCTCTGTGCTGCTGGTGGATTCTGTGCTGGTTCAAAGGACGTGGTACGACACCAGCGTATCAATGCCGCATCGTATACTTATTCGGCTGCTCTACCTGCCATGGCTGCCGTCACGGCTAGTGAGACGTTAAACGTTCTACAATGCAACCCCGATATCCTACAGGCATGCCGAGACAACATTCAAGCTATGAAGGCACAACTCGATCCCCGCAGCGATTGGGTCCAATGCACAAGCGACCCTGAGAACCCGATCATGCTACTAGTGTTCAAGCCCGAGGTCGTCTCATCGAGACGACTGAGTAACGAAGATCAAGAGCGACTGTTCCTCGAGATTACGGATGAGGTTTGTTTTCCAGGAACACCACAAGCGAAGTTTATCTACTTACAGAAATATATAGGCACTTGCCAACGGTGTACTGATTACGCGGTTGAAGAGCTTCCCGCTAATTGGCAGCATCGGGTTTAATGATATAGATATCAAGCCTGCCCTGAAGGTTTGTATCACGTCGGGCTTGTCTAAGAAGGAAATCGAAAAGGCTGGAACGACGATTCGACACGCTATTACTAAGATTATGATCCGGAAACCAAACCGTCAGTTGTCGGCACTAGCTGCTTAGGAGATGTTCAGTTTCTCGTGATATTATTCACGACTGCTTCACGATATGACGCGAGACGAGGCGGTTGTATGTGCAATGGCCATTATACGATGACCTTGGGTTAAGATGGATAAGTGCTCGAATCCACTTCGATTAATAATTGAAGGGTCCATGAATGTAGTTCATTCAGGATGGAAAGGCAAACCGCCGGAATCAGATGGATTAACTAGACCATACACTAGAACCATATACTAATAGCTAATTCTACCATACGAATATTGTTACGTCCCACTTTGGCGTTGTGATGGACTACGTACCTAGGTAGGTACCTAGGTAGGTATCTATTTTTATCCCATGGGAAAGGGGGGCCGGGGGCTTAAAAGTACTTGGTCTTGATTGTGTCTTGTGCCTTCCAGATGAACTATTAGATGAAATATGAAACATTGACACTTATGTCATGTGGTTCTCGACCGAAGGGAAGCGTGGGTCTCATTTCTCTAGCGTTCTTGCCGCGCGTTCTGATGACGTTCTAGATTCAAAAAAATCAAAAAATCAAAAAAACTTGACCCACGATATCGTTGCCCTAGGAGAATTCTACTACATACACCAACACTGTCAAATCTCATATATTTCGTTTACGGCCGCCATCATTCCTTACGATACCCTTAGGTACCTACTACACTCTTTTATTTACAACCAACCACCTTCCTTTGAGGTTATCGGTAAATCAGGATATGCGATATTAGCTATAGGTGTAGCCGACTACGAATCACTCCTTCTACCTGTTGACTCGTCGTATTCATATTTCGGAAATAAGGCAACGTCGATAATGACCTCTGTCTAAATTCGGGAATAAAAGATAGTAAGTTGTCAATAACCCCCAGGTGCTCTCCCTTTATTATGCCAGGTATTCAATAATGATCATCCCTTTTTACAAACGCCATCATTCCTTCACCACATCTTGTTTACTTACCCCTTTCCTTCTTCGATACCGGGGCAACTTCCATCGTTTACATGGGAACAATCATGTTGTTGATACCATTTTCTTGGACGGGGCACCTCGTTCCTTGAATGTATAACCTCAATATACCTAATCCCTCGATTGTTCTCTTTACCTACCAGCACAAGCTCTCGCTACACTCCTTTGTCTGCTTTATTTCCCACGCAGTCCTTGTAACTAATGGACACCTATTGAGTGTCATCTGCCGCATTCATGTCCCCTTTTGTCTCTATTCTCGTCGCTCCTTCAAGTAAATCGTTGCCTCGCTAACAGCATAAGGCCGCTCATTATTTGTTTTTCGCAGTTTCGCGATTACGCTCCTTCTAGAAATACTCCCAACATCGTGTTAACATATCGACATCATGAGATCTACGCTACTTTCTCTTAGTCTTCTTTCCCTCCTCGGCCTGTCGGCTGGGCAGCCGAGTAAGTCACAGCTCTGATCTATTATCTCCCCTACAGGGACAAGAGCTCATGTATTTATCAAGGACATCAACATCAACATCTCCACCGACATAGGGCAAACAGGGCTCCTATCGCGAAGAGGGAAAAAATCACTGTGACTGATTCCAAGTACAGTACAACCACCGAAGTCCCTGAAATCGTGGTCTATGTGGATCAGAATAACAACCCAATCCGCACCACGACCGAGACGGTTGTTTACGTCCCTACGTCGGTAGAGACGTATGAAGCATCAACCCCTACGACGCCGGCGACCGAGATTTCTCCTCTGTCAACTAAGGCTGCGCCAGTGGTGGAATCTGAACCGTCTTCGTACCAAGCAGCCTCTCCTACCACCCAGCAGGCTTCGTCTTCTCAACATGTTTCATCCGCCGATTCGTACCCGACCAGTTCAAAATCGGCGTCCTCTTCGGCAGCTTCTCCGTCTTCAAGCAGCGGCGCTCTTCACGGCGTTGCTTACTCTCCGTACAAAGGTAACGGGGAATGCAAGACGGCAACTGAGGTTGATGCAGACTTTGCGCTGATAGCCAAGGATTACGGCGTCGTTCGCTTGTATGGCGTTGATTGCGATCAGGTGGCGACAGCATATGCAGCTGCCAAGAAGTATGGAAATAAGTTATTCTTAGGCATTTTCGACATCAACTCGGTCGAAGATGGCGTATCTACCATGGCTGCCGGCGTTCAGAACGACTGGGATGTCGTCGACACCGTCTCGGTAGGTAACGAGCTAGTCAATGACGGTGGCGCAACTGTGGAACAGTCCATCAGCGCAATGAACCAGGCGCGTTCCCTATTGAGAAGCGCTGGGTACGAGGGACCCGTCGTGATTGTGGATACGTTCGTCGCTATTCTCGCCCATCCCGAGCTCTGCGACGAGTCTGATTACTGCGCCGTCAACGTCCACCCCTTCTTCGACCCCAACACGGGACCCGACGGAGCAGGCTCGTTTATCACTTCCACCGTTAGTAGCATTCGTAGTAAGCTATCTGACTCGAGCAAACGTATCGTGGTGACGGAGACAGGTTGGCCTTGGCAGGGAGAATCGAACGGCGAGGCTGTTCCAGGCGTGGATCAGCAGTCGACTGCGCTCTCGTCCATCAAGAAGGCCTACGCTTCCAACGCTAGCAATCTTATCCTCTTCACTGCGTTCAACGACATGTGGAAGAAGGCCGAGGCGGCGACGTTCATGGCCGAGCAGTACTGGGGAATGGGAGGACAGTATTCGCCTTGCGACGAGTAGGATGGTCTCGTGGCTTAGACGGGCGGGTCAATTATGAATTAATGAGATAGGTTAGGTTAGGCATATACGCATGGATGGGAAAAGTTGGCTGAGTCGGTAAGATCCGTGTGGCCAAAAGGGAAAAGGAGGTGGGTGTGTACGATTTGCGCAGCATTCTATTCTCTGTAGACCAATTCAAACCAGTATTTTTTTTTCTTTCTATTGTCGTTTGAAGTGTCTACTGAATTTAGGGAATTATATAAGTAAGCTAACTAGCTGTTGGCTCTTTCGTGCTGTTTTTGTAGTCATGATATACAGCTAATTCATAGGTAGTTGATAATTTGACGCGGAAATGTTATCCTATTTACTTTGTATGTAGGTATATATAATAACTAAACCAAGCACGTAATCTGAAATAGGACAACTGGCTCCTATTATATTATCATCCGGATTATTTACTCTACAATGGTTAGTTGAAGCCTTCTTCATAAAACCTATTGTATTATATTTTATCCCATTCCAATCCATTTCAGTCATCCACTCATTCATATCACTTCGTCACATCACCATAACAAAACAGCCACCAAACCCACCAACACCACTCCCCCTTTCCACACCCCTTTCCACGCCTACAACCGTCCTCGCACCCGACTTCTTCGGCTTGCCCTTCCTCGTCGCCGCCCCATCACCGCCCCCAGTCCTAGTCCCAGTCTTACCCGCAGCAGCACCAGTAATAGCACCGGCACGCGCGGTAATATGAGGCACGGCCGGGCAACGCCGCCCATCGAAGCAGCCATGTAGATGATATGAGCTCGATATGTCGTGTCGTATGTAAAAAGGTCATAGCCAGTGAATTAGTACTGTCAGCCTGCGCCGCGTTACATCGACTTACGAACCTGGCTATAATCCCCGAGATTTCTTACCTGTGACCGTTTGTTCATCCATTTCAGCTCGTCGGCAACAATCATTCAAGAAGATGCTTAATCAGGCCAGGCTAGCTTTTTTGCTGTTCCAGTTGGTATTCATAAGTCTATGGAATGCCTATCTATGGAATGCTTGCCAATGAGGGACCTCGCCCATCCTCGCCTCGCAACATTTCTAATGCAGCTAGCTACAAAGATCTCATCTAATAGATCTATAAACTGATTCTAGCCAGTCTATCCAACATCCAGTTTCGGGTCAGTATCTGACCCGAGGGTATATCTCGACGGCCCCGTGGGAATATATTCAACAAGAAAAAGATAACAAAAAGAGAAAACGATTAGTATCCTCTCAAAGACCGAAAAAAATCCAGAAATGGAAATAGAAAAAAAGCCCATTTGTCCCAACATATATAGCACACGCATCGCTTCGGTTTATGAACCGGCTCGTCATAATTGTATCGAATGTGGCAGTGTCGGGCGCCAACATTCAACACCACAACCACACATCATAACTGTCATGACCTTAATCAAAGGCGAGCATTGTTGAAATAGGAAAACATGAGATCGCGATCCGTTACACGATCATCCAATCGTGAATCCTCGCACCACATGACAGCATTAATCAGAAGAATGCGGCGTCGATAAGACGCCCTCGGCCTTCTCGTGCATGCTGACGGTGGCCTCTTCGTCGGACAAGCAGAACCCATACTCGCGGGCCTTCTGCGCAACTTCTTGCTCCGTGAGACGTGGCAGCTCTTGCGCAGCCTTAACGTAACTCATCTTCTCGGCGTAACCCTTAGCGAAGATAACGTCGATCTCCTCAAGGGTACGTCCAGCCGTCTCCGGGTATAAGAAGTAGATAACAGGGAAGAACATAGCGTTGAGTATCGCGAAGAACAGGTAGGTACCCCAACCGCTCTTTCCCGTGTTGCTTAGTAGTACCGGCGTGATCATCACGATGAAGAAGTTCCACAGCCAGTTGGACACAGTCGAAGTTGCGTTGGCCTTGGCACGCGTCTTAAGCGGGTTGATCTCAGCCGGGTACAGCCACGGTAGCGGAAGCCATGTCGCACCAAAGAATGCGATATAAGTCTATTAAGAAGCGTTAGTTACCAACCTATAACTAAACAGGATTAACGGATAATTAAGACGGGTCAACTTACGAAAAGACCAACAGCAGCTCCCTTGGCCGCTTCTTCCGTTCCAGGAATCAGAGCAGCAAAAGTGAGAACCATGGACAAGCACTGGCCGACGGTACCAATAAGGTAGAGCTTTCGGCGACCGAGTCGCTCGACGGCGAACCATGAGGTAGTAGCAAAGATGGAATAGACGACCATGTTGATACCTCCGAGAAGCAGGGCCAGGTTGTGCGTAGTACCGATCGAGGTCTGGAACAGGATGGGGAAGTAGTAGATGACAGCGTTGCAACCGGACAGCTGCTGCATCATCTGCGAAGAGGCACCGAGAAGGAGACGGCGGAAGTGCTGGGTCGGGCCACCAGTGAAGAGGTCTGAGATAGGAGTAACGCCGCCGCCATGGCCAGAAGCACGAATAGCGTCGACGATAACGGCAACCTGTGTCTGAACAGCGGGGTCGTCCCGGCGCTCACCGTTGAGAGCTGCCAGGACCGTGGTTGCTTCTTCGTTTCGATCCTTCGTCAATAGCCATCTAGGCGATTCCGGTAGCTGGGTCATAAGCATAATGACGGCCAAAGCGAAGACACACTGGAAAGCGATGGGGAATCGCCAAACGAAGGCGTGAGGCCCATATGTGCACCCGTAGTCGATCCAGTAAGCAATTAAAGTTCCGATCGCAACGTTGCCGCCCTCAATGCAGATGAGCTTTCCACGGTTGTGAGAATGACTGCATCTAAAAACACGGAAGAGACAAAGGTTAGCGGGGCTACGTCCTATGCACTTCAATAATAAGGATATGGGAATTAAATAATGACTTACTCTGCTTGATAGGTTGGCACTGTCGATGTATTGATACCGTTGCCTATACCCGTGATACATCGCCCGATTATGAACTGTGCTGTCGCGCCTCCTCCTGATCCGTTAGGCATGGCAGTGATCTGAATGATAACACCAATAATCATGATAGTGGCTCCGGTGAAGATGGACTTGCGGCGGCCGAGGTGGTCACCGAACGTGAGAATAAAACAGGCACCCAGAAAGCAGCCGACAGCGTAGATGGACACGACGAAACCCTCGTACGTGCTGTCCCCATCCACCTCTGGGAAGTCAGAGGTGAATGCGGGAGCCGAGATGATACCGGACATGACGCCCTGGTCGTAACCGAACAATAGGAAATCCGTCGTCGCTACGGCTGTGATCATTCTCTGCAACGTCTTACCAGACGTGCCCCAGTACGTGGGCGCGCCATTGGCGTTGTCCTTGTGCCCCATTGTTGTAGACTACCGCAGCTATCTCTACGTAGGACTCGTCCAGGGGGAAAAATCTAGATTACAAGATTAAGGGGAACCTGGAGTGAGAAGGGGTAAGAATGAGGAGAAGGGGGAAAAGCTGGAGGATAGGGAAATAGAACGAGTTCTAGGCTGTTGGGGGATAAGGAGAGCATGGTCCACCAGTTATCTTATATATGTTTATGTTGAGCTACACGATCTGCTTACACGACCTCTTACCTCGCATACGTATGTACATCCCAATATGTCCAGGTATATCCAGATAATCACAAGAAAAAAGGGTCCGTATCAAGAAAAAAAGGGTCCTCACGCCTCTATCGTAACAACCTGCTGGGAGGCAGTGGAGGTTGAGTTCGTGGGTGGGTGCCACCGAGCAAGGGCCGAGGAAATGTCATCATAACGCGTGAGAAGACCCTTAGATTGGTGTCCACTCCACGAGAAGTTTGCAGCACCAACAACGACCAACAACGCCCAACAACGGAGAGCGCGGGCGGACGCAATGCATGGCCATTACGTGCGGAACGCGTGAGAAGTGAAATGTGACGGTCAAGCTAGGCTGTGATTTGTAGCAGATGGCAAAATTTGTGCCTTTTATTATGGGGGCTGACCTGAAGATCTTCATCCGCATTTCGTCATCGATACCCACAGAGCCGGCCCACACCTCGAGTCATTCTGACACTGGTACGATTAAGACATCCCCTTACGGTATCGTGAGCCGTTAAAACACGGGCGCCATAACAATTAGCGTTTGCCTGCCAAACATAGCTAAGGTAAGGCGTGGTGTCGGTAGCGGCGGCGGCAAAGCGGGTTCGAAGTCGGGCGGCAGGAAATAAACAGCCGCATTTGCAAACCGCCGGGCTCGCTAGTCTTTGCTTGGCCTTAGCTCGGCATGAACCGGTCAGCCTCTGTTTCGCCATTCGGTGCCTAAGCGGTGTGGTTTATGTCGATCTTAGGAAGAGAGCCAAGGGACTAGTCTGAATCCTTGACATCCGAGGAGGAGGGGATCGTCTCTACAAATCATTCCGAGGTGTCCCGAGCAACTTTTGATGACTGTGGGGGGGAGGGGGGAACTGGGGAAATACGTATACGCAAACTTTGATATATTAACTACCTACATAGGTAGTTAGGTTATATATATTTCGTAAAGAAAAAGAAAAAAAAAGATATGTAGGAAACGTGGTGGGAACAGGGAACAGGGAAGATCAGGATTTGCAAGAAAAGAATCACGTTCTGCTTATTGTTAACAAGTTAGTGGCAACTTCTATTCTTTTTAAAGTTGAGACATAAACTTCAACTATACACTTTAATTATGCACTCAGGGTATCTTCGCAGTTGCCAAGTTCGCGTAACAGCCGTATATACCACGTATGTGCATACAAACCTTACATCCATATACCTACAAGAGTATTCCGTATATGTAGCGTATAAATTGACGTTGCACTACCTGTCGCACTACTTTATCTCCTCGGGTACGGGTACCGGGGTACGTAACGTTAAAATGTCTTAAGGTAGTCTAACCCTACTAAGTCCGAAAAGAGCCTTAACCAGCGAATAATCAGTCGATAGGCTTGATCATTTCCTTTTCTGGAATCCCGTCTTTCTTCAACTAACCAGATCAAAGAGTTCAAAAAGAAGGAGGGTTATTCAAGGCATTAATAGCCAAGTCAAGTAAATACCCAACTCTACTATCATACCTAACCACTCGATGATAGTAATATCAATTATAATACTGGGTTCTAATATTCAGCTGTCGCGTGGGATATTCTAGTTTATTCCCCGGTCATCACCATTGAAATTAACATCGACATCATCAATGTCACATACAAAAAACACATCACACATGAAAACGTCATCGTAGTAATAAATGCAATCAGAGACCTTTTATCATTATGTATAGAACACCATCTCATTTCCATTCCAGAGACAGAAAAAAGGAAGAAAAAACCTGTAGATATTGATGCCATGACGATAGGAAGAATGAAAATACCTTGTGCCATGCCGCCTTCTTTACCTAGTCGATACACAGCACCAAAAACAACTTTGAATATCACACCAGCACCCCACTTAATTTCGTGCTGGTCGAGGGACTAGTAGGACCATCTTCTTATCTTATGGTACAAGTTGTCCCTTCTAGCGTCCCTCTTAGACAAATCGGAACTTCCGAGTGTCGTCGCTATCATCGGACTTGTCCGTTTCCGCTGAACCAGCGGCGTCCGCAGTCTTTGTCATCGATGCTAGACCAGGTCCCGAGTACCCAATACTGCCCGTACCTGTTTGCGTGTGGTTCTTGGTATCATTATGATCTTGACCAGCCGGCTGCGCTATCGGGATGCCAATTTGGCTTAAAGTGTCAGTCAAAGTAGACCCGATCTGCTTGCCCGCTACGGCCGGTCCAACGATCAAACCGACAAACACAACGAGCAGGGTAAAGTATAGGATAGCGTAGCGAATAACACGCCTCCTCCGGAGTTTGGACTGCTTCATTGAGTAAATAGGCGGGCGAATTTGACGACTAGATACCACCGCACGTTAGTTTAGAACAAGAACAAAAGGTAAGAAGACCACATACCTCGGTCGAAGCCAGAAGAGCATCATCGAATGTAACATGTCAATCTTCGGGATCAAGATGACCGGGAACATCAAAAATAGAATGAAGTGGCCCAGGACGAAGTCGGCGGCAAACATGGTTAATTCCGTAATCTTGCAGAGAAATTCACGCGCCGGCTGGGAAACCGAGTGCCAGCCCATAGAGTACCATTTGCCCGTCCAGAACGCAATATTGGACTGGTCTGTCTTGAACTCACGAGTGAGTGCCAGTGAGATAATGAGCTTCAAGACAAATCTCTGAATGGCTGCGACTGTGATCATGCCTAGGAGCGTCCTCGTGAAGTCGAAACCCTCAAGGAAGAACATGACTTCAAAAAATACGAGGAGGAAAATGGCAGCCAAAGCATGAGCAATAGCGGCTAACACGCTACCAAATCTCTTGCAGCACATGCTTAGCAGCGGTCCCATACAGCAGGCCATGCCGAACATGGCACCAAGTACACCGGCATTGACACCGATAGGGGCAAGAGCAACAATAGCGACACGGAAGAGCGATGCGGTTGGGTCAACTTTGTCTTGGTGGGCATGGACTCCGGTCTGCGCGTTAATAAAAAGGTATGGGATACCTGTTAATGCGACGAGAACGAGGGGAGCAAAGATCTCGCCGAAGAAGACATTGGTCATTGCAGCACGAGGAACATCAGCTGACAATTTGCCGGACGGAGTGCCTAGGACCTTGCGCTTGTAACCAGTCATCCTTGTACGAGAGAGACGGCAGAAGGAAATCCACGAAGACGAGTGGCTGAGAGAGTTACCACGAGACAGCCAGCGGAGATAGTCACGGTAGTCGATGAAGAAGTCGTTCCACGAAAATTGATGAGGGTTGTAGAGGAAAGGCGAGATAACCAGTGCAACGAGGGAGATCCAGAAATATACCAGCGCAGCCTGCCAAACTGTCAAAGTTGCAAACAATAACATCATAACCAAACGCGCGCCGAAGTAGATGGAAGGAGCGGCGAAACGCGAATAGAGGACACCGAAGGGGATACGGGCAGTGGCAAAACCACGACCAGTTCCGATGTATCGAGCACCACCGAAAGACAAATCTTGCGTTACAGCATTGGCGTAGATCTGACAGACGAACACTTCAAAGAAGGGGGAGAGAGAACAAAACTGCTTGGCCAGACGAGTTGCAGCGCGGAGGATACCACGCTCTGTGAACTCTTGGACAACTAAAGGTATGAAGTTCAAGAAGAAGACGACGAAAATAGAAATGACGCAGCGGTAGATCCAGTCCATGAGGGCATCTGTGTTCTGACATCCCGTGGGGAACAAGGGGTCCGTAATAGGGACGTTCCGGTTGTACTCACAAGCGTTTGTCTCGTGTCGAAGGGCACCAATGTTGATTAGGACGATCATGAACATTTCCAGGGACAACATGATGAAGATATTGTTCAAATGGAAACCAGCGTGAGCGTAGTAGAAAGACAGGAAGCGGTCCAGGGGGAGCTGAGTACCAAGATAGTAGTATTCACGAGAGAGCAGTTGCTCACCCATACCAGTACCAATCTTGGTAGTGAAGTTAAGAATGGAACCGAAACCCAAATCACGACCCTTGCCACACTGGTAGTACTCGCAGTGCTTGATACGACCACCGCGAAGCATTGCATTCATACCAGCGTAGATATCCTCGTTCAGATGAAGACCTTTCTGAGCTTTAGAGACACCACCACGCGTGCACATGAAGATACCGTTGAGAAAATCAGGATGACCATAATGAAGTTTGCCACCGATCTGAGACAAGGTTCTGGCAAAGAGAGTACCGAATGTTTGTTCCTTACCGGCGGCAATATCACCGAGGATACCAATATTCTCCGAGAAAATGTACTCACGGGCACCGAGAATAGCGACAGGGGCTACAGACTCGGTCTTGACACCGGGTGTGTAGGGCGAGATGTTGTCAGACTTCATTTCCTCAAACTCAGCTAATACCGAACGGATCTTAAGGCATTCTTCCAAATAGTTGTCCTGGTTGGCATCGATAAGCTGAATATATTCTCCACGATAGAAAATGATGGAGTGGTTTTGATTGTCGGATTTGCCGTCACCTAGCACAGGGTTACCAGAGAGCTGAATGCGGAACTTAGGCCGTCGCATGCCATTCTCCATGATTTCAGAGTGTCCATCGACGAGGGCAGAGTAGATTCGCGGTTCTTCACCCTCAGCCGCTGGAGGCTCCTCGTCAAGATAAGCAATTTGTAGGTCAGGGTAGGCCCTAAGTAAGAATTCAGCGTTCTCCATCTCCTCTTTCTTGAATTTGGCGTAACGCTGCATCGAGACGCAGATTTTAAACTTCCGACGAGCCATTCTTTCTAGCTCGCGCTCTAGCTTCTCGGAGTTACCACCAAACATTTGAACAACTTCCGGATTCTCAACACGGTATAACAGTTTGATAGCGCGACTGTAATTCATAAAACCTGAAATAGTACGGTAGAGCGTTTGCGAACGAAGAGATGCCCAAATTCGTGTTCGGAGCGTGTATTCAGGAGCAGAAGACTTGAAACCGATACAATAAAATGGTAGGTCATCAATCTTACTCTTCGCAGTATCTTTCTCTCCCTTTTCATCGTCGCCATTAAACTGGGACGTCTCGTCGGCAAGAATCTTTGTATCTTTGACAAAGCAATCCCATTCGTGAGGATGAAGTTGCTTAAGATATTCAAGCTGCGTAACACGGGAGTAAGGCTCATCTTCACGAATAATCTCGCGGAGAGTTAGAAGAATTTTCTCGCCGTAATGGGGAATCAAAACAGTGAATGTAGGCATGTTGTCCACAGGTACAGGTTCCGGGATCGGCATAGACAGCGACTGGGCAAAGAAAGAGATACGACGCTCTGCTTCACTGTAAGTAGGGAAGAATTCCGTCTTAAACGAGTGATCTTCTTGGGATACGAAGAATGTTGGCGCACGTAGAGTGCGCTTGCCTTCTTGCTCGGAGGGGACTTGGTGGTAGAGTAACTTCTGGACATGGTCGATAGCGAGCAAATGTTCTCGGTACATGGAAATGACTATGGCATTCCAGATCTGCGAGATGAGAACCTTTGGCTTGTACTTGATCTCCATGTCGGTAGTAGCCAAGATCTTGGAGTAGACTCGCTTGGGAAGCCGCGAAAATACATTCCTCCATGGAGTTAAGATGGAAGATCCCAAGTAGAATGATCTTGCAATAGAGATGACCGCGTTCAACAAGACGTACCACATGTAAGTGTCAAGGAAAAAGAGAATCAAATCGGTGATAATCATCAGAACCATCACTACTATTGGCTGGTACTTGCAGAGGATTGGCCCGATGGTGAAGTCTCCCACGCAAGTCGAAACGTCCATAATTTGAAGATAACGAATGGGGTCCCGAAGAGAAAGAGTCAGGTAGATGTACGATTCGCCGAACTTGATGCCGAACACAGCTGCCCAAAGAAAATATGATAGAGCTCTGTCGTTGCCTCTGAGGTGCGGCCAGCTAGCGGTAAACGTCTGGCTCGCAACGTACTGGCGTGAGTTTCTCGTGAGGTAACTGCCGAAGAGACCACCAAGAGGCATAATGGCGAAGAACAGGAAGGTGATAAGCGCAATGAAGAATTGGACAATACCCAGAACCAGAGCGGGTTGCGTCTCCTGCTGTTCCGGCCAACCAAATATATAAACGCTAGGACCGATATTGATGGCGAACACCACGATTAGGAACAAAAGCTTCTTCGTGAGATGTTGAGCGCCCGCCCACCGTCGCGGGACGTACGCCCACTCGGCACAGGTGGCAATAATCTGGATTAAGGTCGCAACAGCACCACCAGCACCGGCAACAGACCATTGCGCCGAGGCAGGAGGCTGCTGGTTGACTTGCTGTTCGTATACTTCGCCGACCAAAAGAGTCGGAACGTTTTTGGCAGTATAAAACCAGAACATAGTCAAATGTATAATCCAAACACGATTGAAGTTAACAATCGTGTGGAACCAAGAACGTGTCTCCTTGTAGGTCTTGAAGAAGCACTTTTTCCAGTTAACATCCTTTAGCTTCACGTAACGTTCAGCCGGAGGGACGTCGACTAATTTGCTCTTGTCCTCGAGAACAATACGCTCAATACCTTCAGGGTACCAGAAAAGCTGGTTACAATCATCATAACCAATAATCTGGTGGTGGTCGCGCTCGCGACGAACGTAGACCCCGTCGGAAATCTCGTAGCCTTGGTCTCTGCAATACTGATACAGCGGTGTAATCACGTTATTCAAATAGGTACCCTCTTCGACGGGTTCGACGAGATTTTGGCAGGCAGGCGAATTGAGATAGTCATCTGCGCACTTGAAAATAAAGCAGAGACACTCGGCCATAAAACGAACTTGGTTTGCCTCACCCCAGCAAAGTAGGAATAGAGCGATTTGGCGGACTCGGTCATGTTGTGACATGCGGTTCATGCGGGTCTTCCACCTGTATTCGGCCGCTTCCAAGCTGTCATCACCTTCCAAGTCCTCAAGGGCCTGTTCTTCATTTGGGTCGCCGGCCTTGCCCTTGGACTTCTTCTTTTTGGTCTTCTTGCCCATATTCGCAAAACCGACAGCATCATCCAGATCCAAATGAGCAGCGAAGTACCACTTCCGGTAATTGGCGTTGTCACCACCGATGTAGTCTGCGTGAAGCGATAGAAGGGCTTGATTAGGCGTCATTCGAGATGCCCTCGAGTCGAGCAGAACCATAAGGTGATCGTACATGTTCCGCATGCTGTCACGCTGGAATCCGAATTTGTTGGTAAGATCAAGAAAAATGTCTTCAACTTCTTCTTTAGATAACGGGATCTGCGCATCAGACGTCCATGCGGGATACGGCTCCCGGGATCTTTGGCTACCGGGAGCATTGCCATAGTCCATTCCATAGTTAGGCGTGGAGGCACCGGATGAACGGTTACCACCGTACGAAACCTGGGAAGAAGGCGGCCGGTATCCTCTACCTTGCTCATAGCCACTATACCTCTCGTCGCCACGACCATAGTAGTCCATTTCTGCGGCACGAGCCATATCTGATCTCATGGTGAAGTCGCTAAAGGTCTCGGAATCTTCTTCAGAATCGCCCCGGCGTCCCCCATTGCCATTGTGACCACCTTGACCATAGTTGTCGTAGTATCCGCCATTGCCGTCGTCGTAGTACTCTCCTTGGTAATTATCATGGTTATCGTAGTATCCGCCCTCCGCGGCGTAGGGATTGTTTGCATCGGCATTGTAGTAACCACTATGAGCTATCAGTTATCATCTATAGTTGCAGAGTACACCATGAAAACTTACGATTCATCGTAGTAGCCATCGTTCCCGTTGCCATTGCCATTTCCATGGTGTGGCGGCTGCTGCGGCGGTTGCTGCTGCTGCTGCTGTCCTCCATGGCCATCATAACCATTGTCATAGTAGTGACCATTCTGGTCGTCCTGGTAGTACGAATCGTGGTTTTGACCGTATCCGTCGTCGTAGTCGTGACGGCCCCCGCCGCCGCCGCCACCACCACCACCGCCAGCTCCTTGGTAGCCTGACATCTTGAGAAATCTAGACTATACGAAAGATGCGATCTGAAGTACCAAGATATTAGTACCATGAAAAGCAGTTATAAATACTCCACGAATGTTATCTAATAATTCTTATGGGATTTACTTACAGATTAAGGACTCATCAGGGATGATCTAAAGGTAATGGTAAAGGCTTGAATAAGGTCAAGCGATTGCGGATTGTCGAGATTAAAATTATTAATTTGTTATATCGAGTCACTGTGGCCGGCCACAAGCAGGAGTTGTCTTTGTGACAAATTTGGTAGTGAGTAGTGGCTGCGATTATTTGTTGACTCGCGAGGAAAGACGGATGTATTTACTGCGGTGAGCCCCTGACGCGGGATGGCGCAGGTGTCAAAACTTGGAAGTGCAAAAGTGAATTGTTGACTTCCAAGGTTCCTGACTACGCGGTAGGTCGACACTAATAGTGGCACAAGCTAGTGCAATGATTAGCGCGCTAAGCCCCTGACGAATGCCTAAGGATAAACCGAGGCGTGACCAAAGGCGCGTTTGATTGGCGAATCCGATAAATTCCACCTCGCAATTATCTCCCTTCGCTGAATGGTCGGTGATTTCTGGTTCACTTGCAACTCGTGCGCTGAGTTGGCTATGTGATAAACGATTGACAGTTATTGACGAGCTATATTACTCTTGGTGTCCCTTAGAGTTTCCGTTTCTCGCGGACCGTTAAACGAGCGTGCGTTGAAGCAACGGACGGCGGGAGGGAAAGACAAAAGAAGGAATGACCAAGTAGTACCTGACAGTAACGAAAGGACGCTGCTCCCTCTAGGTTCTGTGCGTAAAGCGAAATCTCTATTCTCTTTCCTATTCCTGTAAATCCTCGCGCTGCCCCCCTGACGTTTTCTACGCAGAGTTGTAGCGGCAAGATGGTACAAAAAGATTGAAATGAGGAAGAAAGAGAGTATGAGAAGATAAGAATTAGAAGTCGAAGGATGAAAGCGAGTGTAAAACAAGTTTTCTCAAGGGCAAAGGGGGGAAAGGGGATTTTGGGACATGGAACTTGGGATCGAGAATCAAGAAAAATGTCAGAAAGGAGAAAAGAGCCAGGGGGGATCGGGCAAAGCTTAGCCCAGCCCACTCAGCGTTACCCGTGCTTAGTATCGCCCCTTAGCTAGGGTGTGCGACAGTACAATAGGTACATACACTTAATTACAGATGTGTACCTGGGTACATGCGTTTGGTACATGACGCACAGTGTTAATGGGTTAGGGCTGCTGGGCAGCAAGGTACCTAAGGTACCTAGGTAGCGTACCTTTAGAATAGTCACCTATGTATTCTTCGCCCACCGGTGCATCCGGCAGCCAGCCATTACCAGTTAAGTTGCTAACGTTATCAGCATGCTTCACGAGAAGTCTTGGTCATCTATTCCTATCACAGTGCATATACTAGACCAGATCGAGATTGAAACGGGGCATTTTTCTACCCGCAATGGAAAAGCGAGTGGAGGTTGGCATTGGACGTGGCTGTGTATGGAGTCACTACCTGGAGGCGAGGGTGTGGGACAGGTAGGTAATGCACTCGAGTTTCCTTCCAAAGCAAGGTATCGTGCTATTGATTGCATTGATAGGTCAGGTTACAATTTGTTAGAGAAGGACGTGGGAAGGCAAAAGGACTGGTGGAGTTGGCAGTTGCCAAAACAAGCCGTCCTTGATTCATCATTAGCAGGATTTAGCCCCTTATTGGTGGGCTAGACCAGCCGTAACAGGGAGTATTAGTGTATACCATGTATGTATGTAGTACAGGAGTGGATTTGTTCCGACGTGTACCTAGTGCTAAAGAGGTAAAGAGGTACAGTGTTAAGGAAACTGTGACTTACAAGTACATAGGGTCACGTATGTACAGGTCTATGTACAAAGCCACTTAAAGCCAGACTTGAATCTTTTTACTTTTTAGTTTGGGCCGCCAGAATTCTTGACAGAATTTTGTGTATTCGCCTGGTTTACATATATACCTAGGTAGGTAGGTATACACCATGTAGCCATCACATTAAGATCAGAGTTTCAGTTGTCATCTTGTCATCTGATGTTCTGGTTATGGGATGCATGATAAAGTTTATGCTCTAGGTACTGGGTAGCCTTTAGGTATCTCATAAGGTCTCTTAAGAGGTAAGCTGCCCGCTCTAGTGTACCGAGCCTGCCGTTAGTCTTCTATTTCAATCGGCTAGCAAAGTCTACACAGTGTTTCCGACACGAGCAGCTAAGCCCAATGCCGTACCCTCCATCAGAATAGGCAACGTCCCACCTCTCCTTTTTACTTACCTACCTTATGCATAATTAGGTACCTATTCAATAGGTACATGTAGATAGTTATTACCTATACTACGTAACTACATAGTAGCAACACGATTACAGCTCACCTATCGCCAGCATTGGAATGCCATCCAAAGACAGATCCGAGCATAAATTAAATTGTCCACTCGTTAGTTCTCACGAATGTTCTCACGAAAATCTCCCTGCTTCTCTCTATGCGCAGTTAAAAACTAATATAGTAAAAGATCTGATTCCATATAGTTAACTAAGCAATGTGCCACTACTTCGTATATTGAGTACAGCATACGACTTCTGATAGATAGGAGCGCAATTCTACTTCGATATCTATAAGCAACTCATCCCCAATAGTGGCAGCCCGTTGTTATCAACTACTGTGACCACTAGCAAGAAGAGAAAGGAATCGTATCAATTCTCAGAACAAACATCGTATTCTGAGTTCTCTTCGTAATTCTCTTCGTATTACATGCCGACGGTGTAACCCACCAACTTTTGCCACTGGCTCTTCTGTCTAACTATGTACATAGGTAGTCACCTATTCCTCTTTTGAATACGATCTAAGCTGGGAGAATATGTATACCATCACATAACATTACTAACGTAGTATGCAGGACACGTGCCAACACAAACTTTAGTGGTGACGATGCTCTTGGACAACATTCAATTAAAGAGCCTGACGCGACTCTGACGCCCTAACCATTACCTGATATGGTTGTCGGATTGCGCATCTACGAACATCCGGGCTAGGAAGAATCAGGCATTGAGACAGAGGAGCACAAGCCTTGATTTGAATCCCACCCCGTCAACCGAAACGGCTTCTCGTCCGCAGCAAAAACGTAGCGGTGGCGTCCAATGAAGAGTCCGAAGGAATACTACCACCCAACGCTTACAAATGACGACCTACCTACGCTGTATGCAGGTACCGGCCGTTATTCCCTCTTTCGGCTATCGATGACGGAATGCTCAAATTACATACGCGTGCGTACGGTGCTATACACGTAGTGTAATTTATCATTTCTGCAAGATATGCATAGTGAGGAACTATCCACGCGTCCAGTTGGCAATGGCTAAGGAGAATAGTTCTTACTGGACGAGCTGAAGCTGATAGGCGTGCGGCACAAAGCCCTAGATACTAGCACCGAAAGACTTGAAGACTATCCTTTTTTCGCTTCGATAGATTAGCAGTGCTTGCAGAGGAAAATCTGTAGATCAGCATAAATAAGCAGCATGTGCTATATACATGTATCTTGGGTACATAGAGGTACGGATCTTACGCTTTGTAATACAAAAAATACATATAAACAGTGTTATGAACAGTGTGGTGATTGTAGGAATAAACTAGCGGTTTGGGTGGAAGATTTTCAATTTTCAATCAGCCGAGCGAACGAAAAAATGTTCTTTACCTAGGTAGGCTCCCAAGCTCAAAGTCAAGGAACCCCTGAGAAGAAATAGTATTTATGTGCATACAGACATGTATGTAATACACAAGTGTGTACTATGTACACTACATAGCAAACTACCTAAGTTAGTAGCAAAATTAAACTTAATCCACACGCTTCTCGAATGTACAATCTATTCTAGGCTACTGGTTAGACATGGGTCCATCTCGAGATCGGGCGATGGATGGTAGGATTCCCTTTTCAAATTTCAGGGGCAAAGGACACCAACGCCAGCATCCTAATTGGCTACGCCTCTTGATGCTTGAAGCCGCCAACATTTATTATTTTTAGAGGACCCAGATCCGCGTCCAATGTGAGCCAAGGTGCAAGGAAGATAAATACATACATAGGTAGACTGCCTTAGGTAGGCAGCTCGAGCAGCTTCGGAGTTATTTAAGTATTTAGGTAGTAATCGACTTATAAGATCGGTCTGCGAGTGTGTGTTAAAGTTAATTGAGTCTCAAGCAGCGAAGTAAGCTTACAGAGCCATAAGTTTACCCAGCAATGCTTGCTCCGACTTTATGAGTATTGACTAATAAGAGTTAGTTGAATGAGGACAGTTTATTTGTTTGAAAGCCAATTAGTTAACAGATTACAGATTATAGATTACAGATTACAGATTACTTAAGGAGATTACCTCTCAAAGTACATAGGCCGAAACCAGTCAATTGCACAGCACTATATTTCATGTTTAGGCATTTTGTATTTCCAATTACAATCATAAATTAATTCATAATCAATTGACTGGATACCTATTTCCAAAACTTTACATGCTGAATTGTGTTCTCACCGCTATACATTAGATGTTATGCACCAACCTAATATTGTATGCCTAAAATATCAGAGATAGTAAGTACAGTGGACCTATCTTGCACCTATCTGCACCTACCAGTGGGAACTGTATGTAAAGAGCCAGCACCCCGCGTTGCCTGGCAACCACGGCCTATCACAACCTAGGTATCAAACCTTAACCCTAAACCTTATATTGGTTCTACATGAGAAAGAAAAACGGTTCTATTATGGAGTAACCAACATAAGCCTAAACCATATATTCGTACCTTGATAATTTACGCACTGCAAATATGTTAGAAGATATATTTAGGGATAGTAGCGAGGATGAATTCCCAGAGGTAGACGTGGTCGTCGATCGGTATCATCAAGTACCAGAAAAGCCAGAGGACGACAAGCAAAATACACAGACGACGACAAAGTCCAATTCACGAATAGACCGTGATTTGCCGGCTAAGTCAAATGCAGCAGCGAAAGCGACACCTCTTCGACGACGGAAGCTAGGCCAGGGGGGTCAAGTCGTAGACGGATCCCTCTTAAAACCTTGGGATGACATCGCAACTACCAAGGGAAAAGATAGCCGGACGTCAAAATCAAGGAGCTCTCGTGTTCCTATCCAAAGAGCAAACTGCAAGCCAGATGTATCCTCCGGAGTTGCATCAAATCCATTGCCAGCCACGGCTCGGCAAACAGTTTCTCGTACTATCTCGTCCAGCGCAAAGCCGATTCTACTGCCAAAGGAAAAGGAGATACCCAATCAAAAGAGTAGACGGGAAGATGGGCATGAGAATAATAAACAGGTTTCTGGAAAGCTAACCAAGAAAGCAATGCCTTCAGACGAGTCTGAAGAAGATTCAGATATAATACAGGAAATCATAGAGACAAGTGAGGAGGAAATCTCTGAGTTTGTCTCAATATCCGAGTCCGAATCAGATGCGTGGAACTCGGACTCAGAACATTCCTTGACACCACCCATACGGCGCTCAAGGAGTCCCACTAGTCAATGGGCGAAGCCTCAGAGAACGTTATTCAGAGACCCGGGCAAAAAGGCAGCACTCAGCAACAAACAACCCCAGGCAACCATCGTTGACCCAAGCAAACATTCACCCAAACAATGCGAGCCCAAGAAAAACATTCTTGACTACTTCAAGCCGTCTCAACCGGAAGACCTAGAAGACACCTTTCAAAAACTTCACATGTAAGCGACGCCAAAAGCGCTAGTTGGCATCACTATCATGGCGCAAACAATATCGATCATTGCTAATCATCCTGCTAGCTTCAACGAGGACTCCGATTCTGATGAGCCCTCGACTAAAGCAGCCAAGAAACCCGTGCTGGAGCCTACGACGCCCAAGAGGACGCAGAAGACGCTGCCTGTGTCCCCCCTCAAAACACCTAAGATCCCCGCATCTCCCTGGAAGCCCGAGCATAAGGAGTTCTGGGACCCAGAGGTGAATTTCGCCTGGATCGACGAGCACTCGCCGGAGAAGCCCAAGACCGATGTGCCGGAGAAGGCGACTAAGGCGACCAAGGTGAAGAAGCAGGGCGCGCCGGATGCGGCCAAACGCAAGCCCGGCACGAGCCCAGCAAAGCAGCTCCGGGATGCGCGGCGTGCCTTCGATGCCTGCAAGGAGGATCTTGCCCGGACCTTCCTCCGCGAACTAGACGATCGTGTAACGAAGGGTCAGCTGGCACAGCTTACGCAGGAGACGGGCGGGCTGCAGGTTAAGTGGTCCAACGCCCTGCTCACGACAGCTGGACGCGCGCACTGGAAATGTAGAACAGTATCTACGACGACACGACACGGTGACGGCACCAGTAGTCAAGGCGCTGCCATGCGTCAGCATAACGCGTCCATCGAGCTGGCATCCAAGGTCCTCGGCAACGAGGCAGACCTCTTAAACACGGTCGCGCACGAGTTCTGCCACTTGGCCGTGTTCATGCTCGGCGGTCCCACTACTAACCCCGACGCCGAACGTGGTATGGGTGAGAAGAAAAAGAAAGCAGCAGCCCACGGCCCCGAGTTCAAGGCCTGGGGCGCGCGGTGTGGAGCCATCTTCGGCGACCGCGGTATTCAGGTCACCACGAAGCACAGCTACGAGATCGAGTACAAGTACGTCTGGCGTTGCGGGGACTGTGGCATCGAGGTCAAGAGACACTCGAAGAGCGTGGATACGGAGCGCCAGCGGTGCGGTGGATGTCGTGGACGGTTGGTACAAATCAAGCCTGTGCCGCGTGGCTCTGGTGCTACCATCAAAATCGGTGCTGGCGCGACGAGCACTCCAGGTAATAGCGCCGACGCGGGTGGGAGCGGGAGCGGGAAAGATAGTGGCGCCGCCGCCGCCGCCGCCACGACGATACCCAAGAAGAAAAGCGCGTGGCAGGAGTTCATGGCAAAAGAGACACGCGTCCTGAGCCAGACGAACCCGGGGCTATCGTTCAAAGAGCGGATGGCGCTTATATCCATGCGATGGAAGGAGCTGCAAAAAGAAGAGAAGCAAAGGGATAAGAAGGAGGGCGTACGAGCTGTGAAGGAGATACAGGGTGCAGTCGAGGTCCTAACGATCGACGATGATGACGACGACGACGAAGGAGAAGATGAAGAAGGCAAACGGCGAGGGGCACTTATGGCATCTTGGCGTAGCGTAGTGCCGAAGTGACACGTTACAAGCTGGGGGTGTGCGGCAGACGGGTATACGCCTGGAGGTTGCACGCTGGCGGGTTATGGCATGGTAGAGTGTATATACCTTAGGTACCTAGGTACCTATATATCGACCGATCGTTTGGGGTGGACGGGGTGGACGGGATGGGATACACGCCCCGTATCATAGCGTAAAGGTAGTAAGGCTGGCTGGCGGCTGGATCGGCCGTCTGCCTCGATGACTCGATAAGAATGAGAATTTGAGAGTCTACCTTATCTAAAGACATATCATATAATAGGGAAATCTCGAGAACCTCTTGGATCATACGAGCCTTTGGCGCTCATAATAAGACACATATTAGCATCTTATATCGGTAGATAAATAGTAACGGTCACAGCCAAGACAGCCCTTTAGTTCATCTTTTTTTGAAGCAGCATCGCATCTATCTAACCCTAGCTAGCCGTAGGGTAATTGGGATACTATCTACCTAGGCTACATAACTCCCTAGGTACCGAACACGAGACAAAAATACCTCCTTACCTATCTACCTTACCTAAAGTAATAGTCATATGCCATATCCATGTCCACTTCGATAACTTTCCTACTGCCGAATATGCATGCTACCTGTCCCTGTCCATAAGTACTCGTTCGTGATTCGTATCAAAACCGAAGCCCAGAGGGGCCGCAGGACATAGACAAACAAAGGAAATGGCGTCCCTTGTTGTGATTCCAACTCTTTCTAATTTGAACCCGGTTAGTCGCATGGCAACCCTAATTCAACGCTCCCGTTGGCAGCATAGTATATCCCATCATATATCCCATTATCTCCCAATTCTTTCGCCGCTTAGATCTCGTTGAAGAGACCCCAATCCTTAACTTTGAAAGTCTCCCAGATCTTAGCGGCGTAATCAACGGCGTCACCGATAAGCTTTCCCTGTTTGCCAAGCTGGAGGTCGACGTCATCTTCGTCGTACTCGCCGCGGATATGCGGTACGTTGATAGTGATGAGTAGGTCCGTCTTCTCACGCTCCAACCGCACCAGCGTCAGGATGATAGCCGTGAAGTCTGTCTTGCTGGCCGGCCGCTGGGGCTTATCGTCTGCGGGCTTGTCGGGCTTTTGCGTCGTGTGTGTTGCGATCAGCGTATAAGCGGGGATGTCGTCGCTGTTCGGAGTGCGATGGCGCGTGTTAGTCTTCGAAGGGATAGTGAGATATCAGAAAGAAGGAAGGAAGGAATGAATGCGCAAGACTAGTTTTTGTACGATACGTACTCTAGGCGGGAGAACACAGTGGGTGTGGTATTCCAGACCTTGACGTTCTCGAGGTCTTCTCCTACAAGTTCCTCGAGGTGCGTAGTCAAGGCGCGACCGTCTATCTCTGGACCGCTGCCCGGGCCGCCTACGCGCTCGTTGATATCGAAGATAATGCTGGTGAAGCCATCTTTGTCGATATACGCTTCTTGGTGGTCGGGAACTTGTCTTATGAGACTAATATACGGATAAATCAGACGGTTAGCGTTTAGAATACATCTGGAACGTAAGAGAGTATATGCAAACGTACCTCACGTCGGCGAAGCTAGCTGGGAGGTCACAGATGAGAGCTCCTCCATATAGCGGGGTACTCTTGTAAGTCGTCATAGTGAAAGTAGGGTGTTTGCGAAAAAGAAGATTGAAACTTGGATTTGAATATTGAAAGGTACCTAGGTTAGGTACCTACCTAATGGGAATATGGAATATGGAATAATAAGATAGAGGGATTGAGAGTATGTGACTCGGGCTTTCGACTCGGGTTTTCGGTGGGACGTTAGCAACAGTTTAAATATTTGTCAAAATCGTCCTTTCTCTCTGTACGATTCCCTATGCCTTGCCGGTTTGCGACTGCCTGCTATAGTGTATGCTGCAAGGTAGGTAGTACATGTGCTTTGGTGGGGCAGCAGGATGGGCACATACAGCAGATGATGTAACTTGCATCTTTGCGACACATACTGTACTTCTTAGCGCCTTCTTAGCCCGCCTAAGGTTAGGTTTCCTAAGCCTACCTACCTAGGTAAATTAGTAACGGCGAATGAAAGCGAGCAATACACTAGAGAGCAACCATCTCATCTTTCTTGCCTTACCATCAGTCCATTACCAAGGTTACTTTTCCTATACGACTCATCGAGAACTCTTTGCGCCTTCAACTTGCATACTTCCAGTGTCATCCTGTTGGACACCTAGTACAAATGCCTGGATGCCTGTGCCTGTTTTTTCAATAGTAGAGTGTGTGACTCAGAGGAAATCATTATAGTCGTTTCATATATGAGGTAGAGCGTATAAACATCAGCATTTATAAACTCTTATAGGCCCAACCAAGTTTTAGTCGAACTCAAATCCATCGTTTTCCTACAGAGCATATAGCGATCGACTCTCAATACGAGTTCCAAGGAATTAACTACATAAGAAGAGCAATATGAGTCAGAAGCAGTATAATAGAATTGCGGATCTGCATACCATCGCTTGATGTAGCTGCCTACCTTATTCAACGGGTTATGAGTCAGGAAACGAGGAAAGGCGCTGCTTGGACAGAACGTTAGAACACTAAACGCATTGGAGATTCAGCTCTTCCGGTAAATGAGAAGTCTATTAGCCAGGATTGTGGCATAGACGTAACAAAATACCCGAAACGCAAGGGAAGACTCATACTCCCAAGACAACGCTTGATGTATCTGCATACAGCCCATACCGTAAGTCAACAATGGAAATAATACTCCGCTGGAAAAGTTCACATTACCCCAAAACCCTTTCGCAACTTAGAAGACTTTTATACTTAGATAGACAGAGAGCAACTGGAAACTATCAAATTAAGTAACTTTGGAGTCCAACTGGCTCTAACGGGGAAATAATTATAATATATAGGCTTGTATAAGGCCTCATCCGTCATCAATACGGTAACGAATATTAACAAGCTTCTTACTGGACGGTATTAGTGAACCAAGGCCTTCGACATATAACCGTCTTCTGCAAGTATGATTCCAATGAGACTCAGTAACAAGGTCTTGTTTATCTATATGTAAAAATGGGGTAAGACAGGCCTACTAAAGATGTAGTCATTCATATTACTCGTAACCGGCTACGGACGGTTTATAAGTTCCAGTTATAATATAAATATCTACTAAATGCAGCAACTGTCTAGAAATGATACTGCCAGAACCCCCAAGTTCTATATCACTAACGAACTAGTTACCTACCTAGGTAACTAATCAGTATACCGAAATAAGAGCCTATAATCATTATAACGAAGACTGGTGCGACTTTCCCTGGCTTTTAGGAAGTAACTATAGTATTATATGATACATGTTAACTAGGTACGCTATGCAGTAGGCTTATATATAGGATATAGGTGCCTGTATACACCAAGCCTTTGTAGTCAATGTACTTCAAATATATATAAGAGATCGAAGGATAGTAGCCAACTAAGGACGCTTATACACTGTAGTTCAACTTCTTCATAATCTCTTGCCATATTTCTCAAGCATTAAGTTGCAAACTCGAAATTCGGAGGCTCTCATTGATATGTTTCAACTGATTATGATTATGATGATATTGAGTACCTAATTCATAGCTGGAATTGTCATGTACGAACTGTCCGTTAGGCAATCGCCAACCATACGAAATCACATACATGTACCTACACAACCTCATTATCAACTCAGCCATGAAAGACCTGTCTGACCTGGTTTAACCATTCACTCCATCCTACCCGCCGTCCCAAGACCACCTCACCGTTGGCAACCTAGCTTGGTTCTTAGGCTTCCTTCGAATCCCTTTCAATACCGAACCCACCACCAGATTCCTCCGTATAAATAATCGTACTCTGTCTTCCCTAGGGGTATCATCGGTAGTAATGAAAGTCTAGAATGCAAATAGATATATGAAATGAAAACAAAAGAGGAGCATCTAGGGTATATCGCGATCGACCACACCACCCCCCATGCGCCGTATGTAATTCGAGAATTTGACCGCAATAGTTAACAACCCCAGTTACTAAATGGTACTGGGGGGTTTGATTAACTAGGTCGCTTCCTCATGCATGTTTATCATAATTTTTCTTGTTAAGTATCCCTGAAGGTTTCCAGCCAGACCCCCTAAGCGCGAGAAGCTAAGTCCCAAGATTTTAAGGATCGGCTGGACTCCTTTCGGACGGCCCAACCCTTGAGGGCTAGAAGGATAACTTCCCAGGCCATGATTAGACCGACTAATCCCATAGTAACGGTGTAGAAGAACATGGCGTCTAGGTCGTAGTGGATCATTCCCTCAACTGTATCGTTGGCCTATTGCTCTTGTTAGCTCCCGAAACCCAGTACGATAACTGGGATATAACTTACGCTTGCCATGAAGATAGTACCCCCTGCAATGAGCCCAAAGGCGGTCATAAGCTCAGTTGGAGGTCGGGATGGCAGGATCGAGCGTGGAGGCTTGAGATATACGAGGACGTATGTGAATCCTCGAGCAAAAGAGGCACCAGTTAAAAGGTTGCCCCACTGCTTGTGAACCATGCTAGAAACCATGTTGTGCTGCGTGTGCGAGCTCATCATGATACCAAGAAGCAAGATCACGAGTGCTGGAATTGGGTTGATGGAAAATTCGTATTCCCTTGGTGGCTGTAAAGCTTCGCGTTCCTCATCACTATACGCATGGCTCGGATGCGAGAGGGCTGCATCGTACACCGTAGTATTAAGGAGTTCCCGAATCCGCGTCGACTCAATGAGCATAGCAAGCTGTATAAACCGTATTAGTTTCATTACGCATATTGGCTAACACAATAATGACTTACCAGGCCACCTCCAATGAAGAGGACAGTAATGGAGATGTGCTCTAGATCCTGAGGGCTGAATTCCTTACCGGCATTGCCAAGATGCTCCAGGAAGATGTTGGTCGAACCGTAAGTGAAGATAAGTGCGCCCTCGACGAATTCCGCAGTTGGCCTCCATTTCTGCGAGCTTTGTTTCGGACGGACATTCCACGCCTATATATATATTTTTTTGTAAGCAATCATGTTATGTTAATCGGTTAACTAGAAGCGGTGTTCGTTCCGACTTACCCAACCCAGCTCACCGAAACTTCCCGACCACCTTCCGAGAGTCAAAATGCCGTACCAGAAAAAGATGCCACCCTTGATCCAATGAGCTAAGCCGCTGAAAATACCGTGACCCTCCTGGATTGACCGGTTAGCTTATCAAGTCGTAACCCTAATAAACCGGCTTAGGTTAACTTACAAAGAACCGTCCGAATGTAATAATACCAGTGCACAGAGCAACATAACCCAGAATGAGAATAGTACGATCGACGGAGTTGTAGGCAAACATCAAAACTTTCCATGCTCTGGTTGAAATCTTGCCGGCAAATCTGGCAATGAATGAGCTGGTCTTCTTTGAGCCCAACACTTCCGCGGACTTAAATTGAACATCTTCGAGATCGTCGTAGTGGATTCGTCGGTCGCTCATCTCAATAGGGGATTCCTGACCCACTACGGTTAACAGGGAGTTACTTCTTAAAGACTCGGTGCTTGGCTCGGTGCCTTGTCCACTGTCATTAGAGTGGCGGTATGGGTGAGAGTATAGTGTATCGTTAATGCGTTGGTGCTCAGCCATTGCCTCTGTCGAAATCGGAATGAACGCCTGCTCTTCTTCCTTGCCGACTCCTTCTGTCCCTTTCCTGCCCATTACGTCTGCGACGCGGCCGACGAGGCCGATAAACACTTGCGCACCGACTACCCAGGTGACCAACCAGCCAAGCTTGTGGTGCGCATTGTTGGGATATAGATCGGGTGTGTTCGCGTTGTAGGTAATGCCTAGTACGACGCCGAGCGCGTTTGTGACGAGGAAGAGAAATTGGACGGGGAGCGTATACCGGGATCGCGCAATAGAGAACATGACAGCTAAAAATAATTAGTTAGAATCATCATGAAGCTGTCCTGGGGCTGCTAAGATAGTCATACCTAATGGTAGCATGATTACCCAACCGACGACCATCAGTGCGATATGCGCATATATTTCGACTACGTGCTCTGGATGCGAGAAATACGTGGGCGGGTACGATTCTGGATCAGGTTTTGGTTCCTCTTTACTCATGTCCATGTTCATATCCATATCTGTCGCGTCTTCGTGGTCGTGGCCGTGGGCAAGAATCGTAGGAATAGCTCCTGCTATAGCGACGAGCGCCAGCGCCTTAAGCGCAAACTGAGCAGTCGACTTCATATCGATTCAAGTTGTTTGGAATACGTTTGATGGTAAAATTGAGCGGGTCAACCGGGAGACATATGTATTTACATACCCCCGGCCGAGCTCTTTGTCTTTATGTGGGTTAACCCTTAAACAAGCTATACCCTAGCACGGCTAGAAATTGCGCTTCACCGACGTAGTCGCTTTTCTGAAAGCCGCGAGAACGGGTGGCAGTAAGCAGTAAGGCTGACCTCGGTGGCTTTCTGCTTTGTTCACGGTAAGTACCTAAAGCTTATATGTACCTAGAAGGCTAGATCAAGAACACTAGGTAGGTATATAACATTAAAGACGGGGCGAAGTAGGTAGTTGGTGTTAGGTGGTAGGTATCCGGCGGAAGCATGCTACCTCATGTATGGGAGGACAACTGAGTCATATAGAGGGGGAAGAGGGAGGGAGGAAGGGCTTTTCATAAATAGCATCTTGGTGGGAGTGGAAGGTGCATATCCTCCGGAATATGTTTATTTTTTTTTACCAAGACGGAGGGCAACGGTGTCGGCGCTCTTTGTGCCTATGGGGTCGAATGTACGGTAGCCGGGCAGGTGGATTATACCTACAGGCATACACTATACTACGGGCAAGTATGTACTACTTACGTACGTGGGCTAGGAGTTTGAAAAAAGAGCAGTAATAGCTCTCGTGGATACCTCTAACTGCGTGTAGTCCGAATGTATACTTTCCGTTTAATGTTGGTCATTGACATTGACAGGAAAAGGCCGGGCCCACCCGAGCGCATTCTTCTTCTTGTCATCTGTTCACGCCATCTGTTTCTGATGAACCATCGAGCGATAGCGTTGAAAAATAGCACGATGGTTCATCCGAGGTATCCGAAAAGAAACCCAGAATGGGCGGTATGGGATATTGATTGAGGCTGTCAAGGGCTTGAGGAAGCTCACAGAATTGTACTGTGGATATCTTGGGGCCAGGAATGGGTCGTCCTTAACTACCTAATTACCCATGTCCCATGTCTAGTCCCATGTACATCATTTACTCGCTGGCCGAAGGAAGGCGTACATAAAAATATACCTACCTACCTACCTAAGACAATGGTAATGACAGCATCGGCTATTTGGAAGGTACCCACTTCCCGCTAGGTACCTAACCTATGTATGCAGAGCGTCGATACCTCACAACTTTGACAGGGGTTAGGTATTTCCATGCGACACGACTTCCTCTACTAGAAGCTTCCCGACCAATGGTGATTAATTGTGTCTGGCCTATTGTCTGACCCGGATTATGAAAGGATCAATAAGTTTTTTGACATGAAAGACCGACCATCCGACAACCCCGCCATCCGCAATCGGACATAAAGAGGTATTGGAAATTCCCATATTCCTCTGGACATATTCCTCCGTGTCACATATCTTGTAAGGTGCACGCCGAGCAATCCGCATTAGTTTTATATAAAGTGAACAGTTTTGAGTACTTCCTGGGCCTCCCTCTAAATAAACCTATTATACATGTGCATGTACCTATCAACTATAGTAAATATTTCATACTTTAAAAAAACCCCCCCAAAAGACTTATAGGGTTGATGATGTCCATCGGAATATTTGTGTTATACACTACCTACCTAGGTAGGTAGAGACCTAGACAAGGCATGCGTGTCTGAATCTGATCATGTGTGGACTCTGCTTACCTTTTCAGGCTGGCCGCGCAGGCTCGTGGATGTCTTCTCAGCCTTTCGCATTCTTGAGGAGCCGCGCTAGCAGGGATATATAGTTTCCTGCTAGTGGAGTAACACAATACATAGGTACTTAGGCGCAGGGATGTAAAAAAAGCCGGCGATAATGTACGACACCCTCTGGCATCTTCAATTATTGTAGCTACGCTATGGCTATGTCGGTGCTTTTCGATACAGAAGAGTCATCGACTAGATGGCTGAGGCCGGTACGACGGCAATACACGACGTTGGCGTAATCTTGCGCTCAGCCAAGACTTACCATATTCTTGACCTGTTTAACTCCGAGAAGATGTTTCGCCATCCTATAGTAGGTATCCCTAGTAACGTCGACCTATCGCTTGACTACCTAGGGACCAACTGCTTACCCGGACGCCATTACATACCTATGCACGAGAGTTGTCATACCTACACCAATCGACGACCGTTTACGCCGCAAATCCTTGGGTTTAATGGTGAAAAGCGCATATGACAAGTCGTACGTACTAATGGGACGAGTCCGATACCCCTCGGATGGTATCTGTGACAGATATACATAGTCTGGGGTAGATAGTGAAATGGGAGTCTCCATTAGCTAAGCCCCCAAGGGAAGATGGAGGGTAGCATTAACGATTATGTAGTCACAAAAATATTGGGAAACTAATAATTTCGATGAGGGTTTGTCATTGAAGCCGTTTCTATACCGATACCGAGTACGAGCGAATGAATATTCGACTACTATACTACCATACTACATAATATCTAGTATGTCTTCGGCCTGCAGCAATCCACATGCCAACAAGACCATCCACAACCAGGGTCTGACACTTCTTGGTAGAACACGACATGACTGATGTAGCGCATTGCATATATGTAGAAACCCGCCAGTATCACCATTGCTCACAACACCAACGTCGACCTACTTGGCCAATGGGCCTCGCCAGGATAGCAGTTCAATAAGATTGATCGACCATACTTTGCCAAGGCCTTGGGTGACGAGGACAAGACAGCCTAAGAGGACCAAGAAACGCATCCGTTTAGACCTTTGGAACGATCGATGTAGCTGGCGCTAACGGCATCGTAGACTCCTAACAGCCTCTTACTACCTATTTCTCTGTCTTTCGCTCTTCGGAGTAAAAGGGTCAAGTTGACGCCGAATATCACGCATCCAAAATAGGAATTTCGGGTGCGAAGGGAGACTTGAGTCATGGTACAAATCGGGACTCCGAGTCCGAACAAGGGATGGATCCATCTTGTCTAGGGCGAGAATGGGCCATTATAGTGATTACACTACACGGGATGGGGAACCGATCAAATAATCGCCATTTTCCATTACACCGCCTGACCGTAAGGCTGACTCGCTATTGGTACTTATGGCTTTATTACCTACCTAGGTACCTACCTAACTACCTAACCGTTACATATATCCGCAGCCCAATACTCTTATTTACAACACAGGGGAAGGATAACTACTGTTCCGGAAGACTATAATTTGGTAAGCTCCGCAGGTTCCGCCCCTCACTACGGAGCCTGGTGAATGAGACCTTTGCTTATATCGATGTTATAGTACCTGTTCTTGGTCACCGGCTTTCCGAAAGCCGTAGCGTGACAACTCAACGCTATTCAGATGAGTCAGGATCAGCTTTCAAAATCACATTATAATCCAATAAAAGACCCTCCTTGCATTCTACGCCTAACAAGACCCTGCTTTTACATGTCGAAAAATGAAAATACGTCTCGGCCTGTACGGCATGTATCTTGCCGTAAAATCCGAAGGATGACGACAGACCGCCTGGGATCTTGTTGACGGTTCCCGACACGGTGGTACTACCCCATAATAGTGCTCGTGCCAGATCTATGAACCAGCGATGCAATACAAGATAAACTTTAGCCTTTAAGCAGACACAAAAAGCCCGCCTGATGTACGTAGAGCAAAGTACTTAATGTTGTGTACGCATATGTGTGTACGTATCACCGTGGCTATGCTAAGTATAGGGTAGTAACTTGTAAGCGTTTGAGCACGAACTAACTAACCTACCCCTCTATCAAACCCGGACTTTGCGTCCACTCATATCCCGTTGAAACTTGAGTCTGTCACCGGCATTTCAATAACGGTCCCCGCGGCTTGCATCGATGTAGTCGGTGTCACGACATGCCCCGTACGAGGCGTGGGCTGATAACTTTATAAACTCGACCGGTCCTTAAGACGCCACGCATCCCCATCCTCCAATATGACCCTGTCTTCGTCCCGGAGCTTCCGCAGGATTTGGACCACACCATTCGCGGCGGGAACGTGGAGGGCTTCCGGGACGTCGCGGTATATAACTTTTACCAGGTCCATCGGAGTCCAGAGATGGCGGTCTTTCGCGGAACCCAAGGTTTGTAGAACCTGCTGCTCCCTCTGGTGCCTGTGAGATATATATTCGGCGATGGTGGCGCTTGCCTGTGGCAGCACCGGACCGTGTGCTGGATACGCACGGCCTCCTACTAGCTTCTCCATCTTCGCTAGACTCTTGAGGTAGGTTCCAAGATCTTCGAAGACGGATGTGCCCTGTCCTAAAACGTTGTCACCTGTGAATAGCGCGTCTTCTTCCTGCAAGACGAAGACCATGTGATCTACAGCGTGGCCCGGAGTATGAACAGCTATCAAAGTAGCTCCTTCGACTTCAAATTTTTGACCTTCTGAAATATCTAGTTGGCCTTGTGTTGGCTGGTTTTTGTAGATGGATGTTTGTGGCGAGTGCTCTAATAGCTGGCCGATTCCTCCCGTGTGATCGTGATGCCAATGGGTAAGAAGAGCACTTTGGATGGTGGCCTTTTCCTCTTCGAGGGTTCTCTTTAAAGCCGCAATCCACGAGGGTTTGCCCTCACCCGTATCAATTAATAGCCTCTTGGGGCCGGTTCCGATTAGATATGTGTTGGTGCCTTGAAGAGCGAATTTGCTCGGGTTTCCGCCGAGAATACGGATACAAGCGGGACTCAACTGCTCAATCTCTGGTATGTGGACAAGTTGAGAGGCCATAGTGGTTTTGAAAGCTATTTGGAATGCTTTCATACCACCACTGTTAAGTCAAATTATAGATAGTCAAGACTTAAAAGATAGCTTGCAAGCAATAAACCAGTTACGTGAAAAGACAACTGCACTGAGTTGAGAATATATATTATAGATATTGATCTTGTATTATCTATTAACTAATAGTAGTGGTAGATTACGATATCAGCGATGAGGACAGAATAAGGTGCAATTATGCCATGAGCTGCAAGGTAGATGCACTTGGAGATGATTGAAATGCCGAGGTCCCAGCGATTAAATTGTAAGGTTGCCATATGTAAGTCATCACTTTCAGGTACAGACTTTAATTTTAGGTTAGCATCGATGTTACTTACTGCCTACTAGGAACTGATAGCGACATAACGGGAAGAGCTAATCTCCCCATTTATTTGTTTCGCTTCAGTGCTTGTCTACCTATGTACCTTTAAACCTAGCTGCTATGACCCCTGATCTTCCCGCTAGCGCGTTTGGATAAGCAAGATAAAAGTGTAAATCAGGTGCCGATAAGAATTTCTAGCATGTTGCTTCAACTGTAATCTGTACCTATCTTGCGCCTGTTGAATGACGCTGCACGGCGTCTAGTTAATAATCATTTCCTGTACGTGAGGTAGGTTTGGTATCGTGCAAGCTTTTGGCAACAAATTGGCCCAATAGCTAACTTCGTATCGTAGCTTCGAGAGCCTTGTAAGTTTCTAAAGGGTGCTTGCGTAATTAATTAATATAACTAGAGCTAACTAATACTGGGGGGGCTGAAGAAGTAAGAGGGAATCTTAGAAGTCGAAGTTAGAAGTCGAAGCGAAGCGCATCGCCAGTAGCTGTGAGCTGCATTTCCGGTCTCTTGCAAAGGCACATCCACCCTACGATCGAGACCTACTCATCCCTCCTTTACACGAGCCTCGCTATAGTGTATTGTGCTTCTTAATTCGAGGCGACGGTCGTTAAATCGTTCGGTCGTTCGGTCGTTCGAACCATTCGTTATCGCATTTTTGCCCTTCTCATCCCCGACGCCGTCCGCCTCTTAATTGCACTCGACCGAATCCTCCTCCCTGCGCGGCTGTCATTGCGTACATATTCGCCAATTCACTACATAGCTCCCTTCGTATACCTGTTATAAGTTCATTGCAATCATAGGAGGAAGCATGGCTACACGACCTACCACTCCGGCGTCCCCTAAAAATGTCAGGATCAACTCACCCACACCGGGAACGCCTTTGTTTGGCTGTGGTTAGTTACTTGGTTCTAAGCCTATAAGATATAATGTCTTGCTGTGGTATATATGTATACTGAAGCCTTTCTAGAGCATGTCCAAATACTGCTATCCAACAACCCAGATGTCCTAAACAATTCAATCCAATACTATAAGATGCTGCTGAGAGTCATCTTCGACGGCAACCCTCTGGTACCGCAGACTTGTAAGGGTTCAGATGGGCTGATAACTACGTCTTTAACCTCGAACTATCTCTGCTTGCAATGCTCTGTCATTGTTACCGAAGAAGAGCGTACGAAACATGCGAACAAAAAGAGCCATCGGTTTTGTAAGTCCCGGGTGAACATATGACATATCGAATCTCGACTGACTAGCAACAGATGTCGACTCAAGAAGTGGCTCATTATACTGTCAGTTCTGCGAAGACTTTGTATGGGACCCAACCCTGGACGATCTCAGGGTAAGAAAGATAGGGACTGGTTCATTCTCAAGTACGTTGGTACGCCCTCCGATCTCGTCATAAGCAATAGTCTAACATATTCAGGCCGTAAGAGGAAACATGAAGAGATGTTTTCGGATGCTGTGAAAGATCCTTCAAAGGATGATCCTAGATACATATCCTCTAATACCACCATCGCATCATGCAGGGCAGACGGACTTCGAGGAATCTACAATGCCGGTGCAACATGTTACCAAAACGTTGTCTTGCAGAGTTTTCTTCACAACCCCCTACTGAGGAACTTCTACTTGAGCGACGGTCACCAGAGCAGCGATTGCCAGATATCTCACTGCCTTAGCTGCGCCATGGACGATATGTTCCAAGACTTCTACGCCCTCGAAAACACCAACGGTTACACGGCGGCTAACATATTGTCCGGTTTTTGGATATCCGAAAAGAAGGCGTTCGAGAACCTAGTCACTACGAAGGAACAAGACGCGCATGAATTCTTCCAGTTCTTGGCTGAAGAGTTACACGAGAGGAACGGGGACGGCAAGAAGCCCGAAACTGGTAGTGAACACAGTTGCAATTGCATTATCCACCAGACTTTCTATGGCAAGCTCCAAAGCCAGACGACTTGCCAACATTGCGGCGGTGTCACCAATGCAATAGAGTCTTTCCTCGACCTGAGTTTGGGCTTGGAGAACCTGTCACAGAAGAGGGGCAAGAAGGCTCCCAAGACGGCTGCGTCACTAACATTGCAAGAATGTCTTGACGAGGAGTACATTAAATCCGACAAGTGCGAGTATCGGTGTAGGAACTGCAATTCATCGCAACAGGCGCGGAGAGATCACAGCATAAAGCTGCTGCCGAATGTACTGTCTATACAGCTCAAGGTCAGTGGCAGCCGGCCATCTCAGGTTTTCAATGAAAGCACTAACAAGTATCTAGAGGTTCGAGTTCAAACAGGGGAGCCGTGATCGGGTTGCATCGAAGATCAGCACGAAAGTACAATTTCCGTTGCAACTGAACATGCTTCCATATACCACACGTAGCCGAACGTCAGATTATCGCGATAGTCAGGAACTAAGGCGATCGTGTACGTATGACCTGTTGAGCGTCGTCGAGCATGTCGGAGAGATCGATACGGGTGAGTTGTATTCTAATACCTGGACGAGTTCCATCAAGCTGACCTAGATAGGACACTACGTAACGTATTCTCGAGTTGGAGACCAAGTAAGTTCCCCAAGCACTACAAAACCCCGACAAGCAATACTAATGATACCCGTCCTAGTGGTTCTCATTTAACGATCACAAAGTCGAGTTGGCCAAGAAATCCGATGTTCTGGGCAGCCAGGCTTATCTGCTGTTCTACATTATCCGGTCGCTGGCGTAAAGGAGGCGAGATGGTAGTTTGTCGTGGGTGGCAAACCAATCAATATATCGAAATGGAATCGGACGGCGGTGTTTTTGATGACGCATTTACACGGTTTGGGGCGCGATGGGCTTACGTGTTTCTTCTTCTTCCCGCATTGTGCTGTGTGTTTGAATAAGATAGAGAAATAGCGCATAGAGCGATAGGTACTATGGCCGTATCTATTTCATATTCTTTGGCCTTTAGGTTGTTGATTATTGAGTGATAGTGATAGTGAGTGTATTGCTGTTTTATCGACAGGTACCTACCTACCTACCTACCTATGCCAGGCATTTAAATGAAACCAGCGAAATGGAGACGATTTGCATATAGGTACTTATAGCTGAAACCAGGTAGCATTTACGCGTTTCTCTCAGGAAAATATAAGAACTCGAGGTAACATTGGTAGAGAGGCAAAAGCACCTAGGTAGGTAGTTAAACTACGTCTCTAAGTACTTACCTATCAATCGACCTCACATGCCCGACCTCACTTAGCCCCTTTCTTGCCCTTGAAGCTCCAAGCGTCACACTCGAAGTTAGCATAGCAGTAGAACTCGTTGCTAAGCCCGCGCGTGTGAACCGGCTCGTACGTCGTGGTCTGCGCGCCGAGGGGCCGGTATAGCTTCGTCACCAGCGGCTCCATGCGCTCGCCTGTGGTGATTATGAGGCGGGGGGTCGACCGGGACATCCAGCGGATGGTTAGGGCCACTGTGCGCGGTGTGGGTGTGTTAGTTGAGGGGTGGTGGAAGAAGAGACTGGGGATAGAAGAAGTAGAAGAAGAAGCAACCAAGGGGGAACACAAACTTTTAGTCTGGCAGTCGTCGCTGAGGAAAGGGGGGTCGCATGTGATGCGATCGACGCCGCCTTTTAGTTCTGCGGGAAGTTTGATAGGGTGCTGGAAGTCATAGAATACGAACTCGGGGAAGACGGAGAACCGCTGGTCGTGCTCGAGGAGGACTACCTTCTTTGGTTTGGGGGTGTTGGCGTCTGCTGTGTTCTACGAAACGGAATATTGAGGTTAGCATTCCAAGCCAACTTCGATGTCTCTACCACGTATGTATAGGTAGGTACCTGGGTATCCATGTTGCGAGGTAAGAGAAGCCTTCGCTTCCCCCTTCTCCTAACCACTAATGTAATAGGTGGAAGTTTGGATTAGACATTAGTTGTCAGGAACTCACCAACATATTCTTCAGCGCAATAAACACACTGGGCACCGACACCACAGCAATAACCTCGTCTTCGCGTATGTCCTCCAGCAGCTTCTTCGCATACAGCATAGCCGTTTCGTCCGAGTACTGCAACACATCGTCTCGTCAGCCCTCAGCCGTCCCTTTGCTTCCAACCCCCCCTCCCCTCATCTTCCTAGCCTAGCCAGCAGTCCTCTCTCAAAAACAATGCTCGCCGGACCGACACCAAAGGGGCTTAGAGGAACATGAATGAATAAACAATGAGGTAAAATCAAAATGGGTACAATGACATACCCAGAACTGCGACTTATTCCAGTCCTCGGTAAACGCATCCATAGACAGCGGCTGCGAGACGGCGACACGTTCATCCTCAGCCACCGACTTTAGTTTCTCGAACTTATCGACGCGTGCATCGCGCTCTCCGTAGAACTCCTGCAGCGCCGCGAGAGCGTGGGATGAGAGGGATCTATAGACCAAATTTAGTATGTGGTTGGCTACTGAATATAGGGAGGGCATGGAGAGTATTAGGTAGTGTAGTGTAGGATAAGTCGTGGTAGTCGAAAGTATTATATCATGGCTTACTTACATTTGTTCGTCGTCGCTTTCAGCCATATTGCACCGACATTTATTAATTGAATTTAAGGAATCAAGTAATAATTGTAATAATAAATTTAGTCTGATAAGTTGGGTGTTGGCTTAGGAACTAAGTTGACAAGTTTTCGCTGAGCGCAAGAAAAAAAAATATATTTAGGAGTAAATCTCAGTCGCAAACTCAAGACTACAGCAAATCACTCTTGGCATTATAACATAATATTTCCCTGCAAACCAACAAGCTCTTATAATAAGTAGGTACTATTCGTAACTTTTAAATCAAGGAGAACTACTAGGTCTAGTATATATATACAGTGCAATACAAGTGTCTCTTCCCATATTTGCACAGAAATGCCCCGTGAGTTATCCTTTATTGTTCGTCTAACACGTGCAAATACTTCCTGTCTTCCCGCTTCTCCTTCTCCGTCGCCGGCGGGAGATCATAGAATGCCGAACTACGATATCCTTGCTGTTCAAGTGGTTAATATATTATATTATATACGTGTCGGGAAGGGCTGCGATGCTTACCAAGTAGTGGTATGTAAAGTTGCTAATATCCCCCGGCGTGATGCCTAGGTCGGCAAAAGTCTTAGCTGTAGGGTCGATCTTCTGGTCGATGAACTCCCTGTCTACATCCTCTGCGGAGAGCACTGGCCACCATATTGCTTTGTTGAGTAGCTTGGCTGCGGGCCTCAAGATGGCTTTGGGCACGTTGATATGCCTTCGCTTCTTATAGATTTCTCGGTCGACTAACTCGGCAATCTCGGCAGTCGAGTAGTTCTTGGGTCCGTAAAGCTCGTAGGTCTGTCCTGCCGTGTTGTCGTCATATAGCATAGCTTCTAGAGCTTGGCCCACGTCAATCGACTATTAAGATTAGCGACTCGCTTAGGATTTCAGCTCATCAATCATAGACGTACGTGAACGGGCCAGTATCTCTCCTGCATATTATTTGACGTGAATAAGTTGGTGACGCCGGCCAAGCGGTGGAGGAGTTTATCCTCAAACCCGAATACGGGCGCTGGTCGGACGATAGTAGTTTCCGGGAAGATGCTCCGGGCAACCTGCTCACCCCTTCCCTTGGTGGCGAAGAATTCGGAGGGCGAGTTGGGGTCGGCGTTATAAGACGAGACGTGGACGTAGCGGTCGACGTCGTATTTGGCAACGGCCTCGGCGATGCGCTCGGTACCCTCAACGTGGACGTCCTCTAAGCTATAGTTCTTGGTAGGGTAATTCCGGCCAACGAGGTTATATACGATATCGGAATGCCTGACGCTCGCCTCGATCGATTCGGTGTTGTATAGGTCGTACTCGAGGAAGATGATACGGCCTAGATCACCGGTGACCTTAAGGTGGCGCTTGGCCATCTCTTCCCGGAACGGGATGATGACCTGACATCCTTGACGGGCTACGACATGATATTAGACACGGCATGAATCGCCAGCTCCTCGTATTTCCCGTACCTAGTCGGTTGACGATATATCTTCCGAGCTGTCCCGTTGCGCCAAATACTGTCGCGGTATGACCTATATAAAGCGTTAGGATCGGAAGAGTTGTGGCATATATCGTACTGGCTGTTTACCTCCGAGAGATGACCTATAGGTGGAACTATATTAGTATGATGGCAGTTGGTAGACGAAGAGTCTAGGCGACTGACCTGCCGCCTTGTACGCGGAGGATGGGTTTGCCGGTGCGGGTGATTGTTAAATCGGAAATGCGTCGGGCCTGGTTTAGATTGTGATTGAGATTGAAGGCCAGCTTTCGACTGGACCGCACGGCGGTCGGAAAGGAAGCCATCCTTGCTCGATACCGGGGTGCAAGAATGACGCAGCCTTTCCAATTGCTAAAGAGAGCCGGTAATGTTTGAAGCTTTTGGAATTGGAATACTGAACTTCACAGGTTCATAGTGGGGATCGAAGCTCTATGGAATGGAACGTTCAAGGTGTCAAGCCACTTGGCTGGCAGCTGAGAGAGTTGAGCCACAGATTAAATAAGCCAAGATCTGATGGATCTATCCACAGGTACGAAATACATAGATAATACAAAGGTACCTCCTTCCCGGACAGGCTGCACACCAGCTGCGTATTGATTGAAGCTTCAGAAGCTTCGAACTTCCACTTACAACATTAACATTATAACCGAACAGAACCAACCAAACTCATAAACACCCCCAAGTCTCAACCCATTCTCACCTATACATAATTCCCGTAGAGTCCACATATAGAACACTGCCTAGAGAAAATATCATGAGCGTCGATACCATCGCCGATTTCCTGGCCGACCAGCGGGACGAGACCCCGGACGAGCTCCAATACCTCATCATCCAGTTCGAGAACTTTTGGGAGCGCAAGTTATGGCACCAGCTTACCGACGCCTTGATCGAGTTCTTCGCCAACCCTAAGAGCGAACCTCAGCGCCTCAAGTTCTACAAGGTCTTCATATTAAAGTTTGCTGATAAGATCAACCAACTGAAGCTCGTCGACCTGGGCTTGAAGGCTGCTACCCAATGCAAAGGTGAATTTACTTCGTTTTACATTCCATAATTCCATAATTCCATGTATTATACGCTGCATCCAACTAACTATAGTAGATGACCAGGAACGCCTCACCTTCCTCTCCGACCTCGCTAAAAAGGCCGACCACGAGGACTCTCAAGATGCTTTCGTTTATGCTCTCGCCGCCGTCGCCCGCGTGGAGCTGAACCTGCAAGACCTCGAGGCTTCGCGCCGGGATCTGGACAAGGCTGAACACATCCTTGACTCCTTTGACAGTGTCGAGACCAAGGTCCACGCTGCCTTCTACCAGGTCAACGCCGATTACTACCAAGCCAAGGCCGACTTCGCATCCTATTACCGCAACGCCCTCCTCTACCTCGCCTGCATCGACCTTTCCTCTCTCTCCCCCGACGAGCGTCGCTCTCGAGCCTACGATCTGGGTATCGCCGCCCTAGTCTCTGACTCCATCTACAACTTCGGCGAGCTGCTGCAGCACCCTATCCTCGCCGCCTTAACCGGTGACGTCGCCTGGCTGCAGGAGTTACTACTAGCTTTCAACCGCGGCGACCTAGCGGCGTACGACGTTTTATCAGGACATATCTCCTCCAACCCGCTCCTGAAAGAACACCTCGAGGACATCCGCCAAAAGATCTACCTCGCTGCATTAACCGAAAGCGTATTTCGCCGGCCCCCGCATCAGCGCTCCATGAGCTTCGGTACCATATCCGCTGACACGAAGGTCCGCAAGGATGAGATCGAGCACTTGGTCATGAAGGCCCTCAGCCTGGGTTTAGTACGTGGCACCATCGACGAGGTCGACGAGCTGGTCAACTTCACCTGGGTGCAACCGCGCGTGCTTGACATGGCGCAGATCGCCAGCATGAGCCAGCGCCTGGGCGAGTGGGGCGAGAACGTCAACAAGTTGGGTAACTGGATCGAAGCTACGGGGCAGGATATCTGGGCCCCTTGATTTGTCTATCTATCCGTCTAAGCAAGAAGATTACCCCCGAAGAAGAAAAAAAAGAGGCAAGGAACTTCGAGAGAAGGACTGTGAGCACAACGCCTTCTCTTGCATACGGGACGGCCTACGGAGCCAGCCCATGTATGATAGATAACTAATAGATGACGTGCGGTCCCGGCAAGAGGACTGGACGTATTGCTACATAACGTCCGACTTTATGAAGATATGAATAAGGGTGTCTGTCTGATGTGATAAGTGATACCTTACAATACGATACCTATTAACCGTCTATACTGTCCATGACGTAGTATAGTAATCCTCAAAGATACCACTATACCCCTTGATATCCTTATTCTTCTCTGCATCCGGGTTGTCTAAGCTACTTAGACGTAGTTATGTTATATACATGTTCCCGTAATTAGAAGGTATCATTGCCAAGTCTAGGTACCTATCCACCATGTGAAGGATATCGTAAGATAGGTAATCTCGAACTTCTGCCCCTAGGAGGCATTCATATCATTTTAATAGTAGTGACACGGAACCGCAATATTACAAATGCAATGGCTATGATATCGCTGCAACTAGCTGTCTATTTTTCTCTAGCAATGCCTGTTCCAACCCCCCCGGTATCGTAACACCTTGCCGGATTCCGTCCGACCCTGAATACAACGTTCTCTACTAGGTACCGATCTCAACAGGGGACATGTCAAATCCGGACACAGTATGCCAGCTCAATAATCACAGTGAAGCCACCCATGCAGCCAACGATCCCTTGCAATGAAATCAAGCATTCTTCTTCTCCTTTTCGTTTCCCGTACTCCTACCCCCAGCCTCCTTCGGCTGCCCAAGTACTACGATCTGGCCCACCAGCCACGCCGGCCACCAAACACACCACACGACAAGCTGGGTGTACATACCCCAGACATGCCACCCGAACGCCGCTTCCTCAAGTACGTTCTGAATACTTACACCGGCCAGCGCGCTGCTGACGAGCAGGACGACGGGAGGGGCTAGAGCGTGGAGGAGGGCTGAGTGGGCGTATCTGAATACCGCTACCTTTACACCATTGTCTGTAGATGGAGAAGAAGAGGGCCACGCGCGAGAAAACGACAACGGGCTAGATAGGACGCCAATGATAAAGGCAAGTGAGAAGTTAAGAGTTGCGAGGGACGAGAGGAACATTCCCAGTAGTAACAGGGAGAACGATCGGATGAGCAGGTACTGTTGGGCCGTAGGCGGTTTGCGGATGCCATTTGTTAAGAAATAAGAGGCGAGGTGTGGGAGACCGGCGTTGATAATGGTGAAGAGGATGAATATTGGTGCGAGGAGCTATTTTTGCGTGTTAGCTTAGTGATTGGTCTAGGGGACGGGGTTGGGTGTAGATGGAGAAATAGTGAATTAAAAAAAAAAGGGGGGAGGGGTAGGAAGACTTACACTTGAAGGCGTTTGGTTGAAGGCGAATAGCGGAATAACCCCTAGAAACTGGCACCCCGTCACAAGAGTAAGTGGGAGGAGAATTTCTCGCTCGACAGGTACCGAAGTCGGTTTCGCAACCTCCTTTACCTCCTTTGCCCCTTCACCCTCTTTGGCCTCTCCTATCTCCAGCTTCTTCCCCTGGTCTCCCTTCGGCACATTGACCTCTCTGTACCCGCTCTTAACCCATAACGCAATAGCCGTAATAGTAAAATTCGCAGCAACTAACATCGCACTAGGTAGATACGTGCCAATACTGACGAAGCGGTGCTTATGGATAAGCAAGTAAAAGAAGAAACTCTGGTGCAGCTTCTCTAACAGGTTATTTAGACTTCGGAATAATCCTTCAACCAGTCGTCCAAGCCCCATCTCGTCATGCCAGCCATTGCCTACCGGTCTCAGCGTAACTGCATCGACGTGGTACGGGATGAAACTGCTATGAGGTCCCGTGGCATGGCCTAATGCCTGATTGAGCATACCTCGGAGTACCGTAGCTAGATTATCGTCGTATTTCTGCGAGTGCTTTAAGATCCCCTGTAGCGCGCTTCCCATGCCCATCTGTCCACTCGCGATATTAACGACCGAGTTGATCAAGTCCAGGTTTGGTAACTGCCCGTTGACGCCGTCGTACGCGATAGCGATAGACTCAAAGCGCCCTTCCTGTGCGTAGTCTAGCGCGATGGCGCCCTGTAATGCGCCAGACTTGATCGGCAATGGAGCCACTTGGGATGGATCGTGAGCATCGTGGTACGCGTCTACCCAAGCCTGCATCCCAGCCCGGCTATCGGGCGGCACTACTAAAATGATATCTTTGGACCATAGCGACCAGCGCTTAAAGTATCGTGTTAGTGCCAAAGCCAGCGCGAGGCCGTTTCGGTTGAACTCCTCTTCGACGTTCTTCCAAGCAGCAACAAGTACTATGGCTTCTGTAGCGTCCCCACGGGGTGCCTGTAATATAGCGTACACGTTCTCTCCCACATACGTGTTCCCCGAAGAATGGTATGTATAATTCTGTCGCCCGACCTTAAGACCAAGGCCTTTGAATATAGTTTCGAGCTCATCGTTGATTTGGGCATTGGTGCTGTTCTCTAGGGCGTTGATCTCGTGCTTGTAAGCGCGGAACACGTTCTGGTCGCTGCCGCCAAAGTAGGTATGGACCTGGCCAGGTAACAAGGCGTTCTCGCTAATATAAGTACGGCGGGAATATTCGTCGAGAGGTAACATGAGTAGCCATACGACGCCGACGACAATGCATAGGAGGGATAAGTATGGAGGAAGCTTCAGCAACCGCGGATCGCGGCGCAGAGCCATTGCCGCAGCTATTTTTCATATTTAGTTAGCCAATTGTTTGAGTTTCAGTATGATATCTCTATTAAGTGAAGCTAACTTACAAAGTAGACGCGGCATGGCTTCTCTAGTCCCCTGAAATCGACTATGCGATGCGGAAAAGTTGGGAGTTGATGCGTAACAGCTTAAAGCTTAAAGCTACATTGAAATTGTACTAACCTAAAGTACTACCCCAAGATCGCGTGTAACACGAGTCCCACTGTGACTTGACTTTCAGGGGTCCAGTAGTGTAGGTCTTTACCTAAATTAAGCGGAAGCACCTATCCTAGAATGACATAATCAGCCTTATGGCCTATCTATCTATTAGTTGCATATTTATCATAAAGTGTTATTAAAACCAGATGATTTCCAGGTAAGATTTCCATCCTTTAACATCTAAAATCAACGTTTAATACTCAAGTACCTAGGTAGGTAATATAACGAATAAGGACAATGATATTTAATTCATTAAATGATTATGTCAGGAGCTAGGAAGTTACGAGATAGAAAAGAAGGACCACAGCCAAACCAAAGATATCAAGGCTTATTAACAAGTCACACCAAACTCACAAATATTATTCTCAAAGCATTTAGAAAGGTTTCTAGCAGTACGGAAAGCCAACCTCCTTATCCTGCGAACAAGTGCTATGAGGCGAACGAGTATATGGCCTTGCGATGCGAACAATGTTTTCCCTCCCAGAAACGCCAGTGTCATGCAATATCGGAATGCCCAATAACCACGTGCTATATACAGGGTGGTACTCACTGGAACTCTTCCCATCCTTCTCAGGCGCCTTTGTAACCCATACTAGGGACCTAATCGCTGCGTAGAACCCATCAAGCCTAATGGAGTCATCTGCGTGGTTGAATTGCTAGTGGGTAAGACGCCGAACCTACCATACGTCTTCTGGTCTACGCTGACGTAGTGAGGCAATCGTCCCAGCAGGTTTAGGCGTGCTTCGATCCATCGCAAAGCCTTTTCAGGAGGCGCGAGGAATTTCAAGTAGCCTAGGCCAACTAGACAAACAATACCGTTAGTGAGATTACACCAAGATGGAGATGTTCAGGGTTCACTTACACAAATAACCCGTGCCTACACCACACAGATGACCAAAGAAACTGGTATTAGGGATCAATGCCTCAACTACCAACACCATCATCAAAGGGGTGGTCCATGTCGGAACATGATGTGTTCCTATCACAAGATACGGGTTGGTCTTGTACGTTCGAATGGCCTCGATGCCTAGTAATAAAAACACCCAGATGCTGTTACGCCCATGTATCAGCATTAATCCCAACACCAAATAGTAGGGTTGGATATATACCTAGCTCCCATAACAGCAGTGTTTCCCTTTATAATGAACTTCTCCCAAAAGATATAGACCAAAGCCGGGATCGTTGTTAAAGCTGCAGTACATGTTAACTCAAGTTGCGCCCTAGTAAAAGCTAGTAACACAATATAAACAAGCACACTCACGGCCAAAAAATAGTGCAAGAGAGGTCAAGGTTCCAAACTCGTTCTCAAACCTCTCTAGGAGCGGCGTCAAGGATAGGATGTTGAAGAGGGCGTGAAAGAAGTTGAGGTGTATTAATGGGAAGGTATTCACTCGGTACACTATATCGAAGTCGCATTAGTATAGGAAGAAGAGCACGTATTATAAGGAGAAAAGGGAAACTGACTAGTCGACAGAGTCAATTCGTTGGGAATTAAAGCGCCCCATTGTCGCACGTCCCACGTAGATTGGAGGGAGACAATCCAGAATGCCACCATAACAGCAATCATGGCGCGGGTGAATAACGGTAGACGGAACACATATGAACGCGCTCTCAGCGTGCTGAAGCCCTGGATGGTAGGCATTATCGCGGTGTGTAGTCGAACCGAGCTAACCGTAGTGACGTTGGAGCTGCGATCTTACCACTTGTCACAGAGGCCCTAGCCGATTAATTGTGCTCAGCAAAACGACACGCTTATCGCAAACCCGAACGCGCCCGGGGGAAGAAGAAGATGGCGAGGAACGTACAGGATCGGTCCTGCGAGGCTTAAAGCAGTTGTTTAACGCCAACTCGAATCGCCATTGAAAAAAAATAAAATTATGGAGGCGAGTTGAAGAGGGACGAAGTTGAGTCGTGTGCTTTGCGGCCGGAAGTCGCAAACTACCAGGTACCTACCGTACCTAACGTCTGCACCCGTAGGCAGTTGCGAGCAGGGGTTTAGCAATAGCGCGGTTGCTTGAGGTATGTACATAACGTATGTACATAGGGGAAGATGACACGCTAGAAGGAACAGGTAATCTTCAGCGCTATCTTATCGGGTTATCTTATAACTGCATGTATCTGATAGTGTACTACCAAGGTATAGATCTTCAAGATCTGAAGTAGCGTAGCTTTCACTCAAAACTCGAATACTTGTGACTTATGCTGCTACACATATATGTCACCATTACTTAACCCTTTAATTAGGGCATCACTATCATCACTCAAATAGGTAGACAGCTCCGAAAGCAGTGTTTCCACCATCCATACTGGTACTATTCCATACATTACTATTACTGAGTGTTTGGGTGAGGCCGTCTTGCTTGGCAGCATCACGATAGTATTTCATGTCTTGAAGGAACGACCAATTCTGGATTTACTGGCGGTGATCAAGGCCATCCCGTCCTTTGAAGTATTTCCAATCTATATTTCATAGCTGATGAGTATCATTGAGATAATCAATTATATGATTTAAGTGCGTATTTAGTTTTTGGTGTTTTCCCCCCTTTTCTGTGGTCAAGTATAACTATCTACGTTGTGAAACCGGTAGTCCCGAGGTCCACCTCGGACCGAAAGTACGTTGCCAGGCCGGTACTGAGTTCCGTACTATATCATTACAAAAACGATCCTATTCGTCAAAGACGGCAACCACGAAGGTATCTAGTCCGTCGGGAGGGATGTTTATTTGGTACTTACTTAGATACCTCGTAGGTAGTTAACAAAAACAATATGCTCTCAATAGACATATCAAAAAAATTATTTTGCTGAGGGAGGAGGAATTAACGTGGCTGCTCCTATTGGATACCTTATGTATTCTATATTGTTCCTATATTTAGCACCTATATAGTTCTTAAATATAGGTACCTAGTCTAAGCAAGGCTTGGATGCTAACACACCCACAGGGGTTAATCTAATATCTTCATTTACCTTAGTTAGAATATTTTGATATCAATTCTATCTACACTCTTTTAACTCCCTTTCCGCATTTATCCCAGAGGGGATAGATGTTGGTTAGGTAGGTAGTTAATTTGATGATGTTCCTATGAAGCTAGTAGGGGGTTATCAGTCCAGTGATAGGATCCTTTAAAGCCCTTCCAGGCGTTGCCTCAGGTAGGACACTCGTTACAGAGGACAGAAAGCTACCTGTTTAGGCTTCTTCGATCCCCGTCTTAAAGTGACATAACGATAAGTTATTATGCCTCAGGTATGTAAGAGGTCGGGATTTGATCCCGAAGTCTCTACAAGATCAGTACTAGAAGGTCAACAAGAGGCATCGAGCCTTAGGAAAATATCAGGGCAGTCAAAGACCCTGGTAAATTATCGAGGGGTTGAGTCAAGATTTAGGGTCTCAACGCCAAGAATTTCATTAGAAGATCATTACGAGGATCTCCATATTACTTAAGATAACTTAAATTCCCCAGAAATGAAAGAAAGTAGATTTAACTGTAAGTATAGTTGCATAAAAACCTCATATTATGAGGATGATTTTTGTATTTAATAATACCTTTTAAACAGGATATCTTGATGTACCTAAACACCGATGCCGACTTCAAATAACCATCAAATGCCTCGTCATGTCGTGACCCCTAAACGCCCCTACTACCTACCTATGTATACAAAACTCAAAAGGATATCATAAATACACCATACCCAACTATCCCACTTGCTAATTCCGTAATTCTGTTCTCCCTCTTACGAATGTACAGCTCTCTAATAGGGTTGAGGTCCGCCAAAGTGGGCCGCATCGCCCTTAGTTACTGCTGAAGATCTTCTTCGTTTCTGGCAGAAGCTATGGATGACCGTTAGCATATATTCCAACAAATATCATGGTCTGATATGTTCGAATAGGGTGTTAGAGTGGATCGAATCAGGATGGAAACTTACAAGATACCAGCAAGGATTCCTGCGATCAGGGGCACACCAACCCCAACGCAAACCCCGATGATGATTCTCTTATCAACCCCGTTAACTTCACCGAGCGGGTGCTCGCTGGAAACAGTAGGGTCGCCAGAGGAGGTGGGCGGAGGCGCCACGTAAGACACAGGGGATCCGGTCGTGGCTTCAACGCTCTTCGCATTGGTTCCAAAGGGAACAAGAGTGGCAGCGCTAGCCCCGGTAGTCTCGGGGAATGTAGCTTCGGAATCTGAAGGTACCGCTGTGATGTGTGTCAAAGTACTCGTCACTTTCGTAGTAGTCTGCAAAGCTGGCGGACAGTCGACCAAGCCTGTGGTCAGGCAGCCAACGCCGGTATAGGTAACCTTTTTACTCAGCGTAGTCGTTTCTAGTTCCTCATCGGCTCTAGCGCTGATCGCAGGAATAGAAGCAGTGGTGGTTTGGGTGCGACCCTGGATGGCACAGATATCGGCTATTTTCGTAGTGTAGATGGGGATATTTGTCTATAATATCACCTTGAGTTAGCATATTCCAGGTTCTAAGCTGCTTGGGTTGGCTTGAATGGGATGGGATAGATAGCAACTTACGTTAGGAGCTGGTCCCCATGTCTCTACTCCGATGGCGAGCGTAGCACCAGCAGCAGCGCCAAGACCAAACTGGTACGACTGCTCAACCTTCAACGAGCAGTCTTCATCGTCACCTTCAGGGGCTGCAGTAATGTTTGTCGCAAATTCGGCGATATTAGCCCACACACTAACGCCTACACCAGCGCTCGCCTTCGTCGTAAACGAGGAGCTGGGGATCACGACAGAAGGAGTCGAGAGTTCAAATCCCGCATTCACTCCAATACGAAGCACGGCCTTAAGAAGACCTCCTGCACTTTCAACTATTACTGGGAGGAACTCAAAGTTGGCCCCATTACTAAATTTTTTGAAATTAGCACTGCCGAGCTGACTTAGAGTTGAAAAGGGGCGGTTTGCTTACAAAGTAATGCTTGAGACATTTTGTCCAAACAAAGCCATATCAAGGCCGACGCCATCTTCTAACTTGATATGAATTCCGCTGCTAATATCGATCTCGGCGTCTACACTCAGGATCAAGTCGACGGAGAAAACAACACCTATGAATAAGTCGTTGCTTGCCGAAATTCCTATGGGGGTATTTGACGAGTAAAGATTTAAGTTGTAAGTTGCACCAGCCGACAACACTGTATCGATGAGTATGTATAACTCTAAGTCGTCAAACTTGAACTGAAGGCGACACTCAGGGATGTCGGGGACGTCGACATTGAAAGATATATTTATGGGAGGGAAGTCAAAGTCGTCTAGGTCTATGCCGTCTTCGAGGTTGTGGAAAACAGTTGGAAAGTAGTCTTCGATATAGTCGATGACTTGATCAGTAGTATTTAATATTCCGTCTCCAACTTCACTTGTAAAGTTCTTGAATGCTTGTGTCACATTGAAGTCTCCATCGATGCTGAACTCCGCTGTGGCATTTCCTTTGATATAACATGTTGTGCATGTTATGTCGACTCCACCGCTTATCGTGGCATTGTTTTCGGTGTTTGTCTGGGCAGCACTGGAGTGAAGGTTAGGTAACGAAGTGATATAATCAAGTAGCTCGAAGGCTAGAGCTCTTCTCACATGCTAAGTAAGGTTGCGCCATTCCAACTTTTATTTAAAGCTGTACTGTTCTTTAGTACCGTATCTCGCCCTTGAAGTTTTATTTCTGCAAGAGATCGTCGAAGGGCACGGATGGTATCTGCGGATGAAGAGCCTGGTGCGTCTCGCACATCGACTAGAATATCTGATGGTGAAATGGAGGCTGATACAGAGCTAAAGGCCGTAGCCCAGCCAAACATAAGGAGCGGCTTCACGAACATATTGGCTATACGGAAGTCGTAGGAGATATGGAGGTATAATTGCTATAATGAAGAAAATACGATCACATACATCCTCACAAGATTACCTCCCTTCATACTTATCTAAAGTTCCCCAGTCCCCCGGCGAGCAAAGTCTCGGGGAGCCTCGTGGGTTGATCCTGAAGAGGAAACTCAACCATGACTTCCACGGCACCCTGCATATGTGTCGACGGGGCGGAGTTTTGAATTTTAGTTACAGATAAGAAATTGGAGCATATTTTGGGGTTCCGAGCAAGGAAACGATTCCTATAGCCTCGTGGGGAATGCCACATGGATTGCCGAAAATAGGTCGATGAAACCTTACAAACCCATTTGCCAAGGGTGCTCAAACCCAGCTCCCGTTTCCGACCCGAAGCTCGAACCAACAACCCCCGACTTTCGAGCCGAGACGACACTGAATTTGCACCTACGCATGCCAACAAGAGGAAGGTAATCCTTTACCAAGCACATCTAGATTCTAGAATTTATCCCTATGCATACTTCATAAGTAGGTGCAGCGTATGAGCCCCTAACCCTTGCGGCTATACCCTGTATAGTGATAGCAATGGTTCGATTGCGTTTGGATAGGTTGTAGAAGTGCACATGCGCTTGGTGTTCCTTCGAGACACGGCCAGTTGGTAGAGCATTAGCTTCAGCCGCACGCTATAAAAAGAAACAGAGCCAACTAATATTGTGGTCTAGAAGAAACATTAGTAGCACAAAACTCTACACATTGAGTCTTAAGACACCAATTGGTAATAGTAGAAGCGAGTGTTAAGCCTACTTCTACTACGTAAGTCGCAAGTGATCGTTCAGCATTGAGTTCATTTTCTATTTTAAGTTGAGTACATAGAATGGCGCACTCATCGCGGCGCTGGACGCGAAATCCTTGTCTGCTTTGGGCAATTATTGCCGGACTTGAAGGATTTAGGCGTTGTGGTATAGGGTATCAATCCCGCGCTGCATCTACTCTTCCAGCTACCCAGCCCAAGCGCGTTGTTAAACACGAGTACATTAAGTAGTAATTGCTTGTTAAAGAGCGTGATATACTGAATAAGAAATACCCCTACAAACTACAGCCATATTGTCTAAGTATCACAGAACTACTCTAAGCTATTGTGCAGTTATTTATGCGTGTCGAGTCCTTCTACACAGAAACATTCTAAACAAGTTTAATCGAGCGTTTAGGTATATCATCCCAAAACTTCCTCCCGCCTAGTCCTCTAGTCTCAGAGTACCACAAGCCCACTTTGATGAATTCACCCTCTTTTCTATTAGGTTGCACCAAGAGACCGATCATCATCTCCGGATCGGTCACATATTTGTCTTCTGCCGCACTCCAATGATAGAATAGCTTGTCGATGCTACTAGACGAGATCAAGACCATCCACAACTGATCCATAGGATCTTCCGGAAACCCTTCCGTGCCATATGAAAGCCAATCTAGGTGGAGGGAAGCAATATATTCGTCTTTTTCCGATACCAGCGTGTAGTGAAAATTCATCTGGAGCCATCGCCACTCAGAGTCTGGCGCTTTTACTATCTTCCCTTCCCCCTTGCTAAGGGGAAATTGGAAGGCTTTGGTATAAAGCTCGAGAGTTGCGCTTGACACGCGCCCATATGGATTCAGATTCTCTGCGACGACTATAGTGTCCCCAAGTTCAAATTCAGGCGAGAAGGGATTGTCTGGTTTAAATCCGCCTACCCAAACAAGACCATTAGGTCGACTTGCCCAGCTCCAAGTAGGCGCGGTATATCCGCCCTCTAACCTTTCGAGGTAAGTTTTGAGGTCGGTCCACGCGTAAGGGGTCCAAAGGAGACCCCTATGTAAATCTGATTTCCATAAGCCAGCCAAGTATTGCTGGTCTGGGAACTTACCGGATATGGACCTAGCAAGCGCAGAAAGGGCTGGGAACCTGTCGTGCTCGTACGTAAGCGTACGATTGCCATATTCCGTGACGAGGCGGTACCAATATTTCATGATGCCGTTGAGCTCCATATCGCCTTGGGCCACCAACCCATGTCCATCAAACTTGGATCCATCCGCCGACTCATGGATATTCCCACAGTCAAAATGGAAGGTTAGTTTTCCGAAAAACAGTTTGCGTGGCGAGAGCTGAGCTTCTTGAAAAGTCCACCCTCGTTTACTCCAGGCAGCTTTGTCGAAATCCTCTTGGGCAGGCACGTCAGAATTGTAACCAATGAGTTGCCTTCCTTGCTTGAGGTTTTCCTCTGGCGTGTGCATCATTCGAAGGTACAGCTTTCCCGATACAGAACTATCCAACTTGGAACGAAAGTTGATTTTTAACATCTGTGGAGCGTGCGGTATCGTTGAGAATCCACTCAAACAGGACTCTCCCTGGAGAATGCACAATGTTATAAAACTATGGGCATAAACATTTGACATTTCGAAAGCTTCAGCGGCCCAGTCGTCAGGGTCATCTTGGATGATACATAAGGCATCTACCCAAAGGTATCTAATCCCAAGGGCCCGACACACTTGGACAGCATCTGCGACTGTCTGTGGTAGGCTCTCGAGTTTAATCTGCGAGGTGTGATTCTTGATTGAGTCGCGCGTCGTTTTGAGTTGTCTCTCCGCTTCACTTTTAGAGCCCCAGCAGTAGCTCAAAGCTGCGTATCTTTTTCGCGCAGGGTCTACTTCATTCTTAAGATGAGTAGATTCTTTTGAGATAATGAGGGATAATCCCGTGCGAGAGCCCAAGCCAACGTCTAGAAGACGCGTGGGATAGTATTTATTCTCGATTGGTACAGGTACTTCGGAAAGGGATTTAGCAATGAGAGTATTCAAGCGCCTGATTGAAGGTGGGGATGAGTACTCGTTAGCTATAGGTCTACGCCAGATCCGAAACCATGATGTACACGGATCTAGTTCTTGTAAGCTCTTCTTCGTACAGATGCCATGGGAGAATCGTTAACGTACCACGGGCATCGGTATGGATATTATAATGGAGTGAGTAATCATCCTTTTCACTCCCCCATTCAATAGTGAAGAAGACATAAAGCGAATCTAGATAGACACGCTTAGGAGAGCCAGTAACTCCATCATCCTTATCGTGAGATGGCTCGTATAACTTATATGTCATCCCAGAAACGTCGAGCTTTGCCTGATGGGTCTTCTCCCCATCACCCAAGCCCTGACTAATACGGTCCCTGAGATTATCCCAACTTGACATGATGTCTTTTCTGAGTATATTGCAGAACGCACATCCTTGAGAGCCCGTAAATACGAAACCGGGAAGATCGGGAAGAGTATCGTGTCTCTTATAACTAAGTTCGAGTTCTAACCTGGGCCAAGTCCTTAATTCATTAAGAGTTCCCGCACCAGCCATCGCCGCTATTGACGCATAATTATCCTTGCGTCTTTCGGCATTTGTTTCTTGCACCTCGCCGAATTCGACAAATTGTCCTCCATCCTCCGAATATTTGATAGTGCCTCCATGTCCTGCGTCGTCAAGTTCTAGAACTTTGCAATGTTGACAAGGCCGGTCCAGAGATAGGAATTGATAATGCTCTACTTCATCTTCAACTGCTATGCTATGACTTAGGTCGGCCATCTTGTTGTGGCTCTTTCTCTAGGCTTGTAGCAGGGAAGAACTAGGCTTCATACCTTGATAGTAAGAATGTACTGTAGTAATAGTTCGTAGAGAGTAGTGCGGGATTAATGCAGAGGAATCAAAAATAGTTATAATAGCCATAGCCTTAGCTGATAGCCACAAATCTGACGATCAACTATCCCCAAAGTAGAATTCCTGCCCCTGAAAAGGGAAAGCGTTTCTTGTTGATACGACCTTAGGAATCATGGATTTTTAACAACTACAGTTTTACTAATCAAAGATAGGTACCTGTGATGAAGATATATCCTTTCCTAAGAGCAATTACCACCAATTTCTAGAATAGGCTATGAAAGCGCACACGAAAAAAAGAAACAATTATTGTGCTCCGATATGAATTATTAATACGCGAACCACGGCTTGACAAGAACCTGTAAGTCCGATACAGTCAATGATGTATGTGTACCACCATAAAGTCAAAGGTTGCTTGTACAAAGGATCCATACGTTGAATTTAGAGTAGAAAAGGAAAAAGAAGCTAGTATATACGGATGTCCCTTTTAAGAGTTTTGCTCTATATATGGGGAAACCCCGTCAAGCTGCTAACAGCTGGCGGACAATATTTGCTATAAGATCCCCTTGTACATTAAATGTTTACTTACATTTACTATAATATATAAAAAAGAAGGAAACTTAGAAAAGAGTAGTTTTTAAAAGTGTTATACATTAATTGTTAATGGTAAAATTGTATATATCTTATAAAGATAGAAATTATATTGTAAAGATAAAAGGTATATTGGAGTACATGGCATTTTTTCGCCGTCAGCTGTTGCGATGCCTGGTTAGTGCATGGGTATATGGGCTGATAAGGGTCTCCTTACCGTCTCTGGCCAATCAAAAACAACACCCCCTGCGACGATCTCGTGGGACCCGCTCCGGTCGGTCAGGTCGGCTTCCTCGCCCCGGATTCTTATGTACGTCGGCTCCACAAAGAAAGACATTCGGAGCGGCACTGGGTACATGGGGTGGGTTAGTGTTAAAGTTGTTGAAGTCCCCATAGGCTCATCAAGCTTATTATTAAGCTCCTGTTGGTAATAACTTATCCAATATGCCGAACACGGAGCATCAAGCCGATTATTGCAGCAACATGTGTTATTCCTTGTGCTCTTCGTATGATTTATCTTTAACTATCTTCTTTTAATTATCTGACTTAATACCAATTGGCTGCTCAAAGTAAGCTTTTTAACCTCATTCTATCTTAGCACCATCCGTTCCCAACCGCCACGATGGCAGGTAGTCATGAGCATAGCGACCAGTCTGAATCTGATGAGAAGCAACATCCAGTAGTAGTGCCCACGGCTCGAGAAGAGGGCACTTCGAATACATCTTCTCACGACGATGTTCACCTCGCTCAGCAACATGGAATTAAAGACGACGTTGAGGCTGCGCAAAGAGCTGAAATGAGAGACAAGCGCACGATAATCTCTTTGGATCTAAGGAGAACTGCTAGCAATGTACTGACACATGCAGCCTCGCACCTAACTACGAGGTCATGGCCGGAACCCCCTCCTCCCCCTGATGGTGGTACAACGGCCTGGGTGCAAGTCGCAAGTACGCAGATTTCAAAAAAATATAGCAGAGACGATTCCACTAACCGAGCACAGTGGGATGGCTCGTCATATTTACAACCTGGGGATGGGTTAACTCCTTCGGCAGCTTCCAGACTTACTACACGTCGACACTGCCGCAGTCTCCATCGACTATATCTTGGATTGGGTCCGTGCAAATATGGTTTTGCCTAGTGATCAGCGTCTTCTCCGGACGTCTGCTAGATGCCGGTCTATTCATCCCAACCTTCTTCGTCGGCGCAGTGATCCAAGTGCTTGGCATCTTCTTGATGAGCATCTCGACTCAGTACTGGTCTCTGATGCTGACTCAAGGCGTGCTGACGGGCATAGGAGCAGGGATCTTCTTCACTCCATCCCTTGCCCTTGTCGCGACGTATTTTAAGGAGAGGCGTGCCTTTGCAGTCGGGCTGGCGACGACGGGAAATTCAGCTGGCGGTATCGTTTATCCGGTTGTTGTCAGGCAGTTGATTCCAACGCTGGGATTTGCTTGGACAACGAGAGTACTGGCTTTTATCAACCTCGGTTGTCTTTCCATCGTGCTCGTATTCATGCGTCCACGTCTACCTCCTAGACGATCCGGGCCTATAATTGACTTTGCAGCCTTTCGTGATTTTGCGTACAATGGTGTCGTAGCTGGCATATTCTCACTAATGATGGCTAACTATTTCTCCTTCTACTACGTGAGTGTCGTCCATGAAGTATTAGGTGCCGCGGAGCTTTGTTGTTGACAGATTAATACAGATTGCTTCATTTGGCAGAGAAGCTCTCGGGCTCTCATACTCAACCGCTTCGATCATGGTCATCCTTATTAACGGAGCAGGAATCATCTTCCGAGTCATACCGCCCATAATCGCCGATCGATTTGGAACAATTAACGTAATGGTTCCTGTTACGTTTGCATGGGCGATCGTGGCGTTCTGTTGGCTTGCAGTGGATAACGTTCCCGGCTTATATGTCTTCGCCTGCTTCTACGGTATATGTGCTGGCAGTTTCCAATGTTTAATAGCTACCGCTGTCAGTAAGTAACTGTGCCCCCTATTTCTTCCTCTCGTCGGCCTACCCCACACGTCAGAGTTCCCAAATACCTCTCGATTGGGAGTTGTTTAAAATTGCCTGATACTAATTTTATCGGTTTCTTAGCCAGTATTACAAAAAGACTTGACATGGTTGGGACGCGACTCGGGATGGCTTTCAGCATTTCTTCATTTGCTTCCTTGACAGGACCGCCGATTGGCGGCGCTATCCAAGCAGCTAATGGCGGTAAGTTCGTTGGTGCACAGGCATGGGCAGCAACCATGACTACTATCGGTTTCTTCTTATTTCTTCTCGTGAGAGTGCAAAGGGCTGGATGGAACCCTAGGGTGAAATTTTGAGAGATTGGGGGATAGGATGATCCCTAACGTACGTAATTAGTCTCTTGGATGAATTCAAGATACCATGGTGTGAAAAAGATCAATTGAATAGTAATTAATAGAAATGTTTGAAGAACCCCCCCCCTTTTGAATCAATGGCTCTAGTTAAAAGAATAGATTAAGCCATGAGTATCATTATATATCAATTCACAACAAATTTTCTCAAGTAAGACTGTACACAATCAATGGAGGGAACATTATCAGTTGGGAAAGCTCGTGATATATTGTTATAATATGGTTCAATTCTATCTTGTACAGAGGTAGTTTACAGGTGCGGAATGAAATATAGCAAATGATCAAACGCTATCTCCAGACGAACAATCTAACCGTCGACTCAAATAGCGTAAGACTCAAGCCTTCCAGGCAACGGGCTCGCCCCTCTTCTCGCCTGCAGAGTCGGGGGATCCGGTGCAGTAATCGTCCTTCTTATCGCCGCCGACGCAACCCCTGGAGCACATCTCCTTAAACTGAATATCGCCGTGCTCGATGCAGCTCCACAGAGATTGCTGGATGGTGTTGTCGTCCGTTGGCATGTTGTTGGCCCGCAGGTTGGTGATGATTTTAGTAATGTAGTCACCTATGGCATTCATTATTAGTATTGTGGTATTTCCCTCTTTGGCTGCCCTAGGCTAGGAACTTGTCTGCCTAAAGCTTGTCGAGTATGACTTACCCCTTTCAAGGAGATAGGTGCCGCAGTAGATGCCTCCGGTTTTGCAGCTTTTGGCACTGGTAAAGCCGGCAAGAGCGGTGGTGAAGATGATTGCGACTTGGGCGAGTTGGACCATTTTGAAAGTTGAGAGTGAGTGAGTGAGTTGTTAGATGAGTTGTTAGATGAGTTGTTAGATGAGTTGTTGAGAGATATCAAGTGTGATATACTTTGAGGGTATTGTAGTGAATATATGAGACTGTTCTTGTTCTTGTTCTTGTTCTTGTTGTTGGTATGTGTAGAGTGATGGAGATAGTAAGTGTCGAAGGTGGAAAAGTATGTCAATTTATACAAAAGCTTCCTTCTGTTGATGAGTACCTACCTAAGGTAGTCTTTTCTTACGACGTCGCCCATCACTATCACCACAATAACTGCCGATCCTTATTCCGCTCAGCTTGTAAGAAACATAACCTGATATTTCACATTAGATCCCCTAGCCACTTCCTTCCGACGTCATGCATTAGTGAGGCTTCTCGCAATCGGTTACTAGATGTGGTGTTTTGTTCAAGTGTGGAGCTACCCTGCCACTCATACAACTCAGCTCTTACCTAATGCTGGGTACTGTATGGAATTCTTTTTTTAGTTTAGACTCGGCAATCCCCAGAAGGATTACTAATGACGATCATTCGAGACTACAAGTCGTAACCTATTTTGGTATTTGTTAGCCTAAAGAATAAAATCGGATACTAAAGTTCATACCAAGAATGCACATATTGAAGATTGAACAATAGTAATTCTTCTAATTAACCGAATACCACCGTATGCTAGCTATGAAAAGTGACCACAGTGCTTCAATTAACTAATCTGAATTCTAAACCCCTTTCTAATTACTGCTTAGTTAGGAGACTCCGGATCTCGCTCAAATCACTTCCATCTTTCTCTTCGGCCATCTTCACAGCTTCAAGGGCCGTGCGACCTTCAGCATCTCTTTCCCCCATCTCCGCGCCATGCTCCAGAAGCATCTTTACTATCCCAGCATGTCCTTTGCGCGCCGCAATATGCAGCGCCAACTCAGGAATTCTACCTTCTACAGCATCCTCATCCTGCCGCGCACCGTGTTCGAGTAGATATCGCACCATAGCTTCGTTCCCTCTTCCTGCAGCTGCTGCAAGCGCTCCCGTATGCTCCAGCTTTGCGCCATGCTCTAGGAGGAGTGCTGCCGCGCTGGTGTCGCTGTAGAAGGCTGCTACGGAAGCCAACGGAAATGGTGCGACGTCTGGGTCTTGATTTGGATCCGCACCCTGCTTGAGCAGAAACTCAAGGAAGTTGACTGGCTGTTGACTCTGGCATGCTAGCGCGAGCGGTGTGCCGCGTCTATCGAATTGATAATTGATGATCGTAGGGTCTTTAGAGAGAAGGGTAGCGAAGAGGTCTATAGACCCAGAGTAGACAGCTGCGCGAATGGTTTCTTCGTCGAGAGACATGGCGGGGTAGTTTCTGATAGAAGAAGAGGTAGCTAACTAGTAAAAGAAAAGAAAGAATAGGCACGTAGGTAAGAGTTGAGACTTTTTTGCTATGTGTATTGTTTTTGTCTATTGCTCAAAGAGATTGCAGTCAATTAACAACACAGTAAGAAGCTGTTTCCCGCTAAATAGCACAAATACATAATTGATATCATGATTATCGTTTGCAACTAGTTAACTACCTAGGTAACTACCTAGGTACCTTAGTTATTACTTAGAGAGTTGTTAGTTAAGATGATGCTTATGGAAGGATTCGGCGATCTACACAGCCTCCATAGCCCATATCCAACAATGACGTTGTTTGGGGGCTCAACACTAGGGGGGCTCAATACTAGTGCATCCGATCATCATGCCAGGCTTGGCTGATAGCTGACAAGCTGAAAGCGCATAACTAACAAAGGAGCCTAGTGAGGCCGATCCAGAAATACTATAGCTGCCGATCAGACGATCAATATACTATTCACAGAAGCATGATACTCATGAGATCGCAACACCTTTCTTTAGATGGATATGATTGACTAGTGAGAGGAATGGAGGATTCAAAATAGTCAATATGGACTAGAATAGCTCTTACGTTAATAGAGGGCTCGGCTTAGAGTCTATCAAGTAAGTTTAAGGCATACTTACCTACCTATCTTAGGTACCTAGGTAAACATACAATTAGCATGACCTTCAAAATGTATATAGGAGCGGGAACTCTCAAGCTATTCAGAAATTGCAATAAACCACCAAGAACTCATCTCCCCACAAGCATCTCTAAACCCGCATATTATCCAGCCACGCCGACATCTCACACCAGCATCAACATTGCACCATGAAGTTCCTCGCTGCGTTTGTTACTGGGCTCTCGCTCGCCATCCAAGCCGAGGCCGCATGCCCCACGGTCGACCAGATACGCACCTGGATCAGAAACCAGGGCATCACCCTCGACAAGACCGTCTTCTACACCAGCCCATCCAGCACCAACAGGGACGCCATGAACTACGCCAACAGGATCAACGGAAAGTTCTGGGGCAACGTCTACCCCAACGACCAATACTATGAGTGGCTCGGCGACTGTGGCCCCGGTCCCGCCCAGGACGACCTTGCTCCTCGCATGTCTGAAGCTCTCGCGAGAGAGACTACGGGCGAGGCCTATGTATTGCTGAAGAAGGGCACAACCCCTCGGCCCCAATCTGTTTTCAGTACGACTAATACCGATTCTACAATTCATTAGTTAATCTTGAATATACCTGGGTAGCTAATTTTCTTGATAGTGATATACGAATACCCGAATCTGAACGTCAAGGTCTATGCGGTCAACCCAGAGGACCCGGACGAGACGAAAGAGTGGACTCCAGGCACGAACTGGAAGCGAGCGGTTCCGTTTGGCGATGTCCCGGTGTGAGGATAAGTACGATGGGACCGAGATGCTAGGATGCTTCCGTCTATCGGTGATGGATCGTGTAAGAGTATTTTGGAGTTAGGTATATCGGCGTCATTCTATCTTCACGCGTGGGATCGTCCCTATTTGCTATAGTAGCGGTTGGTTATTGGACTCAGTTAAAACTATATCTTCAGTACACCCTTGCGATGTTCCACGTGGACAAATTTACGTGACTTTGTATGGATTTGACGTTCGCCACCCTGAAGGGGATTGCGGAGTTGGATAACTAAAGCGGAATTAAGAAACTACGGAAATCACTTCGGTCCCGTTCTGGAATTCCGCTCGGGGGGCTTTCAGCATAGACTTGGCCTAGCTTCGTGGCTCCGGTGGCGATGCTGATCATCATATATGCGTAGTATTCTCTCCGCAGGACGATCTAGGCTGTCTTTGCATGTCGTGGACCATCATATGAAATATGAAGCCCTTCATTGGCTTGCCCCGGAGTAACCCAAGATAACTAGAACCAAGAGCCTGCAGGTCGGGTGTTCGAGCTTGGTATTCCTCCAACCCGGATCCCAACCCGGCACGCGCATGACCTCAATGTCAGTTTACACAGCTGCAAAGCGGGGAATGTTGCCTTGGGGTAGGTAATCTGACATCCCGTAGTTAAAGTGCTATATCTCGGATACCCCCAAAATGAGACATTGTATTGTCCTGTAGCATTTCTATCGTGAGCAATATATGATATACTGAGCTGTACCACCTTACAAAGTCAACATGGGCCTATACCAGAAGTTACCAGCGGATATTAGGGAGGTAGACATAATCATTGCCGGAGGTAAGGAATATGAATGACGATTTATTGGCAATTAACATTGCTAACAAATTATGGTATGAAGGTGGGACAGCTGGGTGTATCGTAGCCGGACGGTTAACCGAAGCTGATCCAGGACTCTCGATTCTAGTCATCGAGGGCGGCCAGGAAAACTATGATAACCCTAAAGTAGTAACGCCGGCACTTTATCCCTTGAACTTCCAACCAGATTCAGAAACAGCAATTTTCTATAAGTCGGCTAGGTCGAAAAATATTGCCAATCGGGAGTACGTCGTCCCCTCAGGGGGTACCCTGGGCGGAGGTTCCTCCATGAATTTCTTGATGTACGTTAACACGTAAATGCAACGTAGAAGACCAAGCATAACTCACTGGGCCCTTCTCCAAATTTAGGTACACGCGAGCTCAACGCGATGACTACGATTCGTGGAATACTCCCGGTTGGACGACGGACGAACTGTGGCCATACCTAAAGAAGGTACCTATATAGCCACTTATATCCCATGTGTCCGATGGCCCTACTATTAACACTACTACTCAAGATAGAAACTTACCACGGACCGGGAAAGCCAGAACACCATGGCTTTAGCGGTCCAATCCAAGTATCCGACGGGCCTTTCCGCGGTAAAGCTATAGAGGACGACTGGCTACGCGCTGCAGAACAGGTCGGATATCCAGAGATAAAAGATCTCCAATCACTAGATACCAACAACGGCTTCCAACGCTGGCTCAAATACGCCACCCCTGAAGGAAAGCGTTCGGACGTTGCTCGGGGGTATATACATCCTCGGCTGCGCGACGGTAAACATCCTAACTTGCACGTTCTGGTAGAGCACAACGTAGTGCGTGTCCTGTTTGATGATAATAAACGGGCCTATGGGGTGGAGTTCACACCCAACACGCGATTCCAGGCCCAAGTAAACGGCTCGGCATCACATCCCAAACAGACGGTCCGGGCTCGAAAGCTCGTTATCGTATCATGCGGCGCCTGCGGTACGCCTCCTGTACTGGAACGTTCTGGACTCGGCCCCAGGGATATACTAGACCGCGCCGGCGTCCCCGTTGTCCAAGAGCTTCCTGGGGTCGGGTCTGGCTACCAGGATCATCTGAAAGTGCCTTCTGTATTCAAAACATCTCTAACCCAGGACGAAACAGCTGACGCCCTGCTAAGTGGACGACTATCTCTCAAAGACGCAATCGCCCAGGAGCACCCGCATCTCGGGTGGAACTTCGTAGATCTCGCCTCCAAGATTAGGCCGACAGATGCTGAGGCCGTAGCTTTAGGGCCTGAGTTCCAGGCTTCGTGGGAAAGAGACTTCAAAGCCCGTCCTAATAAACCACTTATAGTGATGGTTGTCGTTAGCGGGTAAGTAGCTGATATACCCCGAAACCCAACTTGATAATCCTCTACATCTCTTAGAATGCTAACATAGTATTTAGATTATACGGGGACGACTCTTCAGTATTGCCCACCGGTCAATTCGTGACTATCCTGCCCTTCACAGCCTACTCCTACTCGCGAGGCCACATGCACATCACAGGTCCCGAAGTTGGCGACGCGCTTGATTTCAGCACGGGGTTCTTCAACGACAAAAACGACATAGACCTGAAGAAACTAATTTGGTCGTACAAGAAGGGCCGCGAAATCATGCGGCGGACTTCCATGTACCGTGGTGAACACCAGCCCTGCCACCCCCGCTTCCCCGAGGGCTCGAAGGCGGCGCTCGTCGAGGAGTGGAATCCACAACCTGGTGAAGGAGGCCCGGTTGCCGACCTGGAGTACTCGGCAGAGGATGATGCGGCGATCGAGAAGTACATCCGGGAGCGCGTTGAAACATCCTGGCACTCGCTGGGCACGGCCAAGATGGCGCCGCAGGATAAGATGGGCGTCGTGGACAAGGACTTGAACGTGCACGGTGTGCAAGGGCTGAAAGTGGTGGACATGAGTATCGCACCGGAGAACGTCGGCGCGAACACTGCGAACACTGCAATGGTGATCGGGGAGAGAGCAGCAGATATTGTTGCTAAGGAACTTGGACTGTTTCTTGGCTAATGTGAGTGTATGGTAAGCGATGAGCGGGATATTGAAACTGGTAAATTTGTAAATTGGATATTCGTATTGGCATGAGAAAGTTGGCTGTATTCGGACGTCTTGTACAGTACAATAAGCTACGATTACCCTCACTTGAATTGGGTTCCTTTCGTTTAGTATTGCATTAGAGGGAAACGCGAGGGCTAGGCCAATACTATGTAACTAAGTGGTAGTTGAATCTTATCTTACCCGACGTGCATAAGAAAAGTAGGCTATTCATGTGAAGTGATAAATTGCTTTGCTGATCATCGCCAAATGTGTGAGTGTATGGATGTGGATGTATCAACAAGCGGAAAGAAAGAATTGCGGCTAACTATGTATATGTGGACCTGAAAATGCTTGTAAGTTCTAAAATTATGCACCGGTGTTGGCACTGCAGAGTGAATATCATTGGTGGTGTTTACTGCGCTTGACTGTTTACGACGTAGTGGGATCGGAGAAGGTGAATACGATGCTGACTAGAACTTCCAGAACACGAGCTAAGGGGGGGGTCCCTTCCGAGCTGTACATAAAATAACGGATACATGCTAACCTAAATGACTGGTCCGCGGTGGGCAAGGGTCTCCTATGTATGTGTACCTACCTATGTAGGTACCTACCTATGTACCTACCTACATACATACACTACCAAGACCCGGCAGTGGAATGGCAAGGGTCCGGATGGAATAGGCTATCAAAGCAGCACGGTAAGGCAAGCCTCTTTTTATTACCTATGCCATAACTTTGTAGATATAATAAATATCATGGCATTATCCCACGATTTCCTTTATCCCCCCCTTCCATCCTTAGCCTGTGTGTGGTGATTCGGACCCGAAAGTACGCCAAGATGAAGTCATTCTCGACCCTGGCAGCAATTGCTGGCTTGCTCAGCGAACCCGTCTTTGGCGCACCTTCGTTTGCAAGACGGCAAAACTCGACTAGTTGGGCTTCTCAGAAATGGGATGCTATAGTCGTCGGTGCTGGAACGGCCGGGATCATCGTAGCTGATAGGTTGAGTGAAGCTGGGAAGAAGACTCTTCTGGTAGAGCTTGGTGGTGCTTCGTACGGAATTACAGGAAGCACGGAGAGGCCGGCGTGGCTCGATGGGACATCGCTCAGCCGCGTTGATGTGCCTGGATTATGTGAGTAATATATAGGTAGGTACCTATATATATATACCTACCTGCCTATACACATAGTATCTAGTTGATTGGAAGCTAATAATTTGGATAGACAAGAGTATCTTCAATGGAAATACAGACATCCTGTGTCCTCCAGGTGTCGTGAACTCTTTCCAAGCATGCACTATCGGTGGGAATAGTGCTATCAATGCTGGTCTGTACTTCCAACCTCCAGCTTCTGACTGGGATGACTATCATCCAGAGGGATGGAAGAGCACCGATGTCGAGGATGCAACACAGAGACTACTAGACACGCAAGCTTCGATAACAAGCTACTCGACAGACGGCAAGTTCTACATGCAAACCGGTTATGAGGCAGCAAAGAAGTGGCTTGTTGACGGGGCTGGGTTGTCCGAAGTGGTGTTTAACGAAACCCCTGATAATAAGGACATGGTCTTCGGGCGGCCATCCTACAACTACATTGACGGCCAACGAGGTGGCCCAACCAGGACATACTTACAAAATGCCCTGAAGAGAAGTAACTTCCACCTCCAGACGGGTGTTCACGTCAAACGCATCAATCATATCAACGGCATAGCCTCCGGAGTGACCGCCGAAGTTGACGGATCGCTATTAGAAATCCAACTTGCTTCCCGCGGCCGAGTGATTCTAAGCGGAGGTGCTATTGCTTCCCCGGGTCTCCTAATGCATTCTGGTATTGGTCCGCTCGAAACACTCCTTAACATGACCGCATCTGGGTTCTTGCCTCTCAACTCCACGACCTGGGTTCCTAACCCATCAGTCGGCGAAGGTCTTTTCGATAACCCCAACACCTTCATCGAACTCGCCGGGCCAGAAATCGAGTCGTACGTTCATGACTACAATAACCCCATCCCCGCGGATAGAGATCTATACCTGTCATCACGCAGCGGTCCCTACGCTTCCGCGTCTCAGACCTCTGCTTTCTGGGCGTACGTGCCCAATCCCGACGGCACCAAGACCGGAGTTCAAGGCACAATCGACTCATCTGGCCACGGAGAATTCGTAGACAACAAGACCATCACGCTCAACATCTACGGTACCTCGGGTCTATATTCAGCTGGACGTGTCATCTTGTCAGACGACGGAAAGTTCGTACCAGGCCCCAGTTCCGATATCTACTACAGCGACCCTCGCGACAGCGAAAACATCGCAAAGTTCATCCATACCATCTTCCAGGCTCTGCCGTCCTCAACGCCCGACTCGCCAGCTACCGATGGTCTCACCCCGCTCAACATTCCCCAGAATGCGACCCAGGAGGAGATCCGTACTTACATTACCACGTGGTCCGACTACGCAGTCGGCTCGGTCCAGCATTGGTCCAGCTCGTGCAGGATTGGGAAGTGTGTAGATGCGGACACGAAGGTCATTGGCACCGATAACATCTATGTCGTCGATGCGTCCATCCTCTCGCCGTTAACTGTCAACCCGCAGTTTGGTGTGATGGTTGCGGGAGAGAAGGGTGCGGAAAGAATATTGAAAACCTGGTATTAAACCAGGACGGGCACTCTTGTTTACATACCTACCTAGGTACCTACCTAACCTAGGTAGGTATCTACATATCTAGCTTCATGCATCAGACGGCGTTCATCTTATACCATGATATTTAGACAGGGCGTATGATTACACTTTATAATAATACATTGCTTGCATCGTCGGGGTCTTATACACAAGATGGTCGTTTCAATCTAGGTCCGTATGATAATAGATGGAATAATAATGTCTTGTAAAGAGAGGTACATAATTCAAACTAACTATGTACAATAATATAATAACTACATCTAGTCAAAATGTTTACCTAGGTAGGTATGTAACCTAGGTTAGGCACTTACACTCTCATTGGCGGCTATCGACGGAATCTCAGGTCTAAACCTCGGTCATTATTTAAAAGTAGTGGGCTATAACCGTAGGGCTAGACTAGGTCGCATTTAGAGTCGCCCACAGCGGCAACCTCTGGAATATAGGTGATAATTTGCTAGGTTTTGTCACAACAGGACCTGGTACATTGCAATCAGATTCCTTCATAGGTCGGATGGTGTAGTTGGTTATCACGTCAGTCTAACACACTGAAGGTCCCCAGTTCGAGCCTGGGTTCGATCATTCAACCACTCATCGGAAAGATGAGTTACCTTTTTCTTTTTCTTTTTTTCCTCTTTTCGTTTTCCTTTTTTATGTCCACGGTACAGGCTGCACCTCTTTTGCTCACCCAAGCTTTCTCTGTCCAATTATCACACTAATTTCCCATCCACCTCCGCTCCCCCGCAGGCGGTGATGATGCAGTTCTATTCAACCCTATCCTAGGTAAATATATATATTAAAAAATATATAGGTAGTTACCTGTCGATCTTCATCATTAGTTACCGCCCTGATTAAGAATACCCTGCATTGTTGAGTATACCTAATTAATTACCTGTATAACATGAAAATGGCAGTTGGTACGGAGTGAATTATATAGATACAATGGATTTTATATAACTACATATTTGGAGGGGTTTTACCACATTCCCGCATCCTTGCGCCTGGATGGTACGCCCCGTAGATCATACCATACCCTCGCAGACGTGAATCCGAGTACGACTACGCATATGCGTGCATACAAGTCTTCCATGGAACTCACCTACCAAGGCGGATGCCGCGGAATAGCGTAACGTGCCTATAATTAAGGGACGAGTCCTCCTATAAGAAGAAGAGGCCATACTGCTACCACTGCTGCTCAACATATACGATTAATTAGGTACCCAGGTAACCTATACACCAACTATACACCAACCCGTAGAGATCGCACGTGAGTTGCCAAGACAACCATGAGCTCCCTCGACGACGCAGCAGTAGAGCCCTTCCGGATCGCGGTACCGGACCAGGCTATCGAGACGCTGAAGGCCAAGCTAGCGTTGACGACGTTCCCACGAGAGACGACCTTCTCGAACGACAGCAACTACGGCGCGCGGCTGGACGACGTGAAGAGACTGGCGACGGCGTGGAGGGACACGTTCGACTGGCGGGAGGCAGAGGCAAAGCTCAACGATACGTTGCCGCAATTTACGACTAGGATCGCGGTCGATGGCCACGAAGACGACTTGAAGGTGCATTTTGTGCATGCGAAGAGCGAGAGGAAAGATGCGATCCCGCTGTTGTTTTGCCACGGATGTAAGTGAAGCTTCCTTTTCACCCCGCTGCTTTTCTACCTCTACGGCTCCGCCATTCTCAAGTATGAGTACCTACATACCTACCTACCTACCTACCTACCTACCTAGGTACCTAGGTATGTAATGAGAACGGCGGGGCGTTTTGCCGGAGAGTTCTGGCTGATCCGCAACCGGGAAACAAAACAGGGCCCGGCAGCTTCATCGAAGTCAGCAAGATACTGCCGCTCTTGACGGCCGGGGCTAGAGAAGACGAGCCGGCTTTCCACGTCGTAGCGCCGTCGTTGCCCAACTTTGGCTTCTCGCAGGCTACCTCGAAGCCCGGGTTCGGCATAGCGCAACACGCCGAGGTGTGCGTACGTAGTATAAAGCTCCCCCCCTTTTCCTTTTCCTTTTTTCTTTTCTTTTCTTTTCCTTTCCCTTTCAGCTCTCCTTAGCAAAACACAGAAGAAGAAAAAACAGTTCTAGGAAATACAATAGTATCTAACTCCAAGGCACCACCCCCAGCACAAACTCATGCTCCGGCTCGGATACGACAAATACGTAACGCAGGGCGGCGACTGGGGGTACATGATCACCCGCGCCATGGGCGCGAAGTACGCAGCACACGTACAAGGCTCGCACCTGAACTTCATCATCGCCTCGCCGCCCACCCGCCTCTCCTCGCCCCTGCTCAGCCTCCAATACGCCCTGGGCTGGTACACGGCCGGCGAGAAGGCCGGGCTGGCCCGCACCCGGTGGTTCCAGGAGAACGGCAGCGGGTACTCGCGCATCCAGGGCACCAAGCCGCACACCCCGGGGTTCGCGCTGGCCGACAGCCCCGTCGGCCTGCTCGCCTGGGTCTACGAGAAGCTGGTCGACTGGACCGATGCGTACCCTTGGTCCGACGACGAGGTGCTCACCTGGATCAGCATCTACGCCTTCAGCGAGGCCGGCGCGGATGCTAGTCTAAGGCTATACTACGAAGTCATGCATCAGAAGGATCCAGTTTCGGCAGGAAATGAGATTGCTTCTATCAAGGCGTGGAATGGGAAAGTCCCGTTGGGATTATCATATTTCCCCATGGACCTGGCGGTCCTGCCAAGTTCATGGGGGAGGACGTGTAAGTTGTTGGCTCTGGGGTTTTCTTTTATCTGCTTTTTTAATAGTTACATTTTATTAACTTGAACTGCTATAGTGGGACCGGTGGTATTTGAGAAAAGACATGAGCAAGGGGGGCACTTTGCTTCGTTCGAGAAGCCCGAAGAGCTGGTTGCCGATCTCCGAACCATGTTTGGGAAGAGCGGGATTGGAGCAAAGCTGCTATTTTGAGACTGGCCAGATAGTTTAAGAAAAGAAGAGTGACTATATCAGATGAAGTGATACTATTATCCCGCAGTGAAGTGCAGTTAGATACTTAGGAGGTAGGTATATGACCTAGTGTTAATCCTTTTTTCTAATGAATATCACCACTTCACGTTGGCTGAAATAACGTATCAAATTACATAGGTATTAGTAATGCAAATCGCGATGCGTGTTGACTAATATCAAGTCGCATCTAGCCGCTATCATTCTGCATAAACCTTTTGCCTGATAGAAACCAGCACTGACAGCTAGGGTCAAAACCTAAGTGCAAAGAGTAAATAAGAAATCATCGCAGAGGGGACTAAAAGCCATCGAAACGCCGGGCCAAACCGATCCCACGGTTCATCCTCCCCTTCCTAGGCCAGTCCCTACCACAGAAACATCGTCCGAACCGATAACTCCATTTCCTCATTAGGGATAAATTAACCAGTTCATCGTAGTATCGTAGACAGGTATAAAAGCCTTCACTGTCCCGCCTCGTTAGCCGATCTCTTGCGCTTCGGGCCGGAGGCGGTAGCTTCACCCGCACTCGCATTAGTAGAAGTTTTGCGGTTCGTTTGCGCAAGCGTAGTACGCGATGGGACGCGCCGTCCTCTAGGTTTGCCGGTAGCAGGAGACATGTCCTATTTGTCGTCCTTGCCAGGCATGACCTTGGCGGCCTGAACAGCATGCACTTTGGATATCCAGTTGGCTGAAGGCTGCACCTTACGTACGGTTCGCAACTCGTCCGACGTGTATCCGGGGATGCGGATATTGTAAACTCGCTCGAGGACGAGTTGGATGTCTCGTATTTCAAGCACCTTGCTGCCTCGTTCCTTGGCGAGTCGGCAAGCTGTGTGCAGGACGTTGTCTACAAAATTGTCGGCGACGCTAAGGACGGACTAAAAGGCATTTGTTAGTACAATAGGCCGATGGGGAGCGAAGGAATATGCGCTACTGCTGATTGCAATAAACTTACCTCTTCGACATCAGGTGTTAGATAATTACCGTCGGCACCAGGGGAACCGCCACCGCAAACCTGGCGGACTAGCTCGTCCAGCTTCTTCTTGGACAGCACGTGTTCGCCTTCGGCATCGAACTGGGCAGGGGGCATCTTAGAAATGACGGGCTGGCTCATAGTTCCACCCCCGGTTGCACTACCACCACCGTACGATGGACGGCCGGCGGTATTTCCCCCACCAATGTTGACGGCCTGCGGTATCTCCGTCGCCTTCGGGGGCAGGTTCTTGCTGATGGGCATCTTGGGATTCATCGCAGGAGTGGTGGATTGTGGGTGCGCGTGAGAATGAGCAGGATGGTTCGCGTTACTAACTAAGCCACCAGATCCAGGTGTTGATGCAATACCACCCGAGGTGTTATTCGCTTGGCCGGTGATGTTAGTTGACGAATTGGCACGGTTAACTGCAGCGGCGTGGGTTAGTGGACGGACTTGGGATCCTGTTACTTGCCCTGCAGATTGGGGAGTCTGGACACGCGCTGAGCCTTGGGTTGGTGTTCCCGCGGAAGGCATGTGCACCGAAGCGGTAGCGGCAGCAAGAGCAGTGTTGACCGGTGGCGGATGCGGCATGTTGTTGGAAGGTTCAGTCTTAATCTGAGGTTGATTGATAGGCGCGGGGTGCGACTGAGATTGCTGCTGGAGCTGCTGCTGGAGTTGCTGCTGGAGCTGTTGTTGATGTTGCTGCTGAAGTTGTTGTCCTGGGGCAGGTGTAGCGGGAGTAGCCGGGGTCCCGGGATGCTGTTGCTGCTGTTGCTGCTGAGGTTGATGTGGCTGCGGTTGTAGTTGAGCTTGAGGTTGAACCTGAGGTTGAACCTGAGGTTGCTGCTGCTGCTGCGGTTGCGGTTGCGGTTGGTGTTGCGGTTGGTGTTGTTGCGGTTGTCCAGCGGGGACCGTTGCGCGGGAGGCTGCCAGTTGCTGGTTCTTCGCTGCATCCATCGCTGCATTTACAGATGCGGTTGCAGCTTGCATAGGGTGGGTGGGTTGATTCTGCATGGGCTGTGGCCGACCCTGCTGGGCACTCAATCCCGACGCTCCTGCACTTTGAGACGCCTTCATCTGTCCGCGAACATTTTCGAGGAACCGTTGTGCCTCCACGTACGTCTTCTGATCTTGAGTTTTGCTTTCCTGATACTTCCTGAGCTCCTCGGGAGTCATTGCGCCCTTCTCTTGTCGTTCCTTTACCATGGCCTCCATCCTGGTCATTTTCGACTTGATAGCTTCCATCTGCATAAGATTCCGAAGATACCGCTGTTTCATTTCGCCCAACCATTTCTGTCCCTGTTCTGATGTTATCTGGGGCGGTATCCGCAGAGCTTGCCACGGAAGCTTGTTTACATGATCCATAAGAGCCTTAGGCACGCCTTGAGGGGGCTGCTGCCCGACTGGAGTGGCATTGGGCGCAGCAGCACCAGGAGTTGCGACATTACTGCTCGGCCCTACTCCCACCGGCCTACTCACAGGCCGTTGGGGTGCGGCTAAGCTGCTCTGAGCTTGTTCGCTCTGTATATTTTGCTGCTGTGGGTTGGGGCGACCTGATTGTCCTGGTTGGTCCTGGGAACTTGCTTGGTTTCTTGCTTGTATGGTCTTGACTTTATTATATACCATTCGAGAGAACTCGGCGACTTTAGCTTTGGCTTCTTGATGCTCTCGGGTCTCTGATCCATACTGTTCCATCTTTGTGTACAGTCCTTGAAGGCCTTGTTCGTACTTCCGTTTCTCGTCATCAGTAAGGTAATTGACCGTTCGCATCTGCTCTGGTCGGAGTAGTCGCAACATGTTCTGCCCTTGCGCAGGCTGCCCCTGAGCTGGATTCATCATTTACCTGATGGTTCAAAGGGGACGCAGTGCACCTCAACAATTGATGGCGACAGCTACGGAGTGAATAGGGAAGATCGGGAGACAGAAGTATTGAATTGAATTGGATCAGGGTAAGAGACGCGATGTGTAGTTGGTGTGTGTTGAGATTCCACGCTAATTAAATACAGAGAAAATTAATAGAGGACGGAGGGTTTTTGATTAAATAGAAGCTTAATGAAAGTTGCATGGACGCGTTGAAACTCTCGAGGCTGACTACAGATGCACTACACCTGACCGATAGAATGAGCGATAAGGTTGTGTGGCTTAAGCTTTGGAGGTACGTGTTTAGATAACGTCAGAGCTTACGAAGTACAGGTACAGGTACAGCAAAGTATGTGAATAGTCACGTGTCTAGTTCATACTGACTTGATACGTTTAGGTACATATATGCATGAATCATGAAGGCTATCGCTAATATGAATTCACAAGACATTGCTATTTTAACTATCAATCCATTATATAGGTGCTCTTGGTCTTGTTGTCAGGTACTTACAATATAATTAACTGTACAACTGCAAAACATAATAATTAACTACCTAGGTACCTATCTAGGTAGTTAACCTACCTATTAGTTACCAACTTAACTTTAGCTAAGTCGGTTGCTATTAAGTACCTAGCTATTAAGTAGCAGCTAACTTGTTTATTCTGTTGCTCATTTACTTTATAGGGGCGTATAAACTTAGATAGTCGGGTTGGAAAAGGCTCTCGTAAACATCTTACAAATACCTTGGGCGATTAAGCCATAGATGATAAACTAACAGAAAGATAATCCGCATCTTCTTAATATCGGGCGTTGTACAAGCTATTTACTAACCAAGTAGCCATAGTACACAACGCAGATATGCTAAGCTAAAACTAATAAGTCTACTCAAGCTACCAATCATCCATGCGTCCAAAGTCTATATGCTATAAATAACTTAAAAGAGTGCGGCCTGGTTCTCCTTCTGAGCGGCCGCTTCTATGCAAGTATCATCGACATCGTCATCGTCATATCGTCTACATCATTGGTGTCATTGTCGTCATCGCCTAGTCCCCCCAATCCATCCGCTGAGTCCAAGTCTAAGGTATCTAAAAGCGAGATGAGAAATAAACAACATGAAAAGCCGAGCCCTCCGTAATGGTCTCCCAGGCCATGTAGCCAACGTTCTATGCAAGTAATTCCAATACATATTGCTGCGATGACAGCTCCCGCGATTCCTAATTGTCTGGTCCCGTCGAAAACCAATCGCTATAGACTTTCTCGTCTCTTTTTTTTTCTTTCTTTTTCTTTTTCTTTTTCGGTTCACTAAGCCTATTGCGACGGTTAGGTTCCATGACAATTGGCGGGGTGTCAATATTAATGCGCCCATATTCGTAAAATATCATGTAATCGTAAGTTTCAACGTTGCGAGTGAGTGAATCGGTTTAGGTCTTAATTTTTGCTCCTCAAAGCAAATGTGACAGTATATTTTTGTAACGTATGAAGTTGGGCTTATTCGGAATCAACGTCCATTAGGGTCCAATATGGTAACTCTCTTGCGAAGATCTCGGCATCATCTAAAATTATTTCGTCATCGCTGTTCGGCTCTTTGAGCTCTTCAATTCGTTCGGGAAGCGGACCCGTGAATTGGATACTAATTCGGTCACCAACTTTTCGCCGCATCCGACGGGTTGGCCCCGTTTCGTTCCCTTCATAGTAAGGAAGGACGTCTTCTCTATCGGAATCGCTGCCTCGCTCGCTTACTGTTCGCTTGCTAAGACTTCCGGACTTCATCCTTCTAAGGCGGCGTTCCTCGCGTGTCTTTTGGAGCTGTCGGATGAATTCTTCATCATCGCGGTCGATATCTCCATCAGAATCTTCAAAAGTGTTTAAGTTCTCGATACCTTCCATTACAGCCGGATCCATGTCCGGTGGAGGCCGAGGCCGGGACCTTGACCGACTCCGATCCGAATTCGCATACTCAAAAGCATACGGCCGGATAACATCCAGATGATCATACTCGGTGTTAAGCGAACAGTCATCGCTTAACTCTTCAATGGAAAATGTTGCTTGCTCGATCTGGATTAAAGTTGCCTGCTCCATGTGTTGGTGGCGCAGCTTTGGTACATCCGACAGTGGCGACTGCGGGGGGCTTGCAGATGAATCAGATTCTTCATCAGATGAATGTGAGGAACGAGGTGATATCTCCTCGGGCCTCGGCGCTCGAGTATAGCTGAATTTAGTCCCACCCAGCGGCCGGATGTTGGCTGGGTGGTCTGGGTGGCTGTGAGCCTTTGAATGCCGCTGCGGGCGTCCGTTTAATGCTGCCTTTTTGCGGTGGACCTTAGGAGACCCAGTGGTGGGCGTCTCTGGCGGTGAAGTAGGTCCTACGGCCGCTGCTACTACGTGGGCAGTGTCCAGAGAGGGGGTGTGTGGCCGCATGATGTCGGCTTCGTGTGTGAGCGCTTCCCGCCCGAGAATTTGCGTCTTCCCTTGTCTTGCGTGATCTTATCGATGCAATTGACCTTTTAATCAGACAATGTGGGGTATAATTCGCGGGGGAGATAAAGGCGAACGAGAGACTTTTAAGGCGTCAGCACCCAGAGCAAAAACCTCCAACACGGAGAAGTAATTGGACTCCGGTAACTGGTCATGTTAATCTCCTGGGAATTCTAGAAGGTCAGGGGGGCCGGACACCGCTACTACAATTCCTCCACAAAGGCGATGGGATTGGAACCGTCTCGCGGAGGCAGAATGCGACTTTATGCTGCAACTTGAAGATTGAGAGTCGACGTGTCAAGGCTGGCGGCGTTGACTCTCCTAAGTCTCAAAGGGACGGTGTCGATGGAAGATAAGAGCACCACCGAGGAAGAGAGAAGAAGAAAATTATCCCCTCGATGGAATTGCTTGAAATGCTTGAAATATCTGTGTAGCGCATAAACCCTCTTGTGGATCTCCAGGAGTCAAGTCGCCTGGGTCGGAGGGCTGAGAAACCCAGGGAAAAGATTCTGCGGAAACTTTTTAAAGGTTGGGAACTTATTCCAGATGGGGAGACAAGGTCTGACGGCTTGTATTTCTGCTGTCTAAGCTCTGCTACGTATGAGAGAGAAATCTCATATGTGCAGAGACTGAGAGGGGGACATTTGTATTGGGGGCGGGCCTACCAACAGTCTTATAGTACCTGGCAAATACATATACAAGTCTGTTATCCATGTAATAATAAGGTTGTGAACATAAAGGTATACCTGAGCAGGCTAAGGTTGCGGACTCCCGGGCAGGGCAGAGTAGAAGAAAACGGGTCTAGCTACTCGTCTACTAGCCTATGGCGGAGGATCTCGCAGAGATTGCGGCTTGGGCACCAATGCTCCCAGGAGTCCCTGGTTACTTTTCGTTGGGAGGCATAGCGTGTCCAGAAAAAATGCGACATGTATTCAGCGTGCGGCATGAGGCATGAGGCATGAGGCATATAGAAAAAGGAAAAGCGAAGAATCTCAAGATGGTATCAAACAAACGTGGTGGTAGGATGTCATGTCATCAGTCAGATTATGACCCAGGAAGTAGGGTAGGTCAAGTTACTGAATTGTTCACCCGGTCCTGTTAGACCCCGGACGCTGACCGAAAAAGCATTCGCTCACAGAACTGATTAACACTGGTTAAGAGCTGCTTTAATAAAGCACTGTATGAGGTATGTACGTATGCGAATAGCTTGTCCCGCCTAGACGTATCAGAGCTTCGACCGAGGGCCCTGGGGCTACGGTAGAGGTTGTACGAGGGAAGAAGATCCAAAATAGACCAGGGGTCAGGTAGCAGTACTCATGCCACTCGATTATGCCCAATGATCTTAAGTCTTGCCTCCTACGGATAGGAAAGAAGAGAAGAGACGCAGCGGTTGTGGACGCGGTGGAGATGGGAAAAATTCACTGCTTGGCTGTTGATGAGGTCAGGGATACCCCAAGCCTGCAGGGCCTGCAAGTAATATAATGCCAATGTGTCGTAGCTTTCTCTTATTATCCCCCCTTTCACTATGCGTAGTGCTGTTGTCAGGTGGCGATCCGACGCTGCGGTGACTTGGATGATTTGGGGAGAGAATGGAACAAGTTCATCCCGCAAGTTATTAACCATCGGCTTTTTGTTTGTTAAAAAACACTAAACACTTGTTACTCGTCGCAGCTTATTAGACCTGGCAGAATGGGGATTAAGCCCGTCGGGGTGGGAAACTAGGGCGGATGTGCACTAGCATATAGCAGCTTTAAATCCCCAATTCATCTGAGGCGGGCAAGCAATTGAGAAAAGTTTATTGTTGACGAAAGACTCATATTATCTTAGTCTAGGATTACCCCGGAACATGAAATCCATCACAGATTTGATGAAGCCTATGGACAGAAAAATGGGATTGGAGTTAGAGTTTGACAAGCGACTTCCATACCTATTTCATACCTAGGTACCTACGTGGGTAGCACAAAGCCACATTGTGGGGGGCTGTGGCGTTGGTATATATGCCCGTGTATATACCTAGGTACCTATAGGTATGGACCTACCTAAGCGGTAGGAGGGGTCAACACTTAAGAAGGTACATTGAAGTCGCGTGTTTAAGTGCAGCTCGCAGTTTCAGTCTGACATATTTATTTTGGTTCATGGTTTCTAGTTTATTTCACCCTTGGGATAGTTTGTAAATACCTCCTATATTCAAAGATTCATTTATTCGACCCTTCCCTTCAATAACGCACAGTTACTCATGATAACCATCTGATATCCCACTGCTTAAACGCGTCCCATCATGTCGCTTCTCTCGGCGCATTTCGAGCAGATTGCTATCTCATGTCAAGGAATCGACAGTCTTCCGTACGTATATGTACATTGGGTACCTTCTACAACCCCCCAATTCGTGTTCCTAGCTATACAGCCAAAGCTAATTCGGACTTCAAATAAGCTTCCCACCACCCAAGATATTCACCAATGCCCTTCTAGCCAACCATGACATCACATCCCTGATTCGCGACACCGAAGCGCACGAACGAGCACTCTTCTCTGTCCCGCCCCCGCCGCCACCATCCACATCTCAGAACCTGGATCCACCGAAACAGTCCGGGCGTCGGCAGACCGTTTTCAATGTGGCATCTGGCGAAGTCACGACATCTGGTAACACGGGTCGAAATGTAGGCGCCCCGCGACGCCACACGGCCGTGGCAGCCGTGTTAGGCGGCGACCTACACGAGCAGATTCGCCGGAGCGAGCGACGCAGTGGGAGAGATGACGTCGACGTCGAGATTCTACTCAAGGGAGCGGAGAAGTTATGCGGCGTTTATCCTTTACCAGGTGCTCTAGAACGGATAGCAGCGCAACGATCAAAGTACGCACATAGTCGGAGCACGCTAGCATACTATGAAGCGAAGGTAGCTGAACAGGCTGAGACTCTAGGGAGGATGAATAAGGATCATTGGATGAACGAAGAGGAAGAGGAAGAGGAAGAGGCCGCTACGATGGAGAAAGAAGAGATTTTAACGGAGGAGGACCTGAAAAAAGAAGAGGAGCAGATCCGTGAATTGGAGCAAAAAAAGAGAGAACTGCAGGGGAGACTAAAGGCGATAGAGGAAGACCTCGGCGGATTACTGAACCTGTAATATATAAACCCCTTCGACTATGATACCCCTACCCATTTAATTAACGCAGTTAAACGCCATCTACCAATTTCTACATACGACAAGCCCAACGAGCGGGCCCTACGTCATTTCAAATTCCCTCCCTCGCTCTTGAGAACGCTTCCAAGAAAGTCTGGGGATCTTCTGCTCCGCCGACCTCATACTTACCTTGGATTATGAAATGTGGTACGCCATGTATATCTTTCGCATATGCCTCTTGGACCTCCTCGTCAACTTCTTTGCCGCCCTTGCCCGTTTCAAGCCAGTCTTTCGCCTCCGCCCTGTCCAAGCCAGCCTTCTCAGCCGCATCAATCAGCGTATCGTGCGACGTTATGTCCCCCTCGCCCTCGAAATATGACTTGAATAGCTCTAGCACGACGCGGTTCTCAACGTCATTGCCCTTCGTCTTGCCAAACTGAATCAGACGATGCGAATCCCGCGTGTTACCAATCTTGCTCTTAAAATTGAAGTTGATGCCATCCTCGCGTCCTATCAGCTCCAGACGCTTTTGCATGGCTTCTAATTTGTCCGGGCCGAAGCGCTGGACCATGCGCTCGACAAGCGGAATGCCCTTCTTAGGTGAAGTCGGGTCCAAATAGAACGGGGCCCAGGATATTGTGAAAGTGTCATTCTTGCCGTTGGGATACGTCTTGCGGTATAGGTCGATGGCTCGGTCCAGGCGCTTCTTGCCAATGTAACACTAAATATCAAACCGCCTTAGTATTCTACCTTTAAGCCGTTGGCCGTTGTAGAAGCGACTTACCCATGGGCAGACGGTGTCGGATACTATCTTGATGCTGATATTGGTCATGGTGTACTACGGCAGCCTTACTTCGAGGGTATGATATGAAGTTCGAATAAGATAGCTTTGGCAGTAGGCTAATAACGTAATGGAATACAGTTTGATAATTAGATGTTAAATGGCAGAGAGGCATAACCCGATACTTATCTCTAATGATATTATGAAGATGATTTCAATTAGCTGACAAATCGGGCCATCACCAAGACCGGCCCGGTATCGTGTTTGCGCCGCCTGCCGTAAGGTGCCGGCCAAGCATGTCATCATAGGTACCTAGCCCATTCTAAAATGCGACCAAGCTACATTATGTATGTACCAGGCAATGTGTTACATTACCTCCCCGTAAAGGTAAGGTAGGTACCGGCCCCTCGGGTTGAGATTTGATTCGCATACATAAGTGCTGAAAGTGATTTGGTACCCAATGCATTGCAGGGAAACATTTACATCGGATTTAACAATCAAGCCATTGGGGCCGAGTTCCCGATAACACACTATGTTACACATGGCAGTGATGTAAGTCAGTGTTCCAAAATACACTAATCATCTTTGATAATTCAACCAAGAATAGCGTTAGGTATGCAATTCATAGGTTTATAAAAAAAGACCATGAAGTAAATAATAAGTAGTTATATGAGGATAAAAGAAGAAAGATATAGGAAATGCACGATTTATATAATTAATTGAGTTTTAAAAAAGGGAAATGCGCATAGTAATACTTGATAATAAGCTGATAAAAAGACTCGATGAATAGAAAGTATAAAAAGTAGAGGGAAACAAAATATAGTAGAGGGCGGCTTAGCGTTGAAAACTTGCTATATACAGGTACTTAAGTGAAATACATGCATGGCGCCCCTTACTATAGCCCCGGATAGGTTTATAAATCTTATTGCTCTAGTAGATTCATATTTCTATTGTTCATTCACATTCATACAGTACTATTCAAATAATATAGAATTGCGAATAGGAGAAATACTTGGTAGGTACATAGGTAAGTGTTAAATACAAAAATGATTATCGCTTTAGTGGAGGGTACGTAATGTCACTCGACCAATCCCTTAAATACAAGATAGCCGCTACATGTACGTTGTTTATTTAGATCTGATTGACTGAGTCTTCTGCATCATTCTGTAAACGGTATACTTCGAGTTCTTTTAGAGTCTTGATTTGTTGATATAAGTGGATGTATAGGGTTAGGTACCGGCATGTAGCCATCTCGTATCCAAGTACATTGCCGTAAGCTTGGTTAGTTACATGCACCTTGATTTTTCGGGCATATTGAGACAAGTATGTATAGTCTTTCTCTAGCCCGTTCAACTCTTCCGCGATATTAAATTTATTTAGAACGGTTATAATTAATTATAGTTATACAAGTTGAGAATCTTTTGAGCCAACTCACTTCGGTTTCCTAGACACATCATGTATCTGATTCCAAAACTAGATCGATACTCATACCTCATTCACGCCTTTAAATATTACACAGCCACTTGTCGACTTCTTCAACAATACGCGGTGCTTTATCATCCCACGAATGCTTGGCTCCTTCGACACTAACCTGGCTTAGGATATTCCGGGCATTCTTGCTCCCTAGAATCTGAGTCCACAAGCCGTAGAAGACACCCTCGAACTGGCCTGTGATGGTAAGCACTCCAGCCACATCTGGTTCGACACCGTAAAACTCGCCGGGGAGGTTTTCCCATCCATGGCCCTGTACTAGTGCTTCGACCGAGCGGAAGTAGGAACCCGACTTGTGAAAGGCGATGAGGGGGTTGAGTTCTATTGGATACGATATGAGGATGTAGTGAGCGGGAGCAAATTGGGGAAATGACAGCGAGGGGCGAGTGCATCCGGCGAAGATGGCGCCTGCTGAGTAGCCCTGAACTTATGTGAGCTTTATGAATCCAATATAGGAGGTGGTCTGGTAGCCCATACACATAAAAATAACTGAGCCCCTTGGGTATTGGGGAAGTCTTTTACATATTGAGTCATGGACTCCTGGAGCATCCGCTATAAGTTTCAGAGGCTTTGATCAGTTATGTCCTATATATTACGTCGCGGAGTAATGAAGGAAATGGACTTGGGGGAGTTTTACATGGTAGTCATTGATCCCAGCGTCTCCTATCCAGACGCCAAAGTCAGTCCACTCATTCCCCCCCTCGCTCCGGCCTATCCCGCGAGCGTTCCATGTGACAACTCTTAACTGTTTCTTATCCCTTAGGTATTCGGCAAGAAGGCGAACTGGTGGTTGATCAAAGCTCCCACCGAGACGGCCATGTGCTATAAGAGCAAGTCCTTTTGGTGATTCTCCGTTCCCTGGGTCTTCGACTCTAGTCTCGAGCTGGACTATGTCATGAGATGGTCCTTGGCCCATGGTGACCGCTGCAGTGAGTTGTCTATTGTTTTCTTTCTTTTGTGATAATAGAGAGAGATCTGAAAGAGGCTCGGAAAACTAAAAGAGGGGGTAGGGAGGAATTTGCGAGTTACCTCATAAACTAAAAGTATGTCTCACTTCCCGTTTAATATATTCGGGTTGGTGCAGCAAAGGAAACGCTTGCACAGTAAATATACTATGTTGAAATTGTTGTTTATTGTCGTTTCAGCTGTTAGGTGATTATGCAAGTAGCGCAGTTAAATCTATATAGAATTTCTTCATAAATATTTAGCAATGACTCTTTCCTAGTTGTTATAACTATGGCGCTGACCATTTGTTAATAGAAGTATGTAAGTTTTAACCTGCTGAGTTTTGACTGGATGCGGTAACCATGGGATGAATGAAAGTGTAATGTTTCCGTTGATAATGGATTATCGCGACGCACCGTGTTATGAATGATCGTTTAATTGCACGCCTAATCTTACGCCTAATCTTACCCCTCCTTCACCTCGGTGAGCTTCTAAGCCTCCCCCGCCTTCGAATGGTCCATGCTCCTAATTTTTCTGCTGCGAGCTGCCAATAGGTGCCCACCAAGGCACAACCAAGGCACAACAATAGACTATCGGGACTGCCCGGCGATTCAATCTAACCTAGTCTAATTCCACCCATAATGCGCTGAAGGGCGCTACACGATAGACACAATATGTCAGCCAAAGGCAAAGAACCGGCCGCCCAGTACGATACCAAGATACACCCCACCAGCTGGATTTGCTAGTACTGACAAGGTTGAATCTGCGATATAGGAAGGATGGAGCGACTACGAACCTGAGAGGAATCCCCCAGGCGCCGTTCGTTGATAAAGTCGAGGATTATATTACCTCAAGAGACGATGTCCAGTCCACGCTACGCAGCTTCCAGGAGATGATCTCGTATGTTTACACATTGTCTACCTAGCCTAGACGGGCACAACCCTCACACGACAGCCATTCGCCGTATCGATCACTCGAGACCATTCCTCTATGTAAGCAGGACATCTGCTGACACCAAGGCTCGGATATAGTAAATATCAATTCATGGAACTGAATTTGCAAAGGAGAGTGGCTGGACTAAAAGACAAGATGCCTGATATACAAAAAACTCTAGAAACAGTCAAGTTCCTGAAGACAAGGACGGTGAGCTACCTAGCCTAAATATCAACTCGGCTGGGAACTTCCGGCTAACACGATGCTATCGTTATAGGAGGAATCGGATCCGATCCAGACAACGTTTGAGCTTAACGATACTTTATACGCGAAAGCATCCATACCCCCTACAGAAGAGGTGTACTTATGGCTTGGCGTACGTTGAGCCGTTAACATGCAATGCCTGTTATACCGAACAAGAGTTTGAGCGCCCAGTTCGCTAACGGGATTGTTATATAGGCAAATGTAATGCTGGCGTATCCCGTCGACGAGGCCGAGACCCTTTTAACGTCAAAATTAGCGGCTGCAAAGCAGAGCTATGCCAATTGCGAAGAAGACCTGGATTTCTTAAGGGAGCAGATTACAGTATGTGGCCTGCCTGGTCTTATTTCACTACCTCGGAAGCCTTCGATGGACAAACGGCTAACTTTAAACTAGACTATGGAGGTTGCAGTAGCGCGAGTGTACAACTGGGACGTTGTCCAGAAACGAAAAGAAAAGGCAGATGAGGAACAGAAAGGCAAAGGGACTGAGGATGGTGATGAGCAGCCGAACGGATGAAGAGCTACAAGGTCAAGTTGTAAGCTATTAGTTCGGCCGACTGAACGGGACATACCACCTAGGCACCATCTTTACTGATGAGACCTCCTGCCTGTTTAATATATCCCAAACGAAAGATTGATGGGAATGTATGTGGATTTAATCTTATTGTCTTTCCGTGTCCGCGTGTTGCTGACGCAATATGATAATTCTTTTCTCATCTGAAAATGAGGATGACAATTCACTATTTGCATTATTCCTATTGAATAAATCCAGAACCTTACCTTATTTTCCCTAGTCTTGTCCGACTTGACATATGTATAGGAGGTAGTTAATCAACTGTATTGACAAGGCTATTGAATTCAATTCAATTCAAGTATCTAAGGTACGCGTATATACTTCGTCGGTAGTGGATGCAATGGGTAGGTACCTAGGTTAGGTAGGTGGTGGATAACAGGTACCTACCTACCTACATACACTACCTAAGACGAGATATAAGAGATAAAAGGGGGAAGAACTAGCCTAACCCCTAAATCGCCTAAGTGTTATGTACCTAAGGTACCTAGGTAGGTACCTAAATTCGACGGACCACAGGCGATAGGCGACTAGGAAGCGTGATTAAAGTTTGGGTCCCCAGATCTCACCGCTGCGCACCAATGACGATGTCCCACTTGGGCATGCCCGCAATCTAGCGCCGCCACTCTTTTTTTCCCCAATGATTATAATTTTATACGGTAATCTATACCTGACCTAGAATATTACCTACCAGTTTACCACAGGTACCTCTATCGAGTTACGGTCTAACAGCAAAGCGGCCCCCCGACTTTTTTTTTTTTTATTACCCCTTACGGATAGGCCAGCAAGCAGCTTATCCACTTACATAAACTCCCCTATCGACAGCCTCCAGTCCCCTAAAACATTCTTAACGACACTTGTCTATCTCATTCTGTCGACACTCTTTCCCTCCTCCTTCAAACTTCATACCTCATACTTCTAGCCCCTTTTCAACTCGCATCGCCTGGATAAATAGTCTGCTGTATCACCCAATCAGGAACTTACCACTTTAAACAGCTCGATTTCTTAGGAAATCGACGCATTCGCCACATTCATCATGGAGTTGAATCCTAAGTACGACCACTATGACTTCCCTACAATTGCTCCCGTAGCGAAACCGGGCCATCCAGGCCACTTGACCGAGGCCCAGCAAGCCCAGGTTCACCAGCTACGCATGCTGCTCGAGGCCGAGGGTTATACCAAGCGGTTGGATACCCTAACGTTGGTACGTGTCCTACTAGGTACTACATTTAGGAAGGGTAGCAAAAGAGCTACAATATCAGATATATGGGAATGCACATGTTGAATCAGCTAACACTCCGTTCGGAATGTAGTTGCGTTTCCTGCGAGCTCGAAAGTTTGACGTCAACTTAGCCAAGAAAATGTGAGCGACCCCCGAGCCAAGGCTGCGAAAGATGTCCCAGAGTGGAGAAATATAGTTGAGAATGATGGACTGACCCCGGTAACAAGGTTCGTCGACACCGAAAATTGGCGGAAGACTCTTCTGTACACCGGACAGCCCCTTAAGATCGACGGTCGGACTATCAATCTCGACGAGGAGATAGGCGAGTGGGACAAGGACGGGTCCTTCAAGCAGAAGGTGTCAAAGTATTACCCTCAGTACTACCACAAGACAGATAAGGTAAGAGATCACTCTGTGCTATCGTAGAGATTAGCTTTCGCGAGCTTTGGTGCTAATATAAATATCGGCAGGACGGCCGACCAGTGTACATTGAACAACTCGGCAAGATTGATCTCACTGCTATGAAGAACGAAGGAATCGAGTATGAGCACATGTTGGTCAACTTGGCTGTTGAATACGAGAAAATGGCGGACCCGCGACTACCTGCTTGTTCGCGAAAGGCCGGTCAACTACTTGAGACATCTTGCACCATCATGGATTTCAACGGCGTCGGCTTCGGAAATGCGCGCCAGGTTTTCGGCTACATCCAGGAGGCGTCCGGTATGAGTCAAAACTATTACCCGGAGCGTCTTGGCCGCATGTACCTCATCAACACTAATTGGCTGTTTACCGGCGTGTGGCGTATGATCCGCCCTCTGCTCGACCCTGTCACTGTTGAGAAGATCAACGTGCTTGGTGGCAACTACCAGAAGGAACTCCTGAGCCAGATCCCCGCCGAGAACCTCCCTAAGGAATTCGGCGGTACCTGCCAATGCGAGGGCGGATGCCATTTCAGCAACGCAGGGCCCTGGAATGACCCCGAGTTTGCGAAGCCTGCCTGGTGGGAGAAGAAAGACGGAGCCATCGAGAACAGGCCAACAGAGATCGGCAGCGGTGCAGGTGCAGGTGCTGGTGCTGGTGCTGGTGCTGGTGCTACCGCCGTGGAGGGAGCCGAAGCTACAGCACCTGCCCCGGCCGCCGCTTAAAGGGAGCATAAGGTTGCATTTGTATACAAAAAGGGAGAGCATAAATTCAGATGAAGCAGGGAGTCAGTGGGTGCGGTTAGATAGGATCATTAAGGCACATGAGGAAGTGGCCGTTGAAATTTCTCGATCCGGACGACTTTTAATCCCGGGCGGAATCTTATAATCGCAAATTTCAACCTGCGGGCATACAAGCCTTGATAGGGTCTACGTGGCTATGTTCGTCGGAACCATTAGAGGCATTTCATACCCTGATATGATATATATTCGCATTTGCACTGCTCTAGTCTTTCAGCTATTCCCGTGAATTATAAATTGTAGTTACGTGCACTCCGATTCATCTCTTTCAGAAGCATGGATTCGTTAAATTAAGTGGTTTTTATTTGTGATGGGGCTACTCAAGTCTCAAGCATGGCCTCGCGATATCAGAGGCCGACGGATTACACGTGAAGACCACTATTGGTCCTTAGGTAAAGGAACAACTCGGACCTTACTACCGCATATCTCGGCACAGCCCTTCCGTCTTCCATTGTCTCTTCGTATATTTCTCATATACGTAGACTAGGGATGATGATTATCACCTCCTAGAGCGTAGTCGGAAACTCCACCCACCGCCTCTTTCCCTACCAATCAACGTAAAGGGGCAATAAGGGGGACACCATTCACCGCTCTGTTACAACATACTCTCCTGCTCCCCGCGCCCTCTCCATCCGCGCCACCACCGACGGCATCTCGCGCTTCAACCTACCCAACCCCTGAATCGCGTCCTCGTAGCCGCTCTCAACATCATCCTGTTGAGGAAGCCCCTTACTCAGATCTCCCAGCAGCAGTTCACCGCCATCAGCGCCGGCACGCTCGTTAGCCGCGGCAAGGGCCTGCTCGTCGTCAGCGACGGAGCGGCGCGCTGCTTCGGCCCAGGAGGCGGCAGCGGCGTGCGGTACGGATTTCTTTAAGGCGGCAATGTCCCGCAGCAAGTCCTCTTCCTCGCGCGTTAGCTCCTCGAGACGGGCGCGCTTGCGTGCGTCAAATGGCTCATAGACCTCTTCCGGCTGCTGCGGGTCGGAAGGACTGCCGGAGAGGTAGTGTGCTGCGTCAACGGGCATGCCATTGATGGAGAGGTTGGGGCCGGCTAGGGAGAAGGTTTTGGTGATGTACTATTTGTAGGTTAGTATTTAGCGTCCCGGCTATATGAGTGGTTTCGTATGAGGTAACCACAGATTAAACAAGCAAAATTAAATAAAGGAAATAAAATATTACATGAGGATATGTAATGTGAAAATTTGATACAAATAAATAAATAAATAAAAAAGACATTAAAAAACATACAACACCAGGGATTCGCTGGTCGTCACCGACCCAACTACTAATCTGGCGGTATCTGGCTTATCTATGGGAGAGCGGACGGGATCCCGAGTTTTCCAAATCCTATGGTCGTATGTGAAAGTCAACAGCACTAATTCCATTTATATAGGAGTTCTCCGTTTGTCTCCCACGTTTTCCCCAAGACCTCTTTTACTAAATCCGTATGCCTAGGTAGGTACTCTACCTGCATACGCAGGCGAGAAAGGAAATACAACAACAATAGTAAAAAGGAGACTAGACAGAAAAAATATAGGCAGTACCTAGACACCGATAGATAGCTGCATGCTTAAAAAAACGCGACAGAGAAAAATAGAAACGAAAGAATAGCACAAGACATACCTCATTAACGAGCTCCTCGATCCTCGTCCGCAATTCGTCGCCATCGGCAACGGCGCCGCTTGCCCCATCCACCGGCGGAAACGCCTCGTCCAGACGTGCCGTGGCCGCGCGCCGTACATTGGCCAGGAGATACGCCAGGTCATCGGGGGCCTGGAGCTCGATCTTTCGGTGCGCCGCCGAGGCCGAGCCCTCCATGGTGATCTGAGTAAAGGGAACGAGAGGAGAGGGAGGGTTGTAGCGGGAAAAAGCAGGAGGGAGGGCTGTAAACTGAAGATTGATGATGATGAGAAATATAACTTAGGTACCTAGGTAATTAACTAAGTATAGATAGTCAGCCGCAATGCAGATATGTCCCGTACGTGCAGTAGTAATTCCCGATTTTGCCTCTTGGTAAATGGTGATTGGCTACTTTGATAGGATAGACTTGTGATGTAAATAGTATTGCAGATGTTTACTTTTGGCGCTTGGCACTTTGAGAGGGCCCTACGAAGTACGTACCTACCTACGTACACTATGTACAATAGCGGGGTTGGCAAGTAGCCTAATTGCATAAATATTATATAATCACTGTGTACCTACCTATATGTATATATTCCCATACAATATTATTAGACCCTTTATGTACATAATCCGTATCTTCTACAACAATAGGTACTACTACATACGTGATCTCATTAACCAGCCTCACAAACAATAAAATAGCCTCGTATAACTTAGCTACCTAGGTAGGTACATATACACTATGCAGTTAGTTAGATACTTATACGCCTAAGAAAGCCTTGTAGCTTTGCCGCCCTGTATAATTTCTTTATACCGTCGACAATCCCATCTAACCTCTACCCCCGCCGATACGAGTACAACTCAGCAATCTCTCCGGCGATGTGCTCGTAGGCACCTATGCAATATAAACCTCGCATAGTTTGGTGAACAACCTGCCACTCTAGTTATCGGCAACGTTGGCTTACCGCAACTGGTATCTATAGGTTAGAGGGTTGGACATCCATCAAATCCATTCCTAAGTAATACGTCATCCATGTTTGTATATATTCCAAAATATTGTCTAGCATATCACTTATACCTCTAGTATATTTGTGGTAGACCAAAGAATCTCTCTTAGAACTCTATAGCCTATTCAATATCTGTAACTGTCTTAGACTTGAAAGTAATCAGCTCGGATCTGGCCAGTTGAGTTCGGCAATTCGAAGCCACTCGGATATACAGCTTAAAATTGACCATTCATGTAAACGTTCTTGGCTAGAAGGTCCTGGATACGAAAGGGTAGTGGCTTTGGCCAGCTGTAAAACAATTTCCTCTACTAGTACGTATGACTTTTATGTCAGGTTAACTACCCACCTATTAGTCTAATACGCGAAGAAGACGTTACTCCTTTGACCTATATTATATTAGAATGAAAAATTTTATAATCTATAGACTGGTAGGTGTGGTGAAAGAAAACTATGGCATCCCTTTACCCTTTTTTAATAAGTATATATCGACTGCCTCATCTTCTTCGCTCAATTTTGGTAGTGGAATGGATTTAAGGACATTATATCGCCAATCGTCGGTAGTCAGCAACCCAAATAAAGCCTGCTCCGAAGAATGACGAGGTTTTGTTGCTAAGATAACAAAAGTCTTTGCGTCTTCTCTTGCCCCAGGATGTTTTAAATTTGCAGTGTGTAGCGCGCTCAGCGTTCCGACGAGCGCGGGTAATGAGTCAACATTGTACGTACAATCGCTAAGTATAATTAGATCCCACGGGCGGGCAGAAGCAAAAGTCCCGAACTGTCCGTGCTTGCCCTCATCCCAGTCTAGGTCCTCGTACTGAAGAGCCACTGTAGAACCGTTGGGATTTATGTGAGAGAGCGCCGCTTTGGCCCTCGATATATTCGACCTCGCGCGCTCTTCCGCCTCTGAGAGGTCTGTTAATAATATAGTAGCTTTGGTAGACATATGGTCACGGACTACGGCCCTTTCTATGACTTGCGCCAGGGTGATCCCGAGAATTCCAACACCACTACCAAGCTCTAAGACATTAAAGCTATCTTCCCGCAAAGGCAGTGTGTCGTAGATACCTTCCTTGGTACTACATGCGTCTCCTAAAAAGGATGCTGTAACTACACCTGCGTCCCAAATGTGGCGTGCAATGCTTTCACCGATATCCTCTTCGAGGTCAATATCCATATGGTCCTGGGGCTGAGACCTGGAGTCAAGCCGGAGTGCTCGCACGGCAACGGGCGAGCAGATGCCCTTCGCCATCTCTACGGAAACTGGCATGATGAGACCCTTGCTCGCAGGCGAGCCTCTAGCAACGCTCCACGGAAGCATATCGGTACCCTTCAACACTCCCAACGGTGGAGTTTGTACCGTTGGATGAATCCTAATCGTACACGTGACATCGTGCTTCTTAAGATGCGGCTTGATGGGGACTTTGACGTCAAGACATCGCATGCCAGCAGTCCATCTAGGCGAGCGATCCGTCTCTAGTATGACTGACTGGCCTGTCGGGTTCTCCACCGAAATAGTCAAGCCGACGGGCTCATCCGGGTAGAGAAATGAGTCACCCAGATCCGTGGTGATGGTAAGAAGGATTGAGATAAGTGGTCTCTTGAGGTTTGAGGCGTCTAATTTTGGGCCACGCAACAAGCGTATGTAGTGCATCTTGTTGCGATACCGAACCTTGGGTACGGTAAGTTCAGTCCAATGATTTGTTTATTCGGTAGTATTTGGGTATTTTCGCCTTGGCGACATGCATCGTTTTCCGTGCCCAACATTGCAATGCGCCGTCAAAATGTTCACCGCTAGCAGGTTAAGCCTAGCATTGGTGTGCATCGGTATGGTATTTTATCGGTCATGATCCACTTCAACTATTGTTGCTAGTTAGACGAGTATTACGATAGTTTGTAGTTTGTAGTTTGTTGAATGCTTGGGAACGGAGAACACAATTGTGCATCCCGTTATATTGGAATTATCTTTTACAGGTCAAAAAGCGGGTCATAAGTATAAATATCAACTTATCGGAGGTAAGATACAAGGTTAAAGAGGTAGGTACATACATCTGCCTGATGTTCAGCACATGTGCATGCATGTGGGAGCTGAGTCGGAAGGGCTAGAGGTTAGGTAGGTAGGTACTTACCTTCTAAAGATCTAGGTACCTAAATACAAGTACTTAGGTGTGGTGCTTATCTACCTCATGTAGGTACATGTAGCTAGCTGGTACACTAAAACTCAACATCAGATTGGGCTCTTATCTGCAAATAGACTTCAAACCATTGATCGCGAAGGTTGAGTTTACCCCATATTCGCAAATGGGAACCCGCCCTTAGCTCCGGTTAGTGCCTGATACCTTACTTTGTGCTGAGTTAGTTCGGCACTACAATGGCATGTGCCGACTTAGAGATTCTTTAATACTTTCGGGATGATGATCTCTCGAGATGAAAAAGGCTGATGAGTAGTGGAACAATCTCTTAAAGGCCTGCGCTGCTTACTCGATGCGACATACTAAGATATGATATACTACCCATATATACCCATGTATACCCTCATCTACCTGTACACGTGGCTATGAAACAGACATCTTGATATTGGGTTATTGGGTACCCTACTCCGAGTATCCTACTTCAAGATCGCCACGAATGCATGTGAATATCTCCGCCCGCATTTACGCACTACCTGGTCAATCATAATTATTCCCTGGAGGCGATCAGAGAGTTCGACGTTGGACGTGACTATTTCGAGTAGTAGCTGGTATGTTGGGTTACTCGCTTGAAAATACACATTTCGTATATTAGCTATATATTGCAACAAACTATAGCCCATCTATACCCCATCTATAGTATAAGAGATTGGGTGCTCACAGGGAATTGAAAGACAGGATGTTAGATGTTATGTTGTAAAGACTTCAAGCTCGCACAGTGATATATATGTACTTACCTACTGTAAAAGACGTCTCTTACTGTAAGCGCTCTAAACGCTTAGCCGTATCAGTTGCGCTAAGCCACTTCAACTTTCAAGGTAAGAAGGTTGGCCCGATAACGCAATTCGTGGGGTAAAAAGGTGGGATGGGATAATTTGACGACAGGTGGGATGTCTACACCGTGCGAGTATACACCAATGGATTTGTTAAGGAGGCAGTATTGCGAGCGGGATGAAGGAACTTACATATGTACCTAGGTACCTATCAACCTAGGTTAATTTCTATACATATGTACAATGAGATAGGATATAGGTACATGCGGCTATGGATTTAGATTGATCTCTGGACCTAGGTAGTTACCTCTTGGGTTGCTTCGAAGCTATAATTATGGCTATTCTACCTACACAGGAGGTACCTAACCTAGATACCTAAATACTGATGGTATAACAGGTATAAAAATATGCTTATCTAAGGTAGACACAGATTGGACCTAGTTAAATCAAGAATAGATCTAAATATCGTAACAATTAAATACGTAGGGAATGTGTTGCCCGATTTCATAATTGATACTCGCAATAGAATTCCTACCTCGGCAATCCACGTGGTGTTTCTCGATAAATGTTTCACTAAGGAGACCCATCATTGTTTTACACTTCAGCACCTGCATTTCTTATCCGAGCACCCGTGTGCCAGGTATTTACTTAGGTACATTTGATGCAACCAAACCTTCCAATCCGTGTATTGATTTTCAGATATTCCACCCAAAATGTAAGATAGGCTACGAGGGTTGGATAACAGGTAATCAGATGGAATGTTGCAATTTAGGTAGTCACTTGCTAAGTGTGACAACCCATAAGTAATGTATGTAGTCTTTCTATTACCTATGAAGTCGAGAAAACAACGCCCTTATCTACAAACAATAACCCATTGCTTGTTTCGAGACGTAGAAGAAGGTAAGAGAAAAGAGTCGGCCGGGTTAAATCAAGAGCAACCAGGGAATACCAACGCCGGCCCCATGTTAAGGGCATCCATGTAATCTTCATGTAATCATACAGTACCTACGAGAACTCCCAAGTCCTCTGGGTGTGGACATCCCATGTAGCAATATTCCCATCCGTCCAAGTTGTTATAATGTGTGTGTGAAGTTAGTCCTTCCAAGCCGCGCCGCGCAATAGGAAATGCCGAGACCGATATCCACAATCCATCCAGGCAATGGTATAGCCCGAATCCAGACGCCGAAGTATTCGTGAAAATGGCAAAGGTATCCTCGCAAGGGTTATGGTTATGTGTATCTAGGAAGAAACGATGCTCTGTGAGATCGACTGCGGTGACGTTAAAGGCAGATCCCATGGGGGGGGCCTCTAGACGGAGTTTGCCGGTTACGGTAGCATCCCCTTGATCTCTTCGTCACTGAGTCGAATCTCGTGTACCGGCTCCCTACGATTCTCTAGAGGTATGTAGCTGCATTCGACGTACGACGGGACGAATAGCTCGGGGTTCCATGCGAACCCTTGACTCGAGGCGAGGTATGAGATCTATGGCGAGGGGTATTAGTAAGACGGCCCCTCAGCGGCACTTTCAGCAGCCATAGCATTTTTCTTACCAATCGAGGTGCCCCATCGGGATCTCCGATATTGATAACGGTGCACTCGTCCTTGCAGAAGGCGGAGCCTGTATGGCGTGAGCAATGCGGATCTCGGAGGAAGAACACCATCAAGGTGCTCCGGTCTATGGTCAATACACAGGGAGGCAAACATACTCAATAAACTAGGTCGGCGATGGTGGTGGATTGATTTCAATTTGCGTGCCGACTGTACTGTCGACACTTCACTAGGGCTAGGACTAGGAGTTTGCGGAGAACTTGAATATGACGAAGATGAGCTGGTTGTAGCCTTGGGAGATTGGTCGTAGGCCGTAGCCGAGGACCGGACAGCCGGGATAGCAATTGTATTAGACGCCATCATCGTAGGATCACAAGACAAGACTTCTCTCTTCTCTACCGAAGACTCTCGGGGGACCCGATTAACAGTAGTGTATCTTAACACGGAGGGAGGGCAGTGTAGCCGAAATGATAATAAATAGCAAGGCAAGTCGGAACGCCAGCAAATAACAAGTGACTATGCCAGAGAGAGTTAAGAGAGAAAGGGAAGGAAATCAGAGACCACGTTCACTCCGTAAAGCAAGCAACGACGAGGTAAAAAGAAGTAATGTTGAGAGAGCCTTGGTAATATTCACGAGGTGGGAAAAGGGACGAAAAGAAGATCTAAGTCAGGTGGTTTAGAGAAGGTGAGAGGCTAGAGGGAGTCTACTCCATACATATGTTATGTACAGTAGAAGTCGGACAGCGCCTGCATTTGATGCGGGAACGGTCATTCGGTACATGTACATATGCTGCTGCTGTAGTGCTATGGCATGTATGTGGTATGTGCGCCTGTGCCTAAGCATGTACTGCACTGCAATTGCAGATGTATGTAATCTAGGTACCTAAACGCAGGCAGGCGGGCAGGCGGGCAGGCTAGAAGGACTATGATAACGGTACCTCACTGTAGTGTAAAGTGATGGATTGTTGGAAGGAAGAGACAACGATAGCCCAGTGCGAAACCGCCGGTTAGGTATGATGACACATCGGGAACGAGGGACCCTTGCGGGTCCTCTAGGTTGTGATCGGACTGGATTGGTCTAATAGAGGGGCGGGTAGTAAGAAAGTTAACACTGTGCTGTAAAGTGACTTGCCTCTACCCACAAAGTACATACATATACGTACATTAGGTACATATAGTGTAGTGTATGTACATGTATGCAAGATGCAAGAGGGATGAGAGATGAGCTCAACTAGTGTAGTAGTTCCTTCATAGGTAGCTCCTTTAGACTCAACATTCAAGAATAGTTAACCTCTCAGGCTATCATAGCACATTAGGTATTTTTGAGATAAAATCACCATGCGTAAAACCCTTTCGTTGAAATATCACATTACCTACCTAGCTACCTGGTAGTTATTAAAGTCGGGCAACACAAGAGTATGGTTCTTACAGTGCTCTTTGTTTTTGTTACGATGTAAGTTATAGATGCACAATACTAGTGTATACATACCTAGGTACCTAGGTATATACGAATATCAGCGCCGATGGATTAGATCTAGGTTAAGCGCTAGTTTTGGTCGGGCGATGCCGGAAGCTGATCTTCAGTAGGCTTTGCAGGCTGTGCTGAAGATGAGTGGTCGAAAACTAACCTCTTATATGGGGAACATTGAATGTTCGCCTTGGATTTGCAGGTGCTGGGAACTGAAGAGCCAATCAGCGAACACTTATATATTTAAGGCGATGCAGATGCCGAGCAGGGGGGCTAAGGGAGAGCGGAAAAGCTATTAATCCTATACTTTCCCAAGATGGATTAGCTGCATTTATGTTCTTGGCAATGGTCCACATAATGTACTTAGTAACCACCTCTCTCAAGGCTGCAAGGCTGGCGTCGGCACCTGGACCTTAGAAGCTGTAGCTTGTGCTCACCAACGTACCTAACCTGAACCTTCCAAACTCGACAATTATCCATCATCATTATCATCCATCCATCCACCCATCCATCAATTCTCCACATCAACAGCTGTAACGTCTCAACCATAAATCCTCGGATCAGCTAGTATCCGCGACTCACTCTCTATTTAGCTTTCCGCTAATCCCACTGTCGGCGCCGCGATCATGGGTGACGTTTTAATAGAAAACCCAGCTAATAGCGTGGCACCATATAATAAGCCTATCCCGTCAACCATCCCGAACGTCGAGAGCATTGAGGGCATACCTGCGCAGGGCGGAGATGAATATGCGGTGTTAAAAAAACTACAACGGCACCTGGAATATATCCAGCTGCAGGAGGAGTACATCAAGGATGAGCAAAGGTAAGACAGGAGCGAGGAGATATCAGCCATCCATTATTGTAATAGGATGTCGGTTCTAATGGGCAACTTACGCAGGAGCTTAAAACGCGAGCTCGTCCGGGCACAGGAGGAAATCAAGAGAATTCAGAGTGTGCCGCTAGTTATTGGTCAATTTATGGAGGCTATTGATCAGAAGTAAGTCCAATAACTTGACTCGATCCTCAAACGTAGTTTATGCCAGACAAGTCTAACATTACTATCAGTACCGGAATAGTACAGTCCAGCACAGGATCCAACTATGTTGTCCGGATCTTATCTACCCTCGACCGCGAGAAGCTCAAGCCCTCGTCCTCCGTCGCCCTTCACCGGCACTCCAATGCCCTCGTCGATATCCTACCCCCGGAGGCCGACTCCTCTATCGCCATGCTCGGTGCCGATGAGAAGCCGGATGTGACGTACGCTGATGTAGGTGGCCTCGATATGCAGAAGCAAGAGATCCGCGAAGCTGTCGAGTTGCCCTTAACCCACTTCGACCTCTACAAGCAGATCGGTATCGACCCTCCGCGCGGTGTCCTGCTTTACGGCCCCCCCGGCACGGGAAAGACTATGCTTGTCAAGGCCGTGGCTAACTCTACAACCGCCAACTTTATCCGAGTCGTTGGCTCCGAGTTCGTCCAGAAGTACCTAGGTGAGGGTCCCCGCATGGTCCGTGACGTCTTTCGTATGGCCCGCGAGAACTCCCCCGCCATCATCTTCATCGACGAGATCGACGCCATTGCTACCAAACGTTTCGACGCCCAGACAGGTGCCGACCGTGAGGTCCAACGTATCCTACTAGAGCTACTCAACCAAATGGACGGTTTTGATCAGACCTCCAACGTCAAAGTCATTATGGCCACGAATCGTGCCGATACCCTGGATCCTGCGCTCCTGCGACCCGGTCGTCTCGATCGAAAGATCGAATTCCCCAGCTTGCGTGATCGCCGCGAGCGCCGTCTTATCTTTGGTACCATCGCTAGCAAAATGAGCCTTGCCCCCGAGGTCGATCTAGACAGTCTTATCGTGCGCAACGATCCCCTTAGCGGCGCCGTTATTGCTGCCATCATGCAAGAGGCCGGTCTTCGTGCCGTCCGCAAGAACCGCTACAATATCATTCAGTCCGACCTTGAAGACGCGTACTCCAGCCAAGTCAAAGGAACAAGTGATGAAAACAAATTCGACTTCTACAAATAAACGGGAAAGACTTGGTAGCTTGACATGGTTTCCCCCGGGTTCTTGGGAGAGTGGAAGCCGAGTAAGAAATGAGGGAATCCGCACCTATATCTGCGTCGAATAGGTTTCGTGTCTTGCGATAGGAAATCCGTGGAAATAGAGGATGCCCCTAGATGTCGTGACGTGGTGGAGTTGGCCAAGTGTAATTACTATCATAGCAATACGACTAAACAAATTAATTACGTGCTTCTTTCCGCAGTGCCAGTTTTAATAGAGAGTTCTACGAAGCTCAAAAACGTGCTCATGACCGTGCAATAGTAACTCTTGTTTGTCTAACCGTAGTTCGTCCTCATCTATAATGCTCCCTTAACCCACTCCATAAAACGCAGAAGTGCCAGTAACCCTCTCAAGAATCATCTTTTCGTATCATAATAGTATTACAATTAATGCCCATTACATCCCCGTTCTCCTCCACATCCTCAACATCGTCCAATCATTCGTCCGAGCCGCCTGAGCTCATTCGTCTACCTGTCCTTTAGGGGATTTGATTTTCCCTCCGCATGCATTTTCCGACCTTTTCTTTTGTACGCCGTTTCACATGCCACGCCATGCGATACCACACAACAAGAACGGCATACCCTCAAGCGTAGAATCATATCGGGGACACAAAACAATCAAGTCGATAGGTAGTAATACAGAAAGGGTATCATCCTCAAGAAAGGCAAAAGAAAAAAAAAGAAAAAAAAAAGGATGAGCACCGGCCAGCGCAAGATCAATTACTTCAACTTGAAGCGTGGGTATCATAGAAGTCAAGGAGTTCGTTAGGAGCCACCGCATTCAATGGCTCAGAGGAAGTGGTTCGCAACCAAAGGAAGCTTGCTGGGGGTATCCACTGTCAAACTCAACAACTCGGGTATATCTTCCGTCATTACATCTTCACCTTCGCACTCGGACACATTAAACAGTATAGTTGTTTTAGCCGCTCGCATAATAGCAAATCGAATATCGCTATGAATTAGTTGCTCATGTCGTGTTGTTGGAGGTCGGGAAGTTCAAGAAGTTCAAGAAGTTCAAGAGGAGAGCACAACGCCCAGCTCTAGCAAGAGCTGCACGAAACGTGAATGTAGCTCAATGAAGAAGTCAGGGAGGCCCACGAGCTCTGCGAGCCCGCGTGCTTTAGGTGCAAACCCGCCGGGTCCCATAGATCCGCCCATGCGTTGCATTAAACCGCTGCGACCACCACCAGTCAGGAAACTGCTCGAGTCGTTGGTCCTATCTCTTTCGCGATCGCGGTCTAGGTTCGCTACGCTGAACCCGCCTCCAAGGTTTAGCCCTATGCCGCTATCACGCGGGCCATCGCCGCCAAATCCGCTTCGGCTATATGCTGCATTGATCGCTGCAATTGGACTACTGGCTTCCTCGCGATCGCGCTCTCTCTCCGCCTCGGCTTCGGCCAGCTCTTGAATCCAGTTTGCTAAATCTCGGAAGGCAGCCGATATGAAGCTAAAGGTCTTCATAGCGAGACGTTCACGGTGCGTACTAAGCGCCAGAAACGCATAGACTCTCTTGCGGCCACGAGCATGCATATCGGGAATGCGAAATATGTATGCGGTCGTATAGCCTGCTAAGGGATCACCAAAAAAAATCGGGCCGCCATTAGCAGCAGATTGGGGGTTCGGTGCCGTAGTAATATAACCTAGACCATGATTGATTGGCGGTGATGTAAATTGAGGCGGCAATGGTGACGAGAGTGATGGAACGTGCTGTGTAGTCTCGGGCCGCCGAGGGAGAGTTTCAAAGGAAAGCGTTCGTAGACAAGAGGCACGAACTATGGAGTACGTGGTAGGGACCACCGGCTCGTGGGTCGATGTGTAATCTAGATAGTGCGTATGTTGTGTCACACTAGATTTTGACGATACGCTTGAATGCGAAGTTGAGGTAGTAGGCCGTCGCTGCGAGTTTGAATGCTTGCCATTGTCTTTGGGTAAAATATCCTCCTCTGCATCAGAGGTATACGAGGAGTGTGGATTTGAGTTTGGCGGGCTTAACTCGCCGCTGCCTCCATAGACGCGTGCATATGGGGCTCGAGTGCGCAGTACAGGACCACGTGGATCCGATTTAGAATCTGTAGCAGTACTTGCTTTCTCACCCTTTCCAGTTTTCGAGTTCTGCCGCTTAGGAAGAGTAAGGGCACAGTTGTCACATGGGTTTGCTCGTTTCGTAACGTAATCATCATAGGTTCGACGAAAACTCGAGTCACGCCGTAAACCCCCTTTTCCATTCATCTCCGGGAAGTTTTCTGGCGCATGTCGGGGACTTTGCGGTGGTGTCTGAACGGTCGAGGCTGTGGTGGGAGGTGCCGGTGTAGCAGCCTGAACCGTAGTACCTTGACCTAGTTTTGACGTTCGAAGAATTGAGGCACGATGCGCCTGGGCTTCTTGATCGGTCACAGGGGTGGATGAACTACGCGGGGTTCCGATCGTCATCTTTCGTAGGGTATCGGTAACAGTTGTCTGTTGACTATGACCTGCAGCACTAGTTTGCGGTCGTGTTGGCTCAATGCTATCATCACAACATTGTCTACATGGCACAGGTAAGCCTTCGGTGACCATGAGAGGTGTCGGTCCATGTAGGTCGCAGTAATGCGCCAAGCATAGCTGGATGTGAGTTAGCAGAGGTAATATTGCTGGCTTTGGAGAAACAGTCATTGTCGGGCACGATATCTCAGAGGGTGGACTTTGTGAAATGCACGTGCTAAAACAGCATCTCGAGGAAAGATCACAAAGATTGCAAGTAACTAGTCGCAGAGTCCAAGCTGATAGTAATAAGGCAGAACAGGAAGTGGGGGTCAAATTCGACAGGAGTCGGTCTGGGGTAAAGGGAGGGTAGGGGATGAGTAAGTATTAGAACATAAATAGGAATGAGTCAGGAGTTTTGAGGAACTACACTTGAAGATCCAAAACGTCACTATCGCGCAAGGGGGTAAATATATTAAGTCCAAATTCCAAGTTAGCAACTTGGGCATCTGCGACAATCATGGCACCCGTACCAATCAAGCTCGACACTTGGCTAACCTGGGGCGTAGCGCAACATCGCTTCGCTCCGTGCCGTCGTGATGGGAATAGGGGGACCGTCTAACATAAGCATTCAAAGCAAGCAAGGCCTGGGGCTAAGGGGGCTGACAAGACGATGGTGTGGGGGGACACGAGGCTTCCGGGGTTGGTCTGGACAGGCGAGGAGGCGGTGAAGAAATTCGATCAGGACATTAAAAGACGGGAAGATGGGTGGTAGAAACAGAAGAAGGTGTGGAACACAAATATCCAAAGAAATAAACCAGAGCGGCCCCGAGAAGCCAAGGTATGCAGGTCAGGCTAATGTGGACGGGCTGTATCTAGCCCTCTGGATTCACAAAAGTTGAAATTGGTGGACAGGAAATATGAAAGAGTGAAAAATAGAACAAGACGCGTGGCATGACTATGAAAGCTCAGAGTCGCGCAGTTAGGCTGATGAGATATAAAGTATAGGGTATAATACAGGGCTGGGAAGGCCAAAAAAAAAAAAGGTACAAAATACAGAGAATGTAAATAATATAGAGAATGAGGATGTGCTTACTATAGACGTCATGACGTTTCTCCAGCACAACAAGAGGTCGCAGAGGTCTGTGGAGCGTCGCACAGCGGGGTTGCTCGATTCGATTTCCAACAGGGACCAGCGAAAGCGACCAAGCAGCCGGTGACAGCCAGTGACAGCAACCTGTACCAACAAAGGTGACCCCCAAATATCTCAATCTCCCTCCCACGCGCGTCCCGCGTCCTGCGTCCTGCCCTGGCACTTCTCGCCTATCCAAGCCAGCCAAGCAGGGGACTTTTGGTACAATGGTCAAAGTATTATCTCATGGATGAAACAATAGGAAGTGGACACAGGACAACTAAACAAGTTGCTCCGATCAACACTGGGTCCGGATGTCCTTTGCCCGCGTCTGCGTCCGCGGCTGCGTCGGTGTTTATCCAGTTGCTGAAAATCGATGCGAAGTCCGAACTACGAAATGAGCCCTTGTGCTCGCTATCGTGTATGCGTGTATGTACAGTCAATCACAAGCGACAATCCGAGTGAATGCGGCACAGGATTACAGAACACAGCAGAAATATCACCAATCGGCTCTTAGTCCTGCTCTTAGTCCTGCAATATCGATCCTTGTGTTTCGTTCTGGTTGGTTAATTAGACAGGGTCGTCGCAAAGGAAGCCTTCCACGGATTGGCGGGAAAAGAAATAGCGCTAAGAGCTGCGAAGCTGACCTCCAACTTGTACGATCCAGATGAAGAAGCACGTTGGGGAGGAGGTCATGTGCGGAAACGATATTCGATAAAAGCTCCAATAGTAGCGGACTATGACGAGCTGAACTGGAGGCACAAAAAAAAAGTTGTTGTCAGTAAAGAAAATTCCTAGAGTGGGGGGAGGAATTTGAATTATTCCAATATTGAAAAGAATCGAGTCAAGTGAAGGTAAGAAATGTAGGAAAGGCAGGAACGAGGTACGTACTTGGATGTTATACAGTTTGCAGATGTAAGGTATTTATTTTCCCTTTCTTTACTTGTAAATTTGAGGAAACTGCTTGTCGGTATGCAATTTCCTGGGTGAGGTAAGACAACAAGAAGAAGGTACTAAGTCTTGACTTAGAAAGTTCCTACTGCCCCTCACTTTCTGTTTTGTCCTTTTTTTTTTTTTTACTGTCTCTCTAGGTATAAGATGAGAAGTAGGTCCAGTTGAAAGGTTGAGAGTACACACAAAAAAAAAAAAAAAAAAAAAAGTGAGGTACTTGAGTATTTTGATATAGTTTCTTATAAACCTGCCAACGACGAATAAATAACCAAATGAACAACCACAATCTGCAATGATAGTAACAACAGCAGTTCGTGAGGTCAGTCTTCGCTCGGATGCGTCGCCAATGGGGTCGTCTACCTTTTTAATCCTGTACTACTACTATTACCGCCGCTCCAGAAACTGACCCTAAGCCAAGCTAGCCAGCTGGGATGTCCACTACGACGTGGTACTGCCGGGTCTTGGGTCCTTTGGTTGCGGAGGGAAGATTCGTCCTGTGCCCTAGTTCACGTTAGACGGGATGGTCTAGCCGGTATGGGTGGTCTTCTAGAAGAACCACTAGAATAGCATGCAGTACTAGCCCAGCTAGGAACTCCTGGTTAGCGGTCATATGTACATAGTATGCATATGCGGGACTGCTACACCGACGAGACGGTGCTCACCTATTATTAACCAGTTCTCCGACCCACTTGTCGCGTGTCGGCCTAGGCCGGGGTTGCGATAATTAAATTTCAGAAGGGATAATTCCTTCGCTTTTCATCGTACCACGGATGGGGTTTTTATTCTCCCCCAACGGACTCTCAGCGATGCGATTCAACCCAGCCGTCGAACTAGCTATTAGCTATTGGCTATCTGTTGCAGAACTAGCTTGCTGTCCGGATCGTATTTAGGGCCACTCAGGTATTACGTATGCGGCCCAAGTTTGCCGATCGTGTTTGGATGAGCCGGGATAGATCTCGGTCGAACTCTGAGCTCTTGGCACGACAAAGATACTTCAATAAAATGGGGGCAAAAGATTTTACCGGCAAGTTGAAACTTGAAAGCCTGACTCGAAATGACCATATGAAGTAAAGAGCATGTAAAGAAGGCAAGTTTCACTTCAAGTAAAATGATCAGTCCTAACGCCCACCATACAGAACGGCCGGACGGAAGCGAACTCTTATATAGCATACTTACCTGTCAGTATGATTCATATGCTAGCAAGAACCGGGTACTTTCAAGACGAGGTCTCGATGAAAAAAAGCTCACATATGTAGAAGTAGATATTCTACTTTAGACAAAGTTACAAACACAAGGAATATCATCGGGTGTCGCATCACTAATATCCACTAAGATTATAACCATTAGATATAATTGGCTCATTTATCCCAGTAGTCGGATATCACCTCTTAGTACCTACATCCAAAACCCAGGAAGAGCACCAACACAACGAATGCTCTCCTAACTATACCAAAATTACCTATACATAACCCAAATCCCAATTATGGCAAAATCCGGGGAGCGTGGCGTCGAAGCAACGCGCTATCCACGACAGGGAATTCGGAGTCAAGGTCGACCGTTAAACCCCTTAAAGAGGAAAACTAACCAAACAACTCCGGATCACGGTTGGAGAATTTTACAGATATTCCCCCACTACCACTCGTCGGAGTTTATCCCAAGAACGCCATCACATAGGGATCATAGTCAGACGCATAGCTCTCATCTGAGGGAAACCATCAAATATCTTTGGCGAATCGGAAAAGATCCTCTATCTCCAGGTGAGACACCCATAGATGTCAGCACTCCAAGTAAGGCATGGGCAAGGTTGGTAAGAGTTTCCGAACTACCTACCTACGTTAGGTACTTTACACTGACTGACGGCTCAGCTGTTGTCCAACGATTGCACGCGCAACTCGTGCTATGTAAGCACACGTACGAGTTAAGATATATTATATTCTAGCGGGATATTGCAGAAACGAGCTGTCATCATGCTCCTCTACTTCCACTATCATTACATCACTTCCGTCTAGACTCCAACTAATTTAATAAGCGAGTCTCCTACCTAGCAGCCCAGATGGGCACCTACATATACCTACATACACCTACATATACATAGATCCATGCATGCCAGTCTCTTCACATGCTTCCAGCTTGCTATAGTCGGCAGCATATGGCCAATTAATTATCCATGCAGCTTAGAGAGATCTCAACTACCGTTATTACCACTACTACCACACAGCATCCCATAATGGCCCAGCAACCATTTTGAAATGACAGCACGCCCGACACTCTGACATACGTGAACAGGCACACCACACCTGGAAATCCTCATTTCCCACCTTTAGCTACCTAGGTTAGGTACCTATATATTTCCATCGCGACCAATAGCTCGGCTGATTCCAGCTCCCGGAACGTTCGGGAATGCCACACACAGCCCGCTCATAATCAATGAATTCCCCCGTTTTCCATTCTCCCTTGCCATTTTTCTCCTCGTTGTTTATAAAAGGCACAGGCTATTACTAGCCTACCTTTGTTGCCGCTCTCATCTCCCTGCCACATCCATGTGATTTCATACTCTCCACCTAAAAGGGAAAACAATAACGCTAAGCAAGGTCTTGGGTCCGAGGGAGTGTTTCTGCTCCACTCGGAATACTATTATCTATCAAGCAAACGAACAAACCATCTTAATGACTTTTTAAACAGCTTTCTATTGGTTTGGCGTTCCCACTGCTCCTTTGAGTATTATAGGATTCAGCCAGCAAGTTAGTAGAGGCGTTTTCCGCCTCTCCACAACGACCCGTTCACCGGTCTCTATGGCGTTAGTATGTAATAAGTCCGACGCGACTCGGGATTTGATTATCAATGTTGCTTCACCGGGTGGGCGTGACCGTGCGTTCCCAGATCGGCGTATGGCCCCTCAAGGATCCGGGGTTACCAATCTCGTAACGCTGTCTTTCTTGCATACAGCCCTGACCGAACCGCTGAACCCAGAGAGCCTTAACTTTGGGACGATGCTTGCGCTCGTACGGTAGCAATGGAGTTGCTACTAGGCACAAAGTAGCCGGATCGTCACTACAACTCTAAGGGTCGTTAGACAATAATACAACCTCATACTTGGGGTCAGGTTTACAATGTCTTCGACTCGGTTAATCGTCTGTCCCTCAAGTTCGTCTGAGTACGACCCAGTCGTCCCGTCATTGCGTAGTCCGGGGTACGTCAGGCGGCGCACACGTGCGGACACGGGACAGAATGTAACTATCACGTCCGGAAGGTAGGGTTTCAGAGAACCATATGCTTGTTTCTCATTTGAGGATTGCTTATTTTCCACTGTGTACTCCCGCCGGGTTTCTATTGAATGCTTACGTGGTACAAAACTGACTTGCATCGCGAGCCGTCCCGCTCCGTATGACCTCTCGTTCGTCCCCGGCTAGGCGCAGAGGGAATCCGATGACATCTGACTCTACGTCCGTATGCTAAGAGTCTAAATTTGCACTGCGGCTCGATGCATTCGTCTATGCACGTCTCCCGTCAGCACTCCACGTCTAAGCGTAAGCTCCCGTCATCACTTATCACTCATACCCCCATCGCTTGCTAAAGACGGAGTGATCTTCGAGTTGCATTAAAAGAGGCACCTTCTATTCCGGGTTTTTGGGATTCCTTTCTCCGGGCCGTTTGTTCAGTCCCCCCTGAACGACCAACCTCAGCCGACTCGGCTCCTTGTCCCGCGATCTCCGCCCGCTTTGATATCCGACCCACGGTTCTCAGACTCATATGAAGATCCGATGAACCATTATTATTAGACCTAGCTGCGCGACCTCGTCCAATGACGTCGTCCCTATTCAGATCGTCGCATCACTAACGTTGCTTTGGATGGAGGCCTCGAACACCTCCTAGACTCCTTGTTGTTTCCCACCCTTTAGCCTAAACAAAACCCTGCCCTATAGAAGAACGGATTCGGAAACACCCATGTACTATGCCGCCCACGTCGGCCCAATAGAGGAGAATATAGACTTCATTACATAGACTGATAAAGACATAATTACGTACCAAATTACGACAATTAATATACTCCCGTCCTTATTAGGACATGGCATGACGAATTGGGAACATGGTTCCTGACTAGAACGCGTTTAGCTTGTTATGTCACTGTCAGACGATGCCTAAGTATAGATAACTAATGCTCGATTTATAGTCCCTTTCTAGGTCTCGCTGCCAGTTGTTTAGTCTTAGTAATGCTACAGTTCCAGAATTTGCTCAGATACGATGGCCTCCAGGTAGGTAGGCAGGTATAGCCACGAGGGTTTCTTTTTTTTTCTTTTTTCCCACTACACGCTCGAATCGAACCATGGAACCATAATTGTTGAGTAACTACTTGCCTTCTTGCCGTACGTTCCGTTGTCATAACCTCCCGGTTGAGTATATAACTATATGATTACGTGCCGAGGCTTCGTCATCTTCTTTGTTCAGTCCAAATACCTAACTACCTAGGTACTTAAGTTATACAAGGACGTAACACTGTATTGTATTGCGGGCGCAGTGCTCCGAGCAGGAGTTTGGGGAATGGGATGGTTATTCGAAGGTTCGCCGGTTTAGACGTAGACAAAGCCGGTCGAGGTTTTGATGAATTAACCCTAACCCCCCGTTCTACTGTATATTAACTAGATGTCTCTAGAGGCGGATAAAGGCAGAATCTAATTAGAACCAAACCTTACTCACGCTCCACATGTTATACTCGATATTATTAACAGCTTCTGTCACAACATCCCCGCCGCTAGTAAGGGACTTTGATAATATTCCGTAGAATCCGTGATCTGGCATCGGGTTTTAAGTACTATAACTAACTGCAGTACGCCAAACTTATATAATGGTATTTCAAGTTTACGAACTCCGATAGTGATGGGCGAATTAGTTTTGTCTTTAAAATCCCGCCTAAGCTTTCCCTATGCAATGAAATGTTCTTGTAAAACAACCCAATATCTGATAGCCTATAGTCAATACATGTATATTCATGGAAATCAACTTTATAGTAACCCCTTAACTACTTAAACCACAACCATTGTTTGCTAATTTCAAGATAGGGCTTTACGTAAACTTGTTGTATATTACCACTGGGAAATGAAGTATTTGTAGATTAGTTTACTGTATGTATAGTAACTACATGTCATACCTGTCGCATGATTTTGTTCGACGTCACGAAGTACTCATAGTTAATGGTAAAACATCGCTAGAGCATTACGAGCCTCTAATGTTCATTTAACACTGTCTTTAAATTTCTAGAAATCCTTACATCTTACTAGTATGCTATTTCACATTAACTTGGTAAGCTACATTCTATCAGATTTGCTATAATCTTTAAAGCATACTATATTCCTCTAACGTCTTTACACCCTCTCGTATTGGTAAACTTAGAAATAATCTACCGGCCTTAAATAGGTAACTAGGTAGGTATCTTTTTATTCCAGAAAATAGAGAATATACTGGTTAAGTTTATACTGTTATTACCTACTCACTGCTTCTTACTCTCGAGGTAACTAATAGTTCACCAAGAATAAGTACCTGCATTTATTAGCCAACGTTAAATTACCATCTACGGTAGTAATTAAGGGATGTTATCCTCGGGTTTGCGTTTGGGATATCCATGCGCAAGTTGATAATTTCTTCATTTTGCAAGGCTCTTGGTCATTCCATGTAGCTAGTGCATATTTCGATACTCTTATTAGTTCAAATTATGATATACCAGCCATAAACCCAGAGCGCCCAGAAAGGATTTCACGACCAATGAGTCTTCGGCCGCTGCAGCACAGTTCCGTCCAGCTTAACCTCCACCCCATCCTTCTCATGGTAGAAGCACAAACATCCCGCAATACTCGCACACTCGAGCGTCGGGGTTTTATAGTACCAGACCAGGTCATCGAGCTCCCCTTCTCCCCCAAGGTCTACATGATAATAATTCGCCACGCCCTTATACGGACAAGCGGTCGTAGTCTCGCTCTCCCTCAGCTTATCCCGCGCCACCGCCGTCGGCGGCACGTAGAACCGGCACGGCAGCCCCGTCTCGTAAAGATGATACGAAGAGTTTGTCTGCGCAACTAGATGTCCGTCGATGCGGATCTCCAGGGGCCGCGAAGAGTGTAGCACGTCGACCCGTCGAAACGGGTCTTTCGGATGCACGTAAATCGGGACGTCCTCCTCGAACCAGGCATCCGCAGCCGCGAACTCGACCCGCACCATTCTCTCCAGCGGCTTACAAGAAGGGCTAAGCGCGTCACCGAAGACGAGGATCCGGTCCGTAGTCCGGCCTTCAACACTAAGTGCTGCTGTCCAATACTGAGGATTCTCGTTGCCGGGCAGACTACGCGGACGGGGTGTAAATGACTCCTCTGGCAGATAATAGTACGGGTAGTACTCGTGCTCCCAGACATAGAGCGCTGACGTTGTGTCGGCTACATACGTCTTGTTAAACAAGATCCGTACCCGGCGGGATGTGGCAAGCGTCTTAATGGGCCCGTTTTCTAGTAACCCCTTCCCAAGCTTGAGGAGATCTGGTTTTGCGTGTGGGTTTGCCATGCTAGTGTCCGGTTTTCTAGTTTTCCTTAATGACGATGGCTATAGGCAATAGAAGGTTTAATATCAAAAATTCAAACAAGCGCCCTTATGCCACTTCAGCGCACTCCGGAGAAGACAATTTAGGGTTTACTAATTATTTCTTGATTATTATTACTTTTTTAAACCCCCGTACTAACTCAACGTACGTGCAGGTTATTTAACTGTCGATGATTGGGATCAGCCAAGGCGGGGTAGCTACCCCAGCTACAAGTTCGACCAGACAGGTATATGGCTTTTCGTGCCCTTACATCATGAACCTGCATGATAGGTTGTGACCTTCATGATGTATCATTATCTGAGGACATGAAAGACTTGTGCCGTGTAACCCACTCTTGCGGTTGTACGCCACGATCTGCGCCTTTAAAAACCAACGACGGCCACAGTGAAACCGTCCTAAAACCGCAAACTTTACAAACCAATGCGGCGGTTATCTGATATCAACTAATTTGATATGAAGGGTATCTCTCAAATAACAACGTCTCCCGAATTTAGAGGTCTTGTAGAAGCTTTTCCTCCCATGCATACCTTTATTTGCCCCTAGAAGGCGGCATAATTCTCGAAATCCTCTCGTGTACTGTTGATGTTACGGACGCCTTTCCATGAATGATACTTCCAATGCACCCGTATGCCCTCCTATGATCCTGTGCCCGTTGCTATGCTAGACCATAGCGTAATATAAAAATCCGGTGGGCGAAGAGAAGTACCGAAACCCAAATGTATTCCTTCCTAACGCCATCGCGATGCCGTGCAAAATGGTGACTGGTATGATACGAATACCGCCGCGTGGTTCATCTTCACCATGTTAACTTGACCAATCATCAAAAAAAGGGTCGAAATCGACCTCCAACCTCTTAGCTGCGGGCTCCTCCCGGATATCCTGCTCGGTAAGCCCATGCTTGTCTAGCCAGAGCTTACGCAGCACCTGATAGATGAATAGGTACTGGGACTCGGATTGGACCATCTGCTTACGCTGCTCCCTGAGCGCGTCGACCGTCTTATAGACGGTATCCTCCCCATCCCTGTTAGCATTCATCTCAAGGCGATCCATATCACCTGAGTCTATCTCTCGCATGAGATGCTCAAGGGCTATGAATGTCCCGCTTCTTCCCACACCTGCCGAACAGTGGATGATTCGTGGATTGTCCTGGCTCGCATTCTTCTCTCGCGAAAGACGCATGAGCTCGAAGAAACTATCAATATCCTCGAGAGCCGGGACACCAAAGTCGGGCCATTTGCGGTAAAGAAGGTGCCATACAGTCATATCGTCCTCCCGACCCTCGACGTGAATGTTGAGTTTTCGAACCTCAATTGCGCCGTTTGCGTGCTCTTCGATATCAACACACTTGACCTCGGCGTGAAACCCGTCTCCGAATTCGTCGTCTTCGCCTATTACCCATGGTTCTTGCCCGACGAACCGAGGAAAATACGGATAGCACTTCTCCATTCCGCCCTCGTGTGTCTCGGTTAGCATCACAATCACAGCTGGGCTTTGTAGCTGCTCCACTACCATTCGCCAAACGTGATCCATAGTCTCGGATTTGGGTCCTTGCATGGCGATATAGCGATGCGGTGGCTTGGATCGAGAATCTACAAGAGAACGAAGAGTAATGGGCGACGCATTGATATAATCGAGCTGACCGTCTGGCACCCGTAGCTTGACACGGTTATTGGCCCATGGCTGAATGTTCACGTACCGGTCGAGAATCTTAGTCTCGGGTGTCGTAACGCGAGCAAATTTGAAATTCGGGGATGGGTTGTGTAAGGACTCCTGGAGACGAAAACGCTCTGTCCAGCTCAGATCCTGGAACTTAGCCTCGATGTCTGCAATTAGAGTAGGCATTATTAGCATCTCAATACTATAAACAGATACAAGCGGAATGTTGCGCTTTCGGCATGGGATAGACGTACCTTGGTGGGACAGATTCAGGAAAGCTGGAATCTTGGGCTTGGGGGTTTCTTTGATCATTTCCTTTTCACTTTTGTCTTCAACACCGCCAGCTAGTGCTGATCTACCAAGTTCGACTGCACTGTCTTGACTAGCGACGGCGGGCGAAGCAGGCATAGGTAACGAAGCCGGAGTGGGGGATCGGGCGCGCTTATGCGAATGTCGAAAATGGAACCCTCGACGAAAAGGCGATTTCGAAGGTAGATCATTGCGAGAAGCATGGTTGGTTGGAATGGTCAGGGTGGGCGGTGGTTCACGACAGCTCACAGAGCCAAGTTTGCTTTCCGACGATGATTTGTCGGGAGGTGATCCAGATAGTATTCCAGCGGGGGGAGTCGTAGGAGAAGCCCTCTTAGTGCGCCGGAAACGCGAGGATATTGACTCCATTATGGTTGGAGGACCCGTAGAATAATGGTATGAAACGGTAGCGAGGATGGCGACGAGGAAACGATGGTGGAGTAGTGAGGGCCACGTAGGCTTCGCAACGGCTGGTCGTGAGAGTGAGGGGACCAATGCAATGTAGCGTTTCCCTGACAGAATTTTAGAGGCGGCGAATGCTCAATTAAAGAAGAGGAAGAGGCGGAGCTTGTCCACGAGCTCAAAGTAGTTGGCACGTGGTAATTGATGTGCAATTCCAATGAGGCAAGGCGAGGCGATGGGATGCGATGTGGTGCAAGGCTAGGCCTACGTAGTGGGGGGGGGAAGAAGAAGAAGAAGAAGTTATATTAAATTACCAGTAAGGATCAAGGCAAAGCTACCTCTGGTAGTCATGGGCAACTTGGAATGAAGCGTTGGTTGGTGAATAATAGGTTCAAGAAGAAGAAGAAGAAAGAAAAAGAATTAAAAAGTGAAGAGAACTGAGGTTATTTTCGGTGTTGCTTCCAAGAATTACCTGCTAGTAAAAGAATACCGTCAACCTGGATTGGGAAAGACGGCAAGGATGGGGAGCGCAGCGTAGCAGGGGAATTAAATAAGAATGTGGATCGCTATTGGCAGGTCTCGGGTCAAGTTGTATGTACATACGATAGGTACGTACGATGGGTACCGCATAACAATGAGAAACAATGAATGATCTGGAAGTCACGGTCCATTCACATGTGCCTCCCCACCAGCTGAGGTGGATTTTCCTTTAGCGGGGATGCATCAATGATTAATGGGTGCGGGTACGTACCGGTGCAGTAGTTCGCAACAATGCAGCAGTTTAAGCAACAACGAACCTGTATGTACATAGTGTACACATACCTAAGGTAGGCTTAGCAGGCCTTTACGTAGGCCCCACTCCCGAGGCCTATCATGTTTCAGCGAGAATGTGAAAAAGGTAACGGATCAGTCTGACAATTATATTTAGCATACCTTAGGTTAGGTACCTACAAGTATTTGGCTGTGAATCATTCCAGCTTGTAGGATTGAAGGGATAACGTTTAGGGAGAGTTACAGACTGGTCCGTGACTATTGTACTTTTTAGACTTTAGGAGGTTAGGAGGTAACATACCTAATAAGCAAACTACCCTGATGGCTACTAGCATACACAGTTAGCATACACAGTTAACCACTACAAACATCACATTCTTATATGATTACACGTCATTCGAATGGTAGTTAATAATACGGAGTTTGATCCTTTATGTTCTATACCGTGTGTAGTTATTTGGTAGTGACGATGTATCCTTATCCACTGGGTTGTTATGAAGTGAGCTATTGTCAACATAGAAACAAGAGTTGATCACTTCAGTTGTCACTATATATATCATTTCGTTTCAATCCTACTGCTGCATCAGTTCTCCCGGTTCCTCTAGAAGTAAGTTTTCCCCTCTCTCGTCCTTGTTTTCCCATAGCATACAAGTGATGCGATTGCGCTCATAGGGCCGTACCCTAGCCAAGAGCCAGGTTTAGGGCCACCAATATTCAGTATAGGAATTGGAAAACTAGCATTGGCAATGAACCCGCGACGCACTCAGGCCGGTCAGGGATGCGACAGTGTTGGATCTCCAGACTGCACGTCGATAACCCAGAGCCTCCCAAGATTGACGATACTTATATGGGCAAAGTTTTGGACGGCGCTGGCGTATCTTATATCCACCCCCAGGATTAATTATGAAACGGGTGAGCTGGTTATGATAGAAGAGTTCCAAACAGTAGAGTTACGCCTAATCTGGGCAGTTTCTTCTGGAGCGAAACTCGTTAGTTAGTAGGAAAAACACGTGTAAGTATTTTACCATGATATATGTCAAGGATGTCTTCATCCATTCTCTAAGTTAGACTGCCGTCATATATGTATTTACACCGATTCGGAAAGCCATGGAATATCTACATACCTAAGTTACACTGTTTCATCATACACTCATCCAACCAGAAACTATGAAATCTGTGCGTAGGCAACTTTATATATAAGGCTATTTAAGCACAGAGAGCCCCTAGTTTGGGTTTCCTCTAAACTCCCGAGAATATTATTTTTACATATTACGAAATAAATTTGCTGCGAGACAACTCCTAGAACAATCTCAATATGTCTTCCCAGGACAATAATCCCGATAGCGACCTAGACATTGCGGCAAACTACCTAGCGACACGAGGCACCACACCCCCACCAAACGGGACAAACGATACGAAGACAGGCTTCGGTTCTGATAGCAACTCGGAGGATCAGCAGCGCAGCGAGAGTCCTAAAACTGTGAGATGGGCTGAGCCAATCGAGGCAGAAATTCCGAGCCCTCCCTCTGGCCCGAAGTCAGATTGAACTAAAATATCCCAATGGATTCCAGGGTAGCATACGATGTCTCTAATAGTTCGGTATTTTATTTATACATGATGTTACCTTTTTAGTTTGAGCTATAGCCTATAGGTGAACTCCCCTTCCTAAGCCTTACTGGTCTTAGTGATTTCTTCTCGGTCTTCCAAACCAAGGCCAAGTCTCTAATAGACACCAGGGTTGAATGCAACAATTTTGATATATGTTGGAGTGTAAGCGGCGTCTCACCAATCACAACACAACATGGTCTTACACCAGGTCCCATAGCTCAGTTGGTTAGAGCGTCGTACTAATACAACAGTTACAAGTTATATCTAGTGAATGCGAAGGCCGGCGGTTCGAGCCCGCCTGGGACCATTACTTTTGGACCAATATTTTTTCGGTGGTCTCGAAATCGGCCGTATATATTAGTGGTTTAGGTTTAGGTCTGTGGATACCTCTCTATTGGTTAGGGCTATCGCCAACTAGAGACATTTTAGCTTAGCTTTTTGGGTATACATTAGCAGGTAGCCAGAGCTTCTTAGTAAGCATCGGGACCTTTTTAAACGACGGGTAGTTTCTAAGCAGGTACGATGGATCGGGGAGTACGTATGTAATCAATGTGATATTACGTACTGCAGGAACGGATCCGAACGAGACGGCGGCACATGTATCTTTCCGATTTTAACGTATTATTACATATCCCGGGTATCCAAACACTCCCTCGGCGAGCGGATTATTAGAGCGGATATGTCATATTAGTAAAAACCACCCGAAAATCCAGAAACAAGTTCATCGTACACGCAGTTGGAAAAATAGTATAAATCCATGTGTTTATATCAGATAATAGGCATATAATAGACTTGTTTTGCACTATCTTGAGAATTCTTTGTAACAAGACAAGACAGAAACCCAACGTTGAACTCAACTCATACCCTAAGGTACATTCCAACATGTCTAACCCTACAATATTGATCGTTGGGGGTTCATTCGCGCCGCCCGAGTTATATAACAATATCATCGATGCTATTACGGCAAAAGGCTATGAAATCAGGGCTCTGCATTATCCGAGCGTTGGTTTGAGGGCTGGGCCGAGACCGGAAAAGCTGCCGACTATGTATGACGATGCTGCCTTTGTCGCCAAGGAGGTATCCAAACTTGCGGACGAGGGGAAGGACGGTAAGCAATATAGACCCCTAAACCCCAACTCCTGTAGATACCCCCTAGCCAAGGTCAAATGCTAACGTTACGCGCTGCAGTCGTTCTAGTCGCCCATTCCTACGGAGGTGTGCCAGCTACCGAGAGCACTAAGGGACTCACGAAGAAAGAGAGGCAGAGTCAAGGGAAAAGAGGCGGAATTGTTAGGCTTGCATACATGACATCGCTGGTACCGCCTGTAGGACGCTCCTCGCGGAGTCTTCTCGCAGAGGTCCCCAGCGAGAATCGTATTGAGTTTAAAATTGATGTTAGTCGATTTTCTGTCTTTGATATTTCCTGCTGCTTGTTCATTTGCCACCATCTAACGCTATCAAAATAGGAGCAAGGTTGGATGGACTATGTCGACTTACCTGCCGCCGCCGCACTGATAATCTCAGACCTCCCCGACGCGGAGGAAAGAGAGGCAACCGTTAGGAAATTCCAAACTCACTCATCTGCTAGTTTTGCTACCGAGTTGACACATGCCGGCTACAAGGACCTCCCAGTGTCGTACTTGCTGTGTGAGGAGGACGCCATTCTTCCCCCCAAGTACCAGAGAGATTGGATCGAATTGATTGAGAGGGAGAGCGGGAACAAGGTCGATGTCACGTCTCTGAAGGTCGGTCACTGCCCTAATTACACCAAACCACAGGAAGTGATCAGCTGGATTGTTGATGTGGTAGCAAAGGGCGAGAACAAGTAGGTCGCGATTAACGTGGCCAGGATCACTAATTACCTATAAGGCGAGTATTCGTGATTATATCATGTAACCTTAGTTAACTAGTTATGCTTAATTCTTAACTTGGTATACTCACCAGCTGTATCTTATACAATCCTCTCCGTTGTTAACGAGGGCCATGAATACAGGGGCATATATAGTAAACTCAACGGGACCAAAACCTGTAGGTATGTAGTTTTTTGATGGTAAATTTAAAATGATGGTAGCAAGTTATCTCGTGTTGGTACTTATTTACTACGGATATGTGACTGGTCCGGTAGGTTTAGATGGGGATTTTTTGTGGTACTACTGTAGGTAGTATACCTGAAAGGAAATCACGTGACATTGCGTTTATTGAAAATAGATTGGATACTGAGGTCATATAAAATGGGGCATGTACTTAAGTACCTATATACATAGGTACCTAATCTAAGCCATTGAGTTTTCGTTTAGGTTTGTGGGTCTTATCTCTAAACACGCTTCTAACGCGTCAAGCTCCCAGCGCCCAATTCTCCCCACTCCCACACCCTCCATCCTCCATCCTCCACCCCCCAACCTTCCATAACAATTTTATCCAGTTCAAATTATAATTATTATAACGCTTTTCACCATGAACTAACGGACTGTCAAGTTTGAAATACTTGATTTCGCAGTAAATAACACATCACACTCAATAATTCACAATTGTCACCAACCATGCCGCGACCTAAGAGAACACGCGTCGCGTCGACTCGAACAGTCGCAAAAGCCACAAGAGTCACAAGCCCCGAACCCGCTGTGGTACCGAAACAACCTGCCGAAACCAGCTCTGATATATACGATGTGAGTGACCGGGAAAAGGAAAAGGCGAAACAGAGACGTGAGTCAATGCGCGATGCGGATACTATTACGCGCACGCGATCTACATCTTCACACCAATTGAAGGCTTTAGAAGTCGCGCGACAGCAACGCGATTCTACCATGGATAGGCTGGAAAACATGACTTCGACGTCAGGCAATCGGGCAGATGAGCCCAGAGAATCGTCGGAGGCTTCGGTTGAGTTAGGGCGCAAAGTAGCCGGGACCCCGCAACAGAGGAGAATGACGGACATGTCAGGGCTGGACTTGAATGATTCAGACTTTGATGACTTGAATACATCATTTGATACCGCAGGTCCAGCAAGTGCGCAGCGATCAGTCGACACATCTACAATGTCTGCCAGTGTTTTTAAACGACGGCCCCGCGCAGGAAGCTTTCTAAGCAGGGAGGACGGTTACATTCGTCCTAGCAGCCGGACGGGTCCCAACACGCCTGGTTTTAGCTCGACATTCAACATCGGCATGTTTAAAAGGAGAGTACGAGAGCCTAGTATCCTCGGTACTGCCCAAAAGCCGCGTGCCCAAAGATTAGAGCCCGAGCCCGAGCCGGAATCTGATCAGGATGAAGAAGAAGAAGAAGAAGCTGATGAAGAGGGATTTGCCCCTGAAGCCGAATCAACCCCGCCTAAGTCTTCTAAGAGACGTTCCGGAGAGGTTGAGGCTGGCCCAGCATCGCCGCAGGATTTATCACGCGCAAATTCGCGTAAGCGAAAATCCTCAGAAGGCCATGAACGCCGCGCAAGATCATCCCCATTTGAAGACAATGAACCCGTCAAGGATCCCGTAGTACAGCGATCAGATTCAGAGCTATCATCCCCCCCATCTACTCCTCCACCTCGGCAACAGAGCAGTAGGCCCGTAACACCTATTATGGACGAGGAACTTATGGCGCCTCCATTAAGTAGCGGTTCCTCCGAGGGGGACCCAGAGGTCTGGCCGCCTCTCCAATCACTCACGCGAGCTCGGCTGAGACGACCAGCCTCGGCCCTCCGAAGGACCCCAGTTGCAAATGATAATATCTCCGATATCTCTTCGCCTCCTTCCCTCACTTATTCCCCTAATTACCGCGAGCCTTCTCCGCCGCCGCGACAGGCCGCAAAGACCAAGCGTAAGGGGGCCTCGAAGCCGGAGCCCAAAGTCACGACTGCAGATTTAGCGGGCTTATTACCGCGTCGGCGCCGTAGAAATGCTAGAACCGACGGCGAGGATTCAGAAACAGAGATTGACATCTCCGGCTTGGGTGATGATGACGACGAGCTATCTTACCTTGATGTTCGAGCACGACGGCACCCAGCACGGCCAGGCTCCCGAGCAGGACAGTCCAGGAACCAGAATACGGGGCGGGCGCGTCCCACTTCGCGCGGTAAACCCGCAAAGCAGACTCCTAGCACTAATAGACGTGCTACGATTACGTATGGCCGGACATCGGACAAAGAGAACCAAGAGGAGTCCGAGGCTGATGAAGCAGAAGACGGCGGAGCTAGCAAGGAGCAGCAGGATGGAGAGGAAAGCAGCCAGGTCATGGTCTCGCGAGTGGGCGAGGAGCTGAAGGACGCGGCGCGAAAGTTCCAGGAGGTGGATAAATGGCAGCTCGACTACGAAGAGATGACGCAGAGCAGTTCGCCACGGGACGCTCGCTAAATTCGAAAAGCATATTATTGTTATTCACGGGGAGTATAGGAAAAGGGGATTGGGAAACTGGGAGGGTTGGGGTTGGGGTTGGCCAGTTATGATGCATGATGCTTAGCATGAGCATTCATTAAGTTGCCAGGTTAGCGTTTTATCATCAGCTATGCTTATTGCTCTGAAAGGGCTAGGGGAATCAAATGGCATGAAGATCGCATACTATTTTACTGATACGATATCTCGATACCTCCACAGTCAATGCTAGCCATCCATCTACTTTTGCTATACACCATAATTTTATTTCCGCATTTCTCCTTCAGAGTATACGATCGTGTATCAAGCCATTCACTTATGCGCGTATACCTTCCGAGAACCAAAGCTCCTACTCGTGCCCAACTCCGCGAACGCCAAACCATGCATTTCGTAGAATTCATAACCCTTGCCTGTCCGCTCATTACTCTTATAGTCCCCGATCAACCAAATCCGATCCTTAGGAATAAGCGTTCGAGATTCGAGACGATCTCGTCCGAGGTATCCAAGGTCCATCATCTCAGCGAGACGCTTTCCAAGCTCTGCTCTACCGTAGGGAGCAAGTCGGCGATCTTATTGGCGTCACGCAACGCTATCGTCACAGCGTCAGGCACTAGGCCCGTCATGAGCAGTTTCTGCACGAAGTCAAGTTAGCCCTCCCCCCTTTTTTATTTATTTAATATCCAATCATCCTAATTTCTCCCATTTACTCCCCTCCCCCTTGCCACCGTGCAATTTGAAGCAACAATTGGAAAGGCCAAAAATGATTTATCGTATGACTTACCCGCTTAACATCTTCAAAGCCCAGCTCCCTAGCTGTGTACTCGCGCGTGACCTCCTCAGCCGCGAAATCAACGTACACGCGGGTGTCGCGGATGCGCACGACGACGTTATCCAGACGCATGAAGACCCGAGCTAGCAGCAGCATGCGCCGCTCGTGTACGCGCAGCTTGACGCTGAGGACGCTGATTCCGTTGTCGTCGAGCTCGCTCTCGTACAGCATGACCTCGTCGAAGAAGAGGATCGGGTCCCGGCGTTTAAGAAGTTCGATCGGGATGGGGTTGCTCGAGGGTGTGAATTCAAACTTATTGCTCTTTTGAGCTCCTTCTATTTCCTGCTCGCTTGATTTCTTGGGTTCGTCTGCGCTGGTGTCGTTCTCGGTAGCTACTGCACCCAGCGGCGGCGGCGGCGGGGGAGCTCGAGACGAGGGGGCGACGACGGTGCCCCGGTACGTAGTGCTGTAACTCCAATCGTACGGCCTAACTACGTCTTTAATACCAGCACTGGTCTGTTCACGGCTAGCAGACCAGCTCTTTGCGTAAGCGACCTGGAGCATGTTCCGATCAGTCTTATCCACCGCATCTAAAGCGTCGCGAGCGTTGAACTCGATAGCCCAGCCGGAGGGTGCGTGGCGCACAGAAACGAGGTTATCGCCGAAGATCATCTCGGGCACGGGGATGCCTAGTTCGTGCTCCAGTGCTTCGATAGGGCCGGCTTTAGAAATGGGCAGTTTTCGCGTTGAGATTATGAATGGGCCTTGTCGGTGCGATGTTGTCGCTTGCGCGATGTCCTCCGGCCGTGGAAATGGCTCGTTAGGCGAGGTTATGTGTGCGGCCATGGTTGGAGTGTATCTGTTAGTTTTAGGTGTTGATGGGGTGGAGGTAGAAGTATTGGTTTGGGCGTTCAAAAAATAATAGTCAATGTTGAGGTTTGTCAAGCTCTAAGAATTAAAGTAGAGCTTAGTAGGGCTTAGTATAGAGGGGCAGACCTTCGTCACAGCGGGGGTTGCTTTCCCAGAAATTGGAGTTGGGACCTGAAGGTACATACAGGTACTATGTACCTACCTAACCTAGGAGGTGCATACAACTATCAAGTTCATAATGCTTTCTCACGATATATTCCAACTCTGCCCGTATAGCAAACGTTGAGAAACATACTATAACTAGGTAGTTATGCCATATTAAACATTGGTTCTAGTTGGTAGAGTACTATCGCTTCCCTACCTACCCAATAGTTCTCGCAGTTAAAGCGATACGACTCTTATGCGCCTTATCTAGCCCACCGTTTCCTGGTATCCTCATAGAGCCACACGCTCGAAGGAATGCGGACAGATGACTCCATTCCCAATTCTCTCAAGCACGGCCGGCAATTCTCGCCTTCCTTGCTTCTTCGTCTCGATTGGCCGCAACACGAGCCAAGAAGTCTTGCCGGTTGACGTAAGATTCTTTCGACTTCCCAGCCAATTCGAGTTCGTCTTTGATTCCCTCCTTATCGACAAATCCCGCCCAATCCATGCGGCTCTTCTCGACCACGTTAAGCTTCTTGGCCTTTGCCTGCTCGCGCAATTGTAATCTTGCGTCCATGCCGAGATTTAAGTCTGCGCGCTGTGCCAATCCTTCGATGACGGGCTCGAATATAGATCGGAAGGCTTTTCGGGGTTTCCGTCTAGGCTGGTTGTCTTCGGCTTCGGCTTCGGCGGCTTCGACTGACGTGGGATCTTGAGATGCTAGGTATAGCTTCGCTTCCGCCGAATCTCGAGGCACTAGCTTCTCTTCAACATGTACCTTACCAGCAAAGTTGTAGGTACGCTTTATTTTAATCATTGATGCCAGCCCTTCACCACCTGACTTCTCCGCTTGTGGCCTATCTTTTGTACCTTTGGGTTGTTCATCCGATTCCCGTTCCTGAGCTGGCTTTTGGGGTTCCTTTTCCGTTTCTACATCTGCTTTAGATGGTATTAAGGGAGCGGCGGTCATTTTAGTCCATAAATCGTCCACATCAATCGTTACTGGGCCGGTGGCTGCGCGCGACTTCTTTTCGACCTTCTCCACCGCTCGCATACTTCGAGTCTTGATCAGCCCACCCTCACCACCTTCATCATCCTCAACGTTGCCATCCTTCCGCTTTTCTTTCTTTCGTCTCTTTTTGCCCCTTTGTATTATGGCTTCGTCGCCCGAGTTCTCGAATCCATCGTCGGCATCTGCATCGGCACCGCGCTTCTTGGTCGGTACTGGGATTAATTGGACTTCGTCATCTTCAGATCCCGAAACCTCAGCGTCGATATCTAATGGTGCTGTGTCGGGCGCGAAATCGGAATCTTCATCGGATGCATATTCTTCGTCTATAGGTGGCTCCTCAGCCATATTTTTTTATAGAATTGGCGTGGGCTTTGTACGTCTATTTAGGGAAATATAGTCTACTAGGTTACAGGCTGGGAGATGTTTGGTGCATGATTCGCGATTGCCAAAGACTGGAGCTGGGGGATTTTTGGAGCGTATGTCCTTTATCTTATCGTACTTGCCAAGATATAAATGTCTCCACTGAAGTGCAGGTACAAGTCTGTTACCTCATTGTAAGGTAGTACCAGACATAAGTTTGTCTTTCATGCTCTTTAAACTTCAAGTCTAAACTCAAAGTGTTTATGGACGTTAACTTAATTTTGCCTAACAGACGTGTGCAAGAAAATCAACCATCGAGTATACATATGCCAGTAATACTTCTCAATTCCTCAGAATCCCCAGTACCCCTTCGCAAGATACGCGGCATACCCGCCCAACCACAAAGTCGTAGCCATGGTGCCCCAATAGCCAATAGGTCGGCCCAAGCCCAATCCATTAATAAGGCCTAGCTCCACGTGTAGAACTCGGAAAGTCAAGAGGGCGGCAAGGGCGTTACTAAGAGTTCTCTGGTTTGCGCCGTTCAGTTCAGCGAAGGCTGCGATGCTGAGAGCCATTGGTACATTTTCGATAAAGTTTTGATGGCAGCGGTTAGCCAGGTACAACTTATTATTCGGGTCGCCATTTTTAGATGAATTGTCGCCAACATAAAACTGGTCCTTGAGACGGTGGTATACGACTCGGCAGCTTAGGAAAACAAAGTATGCTGAGAATGGCATAGCAAAAGTGCCAGTAATAGCTATTGTTGAGGAATAGCTGTTAGAATTATCTCTATAGGCCTAGCTTAAGCATATAGATATAGAGGTAGAGATAACTTACGCAAGAGGGGCGCAAGTGCCGGGGTCGTAGTTCCAATTGTAGACGACATATTGATCGGGTTTAGATATAAGGAGAAGGAGAGATAGATGCTTTGATGCTGAAGTCAATAGATTCTCAAGCAGATGAAGCGATTAACTATCTACCTAGGTAGTTATATACCTGTTAGATAGACTTCTCAAAGACTTGTCCGAGCCTCGCTTGTCTTTTAGCGTACCCGCCCATTAGCATCCTTTGGGACGCCCGTACGAGATGATCCTTGCAACATGACTTATAACTCGTACGGGTAGCTATATGTGGAATTATTGTTTATGTGCTATTCCTGCTCAATGCATCAAAAGCCTTCACTTAGAGCTTTATAAGACTAGTAAAAGAATACCTACCTAAGGTTTATAATCTTACCTTCCATTTTGGATCAGCTAGAAAAGGTTCGATTGGTTGCATGGGTTCTCGATGCCAAGACCCTTGCCGTCGACAACATCCTCAGATCTTCCCCAGATTCTTAAATGCCCCCACAGTTTTAAGGTAAGATATGTATTCTCGTGTGCAACCCAATTGTGTCATAAATGTCATAGATACACTGACGTCACTGACTTAAGGACATATAAGTACATAGAAATCGGGTAGGCACCTCTTATAAAATCCACGTCTTTCAACGTTTCAAGCAAGTTTTATATTTAGCTTTCTATATATCAACCAATAGTAATAATACCACCCGTCAATACATTCCAGCAAACCACAACCATTTCTCCTCACTCAAACATACAATGTCTTCACAAAACAACAGTCAGCAGCCCTCTCTTATCGGCGGCCACGCCGAATACATCAAGGGAGCCGCAGAAGTCAGTCTAGTCGGCCATAATGAAATCATATTATGCCCACAGAATATGCTAACAACGACCAGTCAACTATCGGCAGCGTCACGGGTTCACAGGCTTGGACTACCTCCGGGGAGCAAGCCAAGGCCCATGCCGTAGATGCAATGAAGACGGCCGGCGAGAACCGCGATCCGTCTCAAGGGTTCGGCAAGGTCGAGCAGAAGTTAGGTCAAGCCACAGGTTGCGAAGGCATGGTGAAAGAGGGGACAGCTAGCAAGAAACCCGAATAGATGGAGAAGATCATTCACATGACATAAACACTGTGTGGACACAGTATCCAACCAGGGACTCTGTAGTATAATAGGGTCGTAACATTATGTATACTAATATCAAGTGTGTTCTAGACGCTCATGCTGGTATGATAGGAGAATATGGTTCTGATTACATCCCGGCCAATTGTTGATTGGTTAGTGTCACAGTTCGCAGATTGAATAGTTAAGTACCTACCTCACTAATAGTTGGTAGTTATCTCAACACCACCCGTTTTCAGGTATGCCTACCTAGGTACCTACGCGATTGGTGAAGTATAAGATCGTCTTGTTAGTTCCATTAAGCTTTTATGTTTTATCATCGGATATCGCGGTGACAGTCAAAAGGGTAGCATTGCATTCTCGGAAGACTGGGATTCATCATCCGCGTTGTATTGTGTATATGTCTGTATGTAAATGTAGACAAGTTCTTGAAGGTACCCGGATCCCTTTTAAATTCTCAGTAAGGGCAGCTTTAGACACGATATTTGAAACCTTTGGTTTATATGATAAGTATATTATACCTACTACCGTAACTACCGCAGTAAATGGAATCAAAAGAATAGTTCATTGCCTATTGAACCAGCTAAATGTACCATCTAATATGTGAGCAATTCGAAACTTCAATCCCAGACTCGTATATATTCACAATTATAACATTGACTTCAGAAATACTCCTAGAAAACGAAAACCCCTCAAGGACATGACTAGGTTAGTGGCTAATACCACCACATGTCGTATTAGAGACTCACTTCAAAAACAAACCAAGCCTCTAGTGTGACATAAGGGATCAACTACACGCTCAACATACCCCCCTTACTTTACCTTTCCCCTCCTTTCTCCTGTCCATCCATTACTTGGATGATGGTTCCTTATCTATACCGCCTATGAAGTTCAACCATACCTAAGTATACTTATTAGGTAGTTATATATATAAGTGTATATAAGTGCAGGTCCTTAGGTATTGAGCTAAGCCAAAGTGCTCCTGCAAGCTGCTTACATATTTCATACATCATTTAGGCACATTAGAGCCTCACGATAAGAGGACAGAGGAGCACAACGAGTGTGGGACCCAGTAGCAATGTCACGAACTATAAAGTTGCATTGCAGCGAGGTTCTGCAGTAGCTTGAATCACACCATATAGCGCCGACTTTTAAATTTTCGATAAGAATCTGATAGACCGGGGGAAAAACAATCTAAGTTTGCTGTTCCTTTGGGTTCTCGATTGCTTTAGGTACCTTAGGTAGGTACCTAGGTACATCTACATATGGATGTAGGTATGCTCCCTTTGGGTCCACTGCTCGAGGTCCTGCCCGTAACCCCGCAGGTCGGCCCCGCTAAGTACGTACTTTTAAATCAACAAAACATGCGCGACCTGGCTACAAACTGGAAAGCGGTCCCCTGTGGACCCTGAATTTAGAAACAACCCTTAAAGCATCCTTTGGAAGCACCAAGGGTCTTCTCTGGGCTGATCGTCCCATCCAGATTTTCCAACATTGCTCCACCCAAGGGTCGTACCACATTCCTACTCACATCCACAGAGTAATCCACAGAGTAATCCACATAGCTTGGGTACACACTTCTGGAGGGGTCCGTCGGACTTGTATAACTTTTTACGCTTGCGAGAATATTTCAGCATCCTCAGACGGGTTATAAAGTTTTTTTTTAAAGCTTTTTTTCCTTTTTTTTTTCTTTTTTTTTTTTTGGTTTACCCTTTTTTTCTCAACACTATCAGTTTTTAAGCCCCCCACCCAACTCAATCTCCATCTCCTAGATCAGTACAGTCTCTAAATAAACATCATATCGATCGACGTTACTACTCTGCTAAAGATCCTCTACCAGAGATCGTCCCGAGTAGTTCGATCGCAACCGAGAAACGCGGGACGGGAACTAAACCTGGAACGAAAACGCGTACCGACGATCATCAGGCATCCTACGGAACCACCCTTTTCCAAAATCTTGATTCTAGGTTCAAACAAGCGTAGCACCTTGTACCCGCCACGCTGATCTGTGACTAGCTTCCTACTCGCTAGGTTGCCGAACAGGCGTCAAGGACGATACAAGACGTGCGAAGAGCATCTATAGGCGACTAAGCAATGACGTGCCCCTGATTAGAAGTGCGGTTCAACCCCCACCCAGCCGTTATTGAGCTTCCCCTACGGTACCCCATATCGATTCTCGTATAAAAGAGCACTAAGGGGTGTTTGAGTGATGGACGAGTCTGAGGAAGAGGGCGACCCTCGCATTGAGTCGCTTCTGCGCCGGCGCCAATCATTGACTAATAACCTGCTGGAAAATCCATACGACCTAATACTCTACCTAAGGCGCGCATTGGTCTATTCCGACTTAGCTTATCCTGACTTAGCGGCCGGCGACGCTTACCGCGCTCTGTTATTAATCGACGAAGTTCGCGATGAGAATTTCGAATACCATACCCAAGCCTTTGAGGCCCTGACAGGTTACGCTAAGGGCCCCTTTCTAGAGATATTAAACCATGGCTCTCTATCCGGAACTCAGTCTCGTTTGCCGCTGTCAGATGACGGCGAAAAGGACATTCCCGCGTTCGCTTCGTTAGCGTCTATTCGCTGTTATCAAATATTGTCCTTGAACCTTCTACTATGCGGTTGTCTAAGGAGTGCCTACAGCTTCTGCGGGCGCGGCCTTGCTATATCGCCGAAGAACCAGGAGCTTCTAAATACGCGGAACTACATACAGACTGTTAGCGAGCGTAGAATACGCAAGCCGATCTCCACTGTGAATGATCTTCCGGACTGGGGCATGGTGCGTAGAGAAGTATATCCTTGGAATAGCCACGAACCGGATCGGTTTTCGGACGAATCCTTGGCCACACTTAACGCTGGATTAGCTGAGATAGCCCCTAAATGTACTGTCGAAGTTTCACGGCTACCCATATTGCTCGGATGTCCGAGCCGCACGGATGGGTACGATATAATTCCAACGTGTGATCAACTTGGCGTATTTGCCAAGGAATACATCGCACCGGGAGAAGAGGTACTTGTGGAGTATTCCTTGGTCACGGCCAATAATCGCCTAAAGGAGTCTGTCTGTGATGCTTGCAGTGGGGAGCTCCCGCCTTTAGGAAGCGATTCGACTGCTGTCAACTGTCCAGAATGTTACGATACTGTGTTTTGTACCCAGTATTGTTTTGAGCAGGCCCAAGAGCTCTACCACCCAGCAGTTTGCGACAAGGATACGGACTCGATTGCCAAGGATCCAGATGCTAAAGATGCTGACGAAACTTTGCATCTTTTGTTGCTCGCGCGTGTTCTAGCCATGGCGGCTCACCAAGAAAAACACCCGCTTGACGTCAACCAAATTAAATATATATGGGGGGACTTCGTCTCCTCCCAGACTAATGAGATTGATTTATCTCCTAAGGCCGGTCCACCACCGGATTGGACGCTTCCGTTCTCCTTTTCTTATAATATTGAGACGCCTCTTCACATTCTCGAGAAAATGGATATTGATATCTACGCCACCATTGCTAGTTATGATATATGGGTGTTCAATACCTTATATAGCAAATTTCGTGGCACTGCTTCGGCTCGAAAGAACCCCAGGGATGGACGACCCGACGTCGCCGCCGTGCACCCCTACTGGTGCCTTGCCAATCATGACTGCAACCCAAATGTTACGTGGGAATGGGGCGGTCGGATGGTATTAAAGGCGCGGGAGACGCGGGTCGTCGGGAATGCACCAGGAGGCATAGAAGCCGGAGAGGAGATTCTCAATCACTACTGTGACGTAGATCTACCTGTGAAAGAACGTAGGGAGTGGGCGCGTGGTAGTCTCGGCGGCTGGTGCATGTGCGGTAGATGTCGAAACGAAGCTTCCAACTCCCAGAACAACTCTCCTGGATAACTGCTCGAGACACCCCTTGGATCCCTCCAGCCATCTCTCGGGAGATATGTACAGTACGCTACGGCAATGGATCTGGTTCTTTCATGATTATACACGTGTCATGACTGCCGACTCAGAGGTTCTTACCACTTCGCTTCCCTGGATTATCATATCCTTATCTCATACCCAGAGTTTCCATTACGGCCAACCATCAGACAGGGGGATAGACGGCGGAGATAATCGAGATTGGACAGGTCAAACCGGCTCGCTGCCCTAAAATAGGACCGGTACCCGAGGCATATGTGTGCTTTCTATGCTTACAGGACGTCACAGCACAGCATTTCGAAGTCGGACGTGAAATGAGGATCCCCGCGGACGCCTTCTCTTTTTCGAATCTCTGCTCCTTTCTTTTCAGCTTCTAACTCTTTTCCTTCCGCACACGACTGTACTTGAGTAGTTTGAAACCGCCCCCAGCTGGCGAACTATCATATAGAAGGGCAAATTATCGAGCATCGTAAACGAAGAAAAGCCTGGATTGTTTTCTGAAGACTAAGCGTAACATAGTCGCACCTTTTGAATCAGTAAACGAATGATACCAACAAGAATAGAACAGGGATGATTCCCAATATACTATGGGAATACGTGGGCGCCTGTTCGTTTGTTGATTGTGTAGAGCGACTGACTAGGTGACTTGTGTTTGCAAGAAGCTAATGTAGGTAATCATGAGCAGGTAGGGTTGCTAGATTGGTTTATGATTCCATCTAACGACACCCGGCTTGGCATAACTATAGGTAGGTACCTATCTAACCTAGGTAAGTATTCGTGAAGAACAATATAAGCCACGCCAAGTTAGTATATATTCTAAACGATATACGAAAGCGGCCATGTAATAGTATGTAGGAAGGGAGAGAAGAGTTTAGCGGAAAAGGGGAACTAACAAAGAGAAAATCGTAGTAAGTAAATAAATAAATAAATACCTAAGGTAAGTATACTATGGTGTTTTTCAAGGTATCATCTATGTCACTAGGATTATCATACAGCCTACCTCAAGTAAGGCTTCAATAGTAGCAGCAATAGACATAAATACAACATCTCTACAAAGCCGTCTACGCCCCTAACCCCTAGCCCCTAGCCCCTATTTTGTAACTCCGTGCTTAGCATCAAGGACTGTTGTTGCGGACCCCACAGCCAATCGTATTACGAGGTATCTACGCTGCTACTATTCAACGCCTAAGCAGTAGGACACAAATAACATCGCCAACCACGTACGTGATACGGGAATTTATCTATTTACCGAAAAGGAACAACAAGCCATCATATCAACCAAACCAGCGCTCAGTCATCCCGTGGCACTACACTATTCATTTATTCATTCATTCGTTCGTTCGTTCATTCAACTTATTATGTACTATAAGTTATGGTTCGTTCATAACTACTTGCCTCGGTACCTAAACCTAACTTAACCTAACCTAACCTAACCTAACCTAACTACCAGTGTGAGTAGCGAATGTATTCATTCCCCTCTTCGCTTTCGTATCATGTCCACCACTCATCGCAGCACAATTCCAGCATGTTGAAGAAAAAAAAAAGTCCGACTGACTGATCGAAAACAACCCCCCTTTTTGGAGGGAAAACACTCAAGAAGAGAAGAGAAGAAAAGAGAGTAAAAAACAAACTGCCACATGCTGAACCGACACCGACAAACTTCGTACATCTCATCAAACGCCATGTTTTCTATGTACATCCCTCCATCCTCCATCTACCCTATATCTGTTCACTCATCATCACTCGCATCATCATCTTTTCTACCCCACCCTCACTACAACGGTAGCGCCGGATACGCCGGCTGACTCGGTGGTCTCGTGGGCGAATCGACATCCATCTCACTTCCACCCGACGCAGCCGACGCGGGGGACTCAGCGTCGTAATCCTTACGCTTAATACGATCGATAACGTACTCGCGGAGGTACTCGATGACGCGGACGTTTTCAAGCCACGCCTCGTATGCCTGGTCCTCGCGGGCCTCGGCGCTGGCCTCTGATTCTGCAGAAGGCGAGCTAACAGATGAGATAGCGGACTCAGACGCGCGAGGGGTAGTAGAGGGTTCGCGGTCGAGGTGAGGTCTGGGTCCGGCGCTGGCACGCTGCAGCATGCCGCCTGAGTAACGGCGGCGAGGATCAGGGTCGAATGTGGGACCGAGGGTTGATGTTGCAGATTGGCCGGGATAGCCGGATGTGACGGCAGGAAGAGTTGGGTATAATGCTGATGTGGTCGAGCTATGGCGCGTCGAGGGCGATAGACCGGAGGATGAGGCGCTAGGCGAATGTCCCGAAGTATAGGACATAGAACTTGACGGGGGAGTCACAGCAGGGGTGCCGTTGGAATGGGTCGAAGAGACGGCGGTCAAGGGCGAAGCTACGTGAGCGGCCGAGTAGGCATTATTAGCCATGGTGGACTGGTGCGGCGCTGCAGAATGCGGCGGGGACTGGCTGTGACGGAAGTTCAAGGGGAGGTAGTGCGAGCCGGGCTGGTGGACTCCAGCAGCGGCGGCTGTGTTAGAGCTCTCATACACCGTGCTCTGCATCTGCTCGAGGAGCTGGTCGATCTGGACAAGATCGCTCTTAGTGCGGACGTTCGGCATAGGGGGTAACGAATAGTGTTGTTGGTACGGACCATGGCCAGCAGGTCCATCGACAGTCATGACACCCGGACTTGGGAGATACTCTGCTCCGAGGGAGCCGGAGTGAATAGGGAGGACTCCGTGCAAGGGCAGGAGTCTCTGTCCAACTTGGGCGTACGAGTTCGGGTCAACGTGCCTGCGCTTAGCATCGCCGAAAAACTCGTTAAGCACATCGTAGGTACGTTTGCGATTGTCATATTCAGCGGCGGAGGCCTGGTAGCCCATATGATCACCCCGACCGCCCATAGGTTGGTAGTACATAGGGCCTCCAAAGGAGGTTTGGGGATGGTGCTGATAGTAGCTACTCGGGTGGCTGGCAGGATGAGGCGGCTGACCAAACGCGGCCGAGTTAGTACGGATTTGACCATTGTGATCGTAATAGCTAGATGGTGCTACGAGGCAAATTAGCCTCCAAATGAGGAATTAGGAGGGAGGGGTTCGAACTGAAAGGGGGAATGGATACATACCTTTTCCTGGAGCCCGATAACCTCCGTTCATTGGGCCATGCTGGTCTGGCGAGCGGACAAGGACAGAGTCATCTGCATGTGTCTACAATCGAAGTTAGTAGCTGAGGGAGAAGGAGAAGTAATAAAGTAATATTTGTTACTGAGTCAGGAAGATATATTACATACCTTAACGTGCTTCTTCAAATCCTGGGGACGCTTGAATGACTTGCCACAGAAATCACATTTGTGCGGCTTCAAGGGAACATGCACTCGGATATGCGATGTAATATGATCTCGCTTGACGGTAGTGGTTTTGCACTGATTCCACTGGCAAGTCAAGTTAAGATTGTTTGTGGATTTGCGACCGACATGCTTCTCGCAAATATGCTCCTAGATTGTCGTCAGTTCAGGTCTAGTTACAAGAAAATCTACAAGAAAATCTACAAGAAAATCCCATCAGAGAAGAATTCCATATATTTTCAAACTTACGTAGAGAGTTTCGGCCGAGCCAAACTTCTCGCTGCAACCGGTCCAGCGGCACTGAAGAGAGTCATCCTGAGCCGGGGCGCTAGACTGCGAAGTTGCAGTTGTAGCTGTTGATGGTGCTGGGGTGGTTCCGTTAGAGGCTGAGCTCTCGCCGCCCGATTGGATCGGGTTGCCCTCTGGTGCTGCTGACATGGCTTGGCCTCGAATCTTTCAAATCCAACTTATTCAAATAAGGGGGGGAGTATATGAGAGATGCACGTGATGGGACGGAAGAACTTCGGAGGTTTCGGAGCCTAAAGTATGGTGTAGGTCTTGGCAGTCCAAGCTCACCGACATGTGATGTGACTAACGATTATAGTTAGTGGAATAACAAAGCATAAAACACTGAACAGTCAATGCGTTTTATTTCTTCGAACCTAAGCAACAGATAAGAATAATAAGGTTCGATTCCCAAAGGAGCAAAGGGGGAGAAAAGCCAGATAAGTCTGTGGGAGAGGAATGTCGAGTTTATGTAAATCGAGCGTCGTCCTTGCTCCTTATTAGGGACGTTTGACCTTGGCGATATCGAGGCGGAAAGTCTTGGCAATGGGTCTTGGGTGTAGCGGGTGACCGTGGGTGATTGGTTTAAGGGAAATGGGGGCAAACGAGCCAGGTACCTTATGCCGAAAGTGACTCCATCCATAGTGGGTAGTGACTACTAAATTTGAGTCACCCCTCCTCAGTAGTAACTTCCGTGCCAAGCCAAAGCCAAGCTCTTGGCGCGTCTTGGCATTTGATGATTGTCTCGACATGTCTGCCCAGAAATGCACCAAAAATGCTTATGGATGCTTGGGAAAAAGCTTGGAAGATCCTTGGCCGCCAGTTCCTCCTGCGCCAAGACTCGACTGCGCCCACCTTCTTCCATTTCCTTAGCAACTTTGGCATTTGCCTGCCACTGTTTTTCTACCAATGTGCCCCTTTGCATTAAGATTCTATTCCTTAACTAGGTACCTACCTAGGTATTTCTTACACATACTACATACTACATACTTGGGTTAGAAGCTATCATCACTGATCATTATCTTATTACGTACCAAAGTATTACATGCGATGACCTTCTTATCTAATAAGTAGCTAATAAGTTGCTTGAATCGTCTTAGAAGGCCTGTCTGTCGTATTCGACTGCCAATTCCGTTACCGTTTAGCTGTTGTAGTAATTTATTAATCGGCATCTCGCATCCGTGAACGGATGTTCAATCTCAGGCCTAGCATAGAAAATACCACATAGTTACCTATACTCATAAAGTATACTTGCTCTTCTCTCTACCTTGCCCCCTTTTCCCCTTATAACCTAGTTGGTTGATCCCCGTGTTCCCTTTACTTTTAAAAGAAAAGCCGTCCATTCGTTCCTACATCTCTACCTAGGTACCTATCTATAATAGCCTGGAGGTTTGCATTGCGTGCGATACAACCTGCTTTACACCCTCTTGCCGGTTTTCCACTTCCATTCTCCCGATATTATAAAACCACCTCTTGATAACATTGTTGACGGCTATGACGGCGGACGGAAAGTCTTGGTATCTCTTGGTATTCTGCACATGGTGTTCACTTTAAAGGGGGTGGTTTACGCTCCGCTGGTGGCCAAGCCTTGGTCTTCCTCTCCGCCCGCCAAGTTCTTGGCCATGCACTCGTCAACTGCCTCTTACTCGTATCGGCAACGAGAGTACGGAGTACGGATAAACGACATGTCGACTACCTGTTTCGTCTACGTCTTAAGAATCATCTATAGTCTTCGTTCGATTTGCTTGCTTGCTTGTATGCTTGCGTTGATGTTGGATAATCCAGGCTGGTCCCTTAGGAAGTTCAAGAGGCTTACAGCTTTTGTAGCACAGCATTATCCTAAACGTCCAAGGGAGGTAAGTAAGTAACTAGGCTTGTCTTTTACCGCGTTTGGCATTGGAGCCGTAGAATGCCGCACCCAAGAGATCCAAGAGACCCAAGAAATTCGGTGAAGACTGGATATATAGAGTAGTATCAATTATCATCGCCTTTTCATTGGCGCCTTGATTAGCTTTTACTAATTGCAACTTAATAGCTTTTTCATCTGGCTTCACTCAAGCCATCTGATCTGACTCAGCTGTACTCTACGCCATGCTGGTGAAATCTCTTATATGGCATGCGTCTTCCTAATATTGCGACCCGACGCCTCTTGCAGATGAATCGTGCTAGCTGAATCGTCACCTGCCATCAGCAATTCTCTACTTGCGTTAATTATCACAGAGCCTTATCTTAACCTATGAGATAATATCTTGCGCTTGTCACTACTACTCTGTTAGGCAGGCAAGTAAATCCAATTAATGGACGTTTTAACATCCGTCTCCGTCGACATTGTATTGAGCTTGACGTGCTTTTGACCGTGTATTGGCTTAGGCCACAAATGGTAAGCGTCAAAGAAATTGAGTTCTCTTAACATGATATATCCCGACTCTGTTTAGACTTGAACCCGGTCACTTGATATCTCATAGCCTGATCTACGCAATATATCAATAATATAAAGTCATTACTTGCTAAGATATATGCAATGGAACAAAATTGGGCCAGAACTACACGCCAAGCATGTCTCGGTGAACAGTCTTACCTAGTAGATTATGACACGGCTTGGCTAGGTAGGTTTTATATGTCGTCCTCATTGTGTCATAATATCTATTAAGCCTCATTTAACATTTGAAAGGCCACATTAATAATGAGATACTTGCGTATGTAAATCAAGAAAATGAAAATACAAAGTAGACAAAATTAGAGGCTCCTTTGCCGACAATCCTTACATTCAAACTAGCCCATCCGCTTATTAGTGTGTGATTTGATGAAAATCGATTCCCATGCTGTCGCTAGTTTCTGCGTAGAACATATCCACCCGTCAAGGATAGCAAGATCAACAATTAATACCATATACGTCATCGAGCCTAAACATTATCTATTAGAGGCTTGCCTATATGAGAAATTCCCGTCGTTACCACATTTCTACTCATATATTCAAGGAATCTATACCTTTTCGCATGGCATATTTTAATATTTAGTCCTGGAAATATCAGAACTACAGTCACGACGACCTCACAACTAGGCACAGGTACTTATGCATCGAGACATCATTAGTTTTTACGACTGGCAGACACAGGACGCAAATATGGGTTGGATGATTGGTGCTCTCATTCATTTTTGAGTGGCGATAAACGTAGAGCTAGAAAGCTGCTAATCCAACTATCCTCCAAAAAGGGGGTACTTGTCCTTTTCCCCTTCTCTTCGCGCTGCCGAGTGCGTCTCCGCATCCTTTTGCCAACATAATAAGACCATTGTTGTTCATTTGTCCATGATCTAACTGTTGCGCGACGAACCACTTTCTGCAAATGTTCAACTCGGCTCTATTCCTCACTACCAATTTGCTGCCAATTTGGCTACGCCCGTCTATCAAGGTAAACAATATCAACACCCTTATCCCTATCCCTCTCCCTGCCATCTTTTTCGCGTACGGTAGTACCCGTTGATTAAAATATGCTAATTCAAGCTCTTGCAAGTATATGAAGCAAGTATAGTTGTTATTTCTACCCGCCAACCATGGAACGAGTCGTGTTCTGCTCCTTCGCAGGTGCTGTTGAAGCAGGGGTATTTTCTGCCAGCGGAAAATAAGGTGATTAAGATCGAATATTTACGTCACAATGGGGTATAATTTTCAAAGGAAGATACTGTCCAAGGTATCTGGCACCGAGCACATGAGGGCTAACCACTGGCTCAAGGCGGCCATATTCCTTTAATGTCGATGCCGGCAAGCTCCGATAACGTATATCAGGCAAATTCGCCGCAAGATTCGTGAATCGCGTAGCAACTGAAAAAAAAAGGAAGACGAAAGCAAAACTCCGAACCGCTCGCAACTGCGGAGATGCGACCCCCAGGGTTGAAATTATCCATGCAATATGCCGCCGACAAGGACAATGTTCCAAAACCGTGACATCCTTTAGAGTGGAAATGATGGGGCGCCCCTGATTGTCCTCAGAAACCAGAGATGCCGGACGTCGGAAATATGCTGGATAATATGATAACGATGATCATGGTGAATATCCACCATGATGAAGAAACGAGCTAACCAGTCTGGCCAGTCCGGTCAACTAAACAAACGAGGTCCACCCGAGCCGAGATGTCCCCTAAAACGCCGCCCATGCTAGATTATTATACAGAACCGAGTTGTAAAAGTGCCTGGATTGCTTCGCGCTCCTGCGCATCTGGCGAAGCCGCTAGTGCATCCAAGTCGATATTATCGAGACGTGGCTCCCGAAGCATGCCTGTATTGCCAGAGAAGGACCGGAAACCACAAGAGTTATATACATGGGAAGGATAGTTTGCACCTTGGCGGGCCTCAGTCGGATTCGAATACGATGCGGCTCGTAGTGCGGCAGCTCCCACAGCTGCCCAATCTTCGTCGTCTGTGGCGTCCTCCGGGTCGTCATTCATAATCATGTCTTCGTCGCCGGGTGCCGAAGAGCAGGAGGCTGAAGCGGGGCCGTCTAGGGAGTCGAGGGACATTTTATCGGCCTCGTTCTCCGTCATAGTCACATCCCGGTCGTCATGAGAAAAGGCAGCCGAGTTCCCATTACTAACTGCTCGGACGTTCAAGCGGGATCGGTCAGCGTTCCATCCAGCACCTTTGGAGATTGGTATACCGGTGGGAGAGGTTCTAGAGTGGCCTTGGCCAACGGATTGTCGAGACACCGCATCTCGAGTAGCTTGACCCCGTCGCCTGGCATCCCACCGACCCCATCCAACCTTTTGGAATTCCACGTCACCATCGACCCCACCACCTTCGACGCCGTGTCCTTGTCCACGTCCTTCTAGTGCTGCCACAACTAGCCTTCGTGCCTTCGGCGGGGGGATTCCTGCGAAGCCGGGAACCGAGGTGGTTAAATAGCCCATGATATAGCGAATAGCCAAAGGGCCGTGGTTCAATAGAATCTCGGGAAGATGATACTTGGCTAGCAGGGCTGGGGAAATAGCCCCCGTGGATTCGAAGGATGGCGAACCAACAGGGCTATGGTCGACGCCTTCGTGAAGGTCGAGGTCCGAGTCGATGCAATCGAGCTTGGCCTTGTGTAGCTGTGCCTTTAGGCCATGAGGCGGCAGCGTAGGTGATATGGAGTTGGGAGGAGTCGGGAGGGAATGAGTTCGTGTCACAGGGACGCTCCGAGCAGCCGCTACAACAGTTAAGTTGTCTCGGCTGAGAGGGGAGGTCTCAAGGATATCGCGAGCAGCAGAAGCCGATGCCATGGTTGCCATTTATGATAATCAAATACTTCGAGTTGTATCTGTAATGCAAAGCGATATATAATTAGATTATATAATATTATATATTATAGATAGAATATCTAGGCTGGATAGGCCTTGGAAGAATGGGAGGGAAGATGTTCAATGATGATGAGTAGGCTGGATAGGCTGGATGGGCTGCGGTGAGTCACTTACAAAAACAAGCCCGAAGTAAAGAGTTGCGGTATGGCGATAAAATTGGTTTTATTTTTGTTTTCGGTCTGGTGGAGAGAAAACAAAAAAATAAAATCAAAATTAAAAACAAATTTAGGCGAACTGGCAGCGCTGACGCGATTCTCTTGACTGCGACAAAAGATGACTCTTGGGGTGCAAAATGTTGCGGTGATGTCAATTTGTTGTGTTGTTGATGTTTCCTTAACGAAAAGAAAGATCAACGTAAAGAGCGAGCGACGGCTGCGACCTACTAATGTAATCCTCAATTGCTCATACCTGCTAAGACAATGAACGGGAAACGGGAAACAGCAGAAGGTTCTAACTGGCGTGTATACCGTCAGGGGGGTGTTGTCCAGCAGGGTCAGCAGGTGTCGCATGGCGCACAGGGCGCAATGCACGCAGCTGATTGCTCAAGAAGCAGCCACGACGTGGTCCTAGCAAAAAAGGGGTAGTGTATTTAATGAAAATTATGTCTATATTCATTATGTACACAATTTACGCCACTTAGGTACGGTACGTACTTTGTACCTGACAGATCCCAATCCCTCATTACAAGTTTGTACATGTAACTACGTATTGTTTATACTCAGCTGGCCTGCTTGTCTAACAATTACCTAACATGCCTCATGTGTACACCTATTTAAGGTATTTTAATCCACTAATGTAATTCTGACAGTACTTTCATCCAGATAGCCTTTGAAAACAGGAGCATTGAACTTATAAGGTAGGTACCTACCTCATTTATCATATGTACCTAGGTTAGGTAGTTAACCAGCCTCTTATGTAAGTCCCAAGTTCCATACATACAAAGGAGTCTTACATGGTAGCTACCTATGTACAACCCTAGCAACGGCAGCATGTACATACCTACATATGTACATAGGTACCTAGGTAGTGCAGCCATTACGGCACGACAGGTTTAAACCTTGGATACATAGTATTTCCCTCTGGGCTACCGTAGTAATATCTAACGTAACAGCCTGGGTGTGATTGATGCTGTACTGTGGCGAGTATCGTGTATGTGTGGTCTTGTGTGGTCTTGTGTGGTCTTTGTGTGGTCTTATCATTCGAACGTTGACTAACAAAGCACAGCCAAGGGTTGCGCTAAATATGAGGAGGGCATGATCTAATCAATTCACCTGTCACTCCTTGACATGGCACTTGGGCACCTGACTCAAGGCAGTTGTCATTGTACAAAAACCACTCTTTGTAACTAGTATATTCTTTATGTAGGTAGGTATCTAGGAATATGCCGCAAATGGAACCTTCAGTCCGTTCTAACTACCCAGGTAAGTACATAGTGTATGAGCCTAATCAACTATGACGTGAGCCACATATCTTCGTTTTCGGGCTGCCCTTGACGGCTTAAGCCTGCTTACCTGTACCATCATCTATTGTACGCGCAATACATAAGCACTACAATATATAGATACAGTAATAAGCTGAGGAATATAAAAATGCAATGTCTTGAATAATCAGCATCCTTTTCTATATCCTCTTAAGGTACCTATACGATGGATATCCGGGGTGTCCCGCGAAGAAAACTCGTGGGGTGTGTGCATGTCCGCTCTGGGGACGGCTCTGATACTAAAAAAACCGCCATTGAGCCGAGAGGATCAAAGCCATCTACATAGGTAGTATGTATTTGGCCCCCCTTACCCCCCCGGCTATCTCGCATGTCAAGGGATGGAATGCCGCTATCTCTATCCAAGAAGCCATTGGGTTCCGCGTCTGGAGAAAGCCCTGTAGCCAAGCCGAGAACAGGAATCCTCGCTATCAACGTGCAGGAAATCTCCGGCAGTAGGAATATAGGTGTATCGGGGACACTTCTCGTCACAAGCTCTGCGGTCCAATGAAAATGAATCCGGATTTGGTAGGATAAGAGGGTGGGCTGCGGATCTCATCCCCGTCGATTGAACAGAAACAATACACCAAATGTTGGCATGTGCAGCCTCAACCTCGCCTGTTCATCGGCTATGCTGGCCGTTTTGTGTACCTACATATTAGTGTACTAATTTATCTGCTTCTTCGCTAGCTAACTTGCTGATCAGCAAGGGCACACACATCTTGGAATATCAATTGAGTTCGAGACTGCGTAATTAAGTAGGTCGAAATTCGGTAATACATGATTCCCGAATCTCGACGGCCATAGACCCAGGAATGCTTCACGTTGCGCAAGCACGGTGCTATGATTGGTCCAAAACCACCATCGTGATGCGCGAACCTCCCCCCATTTCACCAACCTTCAGCTAGGTAGCCGTAGTGCCAACCGGTGACGAAAGGATGTACCGGGATAACGGGGCTAGAGGCGTTTTAATGACTTGCCTTCAGGTTATAAATACTAAAACTTAGTAGCTTCGCCATTAATAACAACTCGTCGCTGAAACGGCCGCGCATATGTCACGATGTCCAGGCGTAAGCCGGTTACTCGTTAGCTGGCAACCTAACCTTGAAAGAGTAGGTACAAGTACGGTTACCCGGTAGCCGACAAATGTACTAGGTCAGGACATGGAGAGTGTATATAAGTCAGGTCGTACACGATCGTGAATGGTCGTATCCAAAGAGGGGTCTGCGTTTCCCATCTGCATCTCGACTTTGTAGAGTTCGACTACCCCACTAGAGAGTTTCGCGAGAATAGCCCATCATCCAGTATAATTCCCCCACGTTCTGGGATAACGCGATCCGACGACATGTTTTTAGGTCGGTGCTTGGGTCGGTGGAGATGCGCGGGTGTCACATCTAGATACATACATGTATGTAAGTGTGTCTTTGTCTTGCTCTATGCCCAAGGTATGTGCCTAGTTTCGCGGTACCCCATGGCCTAGGTAAACCATATGGATGCAACTCAAGGAATCGGGTCGTTGGGTCCTGCATTTGCACTTCATCCAATTCGAGGATGAATAATCTGCACGCACATTTGCCTCAACAAACTTCAGCCCATCGCTCGAGCCCATTTTGCCGGAAGCGCTTCATCAGGCTGAGCGTCATCTTCTAAGTAATTGCAGGTCCGATATTCGGAGTAGGCCACGGTTATACAGTATGTTGCTTCCATCAACCACCATCTTCCAGTAAGAATTTGGTTCGCGAAAATCTTATGCGGCGTGCATATGTGCTACCATTGAGCGATAGGACTCAAGTGAGCTTCAGCGTTCTTTGCGATTCCTTCGCGGGCTCTAATGGTACCTTAATCATACCTATTGGCACAACCGAGCCAACGATCTCTTTCAGCCGCCGTTTTGTTGGAGGACATACTGCCGGCATGCCTGTATGACTTTTGATTAGCCCTTGCTCACACCTATACGAATCCAAGATATAGAACTAAGACATAGACTTACTGCTTTGAGGATGCCCAATTTCTCCTGTGATTGCAAGTAGACCTGACGGTATTGCTGAATGCTCTCGTTTAGAACGGCCTCTTTTGTTGTACGGCCTTCGCAGATGGCTTTCATCTTCAACTCCATTTCCTTTCGTAGAAATGGTTTGCTAAGACTGGTATCGAACTCCATTCTATCAAACCCTTCAATCAGAGCCACGCCCAATTTAGTCGGGATGAATTCCTTCACACCTCCCCTCCCACTAACCGTAGATGCCCCACCTCGACCTCGACCGCCGCGACCGCCGCGACTGCCTCGCCCTCCTCGTGCAGCTGGGGCATCTTCGTCTTCGCCCTCGCCGTCTGCTGCTCGTGTGGTCCGGGGTACAGCACGAACATACTCTCTATCTTGAATCTTCTGAATATGCTCCGCCATCGTGGCGTCTGTCCCGATCCCATTGGCATCCATGAGAGCAATCAAGTCAGCTTCCGTAAGGTAGTTAGGGGGCGCAGTCTTGCCCTCCGTCATGAGAGCTTCAGTAGGCTCAAAAAGCTCTCCAACTGTAAACTTGGGCAGCTGCCCGGTCCCAGTCCACTTATCATAAATGTAGACGTCTAGATAGTTTCGCTCTAGGACGACGACACCATGAGCGTGGAAAGATTCCTCGCCGTATAAAATGTCGACGTCTGTAGCAGCACCTTTAGCATCCTCCGAGCAGCATGCTAGGAACCGTCTAACGACAAATTCGTAAACCCTCTTTTCTCTATCACCGAGGACTGTGAGTGCCGCGTAAGTAATGGGGTGTATCGGGGGGTGCGCTTTATCATCATTTCGTCCCTGCCGCGGTTGCTGGAATCCACCATTGACAAGATTATGTGCGAATTCGCCCCACGAATTCGATGGCGTTTGCTTTTGTACTAATGCGCGTAAGTTCATGCCAGAATCGAAACGGTCGGTTTCCGTTCTGGGATAGCTGATGAACCCCTTGTTGTAAAGGTTTTCTGCAGCTTCCATCGCCTGCTGACCCGTCATATGCAAAAATCTAGTGGCCATCTTCTGCAACTCTACTGTGGTTAGCGGGAGAGGTTTCCATTTCTTCGTTGGTTTCTCCTGAACCTTGGTTACTTTGGCCATTTTTGCCGCAAGGCATCTTTCGTAGAAAACAATAGTCGACGCTTTTTCAAAGAGGCGATTGCGTGACCAACCAAAATTGACATCCATACCATCCCGGTTGTGCATAACTTTAATGCTCCAGAATGCCTCCGGCTTGAAATTCCTCACTCTAAAGTACCGGTCTACTACAAATCCTAATGTTGGGAATTGACAGGACCCTGAAACGTTAGAACTGAATTATCCGATAAATCTTAGAATGCATTACAAACCGTAGCTTAATATAAGTTCTTTAAAGGGCCCTCCCAAAGTCCTTAGATTCGTGGTTAGAAACCGAGTAAACGCGTATCCTATCCTAAGATCCAATTCGATCCGGGAAGATACGGCATTGACTTGTTTGTGATCAAGATCTATAAGGCTTTGGGCTGCGTTCAAGATATGCCTAAATTTATTTTTTAGCTAGGCATTCAGCTGGGGTTTAACGAATCGATAGACAAACGCTCTCTCGATGTTACTGAACTTGGCCCTCTTAATATCCAGAGTCCTGTTGCCTTTTCTAGCGGCCTCGCATATTTCATAGCCTATGTGCTCGCCTTCACGATCACAATCCGTCCAGATGCATAGTGCATTGGCGTAGCGTGCCTGTTTCTCGATATTGTCTGCCACCTTGGTTTTATCCTGGGATATGTTAAACTCTACTCGACATGCAACATAAGCAGCTATAACGTGTACCTCAGAAATGATTACGTTCACAGGCGCGTCGAATAAGCGCTCAGGTGGCGGATGCTCCCATCTTTTATACTCGGCGGGAAACACAGCCGAGGTGAGATGACCAAGAACGGAGGTCATGGTGACATGGCAACGACCCCAGGGATGCCCGAAGTCGTAGTCAAAAACATAGTTCTTGATGTACTTTTCGGGCGTATTGTGCTAGACATGTGTTAGCAGGTCAAGATTGTGCAGACCGGGTATATCATCTGAGATATCATCTAAGACTAACGCTTTGAACCTGACCACCTGAGAGATGGCCTGCAACAGCTTTCGCGATGGAGGGTTTCTCGGCAACGCAGAGGACTCTCATGGTTGACTGAAGTCGCGTAAGAAATATAGCGAAGTAAAACGTTGGCACCGATACTCGACGTGCCTTTCCTACACGACACGAAGAGCTAAGAAAGCGTTTCATGGGTAATATTCGTTTCTCGTAGTCGAGAACGGCAAATGATTAAATAGGTCACATCCATGTCTAATCCATTTTGAAAAACGGGTTCTAAAGAGTTGTTCAGGTTAAGTTAAGTATCGAAAACTGTGTGGATCAGTTTATTGTGTCGGGTACTTTTATTTATTGTGTGTACCAATATATTCATCGCGTGCCTTCCCGACTTTTTCTCTTTTTACAGTTTTTTTCATCTTCCACGGCGACTGGTCGATACTTCTCAGCCAATACCCTGAACTAATTTAAACCGTTTGATTGGTGTTTAGGTAAGTAAGGCTTTGAGGTTACCCCAGTAGCCCCAGTCGCTATGATGCTGTTTACACCCTACCCCTGTTCTAATGTTATTACCTAATATGTACGAATCCGTGCATAAATAGTTAAAGTGGCACAAAGTGGCTCGTGCTGTTTATTACTTTAGAGCTTTAGCTGAATGTTGACTTTCTTAACCAAAGTCATGACGTGGTTCAACAATTGAAAGTACAATAGGCATTAGGCAATAGGCAATAGGCAATACAATACTTCATCTCCATCTCTCCCAACCTTGCCGAAACGTCCGAATACGTCTCGAATTAAAAAATGGCTTTGCCTTGGGTAAAGAGACTCGAAGATTGCGCGGACTACTCTCAAGTAATTGAGCCATACCTACCACAACTTTACGAACTCCCTGGGAAGATAGTCCATGCCACGTTGAGTCACGGATCCTTGGTCGAATTATATAAAAATACTAACCCCTTCATATCGGGGCTTGGCTTTTCTATATTCCTTGGTGCCGTCTTCCTAATTGTATCCGAAATCAATCGTAATTACTCCCAGGTTGATCGCATGTGGAGTCTATTGCCAACAATATACAATGCACATTTCGCTGTTTGGTCTCATCTGAATGACCTCCCAAGCCAAAGGCTTGACCTTGTGTTATTATGGAGTGCAACATGGAGCGTGTGTGAACACATAAGTATATCTCTATTCTGGACTGCGTAGCTAATATTTGTAAGGCTCGGTTGACGTACAATTACTTCCGGAAAGGTGGTTATAGTGTTGGTTCAGAGGACTATAGATGGTGTGTCATTCTACTGCATTGGCCTCCGTCCAGTTGTCTAATTCAATCTATAGGGAGATAATTCGCAGCAAAGTGCACCCGGTGCTATTTTTCTTATTCAATATCACTTTCATCTCCTTCATTCAGAGCATATTGCTCTTCTTCCTCGCAGCGCCGACATACATTATCCTGCTATCGTCGAGCTTTGAACGAGAGGCCACAGCGGCAGATATAGCTTTCACAGCGGTCCAGCTCGGGCTCATACTCTCCGAATGGGTTAGCGACCAGCAACAATGGAGTATGTGGTATTCTTCCTGCTCCGCATACCTTTACTCCTTTACTAACAAAGGGATATTGAAGACTACCAGCTAGCCAAAAAGGAGTACCAACAGACGGCCAAGGTGCCACGGGACTGCAGGTTTACCCAGGAGGACCTTGATCGAGGCTTTATTACTTCCGGACTATGGGCTTACTGCAGACATCCTAACTTTGCAGCCGAGCAGACTATCTGGTTCATTTTATACCAATGGAGCTGTTACGCAAGCAAGACCCTCTACAGCTGGGCAAGTCTAGGCCCTCTGTTTCTAATCATGATCTTTCAGGGGTCGACCTGGCTCACGGAATTGATCAGCTCCGGAAAGTATGGGGAGTACAAGTTCTACCAACAACAAGTTGGGGCTCACATGCCCAGCTTCACTCCTTACAAAACTCCGGGGCCGAAAGTAATTCGGACAAGCGAGTTAGCAAAGCGACTGAAGGCAAAGCAAAAGTAAAAGGCGCTCCAATATGTGATCACTGGTAGATTGCGTAGGCTAGATGCGCTCATATGTGCGTACAAGGGGATGGTCTTACCACTGCATAAGTTTGCGGTCTACTGCAGTATGACGCAGACCTACGGCCCCATTTCGAAGATTGAAGCTTTAGCACGATAATCTATGTATTTGTCCTCGTACGATGCGGGGGAGGGGAGGGGATATCCAGATTCAGGAGAGTAGATAGCTGACCTTAGGTGGGCTATGTTACAGAGGGCCGATTATTTTATTCAACAAAATAACCTGCAGACGGCCAACAATTTCCTCTTCAAATGCTTTGCAGATGATGGTACGCGCCTCTTATGTGTGTGATGCCGAAAGGAACCAGGTTTGCTACGCAGGCCACGATCCTTCAGGCCCACAATTGTCGGATGCCCGATAAGACTCAATACTCATTGAGTGTTACTCAATACGGATGATGATGATGATGATGATGATGGCGGACAGCATATGGAGATGCTTCCTTACATGCTTTAGGTATAATTGACAATTAGCGAAGCTGCGTCTATGCGTCTATGTCGCCTGCTATGCCATCCCGTAAGTGTTCTATTCTAGAAAGTGGAAGAGACGATCCCACCAGGTAGGTTACCCCAGATTGGCCTATTTAGTCGAATATCCCCCCACGGAAAGGTTACATTCAAAGTGTGCAGTAATATGGCCAAGCAGAACAGAATGCTTCACGGCTTTGTGATTCGTAGACAATTATAAGTAACTCGGCTTTAAGCAGCCGACGACCGAATCAAATAATGTTAATATTGCTAATACATACTAGTGTGCATCCATGGATAGGAGGTAGGTAGCCGCTTCGCTTACACGGACCCCGTGCTGCCGTAGTGCCTATGCTTCAGCAAATTGGCTACCGTCAGGTAGGTAAGTATTCTTGCGACAATGCCTTTGGTAAAATACCTACTAAGGCAAGAGATCGTCTGACCAACATCGACTTGCATCTGGTATGCTAGTATGCTGTACGTATAGGTAGTGAGAGAGATCAAAGCGATCCAACCCCGAGGGTTCCACCGCCGACAAGCCCTCCCATTCACACCTCCACCCAACCCTCCACTATTGAATTACTTCCACGATAGTACGCACCGTATTTATGCTTAGCAAAGTGGGGCCGAGGACCCTGACTGACCCTGACTGACCCTGATTGCAGCTAGTTGGTAAACTAATATGACAATATACACTACATAACATACTATGTATGTACACTAATAATTCGACGCTGACGATACCCTTGCTTGCATCTGTTGGTAAAACTCGGCGGTGAGAAATGCTGTTCGACCCAAAGATGCATGAAGCACGCAGCATGCAGCATGCTAACGTATGTAGTATGTAGATCCATCTCCCGAGTCTAGAAGAGAGTGGGGGTTCCATTAGTTAGATGAAGAGTCAGAGGTAGTGTGTTCTCTCTTTCTCTCTTTCGGCTTACATGTACTCATTTAAACAAGATGTATACATACATACCTAAGATACCTAGGTTAGTTAGGTATATATATCTCATGCCTTCCTCGAAATCTTGACCCCCTTCTCCGTTTTGTCTCCTCAATTATCTCCGTATTCCGAGGCTTAAATATAAACCCTCTACATTACCCACTACAGCGGGAGGAAGACGTTTTCTAGAAAGATTACTTATACATATATATAACTACCTATCTAACTAGCACTTACTCTCCCTCATTACCTACCATATAGTAAATAGTCTCAATTATATCGAAGCGTCCGACCGTTGTCTCTACCCCCTTCTACTTTGTGCAGGACTATCAACCTACCTACATTATATTCACCATGTCCGGCACTTGGGAAGCACTTATGCACATGATGCGAAACCGCGTCTCCTTCTTCGACGACTCCACGCCGGCCTCAGCGCAGTCCCCCGCGAAGGGATGGGGGGTATCCAAGCAGCCCTCCGAGGCCGCCGACAGCTACTTTCCCGAGCGAACGCCGTCACCTACATCATCTATCTCGGAGACGGAAGACGACGGTCCCACGCCCGTCACCAAAGCGAATCGCATGATCGGTTCCGAATATCCCATCCCACCACTGGAGCGAGAATACAGCGCTCCGGCCGGCGAGCTCGACGTCGCGCAGCAGCTGGCCAAGAAGCCGCTGCCGCGATCGCTGCACAGCTCCCTCCAGCGTGCGGCCTCGAAGACTGCCCAGAGGCCTGTAGACGACGAGGAGACGAGACGGCAGAAGCTCGCTGCCGCCAAGAAGGAACTACTCGCCCTGGCCGGCCAGGTCTAATTACGGGTACCAGTCTAAAAGCTTTGGGATTTTCTACGTAGGGGGATATGGTCTAGAACGGTAGAGTGGTAGAGTGGTAGAGTGGAGACAGGGGAGGGAAAGGAGGGGGAATACTTTGGCAAACCGACATCGCGCATTGGGCGAGTTTCCCTTTGTATGCATTATACCCAGGGATCGGTGCGTATTGGATACGCTTACTGTTTCGGAATGTTTTAAACCGGCGTACTGTTGGGACAGCGGAAATTGAGAGCAAGTTGTGCTGGGATTCCTGGCAATTTGGAGCTCGTGCCTTTTTTTATATTTAAGTACGAAAGGACTGGAACTTGTTCGGTAGTTGGATAATTATTTATATTATAATAAATTGACAGTCTGGTTCCCTAATATCGTATGTACTTCGTATCGTATTTATTGGCAGCGTTAAATATATCTCATCCCTTTTTTCATATACACATAATTCATTAAATAGCACTCATTGGGCCCGTTTTATACGAGTCGGGAAGATAGGTTAACGCCGTAGGCGATTGTCGCAATTACCGTGATGAGGTTAGCAAGCGAGGAGATGCCGTGGAGCTGTCCGAACTTCTTGTTCAGCACAGCCATCTCCTCTGAATGGGAACCCTTCTCGTAACTTGCTTTACCATCCTTCTTTTCTAAGTCACGGAACCGTATTAGTCGAAAACTGCTCGCTTGTTACTGGTTCCTCCCCAGCTTACCTTGCTCTCGTCTCAAGGCGGTTATCTTGTTGGTCTCGGGAAGTAGATATACCAGATTAACGAGCCCTGTTACGAGTATGGTGCCAAGGGGCGCAAGTACACCCCAGCGGTTTGACGGATGGAATACTCCAGCGAGGCTCGAGGCAACGCCTAGGGGATTCTTACTCCCAGGATATGTTAGGGCGAGAAGCACGGGGGCGGCGGACTGGATGCCGAAGTATGCGGGGAAAACGGCACGTTGTAGGATTGCGAATTGAGGTCGCTCAAGAACTTTGAAGGAGAGTATTGAGTTTATAAAGGTCTAGGGGTTATTCGTTATTAGCCGACAGGTTCCATTTATGAGTACGAAATAAATACGAAGACGAAGGATCGCGATAGAATCGAAGCATCGAATTACTTACATGGAAAACCTGCGTTCCAAGTAATGTACCGTAGCTATATGAGAGTTAGCATAGCTCGTCAATTCTCTCGCCATAGAGCTATGAACTGACGATAAGACCTGGTAGGGAGCTAAGGTAAGGAGGATGTGCGCCATGTTGGTGCTTAACTTATTTATATTAGAATTGAAGAAAAGACGTCTGAGACTTTGTGGACTGTAAAAAGGGGATTTTCGACGATTTTATCAAGGTAGATATAAGTTATAACCACTGGACAATGATGACGTTTGAAGGTGGTGGTATGTTGTCCTGGCCCCTCGTAGCCTCAATCGTGCCATCCGGAGTTCCTCGGCCGAGGAGCTTGGGCCATTGGTTGATTGATTGGTCCAGGGCAATTAGGTGCATGGACACATGGTCAGGTGCTCTCGCGACTGCCTGTAGGGTGTTGGACAGGAACACGCTTCAACTTACCTAACCTAACGGAATACAATTGCCCAACCTGCCGCCTGCCACCTGCCGCCTGCCGCCTGCCGGCCCACCTTAGTTCAAGAGGTACATATTCGTAGGTATACAAGTCTACAAGATACTTGTTACTTGTTACTTGTTACTTCTAGGCAGATATTGTCCCTCATAGGTCATTTTAATGCCATCTTGAATTAGGTAAACTTCCACCTAAGTAGTATGAGTCTTCTCATAAAATTAATACCAAGGTCAATGGCCTAATAGTTGGCTTCTATTCATCTCCATTTCTCATCCTATTTGTTTCAGCTAACAATCCACAATATCTCCGCGACAATGGCGGACAAGGAGGCTACAGTGTATATCATCGACCTCGGGTCGTCGATGGGCGACTGTCATAATGGTAGGATCGAATCCGATCTTGACTGGGGTATGCGCTACGTGTGGGACAAGATCACGGCAACTGTTGCTGCATCGCGGAAGACATGGACGGTCGGAGTCGTTGGTGTAAGAACCGACGAGACCGTCAACCCTTTACAGGAGCAAGCAAACGAAGGTTATGAGAATATCTCCATCTTACAGGAGCTTGGACCCATGAACTTGACTAGTCTTCGCGGTTTGCAAGGTCTTATAAAACCTAGCGGTACCGATACTGGAGACTCTATCTCGGCTATAATAGTGGCTGTGGAGATGATCGAGAAGTTCACCAAGAAGCTAAAATATAAGCGGAAAATCATCCTTGTCACAGATGGCGAGGGCCCCGTTGACCCTGATGATTTTGACGACATATCAGCAAAGATCAAGGACTGCGGTATTGAGCTTGTCGTCTTGTAAGTTGAAATTGTAGTGAGCTCATGGGTTCTACTAATTATTTTCGGCCAGAGGTATAGATTTTGACGATATCGAGTTTGGCTTCAAGGAAGAGGATAAGTCAAGGCAAAAGAGAATAAATGAGAGGCTCCTGAAATCCCTGGTTGATAAATGCGATGGATTATATGGTACGATGGCAGAGGCCATTGCTGAACTAGAGATGCCGAGATTAAAGCCTGTCAGGCCGTATAAGACGTACGATGGGGAACTCACCCTTGGAAACCCCCAGGAACACCCAGATGCTATGAGCATCAGCGTGGAGCGGTACTTCAAGACGCACAAGGCGACGGTACCCCCGGCCAGTCGAGTAGTGCTTAAGACCGAACCTAGTCCGTCTCAAGCCGCCGACGGTGACGAAATGGAAGGTGTAGAATTCACAAGCGGATTTTCCGCGGTGAAAAATGCCCGGACATATAAGGTCAACGACCCCGATGCCCCAGGAGGTAAACGGGATGTCGAGTTCGAATCATTGGCAAAGGGGTATGAATACGGGAGAACGGCTGTTCATATCAGCGAATCCGAACACAATATTACCAAGCTTGAGACCAAGAAATGTTTCACTATTCTAGGATTTATACATCAAGATAAGGTAAACAAAATCATTTTCTCGAACTCGAGTCTCTTCATACGCTGACACCTCCAGTATGAGCCATTCTTCAATATGGGGGAGACAGGTCAGACGATTCCCCGGAAATTCGATGACTCGGCCGCACTTAAACTCTCGTCATTCATACACTCCCTTCAGGAACTTGAGTCTTATGCAGTAGCACGGATCGTAACGAAGGACGGAAAGGAGCCGTCTCTCATTCTACTTGCTCCTCACATCGAACCCGACTTCGAGTGCTTATACGACGTGCCCTTGCCGTTTGCCGAAGACGTCAGAAACTACCAGTTCCCCCCGCTTGATAAGGTGATTACGGTCACTGGAAATATCAAGCACGAAGATCATCGGCTTCTACCTAGCCAGGAGCTATCAGATGCTATGGATGACTACGTAGACGCTATGGATATCTCAAACTGGGCAAAGGATGATGATGGGTAAGTATTATAAGCCGATAGGGAGGGTACAAAAGCTAATAGCGCTAAGTAATCGCACTATGGAATATGCTCCCGTTGAGGATGTCTTTTGTCCTCCGATCCATCGGATTAACCAGGTCGTCCGACATCGAGCCATCTATACAGACCAGCCGCTCCCCCCAGTTGCTCCCATTCTACTTAAATATTCAAATCCGCCTGAAGATTTAGTGGTCAAAGCCAAATCAAAACTTGAAGATCTCATAGCCGAAGCTAATGTTAAGAAAGGTATTGTTAATTATTGGTTAAAGTATTTGTGTATTTTTACTAACGCTTGTGAAGTACCACCCAAAGCGAAAAGCAGGCGAGAAAAAGGAGCTAAACCAGAGCCAATTTCGGGTCTCGATATTGATGCACTCCTTAATCAGCCTCAAAATAAGCGAAAGAAGATTGACTCTGATAACGCCATTCCCGAGTTCAAGCAGATGGTTGAATACGCCAGTGAGGAGACCGATATCGAGAACGCTGCGAAGCAGATGGGTACTATTATTCGCTCGCTTATCACAAACAGCTTGGGAGACAGCGGGTACGATCGAGCCATAGAAAACCTTGGTGTGTTCAGGGATACGATGGTTAAGTGGGAGATGCCAGTCCTGTATAACTCGTTCTTGAAAGATTTGAAGAATCGTCTACTTTCGGGCGAGCTTGGCGGCGATAGGAGAGAGCTCTGGTGGCAAATGAAAGGGGCTAAAGCCTCGTTGGGCCTGATCGACCAGAGCCTCTCTGAACCGTCTAATATAACCCCCGAGGAAGCCGCAGAAGTATGTGACATTTCCAGCACGCATTTATTTAGCCCCTTACTAATTCTCTCGCTAGTTCTTCAAGAAGTGATACTCGTTATAGCACTTGAATCACATAATACAGTCAGTCAGATATGTAAGAAGGCCCGGAGTCTTTTTGCTTGTAAGAAGTAGGCATCTACATGTCAGCAGTGTCGTATAAATACGAGAGAATGTAGTAGTTGTCAAAGCCTTGTGACTAACAAAGAGCCCTTCGATAATCATAAACCAATATACCAAATGTGCCATAGAAAATCCAGGAATAATGCTCCGTCGAATACGTCCCACCTAAAAATCCGACAGTGATATTGGGATTCAGTACAAGAGAAGAAGAAATACGAAATCAAATGTCTTACTTATATCTTATATATCTTAGAAGGAGCACTTTCAACTCGCAAAAGGGACATGTCTCCGAATGGCAAGAGGCTATAGCGATTCAATATAGGAATAATCGACCTGGCTACTCTAACGTGCCTGTAACTTGCCGATGTGATATTTACAAGCGATTTCTCGTGGGTTCCTCATACCTTCCTTCTTTTTCCCACTACCGCCACTATCATCCTCTCCCTCCGCCCAGATCTCACCTTTTCTTTAACCTCCTTCTTCCACTCGCCACGACAATTTATCCAACTCTCCTCTCACTTCATACATCGTTATCGTGGCAATGAATAGGGTTACGCCGCTCGTTCGTAATCAAACTTGGTAGGAACCTACCTAGGTATTCACTCACGTCTCTATCCGGCACGTCACTTCAAGTTCCATATCATTCATCATTTTCGAAGAGTCAGAGCACGCAAGTGGGTTACTAGCTACCTACCTACCCCCCGGTAGTTTATTATCCACGCGGCCCACCGATTCCAACCATTGCCATGCCTCCTCCTAGCGAACAAGAGCTATATACCCCTAATCCTAGGTACTTATTCATCATGATGCTTTGGGCTTCTCACACTAACATTTTCCTTAGTGAAGGCACGAGCTTCGTGGGTATCATGCTAGATGGCATGAAGAAAGCCACGGTTCACACGCACTTACTTGCTCACCATTCCGAGTATTTCCGCCGGGAGCTGAACGGCCAATCCAAATAGAAATATTTCTTCGGAAGTTACAATATATATGCCACCGAGCAGCCCGTTTGCTTCTTCGTCCAATGGATCTATGCAAGAAGCCTCGGCCCGTATAATCTCAACGAGGGTCTACGAGAATTATGCCGCCGTGAGCAGTATGAAACCTTGTTGAATTCTTGGCTTTTCGGCCAAGAAGTGGAAGCCACGGAGTTCCAGAAGGACATTATGCGATGCATTGCAGAAGAACCCGGCCGTGTCGAACTGGCGATATCAGTTGCGATATGGATTGAAACGGAGGCTCTTAGTAGTAGGTCGCGCCCCTTCTTAGCTGACATATGGTGCGCAAAACTTCGTAGCAGCGATGCAGATTGCGTGAATGCATTTTTAAAAGATGTTCCACGAAGCATGCTGGAAGAGGTTTCTCAGCGCATGATCACCGGGTCTTGTGGACCTCAAAAGGATATGGATTTGACCAAGTATCTGAAGTAGTGGGGAACATATTCGGGACTATTCGGAAAGACATTTCTCGTTGCTTTATTATTCTTACGACTAGGTATTGAGTCACCACGCTTTGATGGATGCAAAATTTGACTTCAAATTATAGAAAGTTGGTTGTGAAATACGGCATCGGTACGCTTACGTAACACGTGTACTTACCAATCGAATTTTTTATTACATATACCTAGGTCCACCTAACAAACGACAATCCGATTGTCATCCGTAAGGTACGATTTGAATACATGTACATACCTTATTAGGTAGGTACTACGCTTGCGGATGTGGCCACACTTCAGATTCTTAACACGTAGAGCCAGCCACATCAGGAAACAGGTAAGTGCCTAACCTGATGGTGTAAAGGAAAGAATGCCTGAGCTGATATAACACTGCAGGAGCCCCGTAGATCATGGAGGCAAATCCACCTGCAACCATCGAAGCTGCCGACAGATTCAACTGCAAGAGCTAGCAATGGCCATTTCTTGAAATCTTACATCCGGAATACGTTGCCCTTAAGCAATCAAGTACGCTATTCCATGCCCCTGCTTACCTTGTTTTACCTACCTATATACCTCACACAAGTAGATAATCTGCATCTCGTTCAAGCTAACGAGGTATTCCTCAATTATAGGTGAACAAGATGGCCACATTTCAAGACATGGTTATGGGGGACCAATCGTTAAAGGGTCAGAGCTTTTGTCCCTGGAAGCTCGTCCACTGTTATCCCTATCGGTTCACCAGTCAAGATGATAAAGAAAAGGTGAGAGTGCTGCTTGTGGGTTATCGGAAAAGTAACTCATGCATATCTAGGTGCAAAAGTTTTTTGCGTCGATACTATTCAAAGATCGGATCTGGGATTTGTATGTACGCCCCTCTGTTGCTACAGCATACCTAGGTACCTAGGCACATATACAAGGAGAGCACTTCAATATGCTAATTTTCCTATAGTTTCTGTCTGCTGGACCCTGGTATAACTGGCAGAAACCCTCTTCTGTTGGTTCCCAGCGCCCAATTCGAGGAACTTCTGGAGCATGTTAACTCCCACCTGGGATTACAACTCGGCATCCCAGAGGGCGAGGTCGGGGCGAACTTCTTCGCCACCTTTGGAGATCGGAGCACGCCTCTTCCTCGCTTCCTAGGCCGCGCCGGTACTTCTACTGCTATCGAGGAGCTTAAGCTCCGTATTCATAGACTGCCTATAGACAATTTGGCCCGACTTAGCACCACTGCCCTGGAGAACTACAGAGTGGAGATGGATAAGCTGTATGGGTCATTCAAGCCGGTCAGGGATAAAGCAGAAGAGGAAGCAAAAGTGACCCAAAGAAGGATCGAGCGCCAGAAGGGTGCTGGACGGATGATCAAGCGAGCACAGAGATACCTTGGACTTCGAGGCCGTCCCGAATATCCACCTAGCTTAGGTTAGTGCGCTATATACGAGCATCCATGTTCAACAGAGCTAACCGCTTAGATATTACGGCCACAGGCTGGAACGTGGATATGCCAGCCCCCTTCAAAGCAGGAGGCTCTATACGATTTGTGTCTGTTGACATAGAGGCATGGGAACAATCGGTCAACATAGTCACAGAAGTGGGCCTGTCAATCCTTGACACTCAAGACATTATAAATGTCCCTCCTGGTAAAGATGGCTACGGATGGTTCCCATTTATCAAGTCACACCACTTCATAATCGAAGAGAATAAGCATAAGGTAAACTACAAATATGTCCGCGGATGTCCTGAAAAGTTCAATTTTGGGTATGGTCTCTTACCCTCGAATGAAGAGCTAAGCTTACGTGTTGTAGCGATTCTAAGTTTGTTGGTGGAAATAAAATTGGTAGGATGATTGGGAAGATTGTTGGAGATAATGAATCTCCAGATCAAAGACCGGTTATCATAGTAGGACACGCCGTCGGCCAAGACTTGAGCTACCTTAAGAAGCTCGGATATAACCTCTGGCAGACGCCACAATTTATAGATGAGATAGATACGAGGTCGATGTTTCAGTATCTGGAAAAATCGTCTGACGGTCGTGGTCTCTCAACCCTTTGCGAACATTTAGGGATCTTATGTAGGAATCTCCATAACGCGGGCAACGACGCAACATATACGCTGCGTGCTATGATTGCTATCGCGGTCAAGCAGAGGGCGAGCAACTCCGAGAGGCAGAAAGAGGAAAACCCCAATGAATCAGGGTAAGTCTATATCCACTACAAATTTACTTATCCTGCTGTTGCTAATTCCTTGGTCGGTATATAGGATAGGTGAATGGAGCGATGGTATAATGGACGACGGAGGTCCGCCTCAAAAGCCACCTGAATGGTTCCCGAAACCAGTTCAAAAGCCCAGAAAAGGATCTTTTTGAGGCGCATGATGAACTATATCAACGGTCTTATCAGAATCTTAAGAAATGATATATTCTGTACGTATGGAAAAATTCGCAACAGCCACTAGTTAGTACATTTTGAAAGTGATGGTAAGAAATTAATTGAGAAGAGACTTCGCCCGAGATAGATCGGAATCTACACTAGATAGAACACAATCGATGCGCAGCCCAATGCAATAAACCCCTTTCTAAGTCATGCCGTGAACGCCCTCGCTCCGTGGATGCCGTGGTATTATACATTTTGTAATGAAGGCACAATCTCATTACCATCTTACAAGTCATATGTCTCGTTAAATTAGTTCGGTGCTAACTATTCTTTTCCAAGAATTCTTTTGCTTCGTTGACCTTGGTAGCTAAATAAGGGCTTCCGCCTCGATCGGGGTGATTGAGGAGCATGAGCGTCCGGTGGGCCTTTCGGACTTTCTCCTTTGTGATAGCTCGTTCACTAACACACACAAGTTCGTTAGACAAGGCTGGTGTTGTCGTAGAAGTAAGGGTAGGAGTTCCTACTTGAGAGACAATATTAGAGTAGCTTCTTTCTTGGTCATGCGCGGCTCGAAACCGCCTTTGTAAAATGCTTTGCCCAGCGCTCCGACGCCCCCTCGAGAGCGCCGCCATGCGACGAGTCCTGCGCGCCCCTGAGTTTTCTCTGGGTTAGTTTGTGTGAGCATATAAGAAAGATATATGGGATATTCGTACGAGGAAGGCAGCGGCCGCGACACCTGTTCCGATAGCGAGGGCTGAGGCCATATTGACGATTGATGGTGCGAACGAGTGGGAAATTGAAATATGATGCCGATCTGTGGAATGTCGCAATGATTCTTTTCCATATGCACGGACTTCAATGATAGGTAGATTTGCCGCGGGATGTTTATCGATAAGATCACACCGAATGCCGGGGAAGCTAGGTAGTACCTAACCTAGGTCGGTAAGGTTCCATTGAGGGCAAAATGCGGCGTTAAAGTTAATCCATGCCTATCGACCTGATAGAGGCCAGAGGACCCACCAAAATTTTGATGTGAAGTTTTCGGAGGGGCGCTATGAAATACTTCTCTATCCCGAATTCATATACCACCATCCAACATCGTCAACGAAGTCTGCTCCCTAAGCTCGAGACTCGTCCACCGTCAAGATGAGGTTAGTATTAATACACTTCATTTTGGAAATCCCCTTGTGGCTCTATAGCTATGCAAGTACTTCGTAGCTCATATCGAGCTACTAAAAGTTTTTAATTACCTATCATTGCGAACTTGAAGCCTAATCTAGGTTCATACGCGAAACACAGAAGTGGCATTTGCTAACTGGACGTTATACAGGATCGAGACGTGTTACTTCTGCAGTAGGCCTGCCTACCCAAGCAAGGGAATCGTGAGTGCTCCCCTCCCTTCCCAATCCCATACTCTCCTTCAAACCACAACCGTACCAATCCTAACATCTTCTCTGCCCCCCCCGACAGACATTCTGCCGTAACGACGCCAAGCAATTCCGCTTCTGCCGCAGCAAGTGCCACAAGAACTTCGTCATGAAGCGCAACCCGCGCAAGCTGAAGTGGACCAAGGCCTTCCGGCGGGCGGCGGGCAAGGAGATGACGGTGGACTCGACGCTGCAGTTCGCGGCGCGCCGCAACGTGCCCGTGCGCTACGACCGCGAGCTCGTCCAGAAGACGCTGCGCGCCATGCACCGCGTCTCCGAGATCCGGGCCAAGCGCGAGCGCGTCTTCGCCAAGCGTCGCCGCGCCGGGAAGCGCGCCCAAGACCTCGCCACCGACCGCAAGCTCGTCCAGACCCACGCCCACCTGCTGCCCCGCCTGCGCGGCAGCGAGAAGAGGAGGCTGGCCGAGGAGCAGGGCCTGCAGCCCGAGGAGATCGAGGAGCTGGAGCGCAATGCCGCGGGCGTCGTGGAGAAGAAGAGCGCGAGGGTGTTTGGCAAGGAGAAGATACGCCAGAGGGTCCGTGTCGATGGGGGCGTGGAAGTCATGGGAGAAGACGAGAGTGGGATGGATGTGGATTCCGAGTAAGCGGGCTGATTATAATATCCGCGATCACATTTGCACTCGCACGAAAGGAGGTGTATCTACGATGGGAGAGGAAGGCAGGGGAACCACCACCACCACGATTACTACGACTACGAAGGTTGTTGGGCGATGGGGATGCCGGAAAAAAGAAATCACGGACAGTGGCGTTGATGTATATGGGTTGCTTCGTTTCTTCTGCATGCCCTGGCGTTGGTGGATTCTAGGATTCTGATTCCTTTTCTTACCTTTTCCACGAAATGAAACACTTTTGACCTACCAAGTTCCGGGTGAGAATATGATGCATCAGTGCCGGACTTATTCATTGCCTGTGCTATACTTCGCGATAGAATACAAGTCTCACTTTCTTGCTGATTGTCCGCTCCGCTATGATACCTATTATGATTAACTATGGTTATTGGTAATGTATCTGATGCAAATGTTCTAGATGGTATATGAGCTCCCAATGGTGTTGATCCCCGTAAGGTTTATCTATCTCATTCGCGAGTAATATCTCTAGCCCCAACTTCCAGACTTTAGATATAATAACTATCTCTTTCATGTCGCAATTATTAGCGACAGCTATTCTCCAGCCTGGCTAGGAAGGTAGATCCGGCTTCCGTCCCCGACCCGGGCCATGCATATAATGGATCTTGGGCGGCTGGGGCAGCGAATCCCGGATATCTTCTAAGATGTGTGCATCGAGAGCCTCGCGGCGCTTGCGTTCCTGTTCTTGGTCATATGGTTCACCTTCTCCGTGCTCAGACGTCCAGTTTCCTGCGCCCCCACGGCCTGAGAGAGCGCCCCCGCGGCGCGGTGATGTCGGCGGAGACTGTGAATCCGACTGGTCTTGGGGGTTTGAAGTATGAGTAGTAGATCCAGCGGTGGGAGCCATCGTAGCTATAGATGGTGAAGGGACGTCGACGAAATTCCCAACGCCGCCCCTACCAGAGCGTACGTACGTCCTCGCGCCACTGGTAGTAGGACCCACGATGGGGGCCGCAACGGGTTGCGCTGGGCCATCGGCTGGATCCGTCAGCGGCTCATCATCGGCAAGTGGTTGCGATTTCTGCGCCTCGAGGTCCTACGGGTTGGCTTCTTAGTCAAGGTCGCTTTACCCACTTACTTGCCTCACGTGGGGGGCTTCGAGAGACCTGGCGTACCTCAGATTTCCTCTTAGTTGCCTCTTCGATGTCCTGTTGCGAGTAGAAGTTGCCGGCGCCGCCCCGCCCGCTGCGGCGATATACAGTATCCGCCATCGTGCGAAGATGCGGCTAGGTAGGTAGGTTAGGTACCTACGTGTGCAGCAGTTGACGTGTGTATGCTTCTTTGGGAAATATGTTCCGCGTACTAGTAATCCTGCAGTTACTTTAGGTGGTGGGATTTGAGATCGGATGTCAACTCGACGTAATATTGGGTTAGACACGTAGATGGTTAATAGACGCCGAGGTGTAGGTGTGTTGGTGTGTATGCGTGTGTGAGCAAGTAATCAAAATCGACCGCGCGCCTAAATAGATGCGGGGTGATAGCAATTAAAATAAAATAAAAAGACCACCTGCGCGCTTAAAGAACCTTGCTTGCGATCGTGATACGGCAAATGTTGGGTCCGTATTAGAAGCGAGTTGTTGCTATTGTTGTTGTTATTGTTGTTGTTGTAAGAGTGAAAATGAATACCTACGTAAGGTTGGTAGGTAGGTACATAACTGATGTAAGATGATGGAGAACATCGAAGTAGGTGCATAGGTGCATACCTACCTCTAAAATTCAATATTCCAGCTTGCTGGGTGCGGCTGCCTACATTGTGTGACTATTGCCTTGTGCAACCTACCTTAACCTAATGGAATTCCCGGTAGAAAACGACGTCATGGAGGGGGCATTACATCGGACTAACACGACCTTCCTCTTCCAAGCTCGTACCTACCTTACATATTAGATAGCATGTAGTGTATTGCTGAGTATTTTATGGAGTCTAAAGCCGGTTTTGTGTGCATAGAAGTGGACTTAAGTAGAAGTTCTTTAATATTATATAGGTAGGTAACTATGACATGCCTATCAATCAGCGCGCACTGGAATAGCACCTTGGGGGCACACGAGACACCGCCGTACACCTTCGGGCGGACGAAATCCAGGCACCAAGCCTTACGGGCTCCGCCGGCGCGTCCATAGTATGCTCGTACCTGCGTCGGGTCTAATACATATGTAGAGCGGCGACTACATGTAATATATGTAGGTACCTACCTACCTACCTAGGTACTTATAGTGTATGCATGCTGGCCGGCCCGTATGTACGTACTAAGACCAATGACTCCAGACCCAGATATCCGGGTTCTTTTGAACGGGTTCGAATGTGGTTCCGAGCGCCGAAGTCAGTCTTAGCGAAGTGATGCGCGGCCGGGTATGGCGGGTAAGGCGGTGTTGATCCTTTGATCGACAGCTCTCGAAATGGGAACGCCATGTATTCACTGTCAGCTTTTGGATTTGTTAGTACAGCTCGTATTGTCCTCGTCAACAGTGTTGGGCTGTTGGGCTGTTGGGTCTTTTGAGGTCCTTTGTAAGGGATTGTTTCAAACCAGCAAGTTTGGCAAGTTAACAACTTGGAATAGCGAAACAACCTGGAACGCCTTTCCCGCTTGCTTTATCGAAAGTATATCCTTAACTGCGGCACCTAGCGGAATACCTATTTTCGCAAGTAGGGCGCGGCGACTCGCGAGCCGTTGTCAGCTGTTGCTTTCGCATCATTCCTAATAAGGTATAGTATATGTTCCTGGAGTCACTTGATATTCGAAGTCTGCGATATCATACGGAAGTATGATCATGCTTAGCTGATACCTCTGAATAATGTCAAAACCTTTTATTCAAATGATTTCTCTTTCTTGAAACAAACATTCGATGTGACAAGCGCATTATAGACCACTAGCAGGCTACCAAACTTGAAAGTCGTTAGTTAACCCTAGGTTGGCTCATAGTGGCGAACAGAATACGGAATCAACACTAAAACAATTGAGTCGGTGACCTCCGGTATGCCGGACGCACTAGCAGTACCAAGTGTCACTTGAGATATTAAGTTATCGTCCGTTGTGTGTGAATTAGGGCCTAATAGATTTTAAGACTCTAAATTGAAAATGGCCTTGCGTAGTATGGCGAGCTTCCATATCCGTTCAACTGCGTCTGTGCCCAGTATATAGTGTATACGTATAACGATTAATCGGGGCTCAGGGCTCAGGGTCCTCTTGGCAAGTATGAGATAGGAGCCCGATTATATGGCCTAACTAACGATAAATGTCGACTTTGGAAAGTAGAGTTGCTGCCTATAAGTGAACTGAACTGAACTTTGGTCTTGACAGCGCAGCACCGTGGCCTATCGCTGGCCGTGGAGTATGACACACCCCATTGGCTAATGATGAGATTGCCGTGGACTATGAATGAAAAATAATGATAACGAATCAGGCGGACCGGAGGATATAACAAGGGTGAAAAGGCTATAATGCCGATACCTTAGTCCGCAACTCTGCTAAGATACCCTTTCAATGCCTAGTCCGTGGCGAGAGAGCTCAGATGGTAGACCCCGCGCCAACTGGTTCGAGTCGAAAATGAATAGACTGTCACGGTGGCGGACGCTATGGTTTACTTAGGAAGGAGAAGACGAACCGTGATCTAGAAGCTTGCGAATATTTTTACTTCCTATTTTTCATTTGCTTATTTTTGTCTCGAGGAATATTATACCGAGTTGTAAGCCGTTGTGTTGGTATGCATCTATAGTGGTCTAGACCAATAAATTCCTTGGCCGCCTTTTGTGTCCAAGAAGCTTGGACGAAGAGAAAAAAAAGAATCTGATTTTCTAGCCAGATTTTGAATAAGATATTCCCCCTTGCTTTATCTATGCTGGAGAGTATCGTCCAGTCGTGTTGCTGAGCAGTGTCTCATTCAAAGAGCACGTTCGAAGCCCGTAGAAGAGTTTAGGTAAATTTGATAGAGCTGATTTGATAGCCATGTACTTGGTGCTTCTTGCATAAGCCGCCGTACCGTGGATTGCCTACCCCAATGCGCATCTGTATAGGTATGTAGGCATGCATGTATGTAGTATGTACATCATCACCATCCAATGAAACGGTATGGCGTAAGTGGAAGATACGGCCGAGGCGTGAGCATAGTGATCCTCCTCTGTTTCTCCAAATTCCGCGACTTGCCGGCGCGAGAACCCCATGCGCGAGAGTACCTGCATCCGGAAAGGTCAAATGGCCTCGCTGATCTCGTGGATTATTTTTCTTCTTCTTAAGAAACATGACCACGAGGAACTATTAGGTTTGTCTTTGTTTTTTATCAATATTGAATTGGTATTTCTTATTGGTGTCCAGGCAATGTTAAGAAATCTAGAAGATCTAATTTAAAAAAAAAAACAAAAAAAAAACATAGTAAGTACATATACACTAGTTCGAGGTAATGTTTTCGATACGTATTTGGATGTTACGGCTGAAGCTATAGTCTACTGTAAAGAGAATGCTAAAACACTGTGTTTCAATATGCTTAGCGTATACTTTAGTTTCATGCTGCGTAACCTATATTGAACTGACCCCTCCATAATTATGTATTTGAAGCTTTCATGACGGGACCGCATCTCAAACATCTGTTAGGTGCCTAGACTGGAAATAATTATGCCTTTGGACTTTTTTTCAGAACGCTTACTAAAGGGAGATAAGCAATGTAATATTAGACTTGTTTTGACAGCCGGAGAAAAAGGATCCTTTGGAAACCAAACAGGCAGAATACGAAATACCGCACACATAGCCAGATATTCTTAGCAGCTTAATTATGGAGGTGTTAGGAATTGTCAGGGGGTAACCCTACCCGCCAGGTGACGCGCCTACGATCGTAGCGTTGATCCGCGTAGTCCGGGGTCGAAGTCCATAGTCCTTGGTCAATTTACATATAGACCCGGACCGGTCACAAGGAGTCTAAGGTTGTTACCAACCATAAGGAGTGAAATAAAGTCGAAACAAGTACGTATCTTTATCGAAGGAGATATCTTTTGCTAATACCCTTTCAAACCATTAACTTTATTTTACGTTCAAGTATAAGTAATTCCTACCTGTTCGAATTTCGAATAGCTGATTCGGCTTGTAGGAATTCCTAGTGTTGGTACGCTAGTAACTCTAGCTTACATACATACATACATAGGTAGATACCTACCTATATACATAGGTACGTCCCTAAACATAATACAATACATTTAGAAATACCTCTTCCTTAAGGGTGTGTGCTTATGAGTATCTATGTAAGAATAACTGGTTACCCCTTGTTTATCTCCTCTTTTTTGTTGTGCAAACCCCCCTCGTTGGACTATTGTAAACCTCTTGCAGGGGTATTACTCCAACATTATTATCATCTAATTCTGACGGACGAATGATAAATCATCAGGTCGGCATTGCTATGTACCTACATATATATATTAGTTAGTTATACATATGTAACTAGGTATGTAGGTATGTAGGTAGGTAGGTAGTTATTCTATTTCTTCGTAGAGTTGTTCGCGAATAACAAGTATGATATATATGCCACGTTATACTGCCACTTGTTAATACATATGTGCACGACGGGTTATTGCTGTCGCCTTATGATAGGCAAATTCCGCATACGCAGTGTAGTACGCAACTGCATATTGCTCGTAATCGCAAAATAACCTGTCTTTCTCTCGAAGACTCCGATGGGAGTTGGAAAGCCGCGTGTTATGTATTTGTCCGGCTCCGCTATCTTTTACCAGATATAGGAATATGCAGGGCATCAGGGCACCAGGGCCAGGGAACACACCAGCTGCCATTCGAGCACTGGAACTATCCACGTGCGAGTAGGAATGTACGAAGTAGGCAGCTGAATTCCTGCTTTCGTCCTATTTCAGACATGATAATAGATCTCTCCTATCGTGGACTTACTTCTTGAAATTGGCCATTTCTGTCTCAGTCCAGCCGTAATGCGTCTGAATAGATGAAGCAGTCTCGGTTTTATGCTGTCCATCTCCTAGAGTATGGTACACGTCTTCTAATGTAATTCAAAAGGGGGGTTCCCTCAATTGAATACTGCCATCCGCTTGGCTGGCAGATACAATATTAATCATGATGATTTGGTCGTTTTCCACCTGTCGTTGCGGCTCAGATGCATTCAGATAGAATTGTTCATCTTCTCGTATCCAATCTAATGGTCTCTACTATGCCGCCCCGACTAACAATTCGTCAAGCAGGTTTGTGTCTGTACCCTTTTTTTATGCCGCTCCGACTTGTTTCCAAGTTTGAAGTTGTGCCTGACAGAACCCTGACCTGGATTGATGAAGCTTGTCCAACTAGCACATGCGGACAGGCGAACCAAGCTCGTAGATTGGCGCTATTCGGTAGGTACCTATTGTACCTACCTAAGATACAGGGGTACCTAACTTATCGTGCAGCGCGTGCGCAATAGTTGTATGGATGGATGGAAGGTACCTCGCATTTACTAGGTACACTAAGTACTATTTAGGTACATGGTATCTTTCCAAACTTCCAAACCAATATGCTTGTGGATTCCACTTATGTAGAAAGATAGGACGGGGAAGGAGATGGGGGGGCCGAATGATGGATGGGGGAGGGGGAGCGACCTCAGAGAATTGAACATTGGATTTGACCTTCGAGCCCACCAGAATCACTACGTACCTACCACACCATTCAACATACCACATGGCACGCCCAACTTTTAATACACTTTCCCTAACATACCTCCTACCTAGAGGTAGGTACCTAATCTAGCATAATTAGCATATGTAGGTAGGTACATACCTACATAGGTAGGTTAGCTGGTCTATTACCTACCTTACCTACCTACCTAGGCCAGAGAAGGTAAATAAGCAGCTAAACGAAGGCGCAGCCAGTCCTAAGCCCATTTCTTAATATGTATTATTCAACTCGGTTTGACCACCTGACGAACCGCCCGATGTATCTTGGTATCTCTGTATCCGTGTACTGTACTGTCTTGTCCGTACTGGAAATCCATAAAAATTATTTTTTGTGCAATGGACTGACCTTTGTTCCTTCTTCAATTCTCAAGGGGTAAAACAAAAAAATATTATTACAGATCATCGGACGGCTTTTCTTTTCCCAGTGCCTCCACCATCAGATCCTAATCCAGCCAATACTTCTCCTAATCCACCCACCATTACCGACGAACACCTCTTGCTTTGCTTCTTGCTCCCTCTTTCTTGTCCATTTTTGTATAATTCTTCACCCGGTAAGACACAAGCTGTACCAAAAAAAAAAAAAGATTAATAAATTCTTGGGACGATTATTTTGTCGTTTTACTCTCTACGTGGTCGGCAATGGCCTCTTCCAAGGTAACCAACAAGTTGCACTAACTTACTTTACCTTACCTTTTTACCTACCTTGCCCGCTTAGCCCGCCCCCGACACTAGGATAGTCATGCTGATCACTTGTGTCTATCACTCCAGGAAATGCAAACACCAACGAGGCCATTGAACCAGCACCGTCAATCAATCTCTTCTACCTCGGCGTCTTCCTTAGGCGCTTCGAGACCATTGTCCCATTCACGCAATAATTCCCACACATACTCGGCTTTGTCCAGCGCCCTCAATGCCACCCACCGCGTAACACGTCGGAAGAGCATGACTGGCACCGCTGCCAATGTCGCAGCCGTCGCGGCCGCTCTCGAAGAAGCAGGGGATAAGGTTGGACCATTACCTATTGCTGTCAATTCCCGCCGTGGTACCATGTCCAAGCCTGCCACTGCCCGACCTGCCATCGTGGGCAGCTTACCTTCTCCGCCCGCTAGCTTGCCAACCCATAGATTCTCGATGAACATGAAATCCGAAGGCCCAGAAAATGCTATCGATGACTCCTCGAACGACATGTCCGCCGATGAGGGAGAAGAGGGTCCCCAACAAGCTCGCATGCGGCGGGCGAGCGACGGTCAGCCGCTAATAAAAGAGGGTAGGAAGAGCAACCGAATTGAACTCCGCTGCGATAAGTGCGGGAAAGGATACAAGCATAGCAGCTGCTTGACCAAGCATTTGTTGGTGCCCATTTTCTTGCCCACTGCTTCCCTTATGCATTCACTTGTCCAGGCCTGTGGATAGAGTATCTCCCTGCCTCCCGGGGCAAGCATGGATTGGCCGAGACCCTTAAGCCCTGAGTAAATGAACGTGGACTTTTGTTGACGAATTGCTTGCCAGGTGGGAACATACTCCCGAGTGGTCTCTCACGTCCAAGCTGCTTATATCCAAGCACCAACAAGTTCAACTACTCGAGGCGGCCTCGGTTCTTGTCGCCATGAACACGGAGGCAACCACTCCTCCAGACTCTACCAAAGACTTTGCCAGCGACCCCGAATCCGCGTCTCCCACCGCCTCTGGATACTCGGACCTCCACGACGGTCGTAGTTCAGCCGACACCACCCCACCTCCACACTTAGACGCTTTTAGTGCCATGAATTCCCTTGCCTATTGTACGGCTTCTAAGAGGGACAGTAGTGGAACCAGCTTTGCGCGATCATACCAATCGGCCGTTTCCGGTTCGTTCTTCTCGGGTAGTGTACCAAGCGGGAATGGATTCAGTCACGCTCGTCACGCCAGTGCGGACCGGCGCCCCCCTTCTTCAGGAATGAACAGCACTGGCCAAGACGATCGCGACCTTGCAACAGCAATCGAGTTACTTAGCTGCAGCTTCAATAGCAACGGAGGGACCCGGGATTCTAGGCTCCCTGACGATGCTCCCCCTGTACCGCCGCTACCCGCCCAGTATCTCGATCACGCAGCCTTTACTAGCACGAGTTTTATCAATAGCTTTCCATCAGGACAAATGCCAGAAAGTTTTACCCGGGGCGAGCTTCGGCATACTGAGGACGTGAAGATGGAAGACAGCGAAAGTAGCATAATGGATGAAGACGAAGGTGAAAGACGGTTTAGGGCGCGCAGCAGCGAGGAAGACGACGATATGATGTTCGGCCGTATGGAGGATTAAACTTGAGATCGCTCGCCCACTCGTTCATCAGAGAAACGGCACGAAACAATGGATGGCTCTGGTTGTTTCCTTTGTGTCACATATATCAACTTCTGTAAACGAGGTGGTTCCGCTCCGCTGTCGAAATCTCAGCACCGAAGAATGGGGGGCTCTAGGTACGAATACTCTAAGGCATGCTCCAAGAGGTTAAAGTGAGGATCGGAGAAGCGTCGAGTGAACACCCAACCTGTCGAAACAAACCGTAGGGAAAGTGTGGATTTCATTAGGCAAAGCGTGTGATGTCAATTAATAGGGCCAATAACACCCATTTGTTTACCATGAATGAAAACCGGTTCAACCGAAATATTTGACTTACTATAATATACTTAACCAAGAATATAGTCGAGGGCTTTTCATTGATAAATAGGGTTTCGAGATTTACCATTGCCGGACCCGGCTATCCATAAGGTAGCGGAACTGCGGAGTCATGATGCTAGTAATCTTGATGGTCTGCACGTGAATGAATGTAGCTTGGTGTAGGAGATTGTAAACGGAACCGGCTGGGTAACGGAAAACATTAACCTAACCTAGAAGTTTGGCGATGGTTGGCTAATGACTCTCACAGATTATTAAGTTCAAAAAGAGGAGAGCCCGAAAATAAAAGGTCAAAATATCAAGGATGGAGGATCGAGAAGGCCATGTCCGTTTTGAGAAATGAGGGTTTGCTGTCGATCAGCCCGGTTGTGGGGTTATTAGTAGGAATAATTTATGTAGCAGGCAAGACTCGACGAAGAGTCGTTTGGAGACGTCACTGGTGCTAAGTATGTGCTATGGTAGTTGCCGCCCACTTTCCCCAATGTTCGCGCATCCACCCCCCACCATTTATAGGTGGTATTATTATTATGGTGTAGCCTGCTACCTCAAAATCAGGTACGTAACCTACACTCATAAATAATCGCGACAATTTCTAACCTAGTCAGCTTCAATTATTATTATTAGTATTATTTTATTTAGCACGTGAGCACATCAAGCTTGGATCTCTGCAAGGCACATACTTTTTCTTTTTTCTTCTCAGGGAACTTTCTTAGACGTTTTTTCCCTTCTGGTAGCAGATACATGGTTGGAAAATCTTTACGAGGCAAACAGATATAAACAAGACAAAATGCGGACCAGAAAACAGACTCGCGAAGAAGAAAATGCGGCTGAAACAAGACCAACGGTGGTGTCCATCACCAAGATCGAGACTCCGACAATCTCGCCTTCGAAGCGCGAAATTACTCGTCCCAGTAGCACACCGTCTAAGCTGCCTAAGCTGATTCAGTTCCCGCTAGTCACTATTCTGAGCCTGTCGCTTGCGGCAGTGGGCTACTCGTTAACGTGGCGATATACCAAAGGTCCGATAGCGCCGCACGCGAGGCTACTGACTACTTGGGATGATGTCGGAATTGTTACAGGATGGCGAGTGTGAGTAGCATTTTACCAGTATTCCAACTTATGGCGGCGCGTATTTGCCTTTAAAATTTGTTCATGACGTAATTCCAGCAACAATAACACTTTGCTTACCGCGTTTTCCCACAGGTTTGAACTTGCGCTGAGTTGGTACGGTAACTACGACGGCTACGATATTACAGCGTTGAACCTTCTATCCCACGGCCCTCTCGTAAGTAGATGGAATTACCAGCACGACGAAATGTATAGGTACCTTATATATGTCTAACGGTGACAACAGCTCTACCTCCTAAATACATTCTACGAGGTGCCTGCTACCGCCCTTCTTATAACACTCGCTATCGAGACCCTCGCGACATATATCCCCTTCCGCCTTCTACGTCCGCTTTCAACGGTCCACGCCGACCCTAGCAATGCGCCCAATGCAGACATCGTCACGGACCGACCCATCGTGCTGCTTACCACTCTCCTCGCAGGTGCTATATATAGCGTGACGCTATTCTTCGCATACGCCATGTACCTACCATCATACTTAGTCGTGTACTTCACCAGCCTGCCGTCCATCGCGTCCGCACATGAAGCCACCTATATCGGCCTGCTCCCCGTAACGCTTGTTCTAGGATTTGCAGCGCGCGCCTTCATATTTACGCCTGCCGAAGCGACGCCCTCGGCTAAGGACAAGCCATTTGATCCAGTTAGCGCAAGTCTTCGCGAGACGGTGTGGTGGAATTTCTGGGGCTGGAGCGCGCAGACCAAGGTCCTGATCCAGCGAACGGCGCTGCTGATGCTGATTACGGGCGCGGATACATTCGTCCAAACGCGCTTCACGATTAAGGGTGTTGAGACGCCTGGTGCGGCGGCTTGGAGTAGCGTGTGGGTGCTTGCCGCAGCGATTACCGGGCTTGCGCTTGGTGCTGTTGCCGGTGTTTAGATCTAGGTAGCTGTTTGACGAAAGAGGCAAAAGCAGTGTAGGGTAAAAACGGGCAGTTCCGGTAACGGTAGTAACCATAAAGTGGACAGAGGAATGTATCTCATAGGGCGTACCATGTCGGCGGAATCAAATATGTTATTAAGAGTTTTTGCTTTGCTAATGTTTATTTTACATTGTTTAAACGTACCTAATGTACCCTTTGCAACCAAGCCATCTAGCTTGTGTTATATGTATATCAGACCCCATACTTGTCTAATAGGTACTCTGAATCCCACATACAAGCCAGCCTGAAAACTTCCCTCCTTAAGGCTTGAGGAGAAACTCTCTCTTGTTACTGATAGAACGTATTGCATTTGTTACCCAAGCCAGTATAACGCAGCCCCCACACTACAATAGTTCGAAAAATCAGATAACCTCCGGTTATAACCCTATTGTTTGCAAAATAGTATAACCAATTAGAAATATGGGCTTGTATCATTTTCTTTCAATTTTGGATATTAGGGAAGGTGTGCCATGTTGGTAACAGTATGCATGGAGTATCCGCGAAACGACACCACATACTTCTCACTAGACCCGTTTAAATCTCAAGCCGAACTATCCTACCATCATCTTCGCATCAGCAGAGGACTAGACTAATGCCGCCCTTTCATACTTTATGTATTAGGGAACGAAACAGCCTTTATTTGCTGTTTCCTAGCTTTGTCTGCCACGACGACTACGTCGACGCATAACGTCCCGTGCCCATAAAACAAACCCCGAAGCGTGTATATCAAACAATAGTTTTTGTTAAGATCAACAAGCACTAAAATTCATATGAGCGAGCAGGTACGGATGTCCCTTTCAAAAGTTATGTCCATAGGGAGACCCTTGTCAGCCCAGATATGCACTGACCAGCCTTGGCAGCACCTGGCGACCTAAAAGCATTATGTACTCTATTATACCTTTTATCTTAACAATAGAATTACTATCCTTATAAAATATATAAAAAGCATTTAAATTGAAGTTATTATATAATACTTCCTTAAATTATCCTATATTATTTACCTCCAATTTTACATGTTTTAAATGGCCGGAAACTTAAATAGTAAATATAGGTAGATATTTAATATACAAGGAAACCTTGTAACATCAGGTGGGGAATATTTTCTGCCAGCTGTTGCCAGCTTGACAGGGGTTTCCCTATGGACAAAACTTTTGAAAGGGACATCCGTAGATAATAGGGGGTAAATATTACTGCAATTGGTAACTCGTCCATGCCATGATTGGCTTGTCTTTCTACGCTTGCTTTATAAAGGGATAAGCATTTAAGACAAGACCCACTGACTAGATCATCTCCAAGCTTAGGTAAGGTAGGTATAGGCACTCAAGCTTTAAGTTCTCTGCGTAAAGAGTATTTTATTAGGTATAAAATGTACGGAGGGTGGGTGCCTTCAAGTAGGTCATGTAAGCACTACCGCAGTTGCCCTATTTCAAGCAGTTTCCTAGGTTAGGATGTACCCCAGTAGCACAGCACCTTCTTCCTAAGGTATGACTATGGTTTGTGTAGAGGTCCATGCACATATGTACCTACCTCTTACATGTAGGTATCTATCCTACGCACCTGCCTTGAGTAATTTTTAAAGTTAAAACCTGAGCTCATGTTAGGTTTGCTTATTCTGTTATTTTATTTATTATGCCGCTTAGGTACTTGCGTACCTAGGCAAAAGTGAGAGTATAAATACTTGGGCATTCTCAGCTAAATTTTAATTTCCTCATCCAACACAATTATATCCACACGCCTCTAAACTAACCCAGCAAGGCTTCTAATTACTTAACCAATACCTTACTACCCTCTTTAGATAGATGTCATATTCGGGATTCTCTCTGCCTTGATAGAATCCTCTAATAATTTTCTACAGCGGAAAGATGGAAGCCAACGACGCGAACTTACAGAGGGTACCTAGCTTTAAGACAGAACTTACTGCTTTTGACCCTAATCTACATACATTATGCAACAGGGACATAGTTGTCTGGTAATCATGGGCTTTTCACAGTTGTTAGGTACGTCCTTGCTTTTTTTCTTTTCTATTCTGGAAGTTCATTATGGTGCCAGGCCGTATCTTTTAACCTCCTATGGTCTTCGCTCATACTAGCCTAGAACAAAATATCTCAGAGACAACCTATTTCTGGCTCCAACTAAATATATATTCAACCATCAGGCCGGGGGAATCTCATCCCAGGAACAACTTACGAGCCAAAAGTGCCGACCATCGGGTAGAAAAACAGATCTTTGGAACAAGAAGAGTTCCCTAATAGCGACACAAACCGCAATACAAACAACGTGCCCGGTTGAAGACTACCCTATAGTCAAGAAGTGAAGCATATATGGGAATTAGGACTGAGAAGCGTGCATAGCCTGGTTCTACCAGAAATTTCGACATAAAAAGCATCGGGTGTGCAATGTCCTAGCACATTAGGAGTATATAACTGCAATGTTGGAAGACTGATGGATCCGTCATTGACGACAGTATGCCCTTCAACTGAAAACCATTACGTCTTCCGAAGCCAGGGCGGAGATCCTGAAGTTTAACGACGCCTCCAGTGCTAACGCTGTACTACCCTGCATTATTGGCGCGGATGATACGGGCCTACACATTACTGGAGCCAACCACCTTAGTTGCAAGCCGCTTTGGCCACGTGGTCAAGAAGAGCAACTCAAGGGACATACATACCTGGGCGGATCAAAGACAAACCAAAACCACGAAAGAGGCGACGCATGATGGCGTCGCAGCCAAAGGGGAGTGTAAATGGAAGAATGCGGAAATGGGTAGCAATGCCAGTGAGATTGGCTATAGCTTTGATTTATGACAGGTATAAGCTAGTGATGAGAACGCGTAGCTTTAGATTGTCACACTGTTATGCGGAACGAAAGATTTCAGGCCTAAGACACCTACTCCAACCAAGGCTAAGCTCCAGCCCTAAAACCCTTTGAAACGAGGTATTCCTCAAGACGTTTTGAAGAGTCTGGCAGAGCGATCGGACGCAAAGACGGAAAGGCCTATCATAGTAGTGAGGCTTGAGGCGAGGACGCCTCAAAATTTATGCGGGAGGGGGTGATGTAAGATATCTTATGTAACTTAGCTTTAAGCTGACTAAGCTTAACTTTAAAGAATCTCTAAGATAGATTAGCTAGGTATCTTAGAGATTCTTACTTAATCAACTTCTTACAATATTAATTCACTCGTAGAGCCTATCATTCTGGTACATATGTACATGACAACGTCCTCGTTGTCTTTTCTCGCGAAGGGGGCAGTTGGTAGAACATACTCTAGCTTTGGGACTAATCTTACATAGACTAAGAGATCCTTAACTTACTTATGAACCTCATAGCAGGTCCCTACCTAGGTATATATCGAATGGGGTAGAATAAAGACGTGATAATTCATCACATAATGGCGCATGTTTCTCAAATTAATGAGGTGATATGATCAACAGATGGATCGTTCTTTCATGCCTCTCTTGATGATGACTACATATTTAGGTACTCATGATAAATAAATGTATAGGTGTTCATAAAATAGATCTCTGGGACCTTACATGACTGGTAGTATTTACTACGTGAGTAGTCAAATGTGGAACCTCTCTTGGGTGAAGATTTGCTACTAAGACTATACGGCCTTGGCTAATACTATATAACGATTACTCTTGAATCAAATTGCCGACACTTTCCTCGGTTTCATCTTGGTAAGTGTCGAGATTATTCTCCTTAAGAAACTCATCTAGAAGATCAGCTACATCGTTGTTGTTCATATCCGTGAATGCGGCATGGGTATTCCCACTAAGCCCCCCATCTTTGGTTAGGAGGAAGACCCCGGCATTCCCACCATAAAGGTTAATGAGCTTGGCCGCCCGTCTTGTCTGCTGGAGGAAAGGGAAGGTTTCTTTCCTGTGGTCTCCCCATACGAACTGAATAGCCCCGAGCTTGGCCAGCTTCTTGAAGTCTTCGAGGGGCACAACCGTGGGTCCGAAAGGCTCGCCAGCTGTAATGTTGACATTGTTGGGGAACACACAACCGTAGCTTTCGTAAGCAACGATGCCCTTGATATTTGTTGAGTTGCTCTTGGCCACCGTCATCTGAGCACGTAGGCCGGCTGCTGAGTTGGTGAGGTACACAATGCTGTCACCAATTTTGCCCGAGTCTGCTGCGACAGCGGCGGCTTGAGACTGTAGATGTATATTTGCGTTTGAATCGAACTCAACGTAGCGAGAGCTGGTTGCTTGGTGCCACGCCTCCTCGTCTTCAGCTGGAAACTGGACACCCGGCCAAAAGTTAGGGTACGAGGGCCCGAAGTTCCAAGCCACGAAGTTGCCTTTGTCTTGATACAACGGCGTATAGCGGTACGTTTCGCAAGCCCAGTTAGCTCGGCCAACCTGAGGCCCGTCCCAGAGGTAGACGGGGTAGCCACGGCGTAAGAACATGTCCTTGTAGCCCTCGCCACCGTCCCAGCGGTTCTGCCATACTTGCGTGGTCGAGCTGTGCCACATGACGAGACTTGTTTTCCGCGGCCTCCATGGGATGAAGTATTCCATATACCCGTGGTCACAGGAGAGGGTCTGGTTGGGGAATATTGGGCTTTCGATGATTCTTCCTCCTGTAGTGAATCCGCCGGATTTTTCTAAGATGATAGGCCGTTTCTCATATTGCCGTTTGTCACGCGTCATTGCACTCACCGGCGACAGGAGTAGTCCGAGTAGAGTAAAGATAACTAACATTTTGGGAGGTTACTCGATACCTAGAAGCTATAATACATACGTATATAGGCTGCGAATACAACATGTCGCTGGCCAGTATAAGACATTCTCAAGCCTTGCTATTTCAACCTTTCGTAGGGCCCGTATTCACATCACTTCTGCAACTACCGGCGCTTCAAAATACATTTTAGTAATTCCTAGATAGTTTACGTTTTGCATGGCTAATAGGGCAAGCGGTATGAGTAGTTCTAGGCGTAGGTGAATTCATTCAGCCGAGATTTGCAACCCCATTTCGTAGAATCCGGGGGAATCAAAACCTTATGGATATATGTACATGCGGGTATAAATAGATTCTTTTACGTATTATGATCTTTAGATGAGGGTTTGGAAGGTAGGTAGGCAGGTAGGTAACTTTTGATCTCGGACGAAAGGTGATATTTCAAGGGGTAAATGTCTATATGGTGTTTTTAGTAGTGGTGTGTTCTAACTCGGGTCGATACCTAAACGCGTGGCTACACTTAGGTAGATAGGTACCTGTTAGTATGATATTTTACATGTAAGTGGTCTGAGTTATGTAGCTTCCATCTAATGTTTGTGTGAGGATTTGCCGTTGTATTTTTGACTTTCTGTTGGTAACATAAAAATTATTTTTGGTTTAGCTACCTTAGGTACCTAGGTACCTAGGTAGGTGCAGACGTATAAACATTTGAGGTATACATGTCCAACGAAGTAGGTACCAAGATGCGAGAGGGAGGTACGTGTAGCTTATCGTTTTACCTAATAGTATTACATACATACGGGTAAGTTTGCTATGATGCATAGGACGCGCTTTCCACGGCATTTACCTAGGTTCCAGATGATGGTTGAGCTGTCTTTAGCTAATCACTCAGCCTCAAGTTATGGTGGAAGCCGCTGCGGGGCAATATACGTACCTAAGTACTTTTGATACAAATAAGAAAAAGTGTACAGTTTCCTACTGTTATTAATACTGTTAGCTGTAGCGCCGCCAAGCAAGAACTTAGGAGCTCAGGCCCAAACCTTGACGCGACAACCTCTCGCTTCTTACGTCTCTCACTTTAATTGCAACTAATTCTCGTCGGTGTTGCCCTTTAATCTTGTCGCACAAAGTTCGTCAACGACTTATCATTTCCCCCTTATTTTACTTCGCCAACTACTATATCCTGCATTTATCAAAATCCTAACCTTTGTCTATACCGCTCTCTGCGGTTGCGCTCTGCACTATAGCCATGGCGACCGCAGTAGAAGCAAACAACGATGGAGGTGTGGAGCTCGATAGCAATATTTCACCAGGCAACAAGGACTCCAGCTCTTTAATGCAGGCCATCCCGCCGTTGGATACCTCGAATAATGGCCTTGAGTCGCTCAACATGCGCGCCGACCCAGACGCCCAGGCCACCGTAACCGATTTCCTCGACTTTACAGAATATCTGCCATCTGACATGATGCGATCTCTTACCCTGATTGGAAAGCTTGACCAAGCCTACATCGATGCATCAACTACTGTAAATGACCTCACTACCGCATGGGCGAAACTACCGACACTCGCAGCCGACCAACGTCCTGCACCGGTCCAGCTGCGCAAGGATATATCCGAGAATCTGAATCGCGCTGTTAGCTCGCGCATCTTTTCCCACGCCGAGGCTGTCCGTATTCACGAGAACGTAATTAGACACTATAACCGAGCTAAGACTATACATGCGAAGCTATTGGCAATGCGCGATAACTATCCTACCGCCGAGGAACAAAAGAGCCCTTCCCAGGTTAAGTCCCCACAAATAGTTCGCACCCCTAAGATCACACTTCGACTTGACAGCAATGGACAAAAGATCCAGAGGCCACCTCGAATCATTGTCCCGGGAGAGGTGCTCGCGCCTTACGAAATAGATTTCAATGCTTACAGCTCCTTGAGCGACGAGAGCTCTGAAGAAGAAGAGGAAGATATACCCATGTCACCCCCTAGGCGAGTCGCAACTCCGTCAACCCGCATCAAGGTGGTTAAGCTCCCGAAGTCCCCTAAACCCCCTAAGCAGAAGCTTCCGAAACCGCCACGACCACCTCGGACCCCGGCCAACCGGTCTGATAATGCGGCCCCCATGATGTCCACAAGTACTGCCTTGGCGCAACTTCAGCCGCCTCCCGAGAACGCTGTTCCCGGTAGCGCCGACGCCCCGTGGCTGCAACTGACGCCTTATGAACTTGCCAAGTTACGCAAGAGGATGAAGAAGAATGCGGTATGGAACCCTAGCGATACCATGATAGCTCGAGAACTCAAGAATTTGGGTCGCGGTGTCGAAGCATATAGAGCCGCCCAAAAACAAGCCGAGGAGGAGGGAAAGCCGTTCGAAGCTACCCTTCCTACTCCGGTGGTTGACGCCGAGTCCGGGGCAAAGCATCCCCCCGAAGGTGCCATTAGTGCCGAGGCTTTGACAGCAGACGAGGTACAGTTAAGCAACCGCGGCATGAAATTAAATGAGGCTAAGAAGCTGAAACGTGAATCAATGGCAAGGATTGCTGCCGAGGAAGCAGAAGAATCAGCTAGGAAAATGGTAGAAGCTGCTCGCATGTTCCTTAGCCACGAAGATTCCCCGCCTGTAAATGGGAGTGCGCAAGACAGGGCCCCTGAGACGAGCCAGAATCAAGGCAAGACCAACAAGACCAAGGGTAGGAAGCGAAAGCGGAACTCGATGTCGGAAACCCCCGTTGCAGAGAAACCCGAGGGAGTTCAGAACTTACCAACGAATCAGCCGCCTAGCCAGACGCCTAGCCAGCCCGAGAGACCCCCGCTAAAGCGGACCAAAACTGAGACGCCTGTTCCCTTGCCCCAGTTAACTCCCCGGCCACCGTCTGTGCCACCTCCACCGCCCGCGCCTACTGTATCTACCGCCCCAACAGAGACTCCGGTCCCTGTTCCGGTCCCGCAGCTCGGCAAGATCCCTCAGGTTGCTGCTACGTCAAAGACGCCGGTACCAGTACCCGTTCCAGTTTCCTCTGATGCATCTATGATGACCACCCGGTCTGCTGCTTCCTCGGCGGCGACAAGTCCAGCTCCGCCATCTAATATTTCTACGACGATGTCCGCCAAGCCACCGGCGGAGACTCCTATTCCGCCTCTTATCAAGACCTCGACTACACCTATTCCCCCTCCGATTCGGGAAATGCCCAAACGGGAAACTAGACAGAATATTCAGTCAGCTTCGGCTCCAGTTCCAGCTAACCATAAACAGTCGAGTTCTCAAAACAATACGCCTGCAACCACGCCTGTTCCCGAGTCCCAGCCTATCCCCGTACGTCGGCCTACTTCACGCGGGAAAGCTGCGAGCCAAGAGCCCCCTCCAACCTTTGCGGCCGACCGACCTCGCCGTGCGAGCACCGCTAGAAACACCCCTGCTCCAGAACTGCGCCAACCCAGCAAACGTACTAAGCGACCTGCTCCAGGTGTCGTAACTACCAACCCGGGTGGTACTAGCGCTATAGGAAAGCGCAAGGCAGCGCCACGTAAGAAGGCTCGCGGTGGTAACTCTAAAAAGGAGAGGGGTACAAGCCAGCAGGCCGAGCAGGAGGTAGAGGTAGAGGTGGACGATGATGGCAATGTCGTCGATCCCGACGAACCCAGATACTGCCTCTGCAACAGAGTTAGCTTCGGCACTATGATACAGTGCGATAACGTAGATGTGAGCGCAACAAAGACTACTGCAGCCCCAGCACGTGGTGACGAGAAAGCACGCAAAGAGAAACTAACCAACCCCCACCTACAGAATTGCAAGCAAGAATGGTTCCATCTTGAGTGCGTGGGACTATCTGAGATACCGGCACGCACGACGAAGTGGTACTGCCCTGAGTGTCGCAAACTGTTAAATATCGGAGGAAGGGGAGAAGTGACCTCGCGAGGCGTCAAGATGTAATGCTTGACCCTCACCGCTAATCTGCTTTTAAGACTTCGAACATTATGGCTCACGTGCCTTGCAATCCTCGTCATCTTTGTTTTCGTTCGGCATGCGTTTCTCTTTACTGATACCCGATGTCGTTTATCTGATTTTTAACCCAGTCGTTGACTACTACTCAGCAGACTGTCGAATACCCAACCTCAATCATCTTAGCATGTGCTAACCTAGCGACCTGCGGATATGGAAGAGCACGCTAACACGTATACTACCTACTCGAGAGGGCAAGGTTCTGGATGGCCCGGCAGGTTCAAAGGGACTATTATTTTGTGCAAATCGAAGGCGTCGGGGTTCTTATGTGCGTTATAGCGTCACTTTCGTGGCATGGGTAACGATTTACTCATACTACAGCCAGCGTGGGGCACCCAACTTCAATACGTATTTACTATCATCATATGTCTCCTCAGCCTATTCACTTAGGAGTATAATATTCCGGAGACCATCTGGACCCGGAAGTCCCAAAATGCCTTAAGAAATGGCAAAACCTTATGTTATTAAGGTCTGGGGATGATAACGGTCGAATGACTCGGTTGTAGTCGGCCTGTTAATATCCAGGGCTATAACGTTGGCTTGTAACTTCAAATGCTAGTTTTTGCGGAAATTTTTGTCAGAGGACTGGCTGCTTTAACCTCAAGTGGCCACGCAGAAAAATACCTTTTCGTTTACGATAAATATATAGTCGCATAGAGGCTAAGGTGGTTTGGGCGATGCTTCGAGGATAGTTTGAGAATAGGTAGTAATTGAATCCCATAACACTGTTATACCCGACATACCCGACGACGAGGTGCTTAGTAAATACCCCTCATGCAAGATAAAAGCTAGATTTGAACATCATTGATAACTACCTACCTACTTGGTTCTCATGGTCAAACAAACGTCTTGAATTCTCTTCATCTATATCATCCTAATTCTATTACCCTCAAATTTTGACCTCTAAAGACCTACGTTCACCTTTTAAGAGCTTATCTTCATAATGACGGTTTCTGATGACTACACGCCGTTATTCCCGATCGATCACCCGGTTGATGAGAAAGTCAAGAACTTCATATCGCACTTCTACGCCATATCTGACGACAGATCAAGGGACGAGGATTGGGTAAAGTCCTTCCTACCGGATGCCACCGTTATCATAGGGGATAAGATGGCGGTGGGAACTGAGGGTACGCGAGATCAAGTGGAGATAGATAAGAAACCGCATCTAGAAGCTAATACGGAGGCTGCTCTGCTGGCATAGATATTCGTCAAATGCGCAAGGGAATGTGGGAAGGGGTGCAGACGCGAAAACATAAGCCTTTGACGGTGTATCCAGCCACCTTCTATCCAGAGGCGGCTTACGGCGAAGGCGAAAACCCAGCCGCCCAGTATATGATCGAAGGGACGTTGCTTTCGACCGGGGAGAAGCTCGAGACTCTGGAGATAACGTGGGCGGCGCGCGCGATCTTACATGAGGAACGGGGAGAGCTGAAGTATAAGCTCTATCAAGTCTATCTGCATAAGAAACCCGATGCCCACGACGGATAGCTCGGTGGCTTCTCGTTTGCGCACGCTCGTTTGCATTTTGGTCGGTACCATTTCTTTTGATTGCTGCTCTCTACATAGGTGCTATCCTGTAGAATCGTGCGGGTAGGAAATCCCGTCCGATCCGTCTACCGCCAGGCGCCGGGATGATGCAATAATATGAATTTTGTCATGATGGTGGCTTTGAGTTCGCTGAGATTACACAACCTATCTGCTGCCAGCGTCCTGGGTACCTGACTTTAAGTCTTACCTATGGGCAGGTATTATATACTTGGCTTAAGTGGATGTCTAGCAGGTTAACTACCTTACCTAGCTGTTCTAGAAATACAGGCGTCAGCTGATCTGGTACACCCCACGGAGGACAACCCTGATCACGATGGCGGGCTGGGAAGGGAGCGGTGGGAGAAGCTGGAGTCTATGTACATAGATAGATACATAGGTGGCTGGCAGGGGGCGTGACTGGTTTGGTATATTATGGTCCATGGATGATGGATGACGACGAAGTCCCGTGATGAAATCATTTGGAGCAAATAGTGTATCATTATTATTTGGATTCCTGGTCCGTGACCTCTAATGTGCCCCTTTTACGAGTTGTCTTCTTTGATTCTTTGATGATGTACATGCCTTGGGTATTTCGAGCGTCTTCCCCTTTTTTCAATTTCAAAGGAAGTCCTTTTTCGGAGCCCACGTTGTAAAAGAGCTGATGACGTAGTATTGGAGCTGCTGATAAGGGAAACTCACATGAATGCATCGAGGCATCATCCCACTGCTACATACATTAGGTAGGTACCTAACATAATCCGTACATAGATAGATCATTGTTCATATGTAAGACAAGGATAAGCTCTGTCAGTTGAAGGCTCCCAGCCGTATACCCATTGTCTCACTCTAATCCACTTGAGCATAGGCTGGGCGTAGTGAGGGGCTCTTCGCAGCTGGGTTGTGCATGTGCATCTTTTGGACAATGGGGAAGTGGAAGAGCTGGATCCCCTTTACCTATCATCCCGTCTTTATCAACCGTGTACCTTGTTAACATCCTATCCGGATTAGAATTATGCGCCGTAATTATGCTGCATTGTACAATAAGTAGGTACAATGCAACGTAAAGGGTACCTAATGCATATAGGGGGTACACATTTATCCTTGTTCCTTGCTCCTAACAACCCCCAAGCCCCCCCCTCCACACGGTGCCTATCGCGCCTATTCACAGGCTAGAATTTACCGGATTAGTGACTTACACGTATGTACCTAGCATATAGACATCTTTATTGTACCGTTTGATGCCCCTCCTTTCCGTTGCCGCTTGTGTTAGGTATCGGTCACATGCCTTGACTCATATAATCGTTTATGAATACTGAATGCGCGAGAACGGATTACAGAAACAGTCTAAATCAGTAAACTAACGGTTGGGAAATGTTTGTTGAGAGGTGATTGTTCCTCTTAGTCAACATTAGTTAGCAAGCTAGCTACTATGAGAATGGTAACCCCACGGTGATGGCTTGGAAATGAATATAGAACAATATTAGTCCTACAATTACTCTATACCCAAGGCAAGATGTCCGAGCGGTCTATGGAGCTTCGCTCAAGTTTCCCAACTTAACCCTGTGAAAGGGGGATCGAAGTGTTGCAAAACGCGTGGGTTCGAATCCCACTCTTGTCATAATTCCCGATATCCCTAACCTAATACATCAGGTAGGCGGATTTATATTTTTGCTATTTAGTAGAGACATATGGTATGTATGTATATTGCCAATTCTTACATATGACTTGTCATGTAAACAATATCGTATGTGTAAATACTAACTAACGGAACATGTAAGTGTCGGTTTCCGAGCCGCAGTTTGCCGAATCGAGTTACACGTTGGTCTTTCGGCGGACCTGAGTCACTTGCCGAGCATGTAGACTGAATGCCTGGCACTGATGACATGGCTCTGGTGACGTAGATTGAGTATGCAACGCAAGATGAAGTAGGTAGCCTCATAGCAATACCTATTAGGAGGTAGGTAGTCGTGTAGCCAACAGAGCGGATGATTGACAAGATGGTTATAACTTATAACTAACGGAGATGACATCTTTCACGTTGGAGCCAAAACGGAAAGACACGGTACTATTTTATGCATATCATAGGTACAAAGTATCAAGCTATGCAATGTACTTCCTGTTAAAGCGGCACTGGTTCGGTACTTACATAGGTAGTGTACATAGCGTATAACAGGCATGGACCTGGGTACCTATCAATTGATCCAGGTGCTTTCCATTATCATGTACATGCGTATGTACACGTCTACATTTCACGTTCCTGAGGACGTGCCTTATGTACATAGTACATGTACCTACCTATCTTACAGGGTTCCTGACCTCAATCCCCCCCCTCGGCTCTCCCTCTATACTTACATACCTTACCTACATGTTCAGCAACTGATGATACCCTTCCCTCTAAACAACTACCTGCTGCATAACATACTTGAACAGAAACTCTCATAGATTCGATACCCTTCTTTCTAAATACGTACATACTATACCAGCAGTGCTGACAATAATCTCTTGATAACCTCGTCTATTCGCCTATTCGTCTATTCGCCTATGAAAGATCTTACAAAATCGTAATAATTCCCCTGCCCTTTTGTTCGGCTGCCTGCGTCTTCTTCTCCTTTGTGCTTCCCCTCCTAAACCTAGCCTCGGTGTCGATCGCGTACAACGCGCTTGTGTGTCTTTGTCCCTCCGACGAGTCGTCGAATCAACATTCAACTCCTCGACGCATTAACCTAAACCGACTCTCAACTTATTCGCGATACTCCTCTGGCTCTTCTTTCCCCTCTTGACGTGCTCCCTTCGCGAGATTCGTTGCGACCCCTGCATTCTGAGTTGAGCTCCTTATCGAGCTCCTCCGCTGGCGAGCAGGAAACTGCCCCGGCCGTCCTGCTAGCACCGCCCTATGCCCGGTTCGTCTACCCGCGATACCTCTCCGACCTCGTCCTCCTCCGTGGGGAAAAAGAGTCGTAATAAACGATCCCAAAAACTTACCGGAAGTGATTTCTCAGGGTTAAAGAAGAAGGATAAGAATGTTAAAGAAAGCGGCGGGGTTGTCGCAGCGGTGACGAGACATGGGGCTAAGTTCTCGTACGTACCCCGTATCCCCTATCCAGTCGTTATCAAGCAAGTCGTCGATTCGCTGGTCGCTTGGGATTTAATCCGGCTGTAAATGGAACCTTTGTGTGTTAACTGTAACTTAGTAGCAGCAATAATGCCAGCGATGCATCTCCGCCCTTTGACTCCCCTCTGGCGTCTCCGGAGCTGAAACCTACAGTTCCCGCATCTATACCCACGAACGGCAATGCAGCCTTCTCTCCGATGTTGGATGCCGCTTCGACGACCTCTGTATCTGCTAGCACGGCCCCGAGTGCTAATGACTGGGCGCGAGCGATGGGGCCCTTGGCTGGTTCGCCGTCGAACTTGATAAGTATCATGGGCGACTCTCCACCAACCCAACCTTCTTCGTACGAGGATCCGCGTTCCTTGCCATATGTCTGGAGTGCGCAGCAACAACGACAACACTTTGTAAACGGCCAGGCTTATTCTGCCTCTCCCCCTACTGGTATTAAGCGGCCTTTAAGCTTTCAGTTAGATGCACATTATCCCACGAATGACATCCGGTCCCAGGCGTCATCGCCCCCTGGAGTGCGAAGAAGTTCGATGCATTCACCCTATCTGCCGCCTCGGATTGGGTCTCACCCGCCCTTACCTCACCAGCCTCAAGCTCACTTTTACGGTGCTCCCGACATTGACTTCGATTTGAACGGCAAAGCTGGTTTGAAACCGGGTGAGAGGGGCTTTTATTTCGGATTTGACACTCTTCCGAACCCAAGCGGGGCTCAGACGTCGGGCAGCGATAATGTTGTCCTTGCGGGCTACGAAGGTGGCATCGATATTTACAGTGCGACAAAACATGCCGTAGAACCGCTTGCCAGTTTGAAAGGACTGCGCGGTGGCGTTTATAATGCAAAGATCCTGCCCTGGAATGGCGTGTCGGATCCATACGGCATCTTTCCTCTAATTGCCCTTGTCATTCATGGACCGGTGGTACCACTGGCGACCCCGGAGATAGCTGTTGACCACCACTCTAACGAGTCGTCCAGTCCTCGGCTAGATGGCATTCATACGCCCCAGTCAGACACCAATCAGCGACAAATCAGCATTGGAAAGACGCTACCGATAATAGACGCCTATCAGACCACGGTCGAGGTATATTCTCTAACAACGAATAGGCTTGTTGATGTACTCCTACAGGCACCAAAAACCCCCATCAAAACTCTAGTGACAAACCCGGTCTTTAGAAGTCCGCCACCATCTGGCGCTTTTCAACTTCGCGCCGATGCTGGGAGCGTTCTGGTTTCTTCTGGTGTCACGGGTGAGTGCTGGATATACCGGCAGACGAAATGCGAGCAAGACCCTGGGTGTCAGTTTTGCTGTGTGGGTAAGGTATGGACAAGTTTGAGCGGCGGTCCAACCCCTGAGAAGGATGGTAGCCAAAGTCCGCTTATTTCTGGAAAACGTCCGCAGATGCCTATCGTCGCAATCAACGGTAGGTGGTTGGCATATTGTCCACCAGCACCTTCGCCTCAGAAATCACTTAATCCGTACATTCCGGTACCGCTAGAAGGTAAAGCGCCCGGCTTAGCGACCCTTGCTCCTCCCATCTTGCCAAATGAGAGTTCAGATGTCGACCAGCCTGTCCCCGACGGCGTTATGAACCGCATAATGAGAGAAACTACCCAGGATTTCATCCAAGGAGCTCGGTGGGTTACGAAACAGTCGGCTCAGCTATGGAAAAACTACTGGTCTAAGCCTGGCCAGCAAGCACAACCTCGCCAGCCCCAGATGGGCTCACCGCCTTGGAATGGGGTGTACTCAGGAAGATCAGATGCATCACAATTTCCTCCGACTTACGGCATCCCCGGCCAGGCGGTAACCAAGGAACCGGGTCTAGTATCGATCTTAGACTTACAGAGCTTGTCAAATTCGGCTGCAGTTCACCACGTCACTACGTTCAAAGCACCACTTGGGTGTAGCTTTTTGTCGTTCTCCCCGACTGGTCTATCCGTATTCACTGCGAGCAGCAAAGGGGATGTGCAGACAGTATGGGATCTTATGCGTATTCAGCACACGAAATCTTCGGCCTTGCAAAATTCGCAATCGACTAACGGTCACACGACACGAGTAAGGCAGGTGGCACAGTTTTCACGGATGACCGTCGCTCGTATTGTTGATGTGGCGTGGGCGAGACCAAACGGAGAACGAGCCGCGATGGTGACCGAGAGAGGCACAGTACACTTGCTCGATATGCCTCCGAGTGCGTTCACCTGGCCCCCTCCTCGTCGTCGGGTTAGAGTCGAGGATGGATTGCCCGCGGGTCCTGAAAATGCACCCTCGGCGGTTTCGCTGGCATCGAACGCACTTAGTTCTGCTTACGGTGCCACTCGGACTCTAACTTCCCGCCATCGACGTACGAGCTCAAACTCGCAAACGCCGGCTACCATCATGGACCGCGCCGGGTATGGAGGCAAGGTACTTGCTGCAGGAATTAGCAATTCCTTGGGAAACGCGGGGACTGCCATCAGCCAGCTACGCCACACAGGTGATAACCGTGTTAGCCTGCCACCCGGTAGCATGCTGCCTGGCCCGTTCTGTGCGACGTGGATTACTGGCAAGAAGTATCACAACCTATTCGTATTAGGAGATGGTTTAGTTAGGACCTTTCCGGGAAAAAGCAGAAGACCAACGATTGGAAAGGACAAATCTCGTTTCCAGCGTGGCAATCAGTATAGGGATTTCAAGCTGAATCACTTGCCCGATGATTTGATTGCACCGTCTATTAAGCAGATTATCGACCCTATCGAGGATCTTGACCCCATTAACCAAGACCAAGATGGTGGCAACACCTTGGTTTTCAACCCCCGACCACAACTTACCGACGCCGAATATAGTCCTGAGACCTTTATCCCGCAAGCTGAGATAGAGTCTAGTGCGCCCTACCAGCCGTTCCACACCGATAGACGGGTGGGGCTGTATTTGTATGGTGACGGGTCTGCAACTTCTGTATCCGAACTACGCCAGGCTACGGCCCTGGAGGATACGCCGAGGGGTGGCAAAACTCGACGGTCCTGGACACCTCCAAAACAGCCATGGGCTTTCGGAGAAGTCTTAAACGTGGACAGGGTGAACGTAGGAACAGTACACTACGTCGAAGAGGATATTAGCACCAGCGTCGATGACCACCGTGCCCTACCCGCCTCGGCTATGGAACGGGTCCTGCAGGTTGGCGAGAACGATGAGCAAATCGTAATCACGACCCGACGGCGTAGAGGCGGTAATAGATCTACGGACGCCGACGAAGATGGGTTCTTTGAGGATGACTGCGAAGTACTTGATTTCGCGGACCAGAGAGTTTGAGGTAGATGTCAAATTTGGAGGAATTGACCTTGTTACTTGTATAGGCGTCTCGGTTCAACACGGGAGTTTGATTCTCAGACTGCGCAAACATGTGCGAGAGGCAACAGACGAAGCTATCTCTGCGAACATATCCTGTTAGACCCTCGCTTATCTGGTTTGGATTCGAAAGGCACGGAACAGTGGGATTGGCGTCTATTGCATAAGGACATATTGCATTGCAGACACGAAATATATAGTCCCATCAATACGGAGTTGAGAATACAACTCAATTAGATACCGTCAAATCACCTCTGGCATTCATCTTCCAGGACGTGAGCTGTATTGATCATTGTTCATTTTTTTTTTTTACCATTGGGGGTTTATTATGTAGATTTAGCAACATAGATCGGCCAGCTGGTTCAGGGTAATGCTTGCAATGTCATAACTAGAGCCCAATCAAGTCCAACTTTGCCCAATTTCTCCCTGTATTTCAAGTGCATGTTTTCTGGTATTCGGAGCCAAATACCATCTACGCCTTCTTCTTAGATGCTGCGGCCTTGGCTTTAGCAGCCTTCTTCCTGTTGCTACGGATCATGACAACGCTCAGGAACGAGCCGACAACGGCGCATCCAAGTAGGATGAGAATAACGGGTAAACGAATAGCCCAGACCCGCGGTGGGAAGAAGTTATGGAGGGGGTGGTCCGAATCGACGAAGGGCTATGGGTAGATATGTTAGACTAGGATTAAGATGAAAAGGGGGAAGAATAATGTTGCCGTACCATAGCCAGCGTCCAGATCGAATAGTAGAGAAAGACGACGGAGGCGGCCACCAACATGGCTAAACCGACGAGAGTGCCAAGCTGCAAAAAGTGATTCAAGGTTAGTAAGAAGCTATACCATGGTATGGTGCGCACAGCGCACGGCGCAAGAAGTCAGAGGCGAAAGAGGGGATATATAGACGTACCATTGTTAATTATAGAATAGGAAACGGATAGGTTTTAAGTTTGGGTAAGGAACGTGGTGAATTGGTATGAGGTAAATAGTTGGTATTGGCTTCGTCTGAGTCTGTTGCTGTTGAGGTAGATGGTGACCTGGCTAGAAATCGAAATCTCCCATAAAAGGAAACGAGACGCGACACGAATAGCGAATTGGAATAGTGGAACAATTAAGAACAGGTACTGTCGACCTAGGTACATGGTAAGGTCTGAGGCTTGGTTATGTGGCTTGTGTAGCTAAGCTACCTAGGATCCATTGTAATGGATGCAGGTGTTACCAGTGGTCCCACTTTCCCAAGAGCTATCCAGCCTCGTCCAAACTTTCGTCACGTTCACATTTGTCCTTACCTATTTCAACTTTTTCCATCGCCAACAACATCATCCTTTTCAACGACAACTTTCCCGACGACGGAGATAACTAACTGATTAGTTAGTCCGTAGCTCGGCCTCCGGGTCATCAGTTTGCTACTCTAGCCTATATAATTTATTACGGGGTAGTAAGAAGCGATGGCCGAAGTCGAGACGCGCCACCTAGGCGAACGATCGCCGAAAGAAGTTCCCGTTCCTCGCTCTCCCCGTCGCGATCCCGATCGTGGCCAGCGTCGCGATGGTGGTGATACGTATAGACCTGCGCGCGACCGCGGCCGTCGCTCACCTCCCCGGCAACGTTCGCCACCTCGTCAGCGCACGCCGCCCAAGATGCCTACCGAGGAGGAGAAGCAGGCGGCAGCAAAGGCAGAGTACCAGAAACTTTTGGGCATGCGATCAGGAGGAACGTATATCCCCCCTGCACGTCTGCGAGCGCTGCAGGCCCAGATCACAGATAAGACGAGCAAGGAATATCAGCGGATGGCTTGGGAGGCGCTGAAGAAGAGTATCAACGGCCTTATCAATAAGGTCAACGTCTCCAACATCAAACATATCGTCCCGGAGCTGTTTCAGGAAAATTTGGTAAGGGGACGAGGACTCTTTTGCAGAAGCATCATGAAGGCCCAAGCGGCAAGTTTGCCATTTACCCCGGTCCTGGCAGCCATGGCGGCTATCGTCAACACAAAGTTACCCCAGGTTGGTGAGCTGCTTGTCAAGAGACTGGTCGTACAATTTAGGAAAGCATTCAAGCGGAATGATAAGGCGGTGTGTTTATCATCGACCACGTTCGTTGCGCATCTGGTGAACCAACAGGTAGTTCACGAGATGTTGGCTGCCCAGATGCTAGTCTTGCTATTACAAAAACCGACGGATGACAGCGTAGAAATTGCGGTTGGTCTGACGAAGGAAGTGGGACAGCATTTGGAAGATATGAACCCGGCCATTGCAGGTATCGTCTTTGACCAATTCAGAAATATCCTTCACGAGGCGGATATCGACAAGCGGGTGCAGTTCATGATCGAGGTTTTATTCCAAGTACGGAAAGACAAATTCAAGGACAACCCTGCGATCAAAGAGGAGCTGGATTTAATTGAGGAGGAAGATCAGATTACACACAAGATTGACCTAGGCGCGGACCTGGACGTCCAAGATGGGCTCAACATCTTCAAATTTGATGCGGAATGGGAGGAAAATGAGGCAGCTTATAAGAGGCTACGAGCTGAGATTCTTGGAGAGGGAAGCGACGACGACGAAGATGACGATGACGAGGATGAGAGCTCCGAGGAAGAAGATGAGGAGCAAAAAGCTATGGAGATCAAGGACCAGTCTAACACTGACCTTGTCAATCTTCGTAAAACTATCTACCTCACCATTATGAGCAGCATGGACCCCGAAGAATGTGTCCATAAGCTCATGAAGATTAACTTACCAGCTGGTCAGGAACCTGAGCTACCTTCTATGGTGGTAGAATGCTGTAGTCAGGAAAAGACGTATTCGAAGTTTTTCGGCTTGATTGGGGAAAGGTTTGCGAAGATCAATCGTCTATGGTGCGACCTTTTCACCCAGAGCTTTGAAAAATACTATGAAACAATTCACCGGTACGAGACAAATCGACTACGAAACATTGCGAGATTCTTTGGCCACATGTTTGGTTCGGACGCTATCGGCTGGCACGCCATGTCCGTCATACATCTGAACGAAGAGGAGACGACCTCTGCCAGCAGAATTTTCATCAAGATCCTATTCCAAGAAATCTCAGAAGAGCTTGGCATGGCGAAGTTACAAGCACGAATGCGGGAGGATATGTTACAAGAAAGCTTTACGGGTCTGTTCCCACGCGACAATCCCCGTAACGTACGATTCTCTATCAATTACTTTACCAGCATCGGTATGGGTGCCCTGACAGAAGAGATGAGAGAGTATTTGGCCAATATGCCGAAGCCAGCTCTTCCCGCACCTCCTGCCGCCGACAATTCCGACTCGGATTCCGTATCTAGCTATTCATCATACACCGGCTCCTCCTATTCGTCCAGGTCCAGATCCCGTACACCCCCACGAAGGGCTCTTGATAGAGGCCGATCAGTATCTCGAACGCCGCCAAGACGGGCGAGATCGGCATCGTATAGCAAGAGTAGGAGTCCATCCCGCTCCCGATCGCATTCGTACAGTTCGTCGCGGAGCCCGTCGCCACGGCGGACTAACAAGAGGTATTCTGGCTCCCCTAGTCCGCCTTGTGGCCGTCGTGGCTCCAATTCTCCGCGGTACAGATCGGTAACCCCGCCCCCGGCACGGGGAGCTGGTAGGCCGCGTTCGTATAGTCGTGACCGCGGTTCTACACGATCCCACTCATACACACCTTCACGAAGCCGCAGCCCGCCTCCTCGCAAAGCAGCGGCAAGATCACCGTCATTGAGTCGGAGTCCACCACCGCGTAGGGCGCCAACGAGACGAGGTTCATCCTCGGTTAGTCCTCCTCCTCGTCGAGCGCGCCGTGGCTCGAGCTACTCCCGATCTCGATCCCCTCCTTTGCAGCGGGGTCGTCCCTCCAGATCACCAGCATCCCCCCCGAGGCGACGTAGAAATACTAGCTCTATCAGCAGCGCTCCCAAGAAGAGGCCGCGATACGATAGCCGGTCACCTACCCCAGTTGATAAAAAGAGAAGGCGGTACAGCTACAGCCCTAGCAGATCCCACACAGGGTCACCGCCGCCCCGCGCTAAGCAGGATAGTAGAGTTAGAGGATAGGTACCGCACATGTTGAAGCGAAGGGTATTTACCGCGCAAGGGAGCGTTTTCGTCAAGGTGGGGAATATAGCGTAGGGTGGGTGTAAAGTAATGAAGAATGGATCACGGACTCCATAGCTGTGTTTCGGCGTTACCCTTTTGGAACTTCCTCTTATACTTGCGCCGGCGCCGGCTAGGTTTGCTTCGATGTAGAATATATCACAGACTGGAGTTACCGCAGCAGTAGATTAGATATCAAAGCATTGGCCGTAGTTTTACAAGAATGCCTCGCCAGTTAATGATATTTGTTCCTACAACAACTGACGTCTTCGCCCTACATGTGGATATTTATTTGGAAAGGTAATACTTGATACCTGAGGTCGGAAGCCGTCTTGTCGACACTATTGATCTTGTGGCGCCTTATGGCGTCCATACCCGGACCCGAACGACCGGGAACTGTTAAATCCTTTGCTTACTAGGGCATTAACAATAGGATTAACATTAGCTACTGCCCCTTAACATATGCCTAGACGAGTAGTACGAAGAATTGTTATAATATATCTGCAGCCATATATAAGATTAATGGATTCTATATCATAAGAGAATAAACAGGTACCTAGGTACCCATCTTAACCAAGTAGGGGTATTGAACATACAGCTAGCATTATCTTACTAACCTAGGTAGTTACTATGTTACCACCTCCTAGTAAATGTCTGTAGTAACTACCTACCTATATATAAGGCGCCGGCCGGTTCCGAAACTAAAGAGCCTGGTACTATCTATCCTCAGGATACGTCCTACACTAGGTAATCTTGCTCTTATTGGGAACAGCTCGGCTTCGTACCTATAATATAGGTTCTCTACCGCACCACTGACTCGTGCTACCGGCCTTCTTGGGCCGTTTTCATGGGGTGTCTGCTATGCTGGTGTTTGTGTGTGAGGCTATCGCGGATGCGTCCTGCCGGTAGGTCTGATGGATCGGCTGGTGGAGAGGTATTGTGGGAGGGGGGCGCATATTACGTATGAGAGGAATACGGTGGGGGGGGGCATGTGTCTGGGATTGCGAGTGGGAAAGGGAGGGCGGTTAAGTGGCTTTGGAGTCCCGGCTGTGGAGGAGGGTGTGATTCGAGATGTTGCTGTGGATATATCTTTCGATAGGCAGGTACTTAGCTAGAAACGTATTTGTTTGGTTCTTATTTATTAACGCTTGCTTCCATCTTGCCTGGAGAGGTAATCGTTAGCAAGCAATAGCGTTAGCTTGATAGCCAGAGTGCCATATACCTAGTTCAGCTTTTGTCACTTGGTGTTGTTCGCTTCAATATGGAATGGCCTGCAATAATTACAGCACGGATAAGGCCTCAAACTACCGTAGATATATATAACTATGATATTGCACTACATGTTTGCACGGTTTATTTACTTGGGCACTCAGTCTGGTTCCTTAGGGAAATCTGCTTTATGGAGGGCAATTCATACTCACTTACTTACTTCTATATCAAGCTGATCGACTATTTGCCATCCATGGATATTACCATAAACAATTATAAACGCAAACATGGTGTTTTTCCTTTTGAGCGTAGTATATATAGCCGTACTTAGTCGAACCTTTGATAGAATATATTTTGGTTAACTAGGTTAGGTACCTAGCTATATCTCTATTTACTGTTTATCATCCCTCGTCTCTCGGGGGCTTGCTACTTACTCCAAGTAATATAGCCATATCTAAGGTTACTAAGTACGCTTATTGTTGACATAACTTGTAAGAATATTACCGAGCGTGCCTAGGCAAACATCGTCTAGAAAAGGGCACGCCGTCGATATAGTAGGTAGTTACTGTTACTGTTACTGTTTAGTTGAGACAGGATACCTCCTTTCCAATACCTAGGTACCTAAACAACTTTGAGGGTCTAACATGCGGTTGGAGAGATCACGACTTCCCATTACTATATTTAATTCCGTCATTTGTATGCATGAAGGGTCTTGGGAGTTTATTTACTTCACATGATGTGTTGACTTTGCTCAGCACCTGTAGGTATGTACCTATGTACCACATATAAATAGGTACCCAGGTAAATACCCTACGTAGGTACCTACTTACCTAGGTACTAAGGTACGTCTTGTCTATTTCATAGGTAACTGACTTGTTGAGCATACTTACATCTAAGTAAGTACCTAGGTAAGTATGCTAGCAGTTACATGACTCCCGAACGGTCAATGCTAACAAATAACTTTGTACCTTAGTAGCTAACCTATAGTCCAAGTTATCCTTCGGTTTGCGTATACGCACCAACCTCGGCGTGTAAGTCAACATACACGTGTGGAGTTTTCTCTTAGACGTTGGCTCGCATCCAGGTACGTATCGGGCTACTAACAACCCTTCATAGGCCAAAGCGTGCTTGCTACTGCTGCTGCCTCGACAACAGGTCTGAATGTGAGTGATTGCTCCGTGGTTGCCAGTGCCAAAGTGGGGTGACTCGGCCCTGGATGGACTCAACACTCACTCCGTCTAGTCATGTTGCGCGGTAACTCTCGACACGGACCTATTTCGTACCGACCTTCAGCTTAGGGCGTTACATTCATTGTTTGCACAGCTAACGGACCTTCAGCTCGAAGGTGGTTTACGCCTTAGTTGGATGGGTATATATATCTGGCTCCCCTCTCACATCTTCGAACTTTCTTCTTCCCCTTCTTCACATCTACCTCAACTGTTCAAGCCGTTCATTCATAACAGCTTCTCACAATAACATCAAAAAAAACCTTCCACCTTTTGACTCTACCATCTGTTGACTCAATCATCTATCAAGTCACCTATTTGTTCACCTATCTGTTCACCTAAACGACTCTGTCCACCCAATCGTAAGCTAATTCAGTCACTTGCTACTAGGTGTCTAGGTAACCAATCAGTTTAGTTGACCCCATCTTCACCGTCAGGATGGGACGAACTCAGAGACGGGCTCAGGGTTCATCTCAGAGTTTAGTTCAGCGTTCGGCTCGGAATCGCGCCCTGAACATCCCCGAGATACTCGAAACTATCCTCTGGGGTATGGAGGACAGGGATGTTCTCATCAATGCGCAGCGGGTGTCTAAGCGCTGGCAAGCAACTATCATGGGATCTCCCAAGATACAGGCATCTCTATTCCTCCGCGGGATCCCAAGGTCATTGAACGCAGAGAGATACACGAAGAACCATCTCGTTGCATACTTTTGGCCAAAGCTTTTCAACGCGACCCTTTTCCCCTATGGTTCATATCCCGGCCACACCAAATCCAGCTTCATGACGCTAGATGAGATCCGCACCTCTCTCGATTACGGCATACGGGAAGTATGGCTGGTCGAGAATGCTTCTTGGCGACAGATGCTTGTGTCGCAGCCACCGATCACAAAGATTCACTGGCAAGTGCGGAGAGAAGACCTGGAGGATCCTCAGGTACCGTTGCCCTCGACAGTAGCCGAATTCAACTTTCCGGATGGGCTACGCATGGGGGATTACTACGACTTAGTCCTCGGTACTAGATGCTATCATGAGATCATATGGCCGAACGCGGGTCCTGGATATGGTAGACGTGATTACAGAAACAATGATAATCCCGCAGAGCAATGGGAACACGACGAGATGCGGAGAGCGTATGGACAACGCGCGATCCTCATTCGGCAACGCGTCCACGAGGAATCACTCGGTCTCTACTTCAAGCGCCATTCATTCTGGAACCAAGCAAACCTCCACGTATACCATCGAAATCTCACTTCACTCAAGAAGCTAGAGCTGGAAATGGTGAACGGAAACGTGGTTTGGAAATACAAGACGCACGGGACTGATCAATCTTCCGCTATGGAAATATTCCTCCGCGACGCCCAGGATCCTGTTCCCTACATGTCCTACTAGACCTGACAAGACGAGACTGTCGCTCTAGCACATGGTATGTCTGGTGACCCTAATACTCACTAAAACCTGCTAATGGAACAATAGGCTGAGTGGCCAGCTCTCAACTAGCTTCCTTTGGAATGCTACTCAATCGGTCTCAATTAGGTTATCCTCATAGGATGTGGGGAGAAGGAATAGGGGGAGGAGAGATAGGGGGAGAGGAGGGAGGATGGATGGGAAGCCTATATGGCTACTACTACTGGGAGGATGATTCACATTTGGCTTCGGGCATATTGCATCCTGATTGTCCTAAAAAGGGCAGAAGCCTCATGGTACTGTAGTGACTTGGAGTTAAAAATCAACTTCTTTGTTCACACAACACACTTATGACATTTCCTAAACTGAAGTGAGGCCTTATGAGCATTCTTAGTAATTGATATTGCCTGCACACAATCTCCTTCTAGCCATTATATGTTGGGCCTAAATTGCATAAGTCTCTATCAAGCTTGTGGTTGTAGTCCTAGGTTACTACCTCTAGGACAAGTGAACTTATATATCAGGATGCAGTGAAAATAAATATGTATTAAACTTCTGAAATCCCACCAGACTTCATAAACATATATAGTATGTACCTAGAAGGTCAAATATGAAGTTGTTAATAATGCATGTAAGAAGCAAGAATTAAAGTATATTAATACATAATAACTAGTACAGCATTCCTTAGGTACCGCTCCTACATCGAGGCAGCGGGATCGAACAGCGGGAAGTTGGGTTCGCACACGGTTCCGGGCGCGGGTAGCGTGCCCTCAAGGAAGTAATTTTGAATGATGGAGTTCGTGCAGTTGGAAGGCTGCGTGAGAGATAAGTGCTATTATATAGAATCGTCAGCCTCTAGTCCATAGGTAGGGTACCTAGGTACCTATATAATAGGGGTTGAGAAGGTAAAGGAGAAGAAAAGAGAGAGAAAAGAAAAAAAGGAGATAACTCACGCCGTGACCGTTATGAGTAAGAAGAACGCTTCCCTCGAAGCCAGAGCTCATGTTCTTGGCCGAGGCGAGCGGAGTGACGGGGTCGAAGCTGTTGCCGACGAATAATACGGGGTTCTTAGTCTTGACCTGGAAGTCGCCCTCGTACCGCTCCTTGGCCTCGAACCCCCACTGCGCGCAAGGCATCACGTAGTATCCCCACGCCCAATCCCAGAACCACTTGCTGGTCTTGTGATACTGCTCGAAGACAGGCTCGAGATCAGATAGCTTATTCGTCCGCAGCTTCTTGTCGCCGCAGCGGATGCCCAGGATTGCCTGGTCTTGAGCCGGAATCGAGAATCTCAAGACCCGGTTCACGAACGTCTCCAGGTTGCCCTCTAGCACATGCTCGAGCGCCTGGGCGAGGCCGGGCCAATCCGTTGGCGAGTATAGCGTGCTGAAGATGTGGGACTTGAATAAGTCATAGCCGAATACGACCGTGCCGTTGAAGACAGGCGGGTTGTTCCTGACGGTGTCGAAGAGCTCGGCCATGGCTGCTTCGAGCTCGTCGTAGGTCCTGTTCTTTGCCAGGGCGCAGTTGTCGGGCGTTGCGATACACCCGCGCATGAACTCCTCCCAAGTAGCGTCTGTCGACGCCACCATCTCAGGCTCGCCGCTGAGATTCGGCTTGTTAGCTGGGGTTTCTTATGGGGTGGTATCCCGAGAAAAGGGGGCACGTACAAAGAGTTATAATACTCATGCGCATTCATCACACCTTCGAGAACAACCCTCTCTACCCTGTCGGGGAACATCGCGACAACGGTAGCTCCCAGCGTAGTGCCACCCGAAATTCCTAAGGAGGACCTGTTAGCTTACCAGTGTATCAATATTTAGCTTGCAACTAAGACCACACTCACCCCAGTATCGAAGCATGCCGTCTTCGTTCAGGGCGTCGACGATTGACATCATGTCTCTTGCGACGAATGCCATGCCGACAAACTGGCCGGTCTCTTTCTGCTGGTTGTGGCACTGGGTCGCAATAATGCTACCTTCCGCCCAGAGCTTACCTACTGTTGAGTCGGCATTGCCAGCCAGGCTATTTCCCATGGCAGCGTAGTACCCTGTTGTGTCGTCGGGCCAGCATGAGAACCGGAGGGTCTTACCCGTTCCTCTATACAGTGTTGTTAGTCTATACGACCATATAAAGTATGGCGAGGGGAATGGCTTGCCTCGGGTCCCAACTTATGAGGTCGTGGTAACCTCCAGTAGTCCTATTGCGCCATGAGTGTTAGTCAACCCTTCTTCGGGTTAACCTGAAATGGAGAGCTCAGCAATACTAAGCTGGTATAAAACATACGGGCCCATCAGCTCTGCGTAAGCAAGCATGCTTTCCAGACCGTCTTGGCCCGGGCCGCCGAAGTTGAGGAGAATACTACCGCGCTTCGGTTGCTTCTGAGCCGGGTACTTGATCAGATCGAGATTGAGAGTGTCGCTACAACTCTCGTCGGTATAGTCGAGCGGGACGGTCAGTTGGGCGCATTGCACCGGGAGTGTGGTGTTTAGTTTGCATGGTCCCCATCTGATCTCTGTGTTATTACTGCAACGGACGGTTGCCGCTTTGCTGGCATAAGGTACGAGCGAAAGGAGTAACGTAAGGAGAGTCTTAGAAGACACCATCTTGAATTTAGTTACTTATGAAGCTGAGATATCATGTAAAATTCAATTGCCTTAGTCGAGGCATTCTAAGCCATCTTATATGCTTATAATAGTAGCTCCGTGACAGTCGCAAATTAACATCGGTATCCCCTTATGTCACGATGCGGCATCACAGCCCCATTTACAGCCGAAAGTGTCATCGACGTAAATCTGGAGAAGCTTATTCTCATACGGCTCTTGGCAAATCGAGAATACGCCGTATCTGTATCCAGAACCCTGGCGTTTGTCAATCCTTCCTATTACGGTCTATATCAGCCCTACGCCTAGTCCGCCAGATCTTGGCGTCAGAGCTGATTGTTTAGTTAGTAACTTGGCCCTATAGGGAACCTACGCCATTGGACCCCATACGTCATCCACAGGTATACAGCGTACAACTCTCTTCAATATTAAGTACGTAAGAGAGAAGCTTAGTATTTCTGGCTTAGTTAGTTTAGTTGGTTAAGTTTATTTCCCGATGATCCTATTTTCTTATCTATTGGGGTTTCAACTTAAAATAACTAACCTAGGTTAAATGCTTTATGTTGATTAATTTTTGCTCAAGACATCAATCCTCATGGGGGTAAAATACATTTCGCTCTTCATCTAATATTTATTCTCTTGTCTCGATCTTCATAGAAATCCCAATTTCTATAGATAGATACCAATAACTCACAGCTTCAAGTTTAGTTAGTAAAATGCGCGCATTTATTCTAAGCTGAGTACGGGTTTACATACGATGAGTACTTGGTCTAAGTCATATCTACCGCCGCAACTCAGTTGCGGTACCTGAGAGTACTTCCGCGCCAGTTCCTCTCTGGTATTCTGGAGTATCTAAAGGATTTCATTGTTAGTAGCTGAATACCCTGAATTCAGTATCAAGACGCACGTTTATATATGACTGCTCAGGGTTCTCTCTCAGAGTCCTGAGAAGTGCCCAAGACATAGCACCAGTAGGTGCCCCGGCAATGGATGTATCCGCAGAAGTCTGATTGTCGGCGCACCCAGAGAACATCCAGACATCTTTACCTTCTGTCTCCCAATGTTCCTCGAAATTCTCAGTGGCGAGTCCATCCTCGTCAACATCTCCGTTCCGACGATGATGCAGCCCATTGAAGAAGTCAGTTGCACCACCGAGTAGCATTTTAGCGTCTTCTACTTTCGACATGGAAAACCCGTTTTCGAAAAGCCCCTCGGCTGCGCGAATCAACCCGATTCCTTGCTTGATCGTATCAACCATATTGACGTTGCCTTCTTCGTCGGGTCGATAGACGTAAGGTAATTCGCAGGCCGAGCCGGAATGGCAGCAATCGAAGAGTATGGTAAGACGACATTCGGGGTTCATCGGAGAGACGATTGATCGATGCAACTAGGCAACGCATTATTTTAGGGTTGAGTCTTTGGAGGAGTAATGTTCAAGATACCGAAGTTATTTAAGAACTCACTATTTCGCTTGAAATCTGCCCGTTTTCTGCAAAGTCGACCGGACATATTGTATCATCGAAACTGGTTCATATCAGAGGTTAAACATCCTAGACCGTTTATTTACTCCCGTGAACTTACCCTGAAGGTCGATCCCTAGCATCGTTCCTAACTTGAGCTATATAGGTAGGTAGGTAGGTATACATATTAGCCCTTGCTACACGTGTACTCGCAACCAAATAGCTAACCTCCATGGCCAGAGTAGCTCAGCCAAAGTATATCGCCAGGCTGATTTCTGGCAACCAGCCAGTTGATTGCTGCCAAAATGTTGGCACCTGTTGGAAAAAAGGGGGTACCGTCATTTTCAGGGATATCCGACAGCATGACCATGTCGTGAGCGCTAGGTGAGAAGCCCCTCTCCTCGACGAGGAAGCTTCTGATGTTTTGGGTGTCATTGATGCAGCCGTTTAATTCATGCTCGGATCCGAAGTAGTTTATGCCAATGAGAAGAGCCTTCTTGCGGGCCATGATGCAACTTGGATTATGAGTAAATAACAGGTAGGTAAAATACACATGGAGGTTAGGAATGCGCAGTGAAAAAGATGAATATGTACCTAAGGTACCTAAAGTATGCCGTATTTCCGAGGTCGATATCTACTTATGAAACGGCGGCCCCAATGATTTACTATGTTAGGTACCTCATAAGGTAACACTACATACAGGTACAGACCTATACGGATGTGAGCTTTGGTGGAGCATCGGGATCGGCATCGGCATGGTGCATAGTGTACATGTATGCATGAGGGTTCATGCCTGACTATTTCAGGGGATAGCTAGTTGACCTAGGTGGCTAGGTACCTATGTATAGTGTAGGTATATATCTAACCTAGGTTGTTTTAAGTGTGTAAAAGCTTATCTCATTATAGTAGCATCCTTCAAATGAATTGAAAGCTTGTTTGTCGTAGGGCTGAATCCATAAATAGCTAAGATTACGGATCCGTCCCGGGAATAAATGATAGAAGGATCATCTCCTCAGTTCCTTACCCGAAAGCGAACTCAATATTTCCAATCCACAAATTACACAACCTAACTAACTCACTCCTAGCTCGCTCCTCTAAGCCTTCAGCCGAATACCTTTGCTCTCTACGGATGCGAATCCGAATGCATAGCCACGCGGCACAGCAGAAGAGAACTATTCATCATAGCCATGTCTGAATATAAAGTGCCAAGTTTTCCGGCTACTTTGGAAGACCAGACATTCAATGCGGCTCATCTTGAATAATATACCTAATCTACCTATTCAGTCTCAGAATGTTCACGGGAAGCATTGTTTTAGGGGGGTTACTAACCTTCGTTGGCCTGGCCGAGTCTAAGACTGTCAAGACACGCAGCGGGATAGTCCATGGCGGCCAGTGCAGCACAGCCGACGTAAACTACTTCTACTCGATTCCGTACGCCCAGCCTCCTCTAGATGAACTACGCTTTGCACCTCCAAAGCCTTATAGTAATTCATGCGGCGTGGTCAACGCCACGATACCGGCACCAGCATGCATCCAGTTCTCAGGATTGTTCGATGAGAAGACTACGACGAGCGAAGACTGGTAGGTAGCTCTGCATGGTTGTCTAACTAGAGTAGCTCTTCGCTAATTCACATAAAATATACATAGCCTTTTCCTGGATGTCTGGGCTCCAACCTCTGCTACTCCAGAGTCAAAACTTCCCGTCAAGGTATGGATATACGGAGGAAGCAACGAAGGCGGTGGCATTTCAGATGCGACGTATAATGGCTGCTTCTCTGCTGCGGACTCCATTGTCGTTTCTATCAACTACCGCGTCGGTCCTTTGGGGTTCTTAGCGCTGTCGGATCTTGGCCTCACCGGAAATTATGGCATCATGGATCAACTTCTTGGCCTACGCTGGGTGCAGGAGAATATCGTAGGGTTTGGCGGCGATCCGGTAGGTCTATACTCTCGTCACGTTACCCCCATCACGTTGAAGAATACCTATGTATCACGCAGGGTACCCAATGTTAATGACAATTCCAATTCAGAGAAAGGTCCTACTGTTTGGACAATCCGCCGGTGCTAGTGACTCTTTTGTTCTTGCTACGTTGCCCGAAGCACCCCAGTTAATGCGAGCTGCTGCTTTAGAGTCTGGAGCCGGGAGAGATATAGCAACAGTGGCCGACGCGAGAATATGGTATTCTGAGTTCCTTTACGCGATGAACTGCACGAAACAGGATGTATGTGTTAGACCGACTCCAGTCCTTATTCGTTTATTCAGCATACTTACCAATACTTGCCTAGCTATCATGTCTTCGAAGCGCTCATGTCGATAGACTCCAAGCTGCAGTGGCCGCGATGCCAAGCACTAGCATAATGACCGTTAACACAGCCCTCGTCAATAATGGCACAAGGTCCTCTTGGACCCCCGTGATTGATGGAGAGGTAATCAAAGAGCAACCGTCAACTATAGGAGTTAGGGTCCCTTCCATAGTAGGAGCCACTACTAGGGAGGGCTCTATATTCGTCTTAGCCTCCTACGTCGCAACCTGGAAGGGAAAGGCTCCTAGCCTATCGGACTATGATGATTTCCTAACCCTAAACTTTGGGCCACTAGCGAGACGAGTGAATGAGACGTATCCGTTAGCCTCTGCCTTTAACGGTTCAACACTTACCGCTATGGAGGTTATTCTCACGCAGGTATCATACCAGTGTCCATCATACAGGGTTCTACAACGGGCAGAGAAGAAAGGAATTCCTGTATGGAGCTACCGATTCGCTCACGAGCCTAGTTGCGCCTGGTATGCTGTGATAGAGGCGGACTGGGTACCTCGGTTAGGGGCAACGCACACGAGCGAGATCCCATTTGTCTTCAACTTCACCAGTTCGATGCCACCCCCTAACGGGAACTGTACTTTCTCGAAAGCAGAGCAGGCAATGTCCCACGAGATGAGTCGCGCGTGGACAAACATGGCACAGATAGGGATGCCGGGTGACACGAGTACTTGGCCTGTCTGGACATCGCACGAAAGCAATGGTGTCGTATTTAGTGATGCAATGGATGTTGGTGTGGTTGATTATACTACTTGCGATTTCTGGGGGGAGATTAATGAGGATCTTAATAAGTACTGGAGGTCACAATCAAGTCATGTATGATACCATCTCTACGATGTATGGTTAGGCTAATTCTAGTTTCTTACCCCTCAATATTACTGAGGAATAGGGGCTTAGTAAAAAATTGAACACTTGTCTAAGATGAAGTATTTCATCTATAAAACCAAGTGCCGCGCTCTGATTTATTCGGCCAGTTCGCTCAATGTGATAATCTGGTACCAGTTTAAGATACTATTCGTTGTGTCGATGGCCCATCCTCTTAAAGATCTCGTATGCTCGAGCCGTGCAACCAACGCCGCCCAGAGTCAGCATTATCCCATTAAATAGAATCAATATGCCGTAGCTCGTCCCGTAACTCCGCGGCCACCAGGATGTTTTATCTTCACCATTTGCTATCAGAACCTCACTCAAAGGCCCGCTTACAATGCTACCAACACCTCTCGCCGCAGCAGCAAATCCCCACAGTACGCCTAAATCGGCATGGGGAGCTCGCTTCTGTATCTCGAGACCTATGCCGACCCACGTTGAGCTCCAGCCGCCAGCGAAAACGCCATAGGAGAAAGCAAAAGCGCATAGAGCCCCAAAGTTGGCTGCGAACCCCCAGGCGAAAAAGACGGTCATGGCGGCACCTAGAGATAGGAGAAGTAGCGATATGGAGACATGGTAACGGTCAACTAAATATCCTGTGCCGATGGCACCGATAACCGTGGCGGCGTTGTAGAGCGATAGCATGCCAGCCGCATCTAGTGATGATGCGCCAAAGCGCTGGGCGAACGCTGTACTTTCCATTAGCTCACCAAAGTCGAGAATAGCTGCGAACAATGAACAGTGAACAGTGAACAGTGTGGGACACATACAGGGCAGGTGAATACCAGGCAAGAAGTTCCCGAGGGCCTGGAAAATGTTACCGGCTTGAAGTATGGCGAATATCGGCGTGATAACAAATCCAAATGTCCCGAACCCGGAAGACACAGCAACGCACGATGGCTTGACCCGCGGCCGAAGGAAGTAAATCGAGGGGATAGATAGCGTAGTGACAGCGACGAACCAAGCTATCAGCATAGTTCGGTGTCCGTACTTTTCAAGGCCCCATGTCATCAACACGCTGGACACGTCGTTAGCTGCGGAACATGAATGAATGAATACCCAAGGTATCGCAGGTCAACATACGGAACGATGACTCCTCCCATGCCCGCACCACTCTCCTGGATCCCAAAGGCGAGGCCCTTGCGCTCGATAAACCACTCATTAAGGAACTGTATCGTCACCGTGTTCACAACGCTGGCTCCGAGCCCGTACAGGACGCCCTGCGTCAGAAGTAAGTGCCAGACCTTGGAAGCAAACGCGGACGCAAGTATGGCGAGACATGTGACAGCCGATCCAGCGACGAGGGCCGACCGCCTGTATGCTTGGTATCGCTGCAGGATGATAAAGGACGGAGGCGACGTGAAGTACAGGATTCCCTGCAGAACCGACGTTAGAGATGTAAGAAAGGAAAATTAAAAAAAAAAAAAAAAAAAGAAGAAGAAAACAGATAAGAACGTACCAGCGCAGTGGTGCCAACCGCAGGCAAACCCTCGGGATGGTCGGAAAAGGGCGGGTGCGAGGAGAAGTAGCTCTGGAAGACGCCGTACGAGAAAGGGAATCCCCACGTCAGCGCGATCATCAGGAAGCAGCCTGCCCAAAGAAAAAGCCAGGCATGTCTGCCGCGATCCGGTTCTGGGTACGCGTGAGCTGGCCTTCTCTCTTGGTCCTCTCCTACATGGCCGAATTCAATTAATTCCGAGCTTGGGTCTTCGACCAGAGCCAATCCTTGGCGGTCCATTGGTTGTTTGTTTGTTTGTTCGCTACCCGAGTATTTATATACTTGATCTTTTGTGAATGGTTAGATTAGGTGCCTGTTAATATATATATTAGTTATTGCGATTGAGTCTATTCGGTGTTTCGGTCTGCTATATATACCTACCTACATACCTACCTACCTTACCTGCCTTATATATCCCCCTCTCTTTCTTATACGTAATGAGAGACATCCATGCCATCCATATCTTGAGAGCATTACAAGCTAACTTGCACGTAGTTTATTCCGACTGACTTGGCACGCCTTTAACTAGCCGATAACTGACAAACCGACCGTCGTTGGAAACTAACGTCGGCCGTGATCGGAAAAGCTTCCTAGGAGGGGATGTAAAAGGTGTGGGGCATCGCATGCGCATTTCGTAATAAGCTGCGTTTCTTATATATAATATAATCATTGCCAATCTTGGCTTGGGATGAAAATTGCGTGCTTGAAGCTCCCTAACCTTAGGAGGTAACTAACCTAGGTGTCTAGGTTAGTACCTCGGTTGAGAACCTAGCCGCTAAAGATTAGACTTAACTTAAACAAAACTTCTTGGGTCTTACATATATACACCAGGTGCCTGTTAGATGCCGACGTATGTAGTCTCAACAGTGGTCTAATTACACTTTGAGATAAATAATCCTAACGAGTTTCTTAGGTAGATTTTCAAATATATTGAAAATTTATGAGTAAATGATAAGCGCAAGGTAAATAGTGAGTGTTCAATTTCCAATTTCCGATTTCGTTATTCAAATGCGATAATGCTAGTTCTAAGGTTTCATGCCGTTCTAAGAGACTCTTTTAAAATGTCACCTTCTCGGTCTTGGCATAGTTCACCAAGCCTTTCTCTTTCCCTCATAAGTCCACAACTTGCCACCTGATTCCTTGGATGCTCCATTAATCACCTTGAAAGTGCCATCACAAGAGTCTTTTACGGTGACAAGAGCTTCATCCAATTCGACTGATTTCGCTGCTGTGTTCCCCATATCGGTTTGGGTCCATCTATGAGGAGATATTAGTAAAGTATATTTTAAAGAGAATAATGTCTTATAACTCACCCTGGATCTATTACAAATGCGGTGATGTAGTCCTCTTCCTCGTTAATGCTCTTTGTGATCCAGTGAACAGCGGCCTTTGAAGGGCCGTAGACTGCGTTGGGATACGAATACATTTCCTGAGGGATAGGTACCTATATTAGCATATTCAACCGTGGTCAAAGTATATAAATGTTCTTGCCTCTATAGATCCAGCACCCGATCCAATAGTCACAAATTTAGGAGCAGCAGCCTTGCGAAGTAGCGGTAGGGTAGCCTGAAACAGTCGTAGGACACCAAAAACATTGACATCCATAGTCTGATACATGTCCTCAACCTTTGCATCGACAACTTTAGTGAAACCGAGCGAGATGGCGGCGTTGGCAATCACGATATCTATATGGTCGATTCCCTGCTTCTGGAGTTCCTTTACGGCGTCCACCGCGTCTGTGTTGCTCGTAGCTTCGATCTTGACGACGATGAGGCTGCTTCCGGGGCCTTTAGGTAGGTTGGCCAGCTCCTTGGACGTGGGATGCTCCGGGTTGCGGTTAGCAGCAATGACTTTATGATTAGGCAGGGCGAGGTAGCGCTCAGCAAGGCCCTTGCCGATACCTCGATTGGCACCGGTGATTAGAACAATAGTAGAAGCCATTAGGTGGGTGCTCTTGTGTTAAGGTATAAAGTAGGTAATTAAGAAACGTGTCTTCGAAGATTCGTTCTGAGTATATATCTATTAGATTATTTCTTTTATTTATAGAATAACTACCTCTTAAATATCAAGGAAATGTTAGGTTACACTTGTATAAAAGTGAGCCTTGGAGGTATACGGGGTAATTGTAATCACGGAAAGTTGGCAAACCAGAACTAGTATGCGATATAGTGACATGACAAATTGACGGATAAAACAAGAAGGTCATACGGGGTGATATCACCTAAACAAAGCTAGCATAAAAGTGCTCGTTTAAATATTTGGCCGAGACCATGTAGGAATTCATCAAGCTGACTCAAAAACTAATAGCAATGCAAAGTTACCTGGTATGTAAGCTGCAAAACTAAGTCCCAGAAGACGGAAGAATACCTCTTAACTCAATGCTTTAACAGCTTTAGTTTCCAGGTTCTCATCGTAACATTTTAACCTTATAATACATCAATATACTTGAGCTTTAATAATAAAAACTTAAGCTACAAGTATTATTCCTGAAGAATCACCAAGTATTAAGTACTAACTATCTAGGACCTGTTTGATTGTTTCGGACTTAAACTAAAAAATGTGATCAAAGGTAATCGAAAATAAATGAAGTCGAGAATATGCAAATCTAAATTCCGATCTAAAACCCGAAATTCCTCTATATTAGTTAAGGCAATAATCCATACATATGCTTTTAAACAACGATGAGATATGTTAAGTACGACATCAATTTGCTAGGTTAATCCATCGTGCGCACCAGTGGATATGGGAAACTTAAGATCGCCTATTGTTAACTCTAGTTTGACAGGTACCTACCTATGTATGTTCCTGATTACGGCGTGTAATCTTTCTAGCATCCTATCTCTGTTAATCCAAATGGCAGCCTCATTTAGTAAATTAATTGGCCTACACCTTCACTGGCAGCCAGTCCATTGCTGCCTGCGCATTGCCCATGGCGCAGTCTATCAGCTACAATTATGCTGATTAAGATGCGCCCCCTTTTTTGACGTTCTTCTGCCACTATGAATCACAATGAATCATTTTGACGTAATTCCACGTGACTATACGGACTTGAAAGTTGCTATAGTCATATAAGCTGGGTTAAATAAGGTTAAAAGGGGGCGAATTCGTCAGTACATGGTTGTCAAGAGAGTGCATCAGTTATTATAGGCTTGTTCTAATTACCTATTCTGATTATTCCGATTATTCTAATTGGCTACGAACTACAGAGATTGATCCCCTTTCATCACCATCCGCCATGACCACTCTTCTCAAGCCATCCCAAGCAATGGATTTTTACGACATTGCTATGCGCCCGCCAGCGGCAGTGAATCCCTGGAAGACTCGATTGGCACTAAACTTCAAAGATATTCCGCACAACACTATATGGGTTCCCCTTCCCGACATTGGGAAAGTTCGTCAGGGTCTTGGCGTGCCCGCTTGCCGCAAACTTGCCGATGGCAGTGACTTCTATACGCTCCCTATCCTGGTTGATCCTAATACCAACTCGAAAATTGGGGACTCGTTCGACATTGCCGTCTATTTGCAAAAGACGTACCCGGATCCAGGTGCCGGGGACTTATTCCCCCCTCAGGAGATCGACTATACCTACGATCAAGACCTTCCCCCTTGGGCGCCACCGCTATCAGCGCGGAAGGAGGGTGAGTATGACGAGTACTCCAAGTTTAATATGCATGTCGACAGAGCATTCAGTGCCCATGTTGGCCTCATGGGGTTTTTCATGCCCCTCGACTCACAAGCGAGTAAGGATGAACTCGTGCGCCGTGCTGGTGTAAAATCTTGGGATGATTTCGAAGTAAAAGGCGAAGCGCGCGGGAAAATGATGGAGTCTCTCCGTCTTATGCTTGGGGATCTTGCAAAGTTATTTTCAAGGGACGCTGCCGGGCCTTTTATTGTAGGTAAACAGGCTAGCTATGCCGACCTAATTGTTGGCGGGTGGGTATACATGATGCACGCGACTCTCCCAGACAGCGAGTGGCAGGAGGTCAGGGATTGGCACGGAGGTACCTTCGGACATTTGTATGATGGGTTACAAAAGTATGCGGAGGTGAAGTAGGTTCAACTGTTGTGTGATAGGGCTCTATTGTTTATTGCTGAGACATTGCCGGCTTGGTCTATAAGGAAATACGTATACTGGGATTCTACCTTTCTGGTACCTATTCCCCATCGATAATTTGTTTGGCCACTCGAGGCATAGATAGCTACCTACTCATTGTTAGTTCCTTGGAGTCTTAAATATAGGAATGTTTTCCCTCTTGGATTATGTGGTTGTGTCATTAGATGGAGGTGCTTTGGACTAACTAGTGAAGCTATCTACACGGTTCAAATGGTGCCATCTGAAAGTTGGTAGCTTAGGTACCTACTTATTTAAAAGAGCTTAATGGATTTAAGTATGGTGATACTTGCTGAAAGATACGGTACCTATATGACCTGCATGAATGAGGAGGGAGACACTTCTTATATATACATTCCATATACCTGACAGTAGCCCTTTGGCTACCCATTTCAAAAGTAATTACCTCAAGAAGATTAGATTATACCTCCGGGTGGTATGGCTACCTGTTAGGATTAAAAGAACTGATATTTGACTCCGTAATGACCTGTCGTTGGTGTCGACAGCTATACGCTCTACAAAGTTACAATAATAATCTAGCATAGTTGACTTAGGTGCCTAGGTACCTACCTACCCGGGCAAGGTTAAATAAGGCAACTGTGGCATACTTCTTGAAGGCGAGACTGTTTAGGAATCTGAAAGGAAGTAGGCCTGTAAATTTTATGAATTCGTTGCAGTGGATCATGGAGTTCCATGAACATTAACGGGTTATCCTCACAGACAAATAAAGGGACAGTGAATTAATGGGTAAAATAAAATCAATTCGTATGGCCTGGAGCACTTCCAGCCTAATGCAAACGTGTCCCTGCCAATTAACCGACCGTGATGCCAAATTATGATACAAGGTGAGGTTCTTCACGAACCCTATCGTTAGAGCCGAGAGTTTTCTTCCCCTTCATAAAAACCCTGTTGCGCACACGCAAACAATACGCGATATGAAGGCTAGTAGCTAAATCTGCATTACCTAACTCCTAAGTAGAGCAAGAATAAAGAAAGACGAATCTTTCAACAAGTATGCCTGGGGTGGAAGTTGAACGAGGCTGCGTCTTGGATGTAGCGATGCTACATATGAGTGACTGTGACGTTGGCATGCTTTACAGAGACGGCTTCGTCTCTCTGTCGATTGCGGCGCCAACTTGCTGGGCTGTCGAAGAGCTGGGACCACTGGCGCCACCAGCAGTGAGAATCTATTGCATCTGTTAGAATATCGTGTGTTCATCAAGTCGACGTGATATTATCATAGTTATCATAGGAATCGTACCTCTCCACCCATCTCACGCATCTTCATTTCCCTTTCCATTTCCATCACTTGCTGCTCTTCAGCCCACGCGAGAGCCCACGGGACGCCTAGAATCAGCGCAGAGGTGCTAATCACCCAGAGAGTCTTGCCGCCAAAGGAGAAGAAGCTTGAGACTGCGCTAGTTGTTGCGTTGACCTTGTTGGCAATCGAGGTTCGCGTCTGAGGTGGAATGATGTCGCGAAGCGCATACAGGCGCTCGGTAAGAGTTTCGCTAGAAGGATCATAGTCCGACTCGGTTGAGATTTCAGATTCTATACAGCTTTATGATTAGGTAGCCGTAGACGTAGGATATAAGGCAAAGGTGCGCAGCGACCACAGATTTGATATGAAAGCTGTATGTCTACAAGCTGGTGACGTACCGGTATCAGTGAAATCTTCGTCTTCCTCAGGACCAGCCTGGTCCTCTTGGAAGTGCTCGTCGACAACCTCTGTAAGCTGGACCATGGCGACTCTCGGTTGGTTTCCGTTGAGGGTGAATAAGAATCGTAGGTCGGGTTGTGGAATGGGGTTTTGAGCTGGAATAACGGGAGAATTGGGAGGAGCAAGAGGAAAATCTTCAGAATCCGATAAAGAATCCATGACTATCGGCTAGCAGGGGTATCTTTAATGCTTTGATTTTATTGGTGCGTTGTGACTCAGGTCGGCGTTATTTTGACAGTCATTGCGAGATGTTTTTACTGTATATTACAAAATGCGACGATGTACATGAATAGTTTGCGCTTTAGGCATCAGAAGCTTTAAGTAGCCATGCGCTATATACATATAAATGCACATAGCCGACTTGCTACTGTAGAGCCCCTCTGAACCCCTCTGAGCGACTGTCTTAATAGGTGCGCTAACTACCTGGAACCCCTCTGCTACACACCATAGGTACCTACCTACCTAGCTACGTACCTAACGTGCTTGTCAGTGACGTCATTGCCTAAGAAACCGACTTGACTCCTGCAAATGAGCCAGCCTCCAAACAAGCTGACTACCTACTTACTGTAAAGACATACCTACGTGCAAGTGGAAGCTCATCAATAAACACTAATATAATTGTAGCTGTCTTACGTACTTCATAGTGCATGGTAGATAATAATTGTCACTTCAATCTTCATATAAAATACATAGCATTATTAAGAAATATATCAACACTGATGTATTAAGACGTCCTACTTTAGGCGGAAAGAATATTTACTCTACCTATCTCATAAAAGCTAGTGCTTACTTTTCGCTATACCAATTCAGCATACCATCATGAACTAAAATAGAACCAAGTAATGTCTCATGAAGCGCGTGCCTCAACCCTTGTTGGGCGGGGAGTCTGCAAATCTTATCCCTCGTCTCGTCGGGGGTACTCTAGGGGTATCATCGTCTTCGCTGTCACTATCTTCAGCTTCGTCGCCCTCTACACCTAACGCAGCCTCCCTTCTTCTCCTCTCTGCGGGAGTCTCCCCTAGATCATTATCCTCTCTGACGCTAGCAAAGGCTGCTAATCGTCGCCTTCTCTCAACAGCTGTTTCCGGCGTGTTCGACGTCGGGGGCTGCTCTGGATCTGTCGTTGGGCTACGTCCACGAGGAGGCTCTGGGCGAGAAGGAGACTTGCTCTCATCGCGAGTGCTATCGCTTGCTTGAGTCACACTAATCTGAGGGTGGACTAAGGTTTGGGCTTGGGGCTGGACTATGTTTGCGCCAGGTGCTTCCCTTGCCATCGATTTCACTGCTGGATCCGCATTGGATTGGTCTATCACCTCACGGCGGGTTTTAGCATCCAACTTTCGCACTTCTCTAAGGAAATCATCCTTAGTCATGCGTTGTCCAACGCCACCGATCGTGAATCTGATGCCTCGATCATCTTCTACACTCTCTTCGGTAGGAGCAGCAGCGTCCTTCCTCCTCTGTTCAGCAGCACCTCCACGACTAAAGCCTGGCCATCCTCCAGTTTTCACCTTGGCCCCAGGCTTGCTACTGCTAGTCTGGGTAGGCTCTTGTTCGGATGTCGCTTCGACCTTGGGTGCTGTTTTATCCGTTGGCTTAACGAGACCACCCATTCCCATGTATTTCAAACTGGTAGCTACATAGTCTCTGCCGTCATTTCGCTCAGTAGGAAGATCATACTTCCTCACAACTTCTCCGTCTTCGTCTTCCACAATAATCTACAACCCGATTAGCTGGGTTTCCAATTACACGAATAAGGAATTCTACTTACTGTGTTACCAAACTGGTATGCTCTGGCGGGCTCATGCTTTCGTTCAACCTTTGCTTTGTCTTTACGTTTCTGGGCCTCTTCGTCACGCCATTTACCAATACTCTTCTTGAGCGACTCGTAAGTCCATCCCGGCTTTTGAGTCTCGGCTTTGGCTTTCTCCTTGACTTCGTGCAGATCTTCAACTGGCTGGTGCCCTGTTTCCTCAACGGCTAGGACTTGACCGTCGTGGTCTTCAATTATAATATGATCGCCCTCATCAAACACTTCTAGTTCGTCATGTTGTTCGCCTCTAGACGGCTGTTCACGGCCTCTCTCACGTTCCGACCCGCGTTCCTTTGTCATATGCACTGTTTTCTCGACGTCCTTTTCGCTATCTTTCTCGAGCGGGTCCTCCGATGGCGAGCTGGGGCTTTCTTGCCTTGGTGAGACAGGCTGTACAGAATCAGATGGTGACATAGGCTCTGCTATTTCACTTGCGCTCCTTTTCTGGGGGAAGATGGCTGACTGGCTTACAGGTCCACCAGGACCAATACCATCATCCCACCTTCTCCTGCTGCGGCGTCGGGAAGAAGCGCGGCTTCCAGCCCTACTAGGGTTCTCTTCCTCGCGCTGTCGACGTAAAAATTGACCAGGCGCTCCAGTTGGTGGCAATGTGCCAGGCGGAAATTCAGGTAGTTTCATCTCCTCATAGTCGGTATCCGACATTGTTCGGGCTTGTGATCGGGATTGGGATGTAATTCGTGGCAGTCGGCTCATCCAAGCAGGACCTTCTTCTGTAGCAGTGGTAAATGACATGGTGAGTGATAAAGTATTGATGCGCTTTCCTAAGGTGAACACAGCCACTGAAGAACCATGGACGATAATAGAGGAAATCACCATGAATGTAACAATGGGCCACACGAGGAGAATGACATTGTAGAACTCGGTACCCTTCTCCGGCAGTTCTGGTTCAGGAATTGTATGCTCGCTCTCTAACTCGGCACGAGCAAGTAGGGCAACAAAAATAGCACCTACACCGATTGGACCGAAATGCCCGGCAAACAAAGCTTCCCGCCACGTCTTGACATCGGGAATAAACGGTTTGAGGAGCATCATAACCGGAATCCGGCGGAATAGGATCACGAAGATGGCCATGACCACCAGTCTCCAGGCAGAGAGGCCAATATCCACGTTGTTATACTGCTCCCAGGGAATAATAGTACCGAGATAGACGAAGTATGCCAAGTTGATTAGTAGATCGATAACGTTCGACACGTGAGATTCTTCTGTCTTCTCACTGAACCAACCATCATTCGAGAAGCCAACACCGGCAGCGAACCCGACAAGTAAGTCATCTGTGCCCAGAATACTGCCCGACCCAGCGCAAAATAGAGCCAAAGTAAAGTAGAAGACGAGGAAACTTTCACGGTCGATCAAGTCGTGTCTTTCAGCGTATTTGATGCCATGTCGTGCAATATACCCAATAAGAAACCCGTACACAGCGCCGAAAATACACTCGTAAAGGACGGTATATACAAGCCAATGATACGTTGTCTCTTTGGCGTCTAAGTGCTCCTGTAGTAGGTACAGGGAAAGGTAGATGAAAGGAAAGGCCATGCCATCGTTGCAACCGGACTCGGCAGAGAGTAGATCTCTCAAGTGCTTCGGTACTCGTTTCGCAAACTTGCCCTTACCAACAACTGATGAAGCAAGAACAGGATCCGTAGCGGTAACGCAGGCTGCAACAACTAAGCTCTCGAGCCAAGATAGTATCGGGAACATCCACCAGACGATCAAGCTTGTAATCAACCATCCAAAGGTCATGACGGGAAGCAACAAGAATACCACAGATTTCCAGTGCCTCTCCATGTAATATTTGGGCAATTCTACTCCGACGGCGAAACATTGAACGACCAAGACAATTCGGGAAAATTCAAGAGTAATCTCGTCGACGTTTCCCCACGATACGGGATCAATTAGATTCGCAGCGTGGGGACCGAAGATGACACCGCAGAGAGTAGCGACAGTCGCTTCGCCGATATACATACGCTCCTTGATAACGGAAGAACAGAGCATAAAAAGTGAAGTAAACCCTCCCAAGATGATATACACCAAATGGGGTTTGGTAATCGAAAGGTGATCCCACGCCATTGTTTATAGCAGCGTCCCCTGGACGAATCGTACGGGGCGGGACGTCCGCAGGGCGAGAAGGGAAGAGAGAAGACCGCAGATTACGAGTCGAGGTTCAGGGAGGACGTTGGTCGGACGAGGGCGTATATATTGGTTTCTTTGCGGATAGCGAAAAGACCCCAGGAGACGAGACAGGACTTGCGACTCCCCAACTTATGAATACGGTTCTGGGGAATTTCTGTTCTAGATGCATTCAGGACGATGGTTTGCATGCCAAGTAACTGGCAGACTAGCTATACAATAGACTAAGACGCGATTGTAAGTAAAATCAAACCCGAGATAGCCGCTGACTGCGATATTCTGAAGATCGCTAGTTCATTTGATATTTTTGTTTACGCGTAGGGGATCCGCTCATGAGAGGAGGGGGGGGGATGCGCCGCGGCAGCACGAGCATTAAGCAAATAGAACATGCAGGGGCAAGATCAGGTTATTATCTCTTGATGCCCAGCAAAGGAAATGAGACAATAAAAAATTAAATAGAAAAATAAAATAAAAAAGACCCGATGAAGGGGGTTGCTGTAGTACAAGTATGTAGCAACAACACGGAGTGGCAGAATGGACTGGCAACTTCGAAGTTTTTGTACTTTTGGATAAAAAAAAAACATACAATCCTGAGCAATAGCTCCTGTCGGCCTTTCCTAATGATGAATTTGGGGTTTTAATGGACCCGACTCAATGACCCTAGTCATTTCCTAGGTACTACCCTGGTGAGTCTAGTGGGTACTTTGGGCAAAACGTGCATGGGTCTCATGCGTGCCGGCTGGGTACTTACGGGACTCTGATAGGTCTTATGGCGGTGAGTACCTGCCATGTATTTTGCAAGTATCTGGACCCTTGCTGCTTTTACATATTCCAATATTCTTAGTAGGTACACACAAGTTCTCGACACGGATGACCTGAATATGGCCCGGCTTACCACCAAAGTAGCCTCTGCAGAAGAGCAACTAACCAATAGCTTAATACAATTGAGGCTCAACCGAAAAAAAGGACGATTGCGAGCGGGGGATTGGAATTCTAGATGGAAAATGCGGAGTGTCGAAGATTGCGGGGGTACACTAAACTAAGACATCGGTGAAGCTCGCCTTTGTTTACATGCGCATAGAATCTATAATCTATAATCCATAATCCATAATCCATATAAATCCAAGCCGAAGCCCGACGCGCAACTTCGAAATGAACCGGCGGAATGTTGTCGACGGCTGTTGTCTCCGATGCTGTGGAACTCGTCCTGTCATTCCATACAGCCCACGCCGTCGAACTTCTACCTGCTTGATAGGTTAGGTAGCTATTTCAGGCAGTTCAAGTATGCCTTTGGAGATGCCTCGTTTGTGCCGAGATGCCGTGTACTCCCGGATGGCATTTTCAGAATCAAGGCCCTGCGGAAGATGATGCCATCGTAGATCGACGTGCATTTTATATAGGCATGTGATGGTTAACCTAAAGATAAGTAAAAGATAACGTAAACAATAGGTTAGAGGCCCATACGGGTTAAAAGCCCACGTTAATATAAAATACCACCTTTTATTTTAAATTATATATTATTTAATTAAAATAAAATGTTTTATTAATTAAAAGAAATTAGAATAAATTTGGCGTTTAACGTTATATAATGCGATAAAAAATTTAATATTAAACGCGTTATATACGTATATAATATTATTTTTATAACGTTACGCGGTAAAATTAACAGCTGGTAATTACGCGTTAATATTATAAAAATACGGCAAAAATTAATTTAATATAAAAAAAATATTATTATTAAACGTATACTTAAATTAAATATTTAAATATTTTTACTTTAAATTATTTATATTAAAAAAATGGTTAATATATTATTACGTAAACGTAACGAAAAATGTATCGAAATTAATTAAATAATAATTTTTATATAACAACAACTATAATTTAAAATACGTTTAAATTGTTAAATTAATTATTAAAAAACCTTTTACAAAAATTTTATTATTTATAAAGCTTGGTTTAAATTTATAATTAATATAATAGTAAAATATAATATCTTATTTAAAAATATATATAATTTTAACAAAACCAAGTTTATAATAAATATAATAATTATAAAAATAATTATAATAAATTTAAAACGGTATTTTAAATTTTATTAAGTTTAATTTAAAAATTGCAAATAATTTATAACCATTTAAATAATTAATTTTTAAGATTAAACCGTACCGCTATTTATTATAATAATAAATAAATTATATTTAATATTATAATATTATAATAATATATTTTTATTCGATTAAATTATTAAACTATTAAATAATAATTAAATAATAAATAAAATTAATTTAAAATAATTTATATATTTTAAAAAATATATAAAATTGCATATAAAAAGCTTTAAACGCCTTTTTATTTTTAACGGTTATAAAAATTATATTTTAATAAAATTTCGAAAATATTACCGCAAATATAATATTATAACCTTTTATATATTTATTTATTTATTTTATAAATTTTAATTTTTAAATATAACCGTATTTTTAATTTTAAAACGCACGTATAAATTAGTTATTAAAGATTTAATTTGTTAAAACTTTATACATATTAAAAAAAAAGATTTTTTTTCTTTATTTTATATTACATTTTAAATCGTTTTTATAAAAAATAATATATGGACCGGTTTTAAAATAATAAAGTTAATCTTTTTAAATAGTAATAAAGTTATTTTAAACTTTAATATTATTTAAATTACTCGTACGTTATTTTTAAACTTTAATTTCTTTAACTTTTTTTAAATATTTAAAATATTATATAACATTATAAAAACCGTTTTATAATTTATTTTTTTAAAAAATAAAATTTTTAACCATTAATTTAATTTGTTAATTAAGATTTTTAAAATTATAAATAAATTAAATAAAATTACGTATAAATTGTTATATAAAGTGGTTTTATTAAAAGAAGAAGTTATAAATTTTCGAAAAATAAATTACGTGTTTTTTAAACGTTAAAGAATTAAAAATAAGTAATTATAACGTGGAAGATCTTTTATTTAAACCGAGGGAAATGTTATTTAGGTTGAGAAAAAGGATAATGGCGTTGTAATTGACGATATTATTGTTAAGGATAATGTTTTATAAAGGCTTTAATAAGTTTTTTAACGTTGTGGTATTTACGGGAATATAAGTTATAATGCGCGAATGTGTTAAGTTAAATTAGAAAATATTAATAAAGAAAATTAATTAAATTTTAATTAGATTAAATGCGTTGTGATTAAGTAATGTTTAATTAAATATAAAAGGTCCAAAATCGTGGGCTTTTAACCTGTGTAAGCCTTTGACCTGTTGTTTACGTTAGACGAAAGATGAACAAATTGCAATAAATGACCCTCGTAGATCCCACTTTCTTTTATTAATTTGTTATATTCGAACATACTTAGGTAACATACGATGATTAAATCTTTTAAGTGAGCACACTTGGTCAAGATAAGTAAAAGATAGGCTATGCTAAAGCTACTAGAGTCGCTAAAATTGTGAATACCTACTAAAGGTAGCTATTGGAAAGATAAAGCAGCATGGCGCTAAACTCGAGCCGGGAAACCGACTTCCCACAAGGGTACAAGGCTGGTACTTGGACGTTTCAACTTCCACGAGGAACACCACTGTCTAAGACTTTTTGTCTCCAATTCAATCGTTTCTTCGATATTCGACGTTTTCATCACCTTATTCCGAAACTTTCTCTCGATTACTACCGAAGTAATTGGTCCATTTACAGAAACAACCTTCATTCGCCTATCACTGCATCGTATCACCTAGATCTCACTTCGAGACCGATCTTTTAATATGTGCCCTCTTAGTTCTAACTTACCTAAGGTATTAATTCGTAACAGTGGCGCAACTAACAGATAAGAAAGAAAAGAAAAGAAAAAAGAAGGTCGTGGCGTGCTACGCCCATGTCCAACGTGACATTAAACCCTCTTGGCGGCTCTTAGGAGACTCCAATCGTCCCCATCACATGACGTCGTTTTACTCGCTAACATGCCTCCGCCGCTCCGTATAAGCCAACCTGCGAGCCGGCTTAGCAATGCCCAAGGCCTGCTTGCGGACTCGGCGTTCTGGGCATCCAAGACCCAAGACATTGGCAAACAGGCTCTATTCTTCGTGACCAATTTGCCTGTTTTTTGAGAGAAGAAAGACGTCGCAGCAAGCTTTTCTCAGAGCATGCCGAGATTTTTACCCCTATGACAAGAGATGAGATCCTAGGTGCCAATACGCTACGTAAGAAAACATGTAGCACTGCCGGGCTCGTCTTAGCTCACCGTTTCTCCGACGTGGTCCCCCGGCCATGCCGGTATCCGGATGTCCCACCGGCGGCACGTGGGGTGCAGTCGAACTTATGTTTCACCACACAGGCTGATGCTTTTGAGCTGCGCAAGCACAGCAGGAGATCGGGTCACGAGATTATTTGAACGTCCGTCTGCGGCGCGAAAGATCCAGATGCAGTCCATACCCATATACCCATACCTATATCCATATGTACGTAGCGTAGGTCTTATCACCGCACGGCTCGCTGCAGCTCAAGGCGCGCATGCGATTCCCAAGTTCCGGGATTATGGTCCCCCTAATTCAACGACTCAACATTCGCTGTTAATTCGTTGAGAACCTCGACGACGGCGAGACTCGCTCAACCTTTTGGCTTCACGGAAACTATTTCTATCAATTGTGATCCACCTAGTTTCAATCCTACAATTAATATACCCGAACGTTGTTTCGAGCAAAATTGCCACTTTAAGTTCGCGTTCGCGAGAGACGTACGCGTCTCCTTTGTACACTATCTTACCGGTTACCCGCAGGCCGCTGGGTCCACTGATGACGCGATACAGTATTTTCACCTAATTTTTTTTTTCAAGAGCCTTTCGGCCTTAGTTTTCCGTATGTATCTTTCTTGGCCGAGATTCAGCTTCTTGGCAGCTGATCCGGTAGTCCCGCTACTGCTACTAAATCCGTAGTTCGATGGATCTTTGTGCGATGATACGAAAACTTACGAACAATTGCTCATAACCTTTGGTAAGAGTTCATCCAGAACCTTCCGCAGCCGTTGCCAATACCTGCAAGTCACCAACCCACCAGCAGGCCAAGAGGTTAGTCTGTAGACGCAGGTAAAGTCCGTCTTGGCACCTTGAAATAGGAATAGACAATTAACATAACGGAGTCACTTTTACATGTAGATATATACACTTGAAAATACAGCATTTTATAGATAGGCATAGGTAGTAGATAGTGTACATATATCGCGAGCGCATCAATTGCGTCACAAGAACTACCAATTAGTGTATGCAGGTTAACCGTATTGGGTTCGGCCTTGATGAAGATAAGATCTAGAAGTTCAAATCTTCCCGGGTTCTTATCAACTTTAATTAGAATTTAGCGAAATTCAATACTAGCGATTGGTTTCGATCACCACCTTCTTCCTATAGCTTATTTTTCCGAGGTGTGAAAGGAAAATCTCAGGAAAAAAAACCAATCTTTCAAGCAATTAAACAGAATAAAGGCTTGGAGGCCATTAGGCAGTTAAACAGTAGACCTAAACAGTTCATACGAATACGGATGTTACCGATTACTTCTCGTTCTAATCATCTACCATGTGTATAGCAACCATCCAACATACATATAATGGGAAGGAAACTTTCTCAAACACTATCCATGCCTCTACAAACCGAGAAAAATCCCCCCAGATACTTCCAAATAATCCTTACAGACTGGCCGCGAGGCCCTCCAACTTAACCGGGATACCCTCTGCCTTCGCAGCAATGGCATCTCCGAACTCCTCCCGGCCACCAGCAAACACCTTCTCAAAGTCGTACTCACTCCAACGGATGTCGGGGTTAAGACCAGCAAATTTCCAGACGCCGTCAACCTTGCGGTACCAATGGACGTTGGTAGAGTGAGCGTGACCCTTAACAGCGACATGGCTGCGCGTCGGGTCCGTGTACCGCTGGTGCGGCACGCGCAGCTGATGCGTGCCTACAACCTCCGTATCCGATACCTTCTCCCATTTGGAGCCGCCAATGAAGTGCTGCGTCTTGAGCAGCGGGTCCCCTAGGACCGCCGGGGACGAAACCATAGTCACGAATTCATCAGCTGGCATCGCCTCCCAGAGCTTGTCTAGGAACGAGCGGTAATCGATCTATCAAAGGTTAGACCGCAACGGAAAACCTCTCGCTTGCAGATATATAGAGGCAACGCACGCGCAGAGTAGGCGCTATGCACTCTCGTAGTCTATCCCAGTCCTTGGTGTCGTAGCTGTCCGCCCACTCAACTAAACAGGCCTGTAGACCGAGGTAGTCTAGCTTTCATCAGCATGCACGATCCAAATGTTTGATGCGACCTTTGCTAGCAAGGATGTATTTGCCATACCCTCGAAACTAATATTTCCGGTAGTCATCTTGTGGATCTTTAAAAAGAGCCGCGATTGTAGATTGTGGGGTATTCAGCTGAAATTATACGCAGCGAGGATGCCCTCATACTTCTATTTAAGCCTTAAGAGCAATTCTCACACGGCCTCTCCTTACCTTATATATGTAAACGGATCCCCGACACGTCCGATCTATGGTTAGGGATGTCCGCCCCGGCTGACTGGAATTCTGTGCAACGCGACTGTATAAGAAAAGCCCAGGAACGCAGTCCGCTCCGGAGTTCCCCACCAATATTATATTTTAAGTCCGGCTTTCAGGGTTCAGCTGTTACAGCTGAGACGATTGTATAAAGTGTCTCCCTTTGCCGTGTGCCGTGGCTAATGTTCGCTATCAGACCTACTCCCCTGATGGAATATTTGAGACATTTGAGTTGTTGGAATGTGTTGGTTCATATGTAGGACGATAAGTATCGGGATACGAGCCTACCTTGAGTAGGTGCCGTAGACTAGGTACCTACATATACGCAAATACCCGCCGGAGCCGGCAGTTATCACCATGTGCATTAGTCCCCGCACGGCTCGCAGCATTAGGGTGATACCAGAACAAGTTGCCCAACAACTATCATATCATCATGTGTAGCGAATGCCGTGACTGATATGATTCAAGTATTACTAATGCGGCATAACCTGAAAGCGGTGAGCATAACAATTAACAGCCATTGATATTCTATGCCTTGCCATTTTGTCAAACCTCTTGAATACCTACCTCCTTAAAAGGTAATCATACCTATGCAGTGAGCGTTCCACTGTAGATTAGATCACCATGCCAAGTCATCAAAGTAAGGACCTAATATTCTTGGTATCATAAATATCATATATTTGTCCGATGGATGATACGGTAAGTAGAAGTAAGCTTATAGAAAAAACGCTTAATATATTTATATTTTTGCTCTGCTGCATATCTTCTTATAAGGATACCAACGGTGAGTGTAAAATGCAACGTTTCGATGTTTATACATCTTAGTACCTCAGTAAGTAGTGAACGAACTATTACACCAAAACCCCCCATATTATTAGATTACAAATAGATTCTTCGACCTTAAGTTTGTAGTATTATAAATAAAAGGTATTTAACAAATAATTCCAGTTATTACGCCCTTCTTCCAGAACTACTATCACGGGTCGAACTTATCAATATTGGTATCGGAATCGGAATTAAATACTCGAGGTATTATGTGGAATCGGAGTCGTAGTTGCCTTATCAGCCATTTTCGGACTCGAGCTATACAAATAAGACTTTCAACGTTGGATACCTATGCACTGATGTATACACGTATGCCGAAAGGATTGAGAAGAGGAATTTTTGTGTTTAAACTGTTGTCGAAAGGCTAACGTAGCCAAAGAACCTCGGCTAACTACCTGGTATCATTGAAGTATCTGTTAGAATCTAGGTTTTAGAATTGTCATCGTGTCATATATCTCGATATTCCACGATGTTTTGAGTATCAGTCCCGACTACACTAAGGAAGACATTCCGGGCTTATTATCTAGTAATGTACGTATGGTCACTGGCGGGAATATTAGACTCAGCAAAGAAGCCGCCCGGACCCTCGTTCATAAGAAAATAATGCCGCTATCTGGATAACTATGCGCGACGAAGAGGAAGGCCGTCGTGCGATCAAGTCTATCTGGGAAGCATCTCCCTCTACGGAAAAGCTGGAGTTTCTACACCTGGATCTTAGTGGTTTGATCGCCATCAAGAAGTCGGCCAGGACATTCCTTTCCAAGAACAGCGCTTGGACATCTTACGTATCAATCCTAGTGTCACGATACACTACCTCCGCGCGAGAGTAAGTCGGCGCATAGGGTACGAGTCATAGACAGAGGCCAACGACCATCAACATGGATAGCCTAGATCACAGGAAGAATATCTTCGGTATGTATACGCATGACGTTAGCAAGGCGGGTAATTACTATCATGCAACTGAGATGGCATTCTTAGTGCCGTATGTTCCCCAGGAAATTAGACCCTATCGTGCATCGACCAACTTATGGTCTTAGTGGTGTTAGGGGTGAACAAGGACCAGAACGCTCTGACGGAATTACAGGCATTAGATCCAGGTCTCAAAACGCTATACGGAATTGTTCGCTGGCATCTTAGGTAAAGTACGGATGTCCCTTTCAAAAGTCTTTTCCATAGGGAGACCCTTGTCGGTCCCAAAACGCTTTGGCCATGCCCAATGGCACCTGGTTGACATTTTTGGTCATGTATCTTATAATACTCTACCATTTCAAAACAACTATATTCTTTATAATAAAGGTCTAAAATTACGTAAATTTTATCTTAATAATATTTAGCTTTTAGTAAATTAATTACATTTTTATTTCATTATTAAAATGGTTAATGTTGGAAATTATTAATATTGAAAGGTAATGGGTTTTTAGAGATACCTCGTGAATGTATTCGCCAGGTGCGCCATGACCGTCTGACGGCTGGCCAGATTCTGACAGGGGTGCCCTATGGAAAAAACTTTTGAAAGGGACATCCGTAATCCTCGAACGGTTAGGTGATCGTTATAATCTGCCTTTCCTACTACTTCTCTTATTTCCGTTGGCTGTTTTCCTCTTCTTCGTTGGTACATACGGAATACAAGGTGCTGACATGAACCGTTTTCAGTCGTTCCGTGGGGTCGGTTTGGTGAGATAGATGCAAAAGGATCTTTCTCCATAAAAGCCCCGGCCAGAGGGAAGCGCCGGGCTTGCTCAAAAGTATTGGGACTGGACGGAGCAAGAGGCAAAGCCTTACGTATGATTCTAATCTGAATATCTTTCGATTATTTGACGGGAGTAATGGCCTGGAGATACTGCATGAATTTATGTATCTGGAAAGAAATTGATGGTTGAACACGAATCCTACGGAAAATTTTCGACGGTAGGCTACCCAATTCATCTCAGGGGTCAGAAATTTTTATGTAGGTATTACTAGAGGCAGTTACCATACCATAACATACATACTCCGGATGTTCAACCCCTGCCTTCCCGTCTTTATTCTCACAAATCATAACGGGGCTCTGCCAATTCCAACAGGAAGGATCTTTCAAATTTCTTAATTGCCCCAAGTCTTGCAGCTTGCCAAGTTAGGCTAAGTATCACATAGGAACACTGTTACTAGCCTAGACCGAGATACTTGCGTACTTCCCCTTTCTATACTATAGTAACACAAGCCTTATTCATAAGTTGTAAGCTACCTATAAAACATTTCACTCCCCTCTAACCAATTCCAATGGCTGTAAACGCCGAAACTCCAACCAACCTACCTAGGTATCTTGTTAATGTCATCGCAAATGCCGTGAGCTTTCTCCAACATCAAGTCCCTAGCGCCTGCTTTTAGAGGTCCACGCCGAGGTTATGCAGAGATCATTTCTATAAGAGTTTAGCCGATGCTAGATGCTACATACCCAACCACTTCTGACATCCCGAAAGGGCGCATCGCGCTTACTCTACACTTTCAGTATCCCACTGGTAAGAACTATAGAAACGGGCACATTCCGTCTGTCGGCAAACCCCTATCCCTATCTAGATAAACTTAGATATATCCAATATGTACACATAAATTTACATAAAGCAACTACCTACCCGTATACAAAACACAACTAAGGTGTCCGCGTATTTTAACTAGGTACATGAACCGCGCACTCCTTCAGGCCTTCATCGACCGTTAAATTGCCTTCCACGCATTCTCGATATATAAATTATTTAGTTAATATATTGAGCTAAGGCAATGGATTCGGATAAGGAGTGCTCCGTACCTGTTACAGCCTCACCACCTAGTGAGAATGAGACGGCTCCGGTTGTAGGTCCCATCCACGCCGCACCACCGCCCGATGGTGGTGCCGGATGGATTCAAGTCTTTGTTGGACAGTAAGAATATACCTATTGTGCCCTTTTCACTGTCATAGCGATAATGTTTCTAATAAACCTGTTTAAGTCTTGCCCTATTCAACACATTTGGTTGGTTCAATAGTTATGGCATCTTTCAGGATTACTACACGGAAGAATTGAACCTGCCGCTATCAGCTGTTTCATGGACGGGCAGCGTGCAAGTCTTCCTGTTAGCTTGTATAGGCATGTTCTCGGGTCGACTCTTTGACGCTGGTTACTTCCGCTCCTTGATCATGATCGGTTCTATTCTACAGATTCTTGCTATATTCATGGCATCCATTGCTACCGAGTACTGGCAACTCTTCCTAGCTCAAGGCGTCTGCGGTGGGCTCGGCGCTGGTATCCTGTACTGCCCTATAATCGCATGCGTGTCTACTTATTTTGCTCGAAAGCGCGCACTTGCGATTGCTCTTGTTACGAGTGGTGGCGCTACCGGCGGACTGGTATTTCCTATCATCGCGCAGCAACTTCCAGACAAGATAGGATTTCCTTGGACTATGCGGATCATGGGATTTGTAGTCATGTTCAACGCATCCCTAATGCTGACATTTGCTCGCACGCGACTGCCGCCGCGACCAAGGGGGCCAATTGTTGAGTGGACTGCATTCAAAGAGTTGCCCTATTCACTCTATACAGCCGGCGCTTTCTGTGTCTTGTGGAGCGTGTATCTAATATATAATTATGTGAGTATCATTCTAATTTCCATATTCATGTAGCGGTTCTAGTTATCTTCATTATAAACACAAGCTGACAATATCACTAGATAAATCACTATGGGAGGACAATCTTACACATGGAGCCTACAACTTCGCTTAATACTCTCTTTATCGCCAATGCAGTTGGCGTGCCGGGGCGAATAATACCAGCGCTCATCTCTGATGCGTACCTTGGCCCGTTTCGGACATTGGTGCCGCTTGCTATCGCTGCGAGTGTACTCTATTTCGGTTGGATCGGCGTGCGGGATCCGACCGCCCTCTATGTTTTCGCTGTTCTATCTGGTATCATTAACGGCGGTGTCCAGACTATCGCCATGGCTGGCCTACCGTCCTTGACAATAGATCTAAGCAAAGTAGGTACTCGGTCGGGCATGATCATGACGGTTGGCTCCTTTGCTTGCCTGACGGGACCACCGATTGCCGGTGCGCTGATCGATGTTGCGGATGGGCGATACTTGTATATGCAGATATGGGCTGGTTGTATTATGCTGTTAAGCGCTTTCTTTGTCGCGGCTTCATGGTATGCACGTTCAAAACAGGGCTTATAGTAGCTTGTTAGGGGCTCTACTAGCTGCATAATTAAATAATTTCCTTTATAGAATGTAATAGATTAGGTACGTAATTATATCTGTATAAGTTTGCTGGGTTTGCTGAGTCTCTTTGGTCTCTCTTATAAGTCGTATATGTGCGTGCGTTACCACCTTATAAGAAAATACCTTTTACTACAGGGTTCCAGAAATAACGAAATAATACAAGAATGAGATAGTAAAACAATGAGAAAAGGTGCACATGATACTCTCATTCTTAGAATATATAAATATGCTTTAATATTTTTCCCCTTGGGAGCAACCTTTTGATTGCCTAGGTACCTAAGGCAAGCTATAACTTGGAATTTAGTGCCAATCAAGTCAGATGGCGCCCAAGTAAAAGCCAGCATCGAGGTGTCCATAGACGGTGTTTGAAGATGATAGGTATTAGAAGGTTAAGTAGCTGGAAAAGCCCCACAAGAAAGGCCAGCACCTGTCCGACATCGAATATATCGTCTACACCATTGAGATTATTCGCTCTTATTACGTACTCAGTCGAGATGATGGACAACACGATCATAGCCAAGGAGAGAAGCATGAAAGTAATCTCGGTTTGAGGCCGATGGGAACGATGCTGTGGCTTTCCCCTATCTCCTTTTTTAATATATGTAGCAGCAGCCCATGCAAGAGCTCCGATTATGATAACAAGACTAGCGATCGAAATCAACTTTCCGAACGGTCGAAACCAGCCTTCTAGCGTGGACTTGCCGAAGAATACGATCTGCGTACATGGAGTCCCTTGCATAGTATCCAGGCCGACGAAGAAGAACCAGCACCCATACGCCGACAACGCAGCGTAGAATAGAAGCCGGCAAATGCCCGAAAAGGAATTGATGCCGGTTATGCCAGTTCCAGTCAAACTTGAGAGCGCACCTACGAGTATCCAGAAAATGATGATAACTTCGAAGGCGCGAATAGTACCTGCGTAAGTGGAGAGAAGCGTGCCGGCGGATATGGCTAATTGTAGGAGTAAGCTGATGGTTCTATTGACAGCTTCTTCTTCCTGCACAAATAGCGTTACTAGTAGCGTCGTCAACGATTGGGCATATAGACCGAGTCTGATCCCAATCCCATAGAAGTCAGCATCGCCGTCCATTTCGCAATTTTCGGTAGACCCCATTTTCAGGGGTAGATCAGTGGTGTGTATCAATGAATCTTCGCTCGGTCATTAGTTAATTCCAATCTAATGTTTAACTTGGATGCTATGGTATACAATTATTATAGAAGTGGTATAATCTAGTAAGACGGATAAATAACATCGTGGGGCGTGTTGGTAGACTATGCTGCCTGGTAACTGGGGGAAGAGGGATAAGAAACTGTATAACTACCATAGCAACAGAAGGAGTAAATATAAAACCATTCTAAAAATACAAAACCATTCCGTAATTTAGGACCACTATATAACGAACCCTTATTCAAATCTATAAAAATCGTTTTATTTAAATAAAATTATTCTATTAAATAAAATGTTTTCAAAAAGGCGCTAAAAGGCGTTAAAAGGCACTAAAACACGCTAAAAAGTTAAAAAAAATCAAAAGGCGTAGGCTTTAAACCCAAAGCTCCCGCGTTTATATAACGTCAAACTTTAAAATAAAGATTAAAATTTAAAATTCAAACAATTAAACTAATAAGATAAGGTAGCCAATTTTATCGAATTATTTTATTATAAAAATTTAATTAATTTTTATCCTTATATCTTTTACTACCTTAAAAAATAAAATCTTTTTTTTAAAAGATTTTTAAAAAATTTTTAAAAAATTATAAAAATTTATAAAAAATAATAAAAAAATTACGAAAATTTAATTAAAATTACGTAAATTTTAATAATTACCATTTTAAAATTACAGAACGTTTTATAAGACGGAACTATTTCGAATAGGTAAAACAAATTTTTTTTATAAAAAAAAAAAAAAGATTTATAAACCCATTAAATTTCGGATCTAGCCAATTAAAAACCTTAAAACGCTAAAACGTTTTATTTTATAAAATGATTCCAATTTCGGAATAATTCCCTAAAAACTCCCACCACCGGTATGGTAGGTACCTAAACAACCAAAAGGTGCCTGTTATAGCCTTAGCGCGTTGCTGTAACATCAACAAGGAAAATTCTAGACCGTTGTACCTATCGCCGTAACCGTTACCCTAGCTGCACGCGAAGACGTTATAATGGTGTTGGAGCCCCAAGGGATAGGTGCACAACTTGAAGAGGGAGTTACGAAAAGCCAATTATTTGTTCCCCGAGAAGAATCGCTAATATAACTTCTATTATATGCTGTAGTGACGATGGACAATACTTCAGGTTGCCCGATCCAAGGGAAAACAGACCTGTATGGGTTAGTTCGGTGCTTGATTCTATGTTATTCTTGACATATGCTAATCTTATGATTTAGGCTAGGCGTACGCCTTGGTCTTTACTTACAATTCATCGCTATTGTGCTCGCGAGGCCGTCAGTGAAATATACTTTCAAAGCAATCACTGGCTCGACTATTACTTTCGTCCTCGCCAATTTCATCGTACTCGTCAAGGAGAGCGCGTCGAAGACTCTATTTGCTCCGGAGGCATACCTCCTTTTCCTCCTCCTTGTTCCTCAACTCATGGTGAACATTATAAACATTGATATACCGAATGAGCACACAAATCCTCATGGTACTGTGGCCCTCCTCTTATGGGGGTTATTTTGTTTCTACTTTAGCTGGTTTTGGTGGGTGGGACTGGACGTCTTACCGATGTCCGGCTGTGAGGATGAGTTTGGGTTCTTCTTCACCAAGGTCAGCCTCCGAGGTTGGTTCAGGACTTTTAATAAGGTCCTTTGGGCAATGTCAGATATTGCGTTGGTCATAACCATTTCATTAACTGCTATTCGAGCCCTGATGACATATTTGTGTAAGTTGCACATAAGCTACAATTAAAGATAGGTACCTATACTTAGAGATATCAACTTTCGAAATAGCCCAAGAAGAAAGAGATGGTAGAGGACCAAGCCCCTTTCTTTGATTTTCGTCACTGATAACCTTTCTGTAGGTCTAAGGGTCGCAAGGACTACCAGCGAAAAAATCACTGCTCACAACGTACTTCAACAGATTCTGTTGCAGGGTTGGAGTTTTGTCCCATTTGCTATCTTCGTCTCTGGTGCCGAAATAACACTTCGGTACAATGACATCCGGGGTGTTAACACCGTAAACTCGGCCAGTCAGCTGGTACCTTTAGTCCTTGCCCTTGGCTTATTGGTGCACGTCATTGGGAATACATTAATAAGACTAGCCTATGGATTCCGACATGCTTTCGACGAGGATGCAGCAGGTTCGTGGACCGTCGAACCCCGCTAGTCCTTCGTATAAATTCTAACAGCTTAAACTAGGCGGGCTGGATGATAACAACGATGATGATCGTAGCTCAACAGAGCGGGGGTGGCTGGGCATTATTGGCCGCTTTCTTTTCCGACTTTATTGTGCATTTATTGTAGGATACAGCCAGAAAGAGGTGAAGCCGACGCATCCAAGTAAGCTGAATCCCCATTCAAGTAGAGTTCGGCGACTTACATATGCTCAGATTTCGCTACGGGTTGCCCGAAGAGGAGTCATTGTACAGAAGAAGGCATCGAGTTGGAAGGTGGTCCGCGACCTTAAATCGGTCCGTGATTATTGGCCCCCAATATCTTATACATATGAATACGACCGAGTGGAGCGAAGGAGTAGTATTACGAACACTAACTACATCGGATCAGACGCAAGGGTATAATATATCACCTTAACAATAACTATACGATAGTTATAGATACTTGGTTTTACTACCGCAATGCTTTGATGTATAGTTCAACGTTACATACGTGCAATACCGCAGTACCTAATCCCGCCTTCTGACCTTGATCACACAAAGCAGGCGGACGCCCAAAGTACCTGCTGTTACCCACTGTGTAATTTAGAATATTGCCGTCAAGTGGAAGTGAGGTACGACTGTATCACACAAGCAAGCAGACCTGTTGTCAATCTGCTACGTAGCCTACCTATAGGTAGTTCATTTCAAGTTGCACATATTAATACACCATATAGGAACGCCATCAATAATGGAAGCCTGCTTTAGAATGGTCTGCTGATCGAGTCGTCTACGAATCTGTAGGATTGTCGTTGCAGTGAGGCGACTGTTATTGCATGAGCATAGGGCCAATAAGCATAGCCCATGTGGTCGCACTATATGATTACATGCATCAAGCGAAATACGGATTTCCTGATTCCAGGATGATAGATTATTGAGCCTGAGGCTCTTGTGTTGGAAGGTTGCACTACTGATGACCCTATACCTGGTACAAGTAATAGGTACAAAACTGAGCTCTGATGGCTCGGGCCTTGCCCCGCGAATTCTCCCTTCCTCCATATCCCAAGGCCCATACACACGTAGGGGACTATATTCGATGGCTGAATCCGACATAGAAAGCAGTGCTGAGGATGTAAGCTCCATGCTTGGGACTTCGTTAAATCGTAAGCTAATTTATTCCTAGTCCCCGGGACAGCAGCTTCACAATATGTTGGAAACAAGTATCGCAGACTGGTCAGAGCTTGGCTCAGATGTCTCTGCCACTGAAGACGATACTCTAAGTAGTGACGGTCCTGGGCAGGTCTGTAATGTCAAAACGCTGTATGAGGGCGAATCCAAATGTGTTTGTTGCATGAATTGGGTAGAGGAGCTGCCAAAAGACATAGGCCCATCAGCGGAAGAAGAGAACGAAAGCAGGCGCCACGCACTTCTAATTCGCATGCAAAGAAACCATAGCGATGGAAAACCGATGGTGCTTCATTCTATTGTTATCCAGAGTTCTTACCTGAAGTCGATGCTAGGTGAACTATTCAAGGAGTACTCGGGAATAACTACAACGCTCAAGAAGTTGGTGTTCAGAGCGCCGTTTCACTACTTCTTTTACGAATGGAACCGTCTTGAGAAGATCGTCCGTGAGATAGAAGATCCCATCAGCAAGAGCCATGCGCGCCTACTGCGGAGGGTCCTTAGGTCGGAATTAAGAGAGACTATTTCGCAAAGTAACGATTTGAATCAGAACGGGGTCATCACTTTCGACTATCTGTGGACGATTTTCAAACCTGGCATTGATGTCTACACTTTTGAAGATGGATATGATCGCATCTACAGGGTTCAACTAGCTCAGCACATCGCAGGTCCCGGTAGTCCATTCTTCCAGGTGACAGCCAATGAGATCGACTACGATGGAGAGACTTCCGGTTATTTATCGAAGATCTTTCTCATATTCAACTTTCCGGGCACGATGAAAGTCAGCGACCTTGATGTTTTCCCTGCCTCTTACCATCCAAGATTGAGCGAGGTCAAGGAGACTCTTATAAAGCGAGGCAAGAAGTTTAGGGACATTCACCTAAAGCCGTACTACTACGGCGCGTACAAAGGTGTAGTTATAGATGGAAGGCAAAAGCGCAACGTGAGTGTCTAGATAATTCACTAGCGTCCGGAAAGAGGAAATCTAATAAATAGGTATATACAGGTTGACGGAAGAATTGTGGTCGATCCCTCCTCATATACAACTTTTACCGACGGCTGGATCGATTTGATACCCTTGGACTCTAGTCTCTTGAAACCAGGAATGATGGTATCCGACCAAGCACACAGGCCCACCCCTCCTTATCCCAGGGTCCCTGGAAGGCCAAATGTAAGTACCAGGATGGAATCAATATTATACAATAACCGGAAGAGGGTTGGAGTTGACAATAGACACCTAGGGACCAACTATTCCTCCTCCACAGCCTCCACAGCCTCCCCCTATGGTTCATAGGGTTGGACCGAGACAGATCAATAAGCATTGTAAGTGATAGTGCGAGGCCAGGCTAGGAAAGCAACTAAGTTAAAGTATCACAGCACGAACACAAGAACTAACCGACGACCTGCTGCATTTATGCACCGGCTATGTACGGGGATACTGCTTTAAGATCAAGAAGTGGGGTGAGTATCTTCAATGAAAGAACCGATCGTGGGTACCTCCGTTACTTATCACATCTCATAGTCACATTCCATATCGACAATATTCAAGATATCCAATGGCGCGATGACGCGTTTGAGAGTCTCGTGCTGGCTGGGGGGTACAAGAACCTGATCATGACATTTGTTGAGAGTCATGTTGAGAATAAGGATAGATTCGACGATGTAATCGAAGGGAAAGGTATTGTGGCCCTCAATATCGACTCGTCCATGTAACTGAAGCTGAAGCTGATAAATATGAATCACATGTAGGACAGGGCATTAGTATGCTTCTTGAAGGGCCTCCAGGTGTTGGCAAAACTCTTACGGCGGAAGCTGGTAAGTAGCTATCTATCTTGAGGAATTACCTTGAACTTATAGTTTCCATATAGTGTCAGAAAAGCTAAGACGGCCACTCTACCAACTGGGCGCTGGGGAGCTCGGAGCCGAACCTCATACGGTAGAGGGAAACCTCAAGATGATCCTTGAAACAGCCGCCAAGTGGGATGCGGTTCTACTCCTCGACGAGTGCGACGTTATCCTTGCCGAGCGCAGTAACGATAGTCTTGGCCGAAATAGCATTGTTGCCATCTTCTTGCGTTTGCTCGAGTATTACCGCGGCATGCTATTTATGACTACCAACAGAGTCGAAGCCATGGACCCAGCATTCCAGAGTAGAATCCATCTGACCATCCACTACCCCGTCCTGGATGTACCGGCGCGCCGACAGATCTGGGAACGATTTATCCAGAATTCTCAGCAGAGGTCAACATTACTTCCGCATAACTTTGTTGAACTGCAGTCTATCCCTATTAATGGGCGCGAGATCAAGAATGTTATCAAGACTGCCCAACTACTGGCAAGCCATGAAAGGGGCCCTTTGACTATCGAGCACATCCATACCGCATTGGGTGTGTCGCGGGTTGGCTACAAGCCTAGAGCGGAAGCAATTCATTGCGTATGAATGAACCTGGGTTATTACGCGATGATAGTTGAAGGTAGGGTGTTGGTCTACGTGCTTGTCGGTCGCTTTATAAGGACTGGGGATACTAGGGCATCTCATGGCTTATATTTTGATTCCGAGTGTTACAGCTTCATACGAGGGCTTGAGGCGGGGGTTTCACTTCATTTTAGTTATTAGGCGGTTATATCGTGATACGGTAGAAATGTTACTTCAAAGCAGATCCGAAATGCCCCGCGATAATCGCATAGAACTGAGCTATCTTTCTATTGTTTGATTCTCTCTCTGAAATTGTGAATGTTGTGATAGTAAGTCTTATGTTGCTGTTCGGCTACATAAAGATTATTTGGTAGTCGTAGTTCTTCCAGTAGACGTCCCGGGGCGTGCATGCTGGTTCTCATTACCCCTGTGAAATCGATCTCAAGCGTTGCCGTAGGAGATCTAGATAGATTAACTAGGATGTTGCAATAGCCATAGATACGTGAGCAGCTCACGCAATTTCTTTGACATTTTTGAGATGGCTATGATATGCCTCAGGGATAATTGCGGGGAAGATGATCCACGATGGAGAATAACCCACCACTAATTCAATGGACCACGTAGTCCTTGGGAACGATATGTAGTGCGGAATAACCTCAATGTCCATCATCACCTCCACCTCCGAATTACCCATCCGAGGAAACTAACGCCTGTGATCCAATGGCCCACGGCCTTAAATTTCAACTTGTCGCCCCCATTTAACCAGACGACCAACCCATCCCCAAACCTCACCAGAGACAGAACAGCTGCGAACGTAGTAACGGCAGCTGTATTTCCCTGCCACTCCAAAGCTACCAGGGTCAGGCCATAGCTGATCTCACGAATACCCTTAAAATACATGAGCGGCGACGTGAAGCTAATGCCAGAATCATCGTACTGGTCCGTCGGGGAAGGGTCCTCGTCATGGATGTCAAACGGCAGGCCGACGTTAGTGTACTCCTTCTCCGGCGAGAATATAGCCATAAGCCCACGGGCAAAGCATGCTGTGCCAAGGATGTACGAAGAGAAGGGCGAAAACGCAGCCATTTCGAGGGAGACTTCAACGATGGTGAACTAACTATTATAGTAAAGAGCAATGCGAAATTGGATTCAAATAGTTGCTTCTATATTAACATGAACATCGGCATTGACATGTCGACCTAACTGCTTTACCCAACTAAATCGTAAATCGTGTCGTGTGTAACTCGATGCAGCTCTCGTATAGGGCTAGCTGAATCTATGTTGGATCAGAGACAAGCGAGAGCGGATCAACTTACAGATACATATGTACCTGTATACACTGCAACACGTGTTTTAAGCCTGCCGGGCCCATATTAAAAATCTTCATTTTTCCGTACCTATTCGTACATGTTAGTTACATCTCGTATTTAAAATACCCCTAGGTAGCTGGGGATATCCTGGCCTAGTGCATATCGTGGACATTCAAAACAATAGAAATGCCGAAGCCTTGGAAATTTTCTATAGATTAGGAGGTACATAATTACATAGGTAATCATCTTTTTTTAATGGAAGTTATTGTTGAGTCTGAACTCAACTCCGTCTAAGCAGATGTGTACAATACTTAATACTTTTCGACTTTCTTTCAATGCTTGCGACGACAAGCTTTAGGTACCTACCTACCTATTTAATACCACGATGAAGCGCTTAACTTTCATTCAGCTTCTCGCATCTTGTGTCTCGGCGGCTTACGTGCAATGGCAGCATTGCGATGACTACACGCCCGATGCGAGTAAACTCGTCCCGGAGAGTCTATCTGCCAGCTTAATACACGCCAACGACACTCATGACCGGCTTTCTCTAGGTGTTAATCGTTGGGTGAATGATAGCGAATGCGATGGATGGGTTGCGGAGATAGCATCTATGAATGTTAATCTCGATATGCTTGGCCACATGACTTCTCACCATCCCAAGACCAACGCGAATTGTCGGCAACTATCATCAACCTACAATCAATATGTGTTGAGCTTTGACGTGGCTATCGATACAAGAGCCTTCCATTCCCTTTCTACCTTTCACACTACAATTCATTTAATTGGCCCCGATACAAATGAGAAGGGCTGTTTACAGGCCAATATTACCCCTGAGATTAGTTCTGCTTTGCGAGCGGCGCTACGATACGTACCAATAAGTGTTCTCTTCTTCGTCCTATTTGTCGGCATCGCTAGATCGATCCGTGACAGTTCTCAGTCGGCAGAAGCTTCACTAAAGGCTGTTCTTCCAGGCTTTGCCGATTGCTTGCAGTACCTTCAGTTCATCTTCCTCACAGGAAGCTTAAGCCTCTTTTACCCTGGCTTCTACCAGCCAGCGGTTGGTCGTCTGGGATGGATGTCGCTCTTTGCAGATGGTCTAATCCCTCACGAGTTTACTTATGCTAGTATCAATGATGGCATATACGAGCTAAATGGTACATACGGTGGCACGTTCGGTCTTGAGTTGATGACTCAAATTGTCGGCGCTCCTACGACAATGGGCACATGGCTGAATATGGTAATACTCATCGTTGCCATCGCGGCTCTATCTGCCATCTGCATTGAGATTTTCTGGCTCCTGAATCGACCCGTTGGTTCAGATACTGGTCTGCATCGCACTTTCAACCGTACCTTACACGTTGTTCTATCCTATTTCATGTTACCTTTAATAGCACTATCATGTTATCAACTTGACAATGCGTCACATCTGCCATCTTGGCATATTTTGCTCGCCTCTATTTTTATATTGAGCATCTTTAGCGCATTTGCCTGGCTGTTCCTGCAGATCCCGACGCGAAGTTTAGGTATTTTGATATTCAACGGCCGTAAGCAATACCACCAGATAACTTCATCGGATGTGTTGACTCAACAACACAAATCATTCGTCATTGTTCTTTTTGTATTAGTATTTATCCGTGGTGTCGCTATTGGTGGGCTTCAGATATCGGGACGAGCACAGTTAGCGGTCCTTGGAGCATGCGAACTTGTTCTACTAGCATGCATCATTCAGTTCCAGGCATACAGCTTGCTCTCGATCGAGACAATATCTGCGGCCGCCCGGCTTGTGGTTCTTCTATGCATGGTAGCCTTTGTACCCGGAGTCGCATCAGACAATTCAAGGAGTGCTATCGGGTACCTGATTCTTTTTACACATGCGTGTATACTCTTCTTTGGATTTTTCATCCCAGCCTTGATACAGCTTGGAAAGTTATGTTGCCAACAGTCGAGCGATACGGCTCCTTCGGTATGTCAACTAGATGCCAATGAAATAACAGGCTCAACACGGAAGCTAATAGGATATACTACCTAGGTTTATGGTCTTCGTCAACTTCGTCGACGGGAGGTTTTAAGAACCAACCTACCAGATCGCCCCGAACTTTCTCCTTCTCCGAATAATGATACTTACCGAGATAGCTCCATTTACCATGAATCTACATATAATTCGGATGGCGGTAGTAGCTCTCATCACGACTCTGGTTCAGTTTCAAGTCGGAGCTACTACCGGCCCCCGCGGCACAGCCGCTTCTCCCCCCAGCATTCTATAGACCTCTTTCGGGAATATAATCTACCACAAAATTCACGCTCAGATGACCAGTATGAAGATTTCAATTGCACAGGCCGCTTAACGACATCGTATGGAGCCAGTTCTTCAGGTTCTTTAGGGACTGGCACACTGTTCCCCGAGGCACCTACTGATGTTGCTACGAAGTCTTTGCATCCGCGGTGGGGTGATTATTCCTTCCGTGAATCGGATATATATTACGGCATGCCAATACCGGTACCAGCGGAAGGCACTACGATTGAAACTCCTGAGGCTACGGTCTCGGGGCCTTCAATGCGCCCCTTCTCCTTACAAGGGTTGTGGACGAAGATATCCAGAGAATCGAGCACGACAGAAAGGGGGTTCTCTGTCGCTAGACCCCCTCGGCCCCCTAACCTTCCATTTTAATTCAGAGTAATTGTAATCATATTTGAAGAAGTCCTTCGGCATGGCTAACCCATAGGCCTATCTACCATTGTAGTTTCTCTTATTCTGAAAAGGGGCGCTTCCAGTATCTGTGATACTCGAGTTGAGTAAAACCTCCTAGATCCCCTAACCCACGGTTGGGATACCCCGCTAGCATGTTGCAAGAGTTCCGCCGCAGCCCGTGTCCTATCATCGCCAGTAAAGCCGACGGGGCACAGGCGTGGCTATTCTGTCGAGATCTAAGATGTACTCCCCGCCCTGACAGAAGATCTTACCGCAGGCGGTCATAAGCATATTAGTACTACTTTGTAGATAACCTGGAATGCCAAGCATTCGGGTTATTATGCCGCCTTTGCCCCGCGCAAGAGTTGCGAGTAACAGTTCCCCAATCAGATTATATATCTACCTATATATTAATAACAGCCTAGAGAGTCCCGTTAGAAGTACTCTGCGAAAGAGATTATATATTCCAGCGAAGCCTTTTTATTTTCTTCAACTGATATCTATTACTCGATCTACCCGTGCCGAGATAGAACTATTACGGCCGAAGACATTAACGGTCAGCTGCAACATATTATTAAAAGAGTAAAATATGAATTGCTAGGGGCTTATCCACGGCAAATATAATAAGCAGGAGTATGACAAGCAGTAAGTAAACACACGAATATACACATCGCCCCCTCCCCCCCCCCCCCCCCCCCCCCATTTCCCCGTCAGAATGCCAGCAGTCAACCTCACTCTTAATCTACATTGTGTGAAAGTGGGAGTCAACAAGGCTTAGTTCATTGTATTAGGCCAGACGACGACCTGATAAATTTAATTTGTGGTCTAATTTCAGAGCGCTTTCATATATGCACATCGATCCACCTGAGATCAATCTATACTATCTCCTTCAGTCATCATCCTCTTCGTCGGTCGTCTCTTCGTCGTCATCGTCGTCGTCATTCTGTGCCTCAATATCAAACCTTTCCTTCGCGTCGTTTAGCGTATAGTCCGCAAAAGACACCCCCGAAAACAACGGGTACGCATCTTCGAATTTGAAGAAATACTTATCCAACTTCCCCCCTTTTCCTTTCTTACCGTCCATCACGTAGACCCATAGCAATCCGCCGTCTTCCTTCCAATCTTTCTTTGTCACTACGACAAAAGCCTTCGGGTAGACGGATATGTCTCCTTTTGAGCTGCGACCTTTCCCTTTGTGGAGCTTGATCCCCTTATCCGCGGCGACGTGAGCGGCGACCACGTCGCTGAGCGTCTTGCCCGCGAAATCAGCTTCGGGCTGTGCGATTTTGATTATGGGTGTTTCATTATCTTCCTCGAACCACTCTTTTTGCAGACTGGCGGCAGCCTCAGTCAAGTTGACACCGGGAACGAGGTTATAAAGGTAAAAAACAGCGTCGCCCCAATAGTATTTTCCGTATGTGGTGAGTTCGGGAGCGGCTTCTGGAAGAGTTAGGTCTAGGGATGTGGATGCCATGGTAAGATGATGATGAGTGTAGGGTTAGGAGGTAGTTAATTGGATTTTGCAATTGAGAATTGAAAGTCTTGGTTTTAGGTGGTTTGTATTGGGACCCCGCGTGGGAATCGCGATTGCTGAAGAGGAGGGAAGCTTTTATGGCTGGTTTTACTTAAGCATGGGCATGGGTTAGGAGGTACCTAAGAATTGTTACTTATAGGGGGATACATCAACCAGGCACTTTATGTGGTACCAACAGCTTTTATTTATGGCGTAGAAGGAATGATCGTCATTGCCGTAGTTGCAAGATTGGTTTGATTTAGGTACCTAGGTACCTATTAATTAAATTCTGCATAATCGCGTCATATGGAAATTGGCGTGGGCCATCTTTTTGCTTCAAGCTTTTATCATTTTATTCCTTTACCTTTTGTCTTAGTTTAGTTACCCAAGAACTTTTATTTATACATCAGCTGAGTTTACTAGGTTAGTTACCTGTTGGATAGTGGGGCTCGTGAGACTCATAGGGCTAATCAACCTTCTAGTTTAAGCTATAATATCGATATATATAGCAGTGCGTAGCCCTACAAGATCCATCCCCCTGGACGTCTTGGCGATGGATGCTACCCTCCACTGTACATACATACATACATAGAATGCCCACGCCAAGCGATACTAATTGAAAAGGACCAAACCACCTAATTTTGTCCAAGAGAAGTTCTGAACGTCATATTTCCCCAGATACAACATGCGTTGACATTCTTATTCTTGATTTATAAAGAGATATATTAACACGAAGCCACCGTTGGTCATGAACTATATAATGCCACATGGTTTGAAAGAGCCTCGAACTGATATGAATGATTACAAGTTAATTATGACAGTCAAATAGATGTTGGATCTTAAAGCACCTAGCAGGATCCATACCATCTAAGATCTAAGCCTCTACCAACAACAAAAGTACCGATCTTTAATCATATGTTAGTAAGATCAATGAAACGGTTAAGCTACCAAGAATCAGACGGCTCTACGAGCTGCCTGACATGGTAAAGCCTTCCCCATGCTGCTGTATCTGTAACATTTATTTTAAAGTCTTGCCGCTTAAAGGTGTGCTTCACATCACACGTGCAGGCCAATCAGCCAACATAAGATACAATATCAAATAGCCTGATGGATGGGCTTACCACTGAGAGCTAGATACATTCGAAAGGCACACGATGGACTTAGCTACACCTTCCTTTTTGGAACCAATTATCTCAATGGCCGTCAGCCTTACGCCGCCGTTCAAGGAGATTGGGAGGCACATTAGTATCTTATTATGAGTCCAAAGGTGAAGTAGTCGAGGCCTTAAGAATATAAAGTGTCATTGTATTCCCAATGTCGTTGTAGAGTATAGCTAAAGAATCAAACAGATTCGATTCATTCGTTCGTTCAGTCAACATCCCTATTCTTTTCCTTTCTTTCTCATTTTTTCCGCTTTATAAATATACCATCATGAAGGCATCTTGGATCCTCGCACTGGTTGCGGCGAGCCCCGCGGTCCTCGCCCTAGGCCAGGAGCCTTCTGTTGGCGCAGAACTGGTTGACCGGGCGGTTAAGAAGAGGGTTCTAACATTTGACTGTGACCGGATGCCAGAAGTCTGTCACAACATGTGCTATGGTATGTCTTAACTATACGACATCTATCCGTTTCTCTTCTACCCTAAGCGCATATATCCTAATTATTTTATGTAAATAGCTACCCACTGCAAGCACCATCCTAAGCAACTCACCTGGGACAAGCCCCGCCCGAGTACCGAGGGTAAACGCAGACGAACAGCAGGTTGTGGTAGCAATAACCGCTGCAGCAAGAAGAAACTTAAGAAGACGGGGTTCAACTGCGACGAGTACCCCTTTGCCTCGACTAGAAACGCAGACAGGGGTGGTCAGATCAACCGCTGCGTGCCAGAAAGGGAAAATAGCCGTAAGCTGGACATTGAGTAGCCACTTAACAAATTCAGAAGACTAATTATCTTATTCTCTTCAGGTCAAGGCTCAGCTCTTAACCAGTTCTACCACTCCAAAGGTAAATTCAGGGCTATTGGGTGCAAAGGCATGAAGAACTGCAGTTTCACTGTCGCCTTCAAGGGAACCAAGACCAAGACAATCGGCCCCTGCAAAAAGAAGCCCGACTGCAAGAACGACGGCAACCAGTGGACCAAGGCTGGTCCCCTCAAGCGCGAGGAGCCCCAAGAGCCCCAAGATGTGGCAGAGTACAAGCTCCGCCGCAGCGGCGACACTATTTTGTCATCTGAGGACCTGCAGCCTGGTGATATCGTATACCATATTGTGGAGCGTAATGCTACACTGGCCGAGGAACACCACATGGGCCACGTTTTTAACGAGTTCGCCGGGGTTGAACAGTACGACTATATGTCGGACAACATGGACATGGAAGAGGATGAGATTCTTGCTAGGATCTAATGCAGGCTTTCATATATAGGGATTGGACTTACATAGAGTCCGGGTTTGAAAAAGTTTTGGGAATTTCTTGTATATCTCGCATTTACTCACCGACTGGGTCGGGAGCGTATATTTCTACACACTTCCTGTATATATCTTAGATAGTGTATATCATATTTGGAGAGGTTTGAACCCTTTTAGATTACCTAGACATTCCGCTGGACCTCTAGCCAGCCGGTCCACTGGGGGCAACACGAACCAGATTTGATATAGTCATTGGATTTAGGGTTTCTGGTTCACTCTATCAGATATAATTTTAAGCTGCGTACCGAGCGGTCCCCCCTATTTAATGCATATTCACCAATAGAAACAATACGACTGGTAGAACCATCGCGATAAATTTACAAAACGCCGAATTACTGATCTAATTCCGACCATACCCATTTTATGTTCCTACACATTAATGAATCTTCCTATAAGTAAGCTTGTCAGTTCTGAAGTAGAAGAGGTCATAGATTAACAATATGAGTAAGACATAGTGTGACGACTAGATTGGGTTCCCTACCGGAGGACTCGTGTAAGCTGTTCCACCTGCCTAACATGGTAACTCATGTAAGAAATTACTATTCCACTCTGATTCGGTTATATCCTATAGGTTCGGTAGTCTTCATTCGTCTGCCTGGAGGGCTCATAGGTCGATGGGGCACAGCCACAACGCACAAAAAGGATTCAGGGGTAAATAAGCGCAATATGATAAGAATAACTAAGCACAAGCGAGAAATACAAAACAATCTCATAAAACTTTGGCGAAGTATTTTGATAATTGGCGACGGACTTAGATGGAAGACAGGACGAATAAAAATTTGAGAATGAATGCAATTAGGCAATTCGAGTAAACGCGGTCTAACTAGTAGAAGCTTGCCGCAAATTAGTTTTATACCTTCCAAAGAGGTATGCTACTAGGTTAGATGAGATCTAAGACGTTCGAAGTTTAGGCCCGCTAAGCCCCGGCCCGGAGACGCTAGACCACCTATGTGCCGTTTAGGTACCTCTAAGATCGGAAACACCCGTGTAAGAGAATCCGGGGGTTTAGCGACAATTAAATGGTAATTAGGTGAAATTCGGGAATGTCTGGAATTATTCAAAGTTACCGCGGGCGAGGGGTTATAGAAAACCTAAGTCTTCATACATCACATCTAACCTCGTTATGTATGACAGTCTTATAAAAAGCTCCCGTCAACTCGTTTCGTTTATCATATGGGCTAGGGAGTAGAATTGCATATTAGCGCAAGTAAAGCAAGGTTTGGCAGGTAGGTGAACGATGATACGTGAGACTGATTTTCACTAATGAATAGGTATATACCCGGAACCCCTATTCATGCTCTGTAGCAGGAACAAAGTCAACAGCCAAGGCCATTGTCTTTCCAGGCCTGATTTCTGGAGCTCTAAAACCTGGCGTTTGGGATAAGTATCTGGATCAACGGGATAGTCCCTGTTGCAACACGAGCGTTGATGATATCAGCTACTTGACGAATACTATCAATATTTACTAGGTCGAGGGAAACAGCGTCGTGCGTGCGCAATGGGCTCTTTGAGAGTGCCTAATTAAGATATATATATAAATAATTTCGCATCGCAGACTATATACAAGCCGTAAGAGTTAGATGATTCTGTTTGACGAAGTTGACTTATGATAACGATCCTAAGGCCTCCGTTAGTGCCGGTAACCAGGATTGTCTCCTCGACAGAAGTACCCATTTTAAACCAAGGCTATGCATATTTCGATCGGAAAGCGTAAATAAAAGTTAAAAAAACACTGGAATATTAGTAGGCTGGGATAAGGGTTCCTCGCAAGTGAACTCATATATTGCCGATCTAGATTCGGTGGGGTGTTGGTACTTACCTGTCACTATCTCAAGATGATCTTTTATTCTACAATCACATTTGAGTGAAAGTCTAATTACTTTATCATTCTAGCATAGTTATTGGTTCATTAAACTTCGTCTCTTGATTATGATGCTTCTTTTTGAATCACGTTCGTCATTGGATAGCATATTGCCTGGGTCTGGTCAGCACCTATTGGCTCGCGTATACGATAAAATAGATGGATAATCGAGGCAAGAAACAACTGTAGTATATTATATTAGCATGTCCGATAGGTTATGCGTGTGAGTTTTACCACTGTTCGATACAGAAATAATGGATTCCTGCCTCTCTTGTCAAACATGTGCTCATTAGACCTGAAAGCTCCAGAGGGAACCAGCTAGAATCCGACTTAACACTCAATCATTAGTTTGCCGCCGGTAGCAATGTTATACTTGATTGGTTTAATCAAGTTAGGCCAACTAGAGAACCTGAACTCCTTATACCGGGTGGGATCGGCGTGCGAGTAGGCAGCAGAATCTTCAAAAGCTATGGAAAAGGTTGATCAAATCTAAGCCACAAATTGCTAGACCACTCTCCCCTCACCACGTAATAGCAGTGCCAATTGGTCTTTGGGTCGCAGGGTAAGGCTGAGGAATATACTCCAATTTTCGAAGCAGGCAGAACGCTTAGGCATAATAGGGGAGGCAGTGCAACTCACAGCCTTATCACATACAAACATCATTATATTACCATACATAAATCAGTGTCCTTCCTTCACTCATGCTTTCCATATACCGTATCCTTCGTTAACATCTTCTCTGTTCTAAATACCTTCGACACGATTTCCTTAAGCGACAATATGTCTACTGTATCATACACCAATTCATTGTGCTTTCGAGAAGCTCATTGGGAAAAGAAGATGGAAAGAATCAACGATGAAGAATACTGCCATCACTTACTTAAGCACTTAACTGGGGAGACACACGAAAATGACCATTGTACGACTGACGATCGTGGACTGGCCAATATGGACCCATTTGGCTATGAAGTTCAGCGCGTATCCAGAGAGATTGAGCACTCCAAAGGTGAATATGCTCAAACTCGCCTTCAAAGCACGTTCTCGTTTCTCTAATAGGTACCTAATGTCCAATATGCAGACCTAGCAACTTTTGGAAAAGTCTTCGAGGCCTATCGCGCCGGCAGTCTAGAGGATGTCATAGCTGAGCATGACAGTCTGGACGAGAAATACACCAAGCATATCCGTCGGCTCTTAGCCATGCGATCGCTACGTGACAGACGGGCCGATGTCCTACGTTTCTGCCTTGGATTGGGTGGATTCGAATACGACGATATATTTAGGTTTGAGGCGAACATTGTGAAGGAGGACAAGCATCCAAAGGCATATGCGGCACTAGAGGAGTCGGCGTTCAGAAAGCTTCATCCGCGAAGTCTACCCCCTTGGGAAATGTCCGATATTGGCGGCCCTTTCCCTGTAAACTGGTGAAGTAATATAAAGGGCCAGCTTTTTCGAGCATATGGGTTAGGTACCTGCCTATACAAAAGGCGGCTAGGATAGGTAGTATTAGATATACTGGAATAACATAAAATACTAATATTACGAAATTGTCTTTCGGTGCAGTAGTATTGTTCGACAGATAGCTAGGTAGGTAGCTATTTACAACTACTGCCCAGGCGCTATAATTGTTCCTAATACGGCGATATTACTATATAAGTGTTATTTATCAAGCGTATTGCTACACAATCCCGCCCGTGAGATTTGAGCATTACGTGAGGTGCAAGAACGCCTTCTCTTTGCGGACCTCCGTCATGCATCTGATTCGAAATCCTACCTAGGTAGGCAGATACCTACGTGAGACTGCGTTATATATCATCTTCAGGACCAACGTTCAAAAGCTGTGTAAGTCATCAAGCACGTATATGAGGGTTTGGAGATCAAGGACTGCACGTATTGGAGACATCGCTTGTTCCAGATGTCTCATCTTCATCCAAAACACTCTCTGCAACCAGGTCCCACGGATGTACCCTCGACCTTAGTAACACCATATCGGAGGTACGAAAATTGGGTGTAAGCTCAAGATTTTGATAAATATGAGGTGGCGATAGGTTGCCAGGACTCGAGCTTTTTGCTTTTATCCTCGCCACGATGCTGGCTAGTGAGTTACGGATATCATTGAAACTAGGAAGAGTAAGTTTGGTGATACTGTTAAGAGTTGGCACGCAGCCCATTATGATGACCAAGTTCTGCTCGACGCATGTCGCAAGATTGATTATTCCATCGATATATTGCCATTCCGGGCCCAGGGAGGCGGCTGCTCCGGTAATCTGTATCAATGCGATAGTCAATTTCGCAATCGCAGCTGCTACTGTAAGAAGAGACACTGCGATCAAAATGCTAAGGCCGATCTTCCGGCGTTTGTCCATGTTCAATTTCGATATGATGAGGATAGGAAAGAGTACGAAAGTGATATCAGAAAAACAGTATAGCACTAAGGGGTGGTTAGCTTACTATAATATAATAGGAATGATTCAGCCCTACATATTGATGCTGTAGCAGTCCAGTCATATATCCTGAAGTCCCATCTTGTCCCGGGAACCGAGGGATTCCAGTAGAGTTCGTACGGTTGGCATTGCGCTAGAGTCACAATGATAACTACCAGACCTACAAGGGTCTGGACAGTTGTAAATATGATTAAGTATCTTTTGAACCAGATCTTTCTACCGAATAGACGGACAAGCAGGATGGCGATTGATATGCGAGCCAGGACAGCAATTATATGAACCGCTGGTGCTATAATCCAAGACCATTTCTTCACCATCGTTGCTTGTAGTGCCGTTAAATCTTTCAATGCTTTTCCACTGCCCCAGAGACACATAATCGTCAACCCGACCTGATGGAATATCTGTACTGCTAAAGCCATAAGCATCAACCAGTCATGGGATTCCCATCTATTTGCCAGAATTTTGCGGATGTAAAATCGCGCGCAGACAGCCATGATGGAAATCGGGGTTAAGGTCCATGATAAGCCCAGCGTCCAAAGGTTGATCCCATGGTCATGAGGGTTGACGGGTACATTTCCAGATGAGCTAGACATGGTAGTAACTTGACACGTTAGTTCAGGTTTGATAAACTAGGGGCTTCTAAATAAGAGTGTAGGATATTACAATATAATATGAAGTTGGGCAACGGACAACTATCAAGGTACTAAACGTCAGCTACTTGATTCCTTGGTTACCTACCTAGAGGTAGGTAGGGTCGCACAATTCTCTTATTATTAATGGTGGCTTTTTACTAAAAGTTTATAACTGCATATTTAGTCTTTAGGCATAAAACGTACCACCATTTGCGTCCTCAGCAATATGACGACTAATTACTGTAGTCGTACAATACTAATCCAACCAGAACACTACCACCGAGCCCCTATCTTATTCCTCCGTCGCGTTATGTTATAGTTATTTGAACCTTTTAATTATCGTGTACGGTATACACGGTGTCATAGCTAATATTCTCACGAACAGGTATGTAAAACCAACTCATCCGAGATTAATATTAACTACCCGGTAGAGAGCGTAATATGCCAACTTTAGTTTAATGTCTTTACTTGATTTCAATGCGCTTTATTCGTGTGTGAGATCACGAGGCTATACCTTGAGTAGGTACCTAAAGTAAGGGTTATATGAGAGTTTATCAATGCTGCTGAACTGCTTACGTGTTCTCCTTGCTCAGTAGAAATAATGTAAAGCCAACGGCAAATATATTGCTGTCTAGCCCCTATATTTCATTTTGGCCAACATCTTCGCAACCCAATCCACATCAAGGTAGGAGGACTTATCAGTACCAAACTATTTTAAAAACATGGCTCACACACGTGTTATTATTGATAATATATATCTTGGATTATTTCTCTAGAGCTCAATTTTCCGTCCCGGGTGGATATCTTATCATGTTTGAAACCATTGCAACACTAATTCTAAACCGAAATATCCTTATATTTAAACGTCAAGTAACCATAATTAGTCGAGATACCGTCAAATTCATGATGCAGCCTTGGGAGTGATATGCCGCCCACGCGTCAAGAAAAGCGAACAAATCGTGTAAAGCGCACCAGCCGCGATAATCATTGCCCATACGTCACCTATGACAGACACAATGACATCGATACATTGAGCCCGGATCTCGGGAGGAGCATTTGTCAAGACTTCGCTCCTAGCTCCGGCAATAGCAGCTTGGATCTCGCTCTTCGTATAGCTCGGTCCTAGCACCTGTTGGATCCCGTCAAATGCTTTGGTCTGGAATATCGCACTAGCTATCGCTAATCCAATAAGACCACTGGCACCTTGGGAGATATTGAGGAACTGAATGACGTCGGATGCTCTGCTTGGATCGACTAGAACGTTGCCTACGGCATAGACGGCTTGACTTGTAGTCATACCCAGGCCGACGAGAACCGTGTAGCCGGCGATGTTCGCGTTAGACGTGTCGACTGTTACTGTAAACATTGTTGCTCCGCCAGCAGTCATGAGGAGACCGCTGACAGTAAACCAGACCATATGATGCCCAACCTTTCCCATGGCTGCACCACAGATGAGGATTGAAAACACATAGCAGCAAACGTACGGGAGCAGTCTCACAGCAGCCCCCGTACCGGTAAGCCCGTAGACAAACAGGTAGTATAGCGGAATGTAGTAAACGGCAACGAATACAGCAGCTCCACCACAAGCCATGATGATGAAGAGAAGAACCAGTTGGGGATTCCGTAAGAAATCACAGGGGAATAGTCGGTCAGCCTTGGTCGTGAAGATGGCGCGAGCCTGGGATACGCCGAAACCAATACCGCAGACACCAAAGACAACGAACAGGGCGATGATGCGACCATCACTCCACTCCCATATAGCGCCACCGAAGGTAAAGGCAACGGTGAAGCAGCAGTACATGCCAGCGTTGAGGACGATCCCCAACCAATCTAAAGTCTTCACCTTGTCTGACAGAGCTGTCTCTGGCTTGCGTGGGATAGATGGGAGTAAGAAGAGATAGATCGGGGCCATGACGGCGAAGATGCATAGATTAAGATAGAAGGCCTGGAGATGCATTAGTAACGTAGACTTAGTCGGTGATTATCATTGGAACTGTGCTTCTCACCCATCGCCAGGTGGCAGGACTGTCAGCGAGGAGACCGCCGACGATAGGCCCCAGGATACATCCAAGGCCGTAGACGAAGCCAATGAGCCCTACATAGAACCCGTGTTCCTTTGGCGAACTCAAGGCAGTGCAGATGTTCAATGTTCTACGTTAGGTAGTTAATTCATTAGTAAACTGACTTGATTCGACTTGATGAGTACCTTTGCATGTACTTACCCGAGATACATGCCCGCTCCGCCAGCGCCAGCCCAAACACGGCCGATGATCATGGCGTTCATGTTCGGCGCACCTCCACAGAGGGCACTCGCCGCAGCGAAGTTGGTCAGGCAGCCAATGAAAATCCACTTATTGTCGAAGAGGCCGTACGCCTTGCCGAGCGGCAGGATCATGACAGCCGAGCCGAGCGTAAATCCAACACCCAGCCATCCGAGCTGCGCAACATTGCTGTAAGTCTCCGAGACCGCACCCTGGATGTCGGCAACGATGGTGGAGTCGAGGCCGTAGAGGATATTTGCCGAAAAGATGGCGATGCAGATGAGAAGCCATCGGATGCCTCGAATCGTGCGTACTTGCACCTCCCCGTTGCCCTCGCTGTCACTCGTGTTGGACGAAGGCTGTTCCTTAGTATCGACCTCGGCACTGCTGCGCTTCTCGATGTCTTGGCCGTAGTCCGCCATTGGTGCGATAGTAAAGGCACCCAAGGTGGCTGAGTTAGGTATATAAGACGGGGTGGAACGAGAGGAAACACAATTCAGGGTCCGGTGCTAAAAGGTCTTTTATTCTCAACTCAGAACATTTTGATATCGTGATTGTCACCCTGAACTTGATCCGTCTATTTCGGGCTTAAGGAGTTAATTCAATGTCCTTTCTATTATTATGCTGCAAATTCACATTTGGTGATGTGTAGCCGTCAATTATTACCTTGGCGCGGCCTTGAACTGATCGTATTGTGTCTCTGAATGGACTGTGTGCAAGGCCGTCATGCTGGCTGATGGCCTGGATCCTTTACCAAAAGGAGACAGAGAGGGTTTCTGATTGGTCGGATGGGAGAGGCGTAGTCGGAGTTCTCCTTTCGGACGCTGACTCAGGTAACTTGAAGCGGTATATATGCCATGTCTCCTTTTGGAAAGGTATCGCATCTAACCTAGGTAACTATGCCTAAAGTTTTTCAGCTCTGACTCCTTGGATGAAAAGGACAGGAAATTGTAAGAAGCTCCAGATCCTTCCTATGATATCATGATAAAACTCCATGGGAATTTCGGTGTTAAGCTTATAGCCTTGCCGTCAACGTGCACTCATCATACTAATCATACTAATCATACCCTTAACGTTACTTCGACCTTACTTCTCAGCTCGCATAGCTGCAGATCGCTCGTTTCCGTGAGATATCCTCCTGCTATTCGTGCATATATTCGGAGTAGCTGAGCTCCGCCAACTCATTTTGAAATTTCCAAAATATTACCTGCCTATTTCCTCCTTATAGACATAGATAAAAACAGCCATCCCTCTGCCTCCTCTGCTCTGAACCTCAAATTACACATATACCTCTACACATGCGACATGTAAATTGTATGTTTTCCCTAGGTTCTAGAAACCCAAATTAGGTTAGGTGCCTAGGTACCTACCTAGGGATCCGGAGTGACTCCACTAAGCCAAGCCCCGGCTACCCGCCGCCACACTAGGTCCTTAGATCTGATCCTGTAAGTAGCTTATCTTCTACGGATGATCCTAAAACTGATAGAATTTTAATGGAGAAAGTGCCTAAACATTTTCTTCCGATATGCTATCCGCATGGGGCCGCGTAAGCGCTAAACCAGAATCCTAGGTAGTTTAAGTCTTTCGAGATAACTACCTACCAGCCTACCTACCTACCTACCTATGACTATACCTATCTCTCCCGGAATCCTTCAACTACATACATACATACATAGGCAGTCCTAAAGGCGCAGGGAAGACACTCCCCCCTGGCTAACGAGCAGGCCTACGCGACAGGGGAAACGGTTCCTAAATCAGCTTACATGGCTTTAAGGTCGAGCGTCGGCGTTGGACCAAATCATGCGATAAAAATGAAGGGAATTCGTCATCGTTGCTAAACCTACCTACCATGCCTACCGGGACTAGCATGTTCGTCGATTTTCCACGGAGGATAACTCCTCCCACGGACGGCGACGACAAAGAGGAGGGAGGGATGATCCCCCGCCCACAACATTGCACCACGTGAGCGTATCAAAGGATGATATACTTTTTGTGCACTTTACTGCATACGCAAATCCAGCTCCTGTCATAGCGTCCGTCACATCATCCTAAGGAACATCCTGCGCTACGGGACGAAGCGGCGGCCCGCATACCCGTGAGCGTGAGGATGAGCGTAGACGTGGCTCAGCATGCTACTGATCACATACTATGTACCTACATGAGGATGTTTGTTCATATTCGAACTCGACCATAGCGGTGTATGGCCTTGGCAGCATTAAATCGCCTGGGACTCTACCTACCTACCTAGGTACCTATGCCTCTTGATGCCGGACGATAGTTATTTCACCCGATACCGACGGAGAGAGCCGTGCAGAAATTCCCGGCATCCACAAGAATACGAATCCCGATTTGACAGCTTGGCTTGAGACTACCGACACATGCAAGCTGCGGCAGAATCCGGGGTCCGCTAAATTAGCAGCGGTTAAAGCGCTGCTTAAGACAAGGACCCCCCCGGGCTCATTAGGCCCTCTTGCGGCGTATGGTCTTGTACGTTGGCACTATCATGGCGAATTATTGCGGGTTTCTTCGGGATATGTTTCGTTCACGCTACAATATCGCCAATGAGATCTCTTTCGGGATGAGCCATCGACGTTGGCGCCTTTGGTGCCCAGTCCCGAGATATATCAAACGAGAGCTTTATTAGGCACTCATTCAATCGCGTATCTATCGTAACTGCAAAACTAACTAAGGTGCTGATGAAAATATGATAAGAGAAAGGAGAAGAATAAGTCAACCTGGAAAATAGTCCAAAGGGCGAGTATTTCGTGAGTTTTATGTCTCTTATGAGTCATGATATAAATAATTCGTTATTATAAACTTATATATTCCAGGTATAATTCTCATGTTCTAGTACGTACCTACCTAAGGTAGAGAGTACTTACGTATATCAAATGAAATACGGATCCCAAATAACTCCTGCATATGACATTCTCTTCACTTCCCTGAAGGGTTCAACCAGCCCCGAAATTGTACCCCCACTCATCCGGCACATTGCCCATGGCAGACCAGAACATCTCCAAACCAGTGGAGGAGTCTACGGAAAATGCCGTGTCCATTGCCATTACGTTCTGCATCGCCACATGGTCTTCGTTTGTATGCATCATGGGACTGCCGCCCTCTATTGGCCCTGCTCCCATCACGTGGTCTGGTACGTGCATTGGGCCGTCTGCCGTTCTAGAGGCGAGGAAGTCAGCTTTCGTCGTGAGATCCCGCATCACAGCCGCCGCACTGTTGGCAGCCGCGAAACTGCGCCCGAATATCTCAAACACGGCTACGGCACGCTCCACAGCCTGGCGCACAGTACCCGCGATGTTAGAGTTTGGGTGCGCGAGGAGGTATCCAGCCATGGTAACCGCGGCATTCCATTGCCATTGAAAGGCTTCAAGCCAGCCACATAAGATATCAGTCTCCGACAATATCTGATGCATAATATGCGTTATTGCCATACCATGGTTCACGGCCGAGTTGGCGTGTGACTGGGTTACCGGTATTGGGGGCGGCGGCGGAGAGGATGGGGTTAGGAATGTGGATGGGAATGCTATAAACGGCCGATAGAGATTCATGGACAGGTGATGATATAGCAACTCTAAGAGTAGCCGCTGTCGCTGCAGCCAGAGAGGAGCGAACCGTTCAACAATCAGAGGGGAATGGTCCGTCGAAAAAGCGACGCCGGTTCCGACACGCTTCGTCTTAAGCGCATCGGGAACAATAGCGACCCAGATATCTAAGGTTTTGATTATTGTTGCGAGATAATCGGCATATCGCTCTAGAGCCTCAAGATCATCGTAGATGATGCTACCTCTCTCACCAGTATATATATCCGAATACTTATCGTACAGTGCCGTATGGACCGCACGTGCGGCTAGGATCAGCTTCGTGTTGTATAGATTGTAACTGAGCCACGTGACGTTCTCTCCAAGCGGTGCAAAGTCGGATCCCGCTAGCATTGCAACATTGTGGTCATCGCTAGGCAGGCTACATAGGGTCGTAGATAAACTTAGCGAGAAAGGGCGGCCCAGTTTCATGCCAGTCTTACTCTCAGCCATGTAAAGCGACCAATAGAGACGCTTGCGCATTTCCCTTTCAGCAAGTGGTAGGGTCTCAGGCGGCTCAAAATGCAGACCAAGCATCTGGGCTGTACGAACAGCGAGAGCAAGGGTACTGTGCGCCATGTTCTGGAACGAGGCGCAGCATAGATAGACGACGGAGAGAAGCTGACATTGTAGCGTGCTTATCGTCGGACTTTCCAACTCGCTAGTCAAAAGGCTCTGACATCTCCGATAATACCAACGTCCGGCGATTGTCGGGTCATCGGCGTCCACGTCAGATGAGACCCTTGCGCCGCGTGGTATCCCCGCCACTATGAAGTTATAAGGTAAGCAGCTACTACGATGGTACTATATCTGGCATAATAGGACGATGGACTAGGGCGATAAGATTCTTGGGTAGGATTCGTATCTATGCCCAATACGACAGGGGGGATGTGATTAAGGACTGATGAAAACCACTTACTGCCGTATTGCATACACAATGCGATGACAATATCCACTAGGGCTGAAGGTTTCCGGGGTTTACCGGGGGTCACCCATAGCGACTTGTAGTGCCTTTTGAAATCAAGCTCATTGAGGACGAGCAGGGAGCTGTGAAAAGATTGCCAAAATAGGTCCAGAAAATACTCCTCTTGGGTTGGTGTAAGGAATTCACCAGAGGTTGTTCCCTTGTTAGGCTCCTGAGATGACAGCTCTTGGTCGTCCGATGGATTACTACAATTGGGAGTCGGGAATGATTTGGCGACCGAATTGAGTTGGATCTGTTCATCTAGATGTAGCTGGTGAAATACTGCTGTAAGATAGCTGTTCATGCGGCTAATAAAGTAGAAGAGCGATGACGGCCCGTACCACGTTTTCTGACGTGAGTGTGCTGTACTAGTTTGGATGCCATCCCAAGACTTCTTCGTGCTTGTGGATTCCCACATGTAGTTAAGGTCCACAGGCGACGATGCTTTTGTTGAGGACGAGCGACTGCCATTATTGGCGGCATTATTTTCTTCCTTGAGCTGTTCTTCCAACTCGGTGACTTGTTGCTTCAGTCGGTCAATCTCACTATCAAGTCTCAGCATCTAAACATTCTTGGGGTTCATATAAGTGGCACAGCCAGGCAGGTAGGCAGACTTACCGGTAAGCGTGGGCTAAAGTGCGGGCCTCGTTTGAGGCTTTGTTGCTACATTGCCATCCTCTGCTTCGGCAATTCTTGCATGGGAGGTTGTTGTCGCACTTGACTCGGTGTACTCGGCACCTGTTGGATATCCATTAGGAGACGTTGAACTTGGATAAGATAAATAGGTACCTTAGGTAAGGTAGGTGTCTATGTAGGTAGGAAGGTAGGTAGGTATGTTGGTACGGCTTTCAGATGCGGCACATAGAAGAAAAGGGAAAAAAGGACCCTAATTAGGTACATACCAGTCGCAAGCCCGTGCGACTTGTGGTCGCTTTGGCCTTGGTGGAGCACGAACCGAGGTCTCGGCCGGTTCGGACGAGGGTGATACTAAGGTTCCTCCCGTATGCCCACTCTTGTTACTCCCAGTTAGTGACTGAGGCGTTCCCACGAATGTGGTAAACATTAAGTGTAGACTCTCTGTTGTTGGCCCTTTGTGATATTATGTTATTAATTCAATCGGTATTTTTTTTTACCCTGGGCCAATTCAGGTACCAGTATTCAGTCAGCTGACGGAGATTGCCGTTATAGACTACACTTTGATTATAGGTACTATGTAAAGAATTGTAAAGGGAATCAACCGCTATGGGATAATAGACGAGTGGGGACTCCGAATGGGACTCCGAAGATTCAAAGTGAGGTTTGGTGGAAGAACATGTCATGTACCCAAATGAGGAGCGAGTCACGGTATTTGCAAAAACTGTGAACCGGAGGCTATGGCGGCCAGTTACCACGGTATTCGGTTTACTAAGTTAGTATATGTAAGATAAAAGCAATCCTTTCCGTGCTTATTTATGCACGTAGGCGGCGTTGAAAAAAAAGAAAAGAAAAAGAAAAGAAAAAGAGAGAAAAAGAGGGAAAGCAATACCGCCTCGTTATTGTTAATATTCGATTTAACTAGGTACCTAGGTTAATTAATATCTTTAAAAGAAATGGGTAACTCCCACAATTACATGTACTTACCTAAGGTACCTAGGTACCTAACCTACCTATACAGTTAATAATTGAAAATTGAAAAGCTCAAGTGAGCTGCATCAATTAAATACCCATATAGACATTGGTACCGGTATTTATAAAGATGCAACATACTTACCTTAGGTACCTACATAGGTACCTAAGGTAATGCATAAACCGCATCGTCAGCTCCTTACTGCAGATATGCCCTACCGGTAAATAGGGCTCAGGCTGTTGGTAACACGGCATTTTCAGCTTGCTTACGGTTCTTTATCACTTTTACCACACGCACACCCCCCCACGCACATAAGATCCTTTGCAGGGCTTCTGCATGGTCTCTGCAGGGCTTGACGTCGTTCCTAGATAGCTCGGAAATTCAAGCTGTACCTCTATCGATCATCTATAATTACCCATGGAACGGATCTGCCATAATCCCTGAATAGCACAGTAAGTGGTAAGGTCAACTAGCTGACATCACTTACGATGGTAAGCGAGATAACTTTCCAAGAGGACGCCGCTTCGGAACCTCCTTTTGGGTTTTATTCGACATCAACGCCATGAAATCAAACGATATAGCCATGATCGTGTTGATTAGAGCTCACCAAAGCTGAATCCTTCCGAGTGAAGGATCCAGGGGAAGTTATGACTTCTCGGTAATCTCGATCACCGTTGCGCGAGCGAATACGTGCGCCTGGTCATAGCTTACGAAGTATGGAGTGTCGAGTATGGCTATGGCGTTGTTAGCTCCAGTCTGATTAGGCTGCCAAAAAAAAACATATAAAACAGGCCGGTGATGTCGATCCCATCGCAAAAAAAATAGAAGCCAGTCTCGCCAGCAAGCTCTTCGCCGATCCTCGACTTCCCCAGCTTCGACTGCTTTCCTTCTTGTCTTCTTGCCTATCTAGGTAGTCATCTGTAATTTTATATACCAAACCACGATGGCTTGGGCAGCGAAGACGGCATGCGCCGTCGTGGCTTTAGCTTCTATTGCGCAGGCCATACCTCTGGATAGCCATATCCAGGCTCGCCGTCTATTGGGTTCTTCTTTCGGTATGCCGGGTGACGATGCTACCTATGACTATGTTGTTGTTGGAGGTGGAAACGCTGGTTTAGCTCTTGCCACACGCCTTGTCGAGCAGAAGGCCGGCACGGTTGCAGTTATCGAAGCTGGCTCGTTTTTTGAGATCGATAACAGCAATCTCAGCCAAGTGCCAGCCCAAGCTGGTGCTTTTGCTGGGAAGGGAGAGCATGACTGGCAGCCCTTGATCGACTGGGGCTACATGACAGCTCCTCAGACTGTAAGTTTCAGCGATGCCTCTTCAATATTTCCTCACGCTAACGAGCCATAGGGCGCAAATAATGATTCGATTCATTATGCTCGTGGTAAGGGACTTGGCGGTTGCTCGTCGAGAAATTATAGTACGTACCTCAATAAATGACCAATGGATAGTCACTAACTCGGTCTCAAACAGTGGTATACCAGAGAGGAACCAAGTCATCCTATAGCATGTGGGCCGATCAAGTGGGGGACGACAGTTACCAATGGGACAATTTCATACCATACTTCCAGAAGAGTGTTAATTTCACTGCCCCAAACATGGAACTGAGGTCTTCCAACTCAACACCCGAGTACGATATAAATGCTTTCAGCACTGGTGACGGACCACTTTCAGTAACCTTTGCCAACTATGCGCAAGCCTTTGGAACTTGGGCGCAGAGGGGTCTCGAACAGATCGGTCTCTCTGTGATCCCGGGTTTCCAAAGCGGTTCTCTCCTCGGCCAATCATACAGCATGTTCACTATCAACCCGCAGACTGGAGTGAGAGACTCGTCCGAGACATCTTTCCTTCAGAAGGCACTTGACTACCCTGAATACACAGTATATCAGTCAGCGATGGCAAAGAAGATTGTTTTCGACGGAACCAAGGCGACGGGCGTACTCGTCGACACGCAAGGCTTCGAATATACCATATCCGCCAGGAAAGAAGTCATCCTCTCGGCCGGTGTATTCGGTTCACCTCAGTTACTACAAGCTTCAGGAGTTGGCCCCGAAGACCTCCTTAAAGAGCTCGGCATTCCAGTTGTAGCCAACCGACCAGGTGTTGGCGAGAACATGCAAGATCATCTCTACTTTGGTGTTACTCACGCAGTTAACGCTCCCACAATCTCCAGTCTCTCCAACCCAGCTTTCGCTGCTGTCGCCGCCGCCGAGTTCAACGAACGCGGAGGCGGTATGTACTCCAACCCTACAACAGACACTTTCGGATGGGAGAAGGTCCCCGAGCCCCTCCGCTCCGAAATTTCTAACGGCACCCTGAGCGTTTTGAACAGCTACCCTGAAGACTGGCCTGAGATCGAGTATGTTTCCCTCGGCGCTTATATTGGCGACCAAGAAGACTCGCGACACGGCTCCCCTACCGATGGCCGCAACTACGGTTCAATGGTCGTCGTCCTCATCACGCCGCAGTCCCGAGGTACCGTTAAGATCACTTCGCCCGATACCAGCGTTCAGCCAGAAATTAACCCAAACTTCCTCATCAATCTCGCAGATCAGGAGGTAGTTGTTGCAGGATTCAAGCGCGCCCGTGAATTCTGGAACACGGACGCCATGTCCAACTTTTCAATCGCCGATGAGGTATACCCCGGTCTCGATGTCAAGACAGACAGCCAGATCTTAGAAGCTATCAAGAAGAGTTATAATACCATCTATCACGGCGCGTGTACTTGCGCCATGGGCCCCAAGGACAACGAGATGTCGGTCGTAGATAATACGGCAAAGGTTATCGGTGTCCAAAACTTGCGAGTTGTTGATGCATCCGCTTTCCCTCTTCTGCCTCCTGGCCACCCTATGGCAACAATCTGTAAGTTACAGCCTTTTGCAAACAATCTTATAAAGTCGAATTTATACTAACAATTCACCAGATGCCCTTGCTGAAAAGATCGCTTGTGACATATCAGGCAACTGCTGATAGCAACAACATTACAACCTACAACCTACAACCTAATACTTAGGACAACTGTATCACAACTTCATTTGTACTCAACTTTAATTCGCTGTATATCAAGATAGATATTTGTTAGATATTTAGACTTAGAATGTTCACACGCTGAAAAAAAAAATAGGAAAGCTTTAAGAATGGGAAAACCTTTCGTCATAAATGCGCCAGTGACCGTCGTCATTCTATGTATATAATAATTAATTTGTCAATATTCAAGTATCTTTAAGCAATTTAAAGACATATAAATCCCCTTGTGTTACTGTGCCTACCTAGGTTTCTTGGTAGTTTCTATAATAATGATTATGATATTCACTCCAATCGTGGCTTACATGGGGGGTGTTTTCGTAGTAATTTCTGCAAGGGACATATTGTATGACTGCATTTACTTACCACGTGCTATTTGAGTATCGGTCGCAGTCAGACTTCTTACATAGGTAGGTACCTACCTACCTAGGTACATATGCATGCAGTCATATCACGATGCTATTTTGATTTGTGGTGAGATAAGAGCCCCAGCGTGTATACCTGTTAAAGATGATCTGACTAATACGTGAAATTCCAATATTATAGATAGAGGGTAGGTAAGTGGGTAGTTAGTTATTTGTAACGTGTATCCCTTTTTCACTAAGATGAAAATTTAGCATGCAGATAATAATATTTCATATGATAGCTCAAGGTAGATAGTAGCAGGAGTCAGGAGTCAAATGGCAGGATATGAAAAGTTCAAAAAGTCTTAGGTGTTCTACAATAATTATGTTCATTCGACTATCTTATTCCTATGTTGTGTAGTTACTTAGGTAAATAGCCCTCTGTATTTAATACTTTCAGTAAATAGAAAATCAGCCTTGCTGTCGCTTTTTATTTAAGCTTATGACTTATGTCGAAGCTCTAATGGGTTTTACGACCTGTCCTTAAAACTTGGGTATTATTTTTAAAAGAAAGCCCATTAATATGCAATAAGTGCAATTAGCAGGGGGTAAGATAAATACAAAATATTTACAGAAAACCGTTACGTCCTTCAGCCATTTCGGGCAAGCCGCAGGTGAGTTCAGTGGGGGTTAGCGCCTCTTATTAGCCGTATATATGGCCTTTTCAGGTCCTCGTCTGTGATTTACATTTGAATTCAGACATGGCTACTCAAAGTACAAGCGCGGCCGAAGGTTGCCAAGGTGAGTCTAGATTTCTGCTCTGCATCGTTTCTTGCCTACTCCGACGAAGACTAACTGTCTAGAGGGGGGGATCAACATCATATGTGGAGAGCCGACTGATGGGGCCGAGAACGGCAAGGGAAGTCGTTGCGATTCTCGCAGTTTTCCGCCGGAGAAGGAATCCTGGATCCAGAAGAACAAGAAGTCCGAACGTATCGACGGGTGGCGCCAGACGCATCACACCGCCTATGCTGTGCGTGATGCTACTCACATCTACAAGCTGTCACGAGATTCACCACACAGCACTACGTACGAATCTCTTGCGGACCGCCAAGAACGCATTGACTTTCTCAAACGCCACGGCATTGTTCAGCGCCGCTGAGATGCTTGGGAGAGAGTACGAGTATTATAAAACTCCCATATTTGATATGCGTATATGTATCTGCAATAGGGCGGCTATACGAAGAAAAACGTGCCTTGTAACTCTCGAGGTGCAAACTAGCTACAGAATAGCCCCCAGTCTTTCGAAGATCGGCCAATATTCCGGGCATACTCTTCAAGAGAAGTTCATAGTGTCAGCCAATCAGGTGGTATATAACCTTGAATGCTTTACTCTGCAGTTCACATCCTCCGGAGATACTAGTAACTAGGTGGAGTTAACGGCCTTTACCAGCATGGCGACCTATACCTAGGTTTACATACAGGGGACATGGGTAAATAACGCAAGTAGAAATAAGAGAGACTAGGGTTACAAAACTCTCATTAAATTTATCGGGTCGAGTGTAGCTATTGCCCTGGGTTAGAAACAAGCATATAAGATTACTTGTGTGACTATGAGGGCATGTAAGATATTAGCCTTTACTCAATGGTTATCCTAAAATTTGAACTAGTTATACATAATTGTACGTTCTAGCTACCTAGGTACCTACCTACCTAGGTACATAGACGTTAAATCTTCTATCTAAGACAGTACTGTGTGAGTTTAAACAGCAGGAGGCTTATAAATATCCACGGTAACATCGCGAACCTCAACTCTTTGCTCTGTAGTGCCATGCGAGCCGCTAAATACACCATTCAGCCACTCCATCGCTCTGCCTTGACCATTTAAGATCTCAGAAATATGACCACCAACCGTGTTTCGCTCGTATAGGATAGAGACATTATACCGCTTGTAGTTAGCAATGTGATCATCCGTGTCGGAAATAGGTGTAAACTCGTCCCCGATTGCCTTATAAACGAAGAGCGGGATCTCAGGGGCACCATGGAAACCAAGGATCCACTCGACCTTTTTGATCCTGCGCAAGGCTTCTGATTCCTCAAAATCGGCTTCACCACCAATGAAAAACTCCCAGATGTCCTGGCCGGCGTATGCTTGAAAAGCCTGCATTGAATCCATCTCGCGGCCCTTAAGGAAGGCTGCGGCATTTTGCGGACCGTCAGTCTTAAGGCGGCTGCGGAGATATGTATCAACTTCGGGATATTCGTTCATGATGCCCAGTAAAATCAGGACCAGATTTCCCATGAAGGGCATCTTGTTAGTGAAGCTGAACTCAGTTCCTACATCGCTCACCAAACCACCTAGCGCGGCGCCTACGAAGCCGGTCGACAGCTCAGGGGCATATTGGACTTGCAACTCGGCGGCTTTCTCGGAAGCAAGCGAACCGCCGCTATATCCCCACATCGCATACTTGAACTTGTCTGCGCTGGTAGGTAAGAGCAGAAATCCGGCATTGCCGCACAAGGAAAGCACAGCGCGAATCCCATCGAGCGTAGCATGGCCTGCTTGGACTGTTGCGCCGAAGGCAGCGCGCGGTCCTTCGAAGTCGGGGACGGTAACAAACCAACCGCGGCCTAGCATTGTATCGATATTTTCATGATTGGTGGGGATGCCGAATGTGTTCACGGGCGGTGGCTGGAAGATACGGTATGACGGTCCGAAATCGATATTCGGCGAGTTGTACGCAAGCTGGTGGGAAAGCAGAGCGAAGAATCCGGCGGGCGAAACGGAGGGATCTTTAGGAATAATTAGGGATCTGGTCAACGGTTAGACAATGTAGGTTAGGTGGGTAGGTAATACTTTAATAAAAACAAATAGACAGAACAAGAGGCTTGTGTTACTTACGTTACGGCCCAGGTTGGCTGGTATCGCGAGCCAGTGGTACGGTATAGAATATGAAAGGCTGCAGAGGCGTTGTTGAAAACAGTCGGCCCACCCGGGACAGCTCGAACCCGGAGCACAGTTCCAGGGGCAGAAGCTTCGAAGTCGGGCGGGGCCGTGTACCACGGATCCTGGCTCGGAGGAAGCAACCCGTCCGGGCTGCCGTCGGGAGTAAGTGCTGATAATACCATACTGTAAACTGCAATTGCACTGGACTGGGCCCGCCTTGCTGATCCGAGTTATCGATATTTACAGAGTGTTATTTATCATGCATCGTTCTTGTTGGTGGGGTAAGTATATGTAGGGGGTTCGGAGTTTATGAGAATCTCCGGACCTAACAGTATCCGAAAAGGAGAAGTAGATGGTTTGGGCTTATATAAGTGAATAAGATATATTCCTTCTATTTTCCGCTGATATGCATGAGCTGACTAGTTTCGGGTTTCCACTCATCTTTCTCTATCTGACTTTCTTTTTACTTACGACATCAACAGGCTCGATGAATATTGGTAGTAATTGTCGGCTCTATACGGACAGGTTTCTCTTGTTTTAGGTAGTTGAGTACTTCTTTATAGAGCTATAAGTTCCTCATGGCGAGCGCTTTAAACAATTTTATAGCCCTTTCGTCTAACTACTAGTTACGAATACTAAACCAATCGAACTAAGAAAGCCTAATTACCTAGGTAGGTAGTTAGTTACTACTATTTAACTTCCCCACAGCATCTGTGCCGGAGCTTCATGAACTAAATCACGTTCTTCCACACAGCTACCAAGTCACCTTCATTGACAATAATTGTCAAAATGGCTCTGGTGGGGCTTTCCTCCCTCCTACTATTGCCTCTACCCCGTAAGCCAATTCGAGAAGGGACTGCTCCTGATATTCTAGGCCGATTAACTCCATCCCAACCGGGAGTCCGTCTCCTGTAAACCCAGCCGGCACTGAGATGGCTGGATGGCGTGTTACGCTAGCGAGATATGTATTGGTTGGGAAATCCTCCTCTCCATTCCTCATAAATCTGCCATTTTCAGCGTCCTCAAATCGCGGAGGGGGGACTCGAACATCTGGCAAAGTGAGCGCATCAAGACCGCGTGATGCAATGAGGCAGTCCACTTTACGCTTGAATTCGTCCCGTGCCAGAATTCGATCGAGGTAAGTCGGGTCATCCCTAGGATCCTTTGGGCCATGCGCTACAGCGCATAGCGTACTCATATAGGGAGTATCCGACTTTTCTGGAAGGATATCCGCAATATCCTGTGGAAGATGTGGCTTCGTCGCCAAGAAGCTGTTGATGTCACTGCGTGACCTTTGGAGGTATGTTAGCGGGTAAGTCATATAATGGTCTAAGTTCTCAATATATACGTCGACAAAGCTCGTGCCGCTGCTCCGAAGTTTATCAATTGCTGCCAGCACCACTCCGTTCACTGCTTTGCAGTATGGATCAGAGTCTGGGCCAAACTTCTGTCTGACAACCCCTATCTTCGCCTTCTTAATCTTCCCTACTCCATCTGGGAGGAAAGCTGCATAGCTACCACCCTTTGGTAGGCCAATGGCGGCCGCAGTGGCTGCGAAACCCGTAAATTCATCTCTGGGGTCGAATCCCACCATGCAGTCTAGCATAAGCGCGCAGTCAGTAACGGTTCGCGCCATCGGCCCTGGTGTATCTTGCACTTTTATGAGGGGACAGAAGCCTGTTCGTGAGATGAGGCCGGGAGTCGGACGAAGACCGACGATATTGCAAAAGGACGATGGGACCCTAATAGAGCCGCCCGTGTCTTCTCCCACAGCCAAGATGGCGAAATTTGCAGCCACAGCGGCACCAGATCCTCCAGATGATGCTCCAACGCCGTAGCCAAGGTTATAAGGGTTCTTAGTAAACTCGTAATCCGTCGCACCGTTCACACTAAACCAAACTGTAGCCCATTCTGCAAGTGTGGTCTTGCCCAGAATCACTGCGCCAGCTTCCTTCAACTTAGTGACCACAAATGCATCCGCGTCGGGGATGTTGTTTTTCGCAACAGCTGAACCATATGTAGTGACCATTCCTTTCGTATCCGCCTGGAGGGAACATTCTAATTAGCTTAATATTTCTTGACCCCTAGAGGACGTCCGTACTTGGTCTTTAACCAATACTGGAATTCCGTGAAGTCTTCCAATAAGCTTTCCATGCTCCTTAAAATAACAGTCAAGAGCTTCCGCCTCTTCTAGTGCCGTGGTAGACATGGCCATCGTCGAATTAATTCGAGGACCGGCCTTGTCCAACTTTGCGATGCGTTCAAGAAACGCGCTGGCGAGCTCCTTGGCGGTAAGTTTACCATTCTTGAACTCATCATGTGCTATCTGTATTGTCATCTCACGAACTTCGAACATGTTTACGGCTTTGGTATGAAATTTGACTCTTGAGTGATGATAGATTTAGTTTCTTCTAGTTGTATTGTACAGGTTGAGGTATCTTATCAGCAAATCTCCACGTCGCTGTTGGAGTTATATCCGCTGACCAAATATAGGTAAGCAGTACTACATATGGGTATGAGCAAGGTGAAATCGGGAATGAATCACTTTTTCGAAATAGTATATTTAGAGTGATGCTATTTCTAGATTACCTTGCCGGGCCTATAATGTAGATTACCCCATAAAACAGGTGTATACACTTGGCCACGAAAATTATCATAAATCGACATCCTTTAGATTTACTTTAATACCTTTATAAAACGTTAATATTTTTTAATAATAATAATAAATATTTACAAATCTTTTAATATTTTTCGATTATTTATAATTTAATTAATTGATTGATGTTAAATTTGAAAAAATGCAACCGTATTTTATATTATAATTAAAAAAGTAATTTACGGATAAAAGGTATTAATTTATAAGTAATGTAAATAATAAGTTAAAAGTTTATACGGGTTAAAAGTTTACAATTTTGGACCTTTTATATTTAATTAAATATTATTTAATTATAACGCATTTAATCCAATTAAAATTTAATTAATTTTCTTTATTAATATTTTTTAATTTAATTTAATATGTTTATGTATTATAATTTATATTTCTGTAAATGTTATAGCGTTAAAAAGTTTATCGAGGTTTTTATAAAGTATTATTTTTAGTAATAATATTATTAATTATAACGTTATTACCTTTTTTCTTAATTTAAATAATATTTTCCTTAATTTAAATAAAAGGTTTTCTATATTATAATTATTTATTTTTAATTTTCTGGCGTTTAAAAAATATATAATTTATTTTTTAAAGATTTGTGGCTTTTTTTTTTAATAAAACTATTTTATATAATAATTTATACGTAATTTTATTTAATTTATTTATAACTTTAAAAATCTTAATTAATAAATTAAATTGGTAGTTAAAAATTTTATTTTTTAAAAAAATAAATTATAAAATAGTTTTTATAATATTATATAGTATTTTAAATATTTAAAAAAGATTAAAAAAATCGAGGTTTAAAAACGATATATAAATAATTTAAATAATATTAAGGTTTAAAATAACCTTATTGTTATTTAAAAAGATTAGTTTTATTATTTCGAAGTTAGTTTATATATTATTTTTTATAAAAGTGGTTTAAAATGCGATATGAAATAAAAGAAAAATTTTTTTTTTTTTAATATATGTAAAGCTTTAGTAAATTAAATTTTTAATAGTTAATTTATATGTGTGTTTTAAAATTAAAAATATAGTTATATTTAAAGGTTAAAATTTATGGAATAAATGGGTAAATATATAAAAGGTTATAATGTTATATTTACGGCAATATTTTTAAAATTTTATTAAAATATAGTTTTTATAACTGTTAAAAATAAAAAAGCGTTTAAAGCTTTTTATATGCGATTTTATATATTTTTCGAAATATATAAACTATTTTAAACCAATTTTATTTATTATTTAATTATTATTTAATAGTTTAATAATTTAATCGAGTGGAAATATATTATTGTAATATTATAATATTAAATATAATTTATTTATTATTATAATAAATAGTAATATAATTTAATTTTAAAAATTAATTATTTAAATAGTTATAAATTATTTATAATTTTTAAATTAAATTTAATAAAGTTTAAAATGCTGTTTTAAATTTATTATAATTATTTTTATAATTATTATATTTATTATAAATCTGGTTTTATTAAAATTATATATATTTTTAAATAAAATATTATATTTTATTATTATATCGATTATAAGTTTAAATTAAGTTTTATAAATAATAAGATTTTTATAAAAGGTTTTTTGGTAATTAATTTAATAATTTAAACATATTTTAAACTATAATTATCGTTGTATAAAAATTATTATTTAATTAATTTTAACGCGTTTTTTATTACGTTTACGTAATAATATATTAACTATTTTTTTAATATAAATAATTTGGGGTAGAAATGTTTAAGTATTTAATTTAAATATATGTTTAATAATAATATCTTTTTTATATTAAGTTAATTTTTGCCGTATTTTTATAATATTAACGTATAATTATTAACTATTAATTTTACCGCGTAATGTTATAAAAGTAATATTATATACGCGCGTAATGCGTTTAATATTAAATTTTTTATTATATTATATAACGTTAAACGTTAAATTTATTTTAATTTTTTTTAATTAATAAAATATTTTATTTTAATTAAATAATATATAATTTAAGATAAAAGGTGGTATTTTATATTAGCGTGGGCTTTTAACCTATGTGGGTTTTTAATTTGTTATTTACGTTAAAATTATATTAATTTACGAATAGTGGTAAGTAATTTATAAATAGCAATATTTATATTTAATTTTTTTATTAATAATAACGTTTTTATTAATGAACTAGTGCCGTGTTGCAAGGGTATTATAGGGTAGTATTACGTAACCTTTTTCAGCACGGATCCTTATAAGATCCTGTCTCACACATTCCTTTTGATCAGCTCATTAAGAAGCATCCAATAACATCTTTCTTAGCCATACAATTAGATTTCAATCTTAATCATTACCGTTTTTAAGCAAGTCACTATTGTCTACAGTCTTCTATTCTAGTCGTGCTATCCAAGATCTTTGTTTTTTGATCAGTCCATTACAAGTCTTACAAAGAGTATAGTGCCACTATCAGCTATTCTGGGTTTATTTATAGATCTAAGTAGTTGAAGTAGTAAGCCATACTTTTCAGGAGACATAGCTCCTGTTCATTAAAAGATATTTATATTAAATTAATTAGTTTAAATAAACGAATTTATTAGTATAAGTTTTATAAAAGAATAACGTAAATAGGGTAAAATATTATTAAGTGATAAAAAATAATTTATAAGTAAAAATATTTAATAAATTTAAATTTTCTTAATTTTTAACGCATAAATAAGCCTCGAAATTTAATTAGTAAAATAATTAAATTATCGATAATTTTTGCCGTTTTTTTTTATTATTTAAATCGATTCGTTTTTAATTAAAATAGCTTTATATGTTATTTAATATAATAAAATAAAGTTATTATCGTTTTTATTTTTATGTTTATTAAAAGTGCCGTTACAATAAAAATCGAAGTAATTGTTTTTTAAATAAATTTGTAATTCGATTTTAAGGGTTTTAAGGGTTGTAAATAGCCTTTGATATTTATTAAGAGAATTTGGAATGCGATTTATGCGTATTTTAAAGTTATGTATTTTAAAGTTGTGTATTTTAAAATTATTCGACGATAAAAAAGATTTGCGACGATTTAAGGGTTAATTAATTGAAAAGGTTGTAATAAAATTAATTATTAAAATGTAATATTTTATTGTTATTATTTATTTTAAAAGATCGTAAGATTTTTTACGAAAATGGGAAGATTTTTGAGACGGTTATAGATCTAAATGGGGCCATATTATTTTACTAATAATTTTAGTTGCCAGTTATTTGTACCTGTTCTGTGGGGTAATCTACCTGGAAGGGCTGTTATGGTAATTTAGAAATAGCATCACTTTATATTTAAGCAAAGTTATTGCCTGGGTGCCTCCCTGCGAGGTACCCAGCGACCAAGGCTTTCAACATGATGATCCTAGATTCCAGAAAGTATTGCTAGAACCTAGCCATGACTTAGTGGCTAGTTACTACACATCTTTTTTACGCCCAGTATAAGTGAGTCGTTGATAAGACTACAACTTATAAAGGCGGGGAAATAGTAAAGAATATTCCACGAGTATACTACACTTCTCCAAGCATGTTCTCTATCTCCAGCTACTATGTAATATACTTAGGTAGATAGGTACTTATCAAGCCAGCTAACATGGGTTGTTTACAGCGAGATGTTGAGTGTTATCGTAACTTTTGTAAAGCGCAAATGCGGATTCAGGGGTTAGATGGATCCTTGAGCTTCAACTTCAACTTCGAATAGTCCATCAAGCTTTTCATTCCTTTTCATGTTGGACCAACCCTTAGGCTGATAACAATTGATATCTTATCATTGGTAATAGAGGGAATTTTGGCGGGACTCAATACGTGTGACATATGTTCGGTTTCGGGGATACCCACAATGGGACGTTGCGTACCTAGGTACGGAGTATCGATAGGTATAGAAGGCATCCTTTTCATCGAGATCGTCAGGAGATAGTATCTAAGTAGGATTGTAACGGCTTTATTGGGTACCATAGGTAAATGGCAATATAGAAACCATTACAATCCTCATCATAGATTCCATGTCCTTGTGTTATGAACCATTGTAGTGTAGAGAACGGATCGGTCTAATCATATCATTCAGAACTCACTTTCAATTATTTCCAAACGTTCTACAAGGCTATCCTCCCATCTATTCCCACGTGTGTCTAAAGCCATTTCATCAGTCATATAGCAGCGCTTCGGGTTCGTATAACTCGAGTATAATAAGTGCCCAGTCAGCAACTCGATTGAATAGTATTATAATCCATGCTTTTGGCGCCGTAACCTACCTTATTTACCTTAGTCGACTGCTATGCTGGGACAATTATCAGTGCGCCAAGTACTTATATACTACTCTGCAGCGGTTCTAGGTCCTGTCTAATCGGTATTCATATTTGCATGGCTGATTAATTCTAATACACATGTTTAGAAGGTCGGTTTCTCTCCTGGGAAACTAGGTAATCTAACGCTTGCAGATTGGAACGCCTAGAACATTTGAGTGGCAAGGTACACGCATCAATGCAGCAGAAGTGACCAAGTAAAGTCTGCAGCGGTGTTACCCTTCGGAGTAACCACAATATCCTATGCAGCCTTCACCGCGGCCATAGGAGCCATCTCCGACGCAACAGAATGCATATGGTCCATTGATTTCGCCCATAGCCACATTGCATTCTGTCGTTGGTGTTGCAATAGCATGTGGAGCGCAAGCAAAAGTTCGGAAATGCCATATTCCCAACCACCTGATGTATGATCTGTCATAGCAGACCATCTTCACATTCACACTCACACTCAAGATTAGAGAACCGACCCATCCTGCAACGCGACATAAACTTCCTGAAGTGTGAGTTTGCTAGGAATATGCTAACCTAGGAATATTATGGACTTGTTGTTACTTGCTCATATGATGGTCAATAGGTTTTCTGTGGGATGCCAAGAGATAGATATGATGAAATATTTACATTTTTCATTAAAAGCGATAAGGAGTTCTCTATGTCACAATTGAGACAACGTACGTAAGTGGCTGCTCGAGTAGGTAGGTACTTTTACACGATAATGATATCTATTACTTCTGTATCGACATGAAGGTGCATCGTCATTGTTATGTGAGGATTCAGTTGGAATTAGTTAACCTAACCTAGATATTTAGATTAAAAGTCCTCTGTATTAGAATCTTTATACGGACGTACCTAGGTTAGGTAGGTAGGTAGGTAGGTTAACTAGTTGAATAGAGTTGCCAAGCTCTTATTTCCATTCATGTGGTTGGTCATAATTTAGGGGATCGCCGGAAATCGTCCCCGGTTGGACGAGTCCAGACAATTGCCTCTCAAAATCTAGGATTCCCCAGATGATTAGTCGCCCGGTTAAATTATGTAATTGGCGGTGCCGCGTCTTGTTTGCGAACTCGTCGTGCTTCCGCAGGCCACCGGTTTGTCCCGATCGTACGATCGTCAACACATTGGCTCATGAAAACATACCATTTAAACCCACTTTCAATTATTATGCACTTCGGAAGGCATTTGAATGCATCACGAAATGACTCTGAAACTTTCTGTAGTTTTCTTGTGAGACGAGAATGGCTCGGTGTCCATAGTTTGATCCATCAACTCTCTCAGACCACCTATCGGCATGAACTAGGGATCTTGATCGATCGATCTAGATAGCTTAGGTATATAATCAGAACAATCTAATCACGGATAGACCTTTTTTTTTCTTCTATCTAGCACATCTACCAACAAGCCAATATCTTCAATATCTATCTTCAATAATTATCTTCGATAATTATAGACAATAATTATAGACAACTATCAAGTATTAACTATTACACACAAAGCCAATCCTTAGACATGGAGCAAAAGACCACTTACACCACACAAACCAAACCCATCGCTATTCCAGCGCCGAGCAAAAGAAACACGACACCGCAAGACATTCAAACATTCTCATTTGAGGTCGGAAGCCCAGCCCTCAGCGATTGCGAATCAGCCTTAGACGAGGATGAGAACGCCTACGACGCGTACCATATGCCCTCTCATCACCGGAGGAATGCGCTGAGCTTCGAGGACGGCTTCGAGTTTCCCCTCTTTCTCCACAGACGAATGTCGGCATAACTCCCGTCAACGCTGAGGTGGCAGAACTCGGCGTTTCAGCTATACCCAGAGCGCAGCAGAAAAGGACGTGCACACGCGCTCCGCGGTATCCATGCCGCCACAAGTGTTATCAAATAAGCACTGGTGGTTTCGAAACGTCACGCGCGAACGGGTCGAACGGGGTTGAAGCGGGAGCATATCAACACGATGCTGTCGCAACACTGCGTCTCGGCTGTTAATAAATAAGTCTCGGCTTCGGGGATATCAAAAAAAATAAAAATACGGACGGGGCGAAGTATATCGCCGATTGAGATGGGAAAACGGGTTACTTAGATTCTGGCGTTTCGAGGGGGGGAAAATTGGAAAGGCTATCTGATTTGGGTACCTAAGGAATGCTCAGATACCCTTGGCGTTATCACCGGACAACAGCTTCACTTTTGGGTTTAAGCATGTCTCTATTTAGTATTGCTTACCGGCTTGAAGCAGCTTATGTATGAGTATGTGAGCATAGACTGCCCCTGAGCGCAATAGCGAATGGGAAAATCGTCAATCTACCTGACAATGACTTCATATCTATTCTTTTTTCTGTCTGTACTTGAGTGACCATGATAGTTCATGACGGACTTAAAAGATCATTCCATCATGAAAGACGACAAAGGTTGGAATGTTATCTCCTACATAGTCTCCGATTCTTATCTCCATGTCATGCAGCCCATGCAGCAAAAGTGACATTCATGTAACTAGTTCGGGATTATCTAATATTATGCCCACTAATTCCGAGTCCTCCATCGAATACGAAGATGTAGTTAGGTTGCATGTAGTTGGTTAAGCCAGAACTAAGTTACAGCACTCTCGGAGATATGATTTGTTAGTAAAACACAGGCCTCAGAAGCCCGGAAAAGACAATACACCCGATTAAACCCAAGACTTCTTAATTCGCAAGATATGTTCATTTTAGCAGCCTGGATCCCTAATTGGTATTGCCTAGGAGGTGTTAGTTATAAACTCCGTTAAGGCCATCCAACACTAGAGGCTATTCTGATGAAACATTGTGAATGGGGGCCGCGGGCAAGTTCACCGAATTTCCTCAGCTTCGCCAGGAATGCGCGGTTTAGGCAAATTAAGTAGAACATTAAAAATATAAATAAGAAGCGAATTCCAGACGAGAGGCTACTAGCAATAGCAATTCTAAATATCCGCCGTGAATTGATATCACATCGACCCCTCGAAAGACTGCCTTACTCGAAATCAACGTGATACCTAGACGAATATAACGTCGAAATGACTGCTATAACCCATCCCGAGTTCAATGATCATACAGAGGCATTGGATGTTGCCAAGGCCTTTGCTGGGGAGATTCGTGGTAAAACGGTACTCGTGACGGGTGTGAATGCCGCCGGTATTGGTTTTACAACCGTACAAGCATTTGTAGGTATCCTTCTCACTTGTCCCTCGAAATGCTAACGTATTATATAGGCTTCTCAATCTCCAGCCCACATAATTCTCGCCAGCCGCACCCCATCAAAGATTCAAGAGTGCATAGAAAAGCTCAAGGCTGAATATCCTAATACAGATTACCGCTCTCTCATTCTCGATCTTTCTACACAGCGAACTGTTAGGGCCGCTGCCGACGAACTTCTATCATGGCCTGATATACCTACTATCGATATCGTTGTCAACAATGCCGCTATCTCGAATATTCCTGAACGCACGATCAACGAAGATGGGATTGAGATACAGTTTGCCACTAATCACGTCGGACACTTTCTGTTCACTTGCTTGGTCATGCCGAAACTCCTCAAGGCGGCAGAGCGCAACCCGAAAGGGGTAACTCGGATTATCAACGTTTCTTCACTTTCTCCAGTCGCTGCTCGCATGCGATGGAGTGATCCCAATTTTGAAAAAAAGAGCAAAGAACTCCCCGAAGATGAACAGCCACCTTACGAGATGCACAGACGGTGGGGGACAATGGACGTCGAGGACAAAGCATATATCCCGCTCGAGGGCTACAATCAGAGCAAAGTAGCCAACGTACTGTTCAGCATCGCGTTAAACAAGAGGCTGTACGAGAAGTACGGAATCTTGAGTATATCCCTACACCCGGGAGTAATATATACAGAGCTGTCTAGAGACGCTGTACAGAGCATCAGAGACCTAATCGGCAGATGGGAGAAAGAGGGTCAGCTTAAGTTCAAAACACTAGGGGCGGGATCAGCAACAGGCCTTGTTGCTGCATTGGACCCGAAACTGAGCCTCCCTGAGACCAAGGGCGACAAAGAAAACCACGGGGTTTATCTTGTAGATTGCCAGATTTCCGATCTGGCGAACTCCTATGCCACCTCAAGCGAAGGGGCTGAAAGACTATGGACGGTATCCGAAAATATGGTCAAACAGAAGTTCGCTTGGTGAGAGAGTAAGAAAGGGTTTGCACTGTTGGGTCCGCTGGTGGGGATATGGTCGCCTCCTATTGTTGGACTTGACAATGTGGGATGATAATAAATATCCTCTCTTCGATAGCGCTCAGAATTATATGGCTATTATTCACATTCCTTAAGCAATGCACCTTTCAAGATGTAGACATGGTTAGAGGCCGTGAATTGGTTGACGTGGACGAGCCTGGTCGATACAACAACACCTGAATCGCAAACCGTCAGCAGTACTGCTGTCATAAATTCAACAGTGTAGCGGCTATGTAAAACTAGTTTTTGATATTGAGTACCTGTCTATTGCTTTCTAGGTAATGGATACCTTCTATGTCAAAAGGCATATATACCAATACCCATCTCGACCATCCCCAAGGCAGAGTCAGCTTGCGGCTTCACTCGGCCCTACCGTACTTGAGCGGAACTATTACATCATAGCGTTAATCATTGAACTGTAGCAACATGAATGGGGTTCATGGCCTAATGGTAAGGCGTCAGATTTCGGTTCCATCTATGATTTTCCGCTCTGAAGATTGTAGGCTCGATCCCTGTTGAGCTCGTTACTACGTTTTTATTTCTTGTTTCAAACAGAATTCTTTTTCAACTGTTTACCGAGTCTAACTCGTAGTTTTAATCTAGAATCATCGCTTGGGTAGATATCCTGGTAAAATTGATGAGCCACCTGTTGCCAGCTGGTTAATGTAGTGAATCTCTTAACGTCTCCATACGCCATAAATGCGCGTTGTTTACCTATCTAGTATGGCACACTCTGTTATACTAAGGTAGCATTCTGTCTCCTAAATCAGCTTTGTATATTGAAGCAGGACTAAGCCTTGAATACTAAAGTCGTAACTCATGATGGCCTCCAAATACCCCTTGATACGAAATCTCCCACTATTGTAAAGCGTAAATGACCCTAGAAGATTACTTCCCGTCCCTGATACACTTTTAGTTCCGTCGGTGTGATACATATCGTTAATAGATACCAAAATCATATACCATCCATATACATACTCCAGCATATGGTATTAGTAAATATGAGGATCTCCGTAATGGTTTGCAGAAGCGGGCATTTAATAAGGAATCAAAGGTAACACATTGTTAGTCCAGCCCTCGACCTCCCGCCTGATACGGTGCTAGTTTTTCTGAGCCAGTGTGACTTCACGTACTTCGGCAACTTCGCTAAAGTTACACGGACCTGTGTGCAGCACATTATGTTCGGGCACCCTTCCATCGCTTACCGGAATCTGGAGCAGAGTTGTTCCAATGATACTTGGGTACTGGGTACTATGCCCTCTTTGGCTGATAGCCGCTGTATTGGCAACGAAAAAGAGGCCGGGCTGACCTCCATTTACGAGTGCACTAGTGTCGTTATCGTCGGGGAGCGTAATGTATGCCGCTCCTGTAACGAGATGAACCCACCTAGCCAAGCACCTTATATTAGAATTACCTGAACTATATGACGCGGGCTTTAAGGTAGGGAAGGACTCGCTGTGCATGTGGTGCATTGTGTAAGCCGCCGTCGTATTGGGGCGGGAGGATAGAGTATGTCATATTTGAGACATTACCCAGAGCCGCCACAAGACCTCCAACTGTCCCGGACTCGGAGGATACTTTGAACGGCACGCTCAGTTGCCAATATTCGAGTGTTGAAGAGCCATCCCTTGCCCCGATTGCTGTTATGTTAAGGTGCAAGGAGGCGGCTTCTCGCAATAAGGATGCGAACGCTAAACGAGAAATTGAATATCCCATTCTAGACATAGTATTCTTTGGGGTCGATATTGAAGAGTTGGTGTTGACAGCTATGTTTATTTCTAGAGAGACAGATACCACGGCCTTTATGTAGAAACAGTCGGATAAGGAATGGTATCCGAGGTGCATTCTATTGAAGAAGAGCAAGACTGGTCTCCTGATAGGGGGTTACCTCTTCCTCCTATATAGATCGAGTGTATAAAAGTCACATAGCCACACCATACCTCCCTAGGTATCGGGCTTCGATAGCATCGGGTTGCTCTGTACACTGGCCATGTGCGTGTGTCCCAGATGAATCAGACCGAACTACCCTTGACGATGGCGGCCCATCAGCCGACACAACCACCGACACGCCCGAGTTGTTATATACGCCAGCACTATTCCCTTTCGGTATATCCAGAGGCCCGGCTTGGAATCGTGAGAAATCATCGGATCCTCTTCCAAAGGACCCATTAACACCGGTGATCCCGCCATTGGCGAGATGTTTGAATTCGTTTAGGACGACAAATTCTATCTGCAGCTTAAAAGCGTATATGAACGAGTGTATAACGGCTTTAAGCGTGAAGTAGTTGCAGTAGTCGAGCACGATGACGGGTATGTCGGCCAGAACCACAGCGATCTGGACGATGATAAGAAAGGCTAGTGTGTTCTTAGCCTTGGTGTTGAGTGATAACTTGAGCATCTGCATCGTTCCCCAGATATAGACGGAGGAGATGACAGCCTCCTGCACCGAGAATGCTAAGACCTGAATACGCTCCATCACATTCATGTAGGGGAGATATCTCGCATGCGTCACTGGGTTCGACATAAAGTACTGGAGTATGACGGTTGGCACGTGGAATAGGAACCCGTCGATCACGATCATAGCGAGTACGATACGCAGGATCGGTGTGCCCGGCGGAATCACGAGGTGTAGCCGGGACCACAGGACGATGCTAAAGCCAGTCACCATCACCACCCAACCGACTTCGGACAGCACATATGTCAATATCCAGCTCGCCTGCGGCACGCAAAACTTGAGGAGGAACCCGATGGCACGGATCGTCAAACCCCACGTCGTAGCGAGGACGGACCAGAAATAAATCCCGCTCCACCGCTCAAAAGCATAGAGGACCCAGGCAGTCAGCTCGATGGTCATCCAGATCGGGAGGGATGTGAAGACGGCGAGAAGACACCTATGATCCGTTAGCCCCCTATCAAACAGCCATGTGGATATATGTCTCGTGGGTTTCGGGTCTGACTTATTATTACATACCAGACCGTCAGGTTCCAGGGCAGCGGGCCGGTGCGCGCGAACGACCAATCGAACTCGTTCAACGGTACCCATGGAACCGTGATATTTCGAACGCCAGACATGGCTATGAACCCGAGGATGCGGATAGGAGGGGGGGAACTCTGGAGATTTGCTGGCACTGAGTTGCGCGTATGTAGGTATGTATGTTAGGTATGTATGTATGTATGTATATATGTTTACGCCAGAGTAATTACTGTCATATTTCTTGTCTAGACTCGGGTCTGATATGATATAACAATGACAGCAACGCTGCGACTGGGATCCGCTTGTTATATAACTTAAGCCATGGCGCAGAGATCTTATGGAGTCCCTTTGCGGTCTAGCTTGTACACCTGGTATTCGGTCAGACTACCTGCACTCGTAGATTACACATGTACCTGACGAGGGTTCCGTCTCGCCTGTCAGTTTTCATATTCTCCTATCATCCTAGCGGCTTTTTCTTCGGCATTTATACATAGATATATTTAGATGGGTATGTCAAAGTTCGGGGCAAGCCGATTAAGTGCTGTATTGATGTGGGTGGGTATATGAATGTAGGTATTATTACCGACCCATTGGTTGCAGATGGGGGGGGGGAGGGGGGATAGGGGTTAACAACCTGGTTAAGCCTCAAGGTGACATGCGCGGAACAGTGGATGTAGAGTTGAGGACAAATACATACAAAGTCCAATATTTCCATTTATTCTCACTCTCACGTAGAATATGAAGTCTTTATTGGGTGCAGATGATATTTTTGGTCATCCTTGTTACTGAATCCAACCGGAGCTCGCGTGTAGTCGGAGTCGTATCACGTCAGAACTTCGCGCGAGTGAAACAAATAGAAAGTCGACTCTCTTCAAAGGAGGTACCTAATGTACGCAGGTCGTTCGCTTACGCCGTGCCACAATTACGTCTCTCGGTCCTTTACCTTAGGTACCATATAGTTACGTTAGACTGATATTCTAATCCTCCTCGTTTGGGCATAGACATTTTTATTCCTCACAGCATAATACAGCATATAAACCACATCTACGAAGTGACAATCGAGCGTTTTTAGATTTCTCGTACGAACAGAAGTTAGGAATTAATAACATACAAGAACTTTTATCCGTGGAACCTGCCACCTAAGTTAACACCATGAAATATATAACTAATAACTATCCAACGCAATGTAAATCGGCTTCATTCGTCTAACCTAGCACCTCGTTAATGTCCATGCCCGCCCCCATTTCCATGGCCTCGCCTAAACCACCTTCGTATCGCAGTCGGCGCGCTCGTCGGGTAAGCGTTCGCGGTTGTCCCACCTGTGCCGAGAGGAGCAGTACCCATAGAATACGTGCTGGCGATAAACGGTTCGGCTGTGCTTGTTACAGTGATTCGTGCAACTGTTTGAGTAACAGTCACGGTCGAGGGTTCACACGCGCACGTGCCTGGCCGCTCGGGAGATTGTGTCTGTAACACGGTACGAGTATTCGTAGTGGGGGAGGTTACCGTTGTTAGATCATTGCCGACATGCGAGGACTCACCAGGTACATTCTTAGGGACGGTCTGCGACGATGCTACGGAGTAGCTCGAAACGTCGGAAGACGCTTGAGATGCCGAGTAGTAGCTAGTAGGAGTAGCCCCTGACGACACGGAGGCGGGGATTTCGGGGGTGATCGTGTCGTATTCGATAACAGTCGTGAAGTAGTTACCAAGAGTCACAGTTGTCCCCGGTTTGGCTATGCTGGGATATGCGCCAGGCGGACTCGACGCGATGGCATCAGTCCCTGCGGTGTTAGACGTGCCAATCGCTTGAGTTGGGTAATACGGGGTTGGCGCAGGTGTATCGACAAAGCTGATAGTTGTTGTTACTACAATAACCGAGCCACTCACGGTGTCACTGAACGTAATGGCAGTGGTTGTGTATTGAGATTCCACGGCAGAGGCGGTAGTTCCCGGCGTGCCATTTGAATTGTCCGCCACGGGACAAACCGTTGTAGACACAGCAACAACTTCCGTTGTCACTGCGCCATTGGCGGGACAGTTGGTCACGCCCGGGGCGCAAGACGTGACAGTGTAAATATTCGTCGAGTATATGGTCGACGTTGTGTATGATGTAGGCTCTGTCTCAGATAGCGCAGACGTTACGTAGGATGACGCAGCTTGACTAGTACTAGACTCGACTAGAAGTCCAGACTCGGTAGACATTGAATAAGACGGGACGTCTTGAGTAGCGCTTGACTGTACTGAGGCAGATACACTTGAGCTAAGAATAGTCCCAGCCGACGTGGAGTTTCTCATTGTAGCGTACGAGGAAATTGTCTGTCCCGGCGTGGAAGTCTGTGTAGCAACAGGAAGCGCCGAAGAACTTCCGTCGATCGTGGTCTGCGACTCAGTAACCGGACATACAGTCGTATACAGCGAGATGAGATCTGTCGTGACCTGTCCTAACTGAGCAGGACAGTTCGCAACGCCAGGCGCACAAGACGTTATGGTATAAATATTTGTTGAGTAAACTGTTGAGGTAGTCATACTAGTTCCAGTGCTCGAAACGGGGATGGACGAAGCTGGGTAGGTTTGCGATGATCCTTCGGAGACACTTTCGGGGGTAGATATCGTTGAGTTTTGGAAGATAATACTCGAACTTATTATTAAAGAACTGGATCCGACAGAGATTCCCGAACTAGCTGTAGGATAAACATTGCTAGAGTCGAGCACCGGAGAACTTATTGTTGCTGAACTTATCACGCTGATTGTGGGGTAGAGGCTACTAGAGTCGGATAGCGACGCTGATTCAACTGGCTTTAAGCTTGAGGAACTCGCTGAAGAAGTGGGTGATGATGGTGGCGGCAAAGCGGTGGCCTCCGTCCCTTCCACTACACCATAGGTTATGCCATCAAGGATGGTTTGCGTGACTGGGCAAATGGTAGTATGCGCGGAGATCGTCTCGGTGGTAACTTGGCCTACTGGGCAGTTTGTTACAGAGGCAGCACATGACGTGATAGTAACAATATTCGTGGAGTAGACCGTTGATAATATCGACTTAGTCACTTCACTGCTAACGCTGTACGTACTTGGTAATGTCTGGGAAAATAACGGGCCTCCAGAAGTTGGATAAGTAAAGTATGAAACGCCTGATTCGGTCGTAGGCAATACTGCTGATCCGCTTGAGATTGTTTCAGATGTGCTGACTGCGGAGGAGACAGTTGCGGACGAAACAGTCGCTGATGATACGGCCACGGACGAACTGGGCTGCGTCTCGACACCGGTGTCGCTAAGAGTGCTAGATGTAATTGGTTGGGACACTTCTGACTGGCTGGCAGGGTATATCGTTGTCGACACTGAGACCGACTCCGTAGTAACCTTCCCGACAGGACAGTTAGTTACTGTCGGTGCGCAGGATGTAATAGTGTAAACGGTCGACGAATATATTGTAGAAATAGTGTTGCTACTTCCGCCCGTCGTGCTCGATGAGGCACTTCCAACCGATTCAGAATAAGAGACGACAGTGCCGCTAGCTATGCTCGAAGTGTCAGGTTGTGACACTGAAGAGAGCGAACCAGAAGTTGATGAGACCGAGGTGGATGAGGCTGAAGGTGGTGAAGCTAGATAGCTAGAACCAGATTCTTGCGAGCTTAAAGAAGCACTGGAACTAGCTGCGTTGACGCTTGAGCTAACAGCCTGGACAGAACTCGACTCAGCCAGCCCAGTGGTAGACGTAGATCCTGTAGCTACACTAGAGTCGGCCTGAGTCGACACGCTGCTGCTGGCAGTGCCCAAGAATAGTGAGCTTAGACTACTTAAGATCCCACTACTGGTAGTCGGCGAGCTCACTGGATACTCTCCAGGGACCGTTGTAGCCGATGTTTGTATCGATATAGTCCCAGATTCGGTTAGCGGCTGGGTAGGATATCCATCAACCGCCGACGAGGACGGTACCCCAATAGAGGAAAGACTTAAGCTGCTAGCCGACAATGCGCTTTCCGGCGATGCACTTGCTGATGATACGCTTGCGGATGGTATGCTTGAGGCTGGATACGTCTCGAAAGTCTCGGCGAGTGAGGCAGCAGACGAGGAGACTGCGACAGATGATGACCCAGCCAGAGACGTGGGATAACCGGATACAACAGAACTCAATGATTGGAAGCTGGAGGTCCCCACATCGCTTGTAGGATATCCCGCCGACGAAGAGATAGACTGATCACTGGTTGAAGGCAAGCCAGCCGAGTACGTGGGATATCCGACAGGAGAAGAAGTAGGCAAGTCATCGCTACTAGACGGCAGGCTAGTCGGATACGCATCCAGGGGCTGAGAAGAAGAAGAAGAAGCAGGGGAAGAAGCAGTTAACTGGCTATTAGAAGGCGAGCTGGCATCATATGTAGGGTAATTGGCAGGAGTAGAGGACCCTACTTCGCTGGCGGCCGACTCTGGCGGGCTGACAGGGTAGTCATTCGCAGCAGGGTCCCTCTTGGCCATCCTCATGAGTTCAGGGTTGCAGCCGTTGTCTATCTTCTCGATGGAAGCTTGCTTCCCACTCTGTAAATTGTTAGTAAGACGTGCCGTAGCTTATGAGTGATTGACATACCTTATCCTTATATCTGTACTGGCAGGCGGGATATTTATTTGTAATATTTACACTCTTCACATGCATAGTGTAAGGAGCGCTTTTCATATCGACCTCACCTCCGGCCCATTGAATAGTCCAGTGATTGTTGCTAGGGTCTCCACCTCCCCATACACCAAGTTGAAGCTTCATCGGAGACTGGGGAAAGGCGAAGCCTTTAGGGGCATCCTTGGCTAGAACACTCCGGACGACCTTATCATCGACATACCAGTCTACGTGCTCTTCATCCCACTCTACCGAATACTTATGGAACTGCTCTGTTGGCTTGTAGGAATCTTTCTGGTAAGTAGCTGCGCCATCCCACATCTTTCCCTGCGTGAAGACGTTGGTCTCGAAAGCCCACATCCCATCTCGAGGCGGGAAAGGCGTCTGGCCAAACTGGTTACCCGAAAATTCGAAATCGATTTCATCCTGAGTGTCTGACCATAGAGCCACGTTACTAATCACTCCCTGGCCCGGAGCAATTTTCATCTCGACATCATACCGGCCGCCAAGCATGTAGAAATCGGTCCACATATTCGGTGCATCTCCCTTTTTTGTGTAAGACAACTCGGCTCCGTTGGAAGTGAAGTCGACGACCCCGGAGTTTGAAACCGTCCAGTCCGAAGGGGGGCCCTTTTGTTTAGTGAAGTCTATGTAGTAATTCTCCTGGGGCCAAGCTTTCTTTGACGGGCAATCCGCATGGAGCGGATTGCAATCGGGCTGGAGCTGGCCATTGACGAATTGAGCTGTGAAGCCCAACGCTGTAAGGAAGCCAATAATTCCTCTCTTTGACATTATGATGACCTTGAGAATGGTCTATAGTAGGTTTAGAATTAAATAAGTGGTTAGTAGGGAAATAAAAATATAATTCCACAGGCGTTAACCACGAGGATTCCGCGCTGCCCATATTAGTACTCGGAGAATAAAGTATCATTGTTGTTTACTCATTGCCATCCAAGCAACAATGCCAAAGCAAAGATTAAAAGGGACCTAGGCCGGCTTCCTATTCCGGGGGACAATCCCCCCTATTCTGCTGGAACACTTCCTTTCGCCATGCCTTGAAGGAAGTTTAGTAGTAGCAACAATGAAACCTACACTTGTAAGCCGTATAGATATATCACCTCTTTGAAGGCCATGGAGCCTTTCATACGTAACAAAAAGTTGGAACTACCTAACAACCTCGCTTCGTTAAAGTTATTGTTGGATGATTAGTAGCAACGGCAAGAACTCATTGCCCTTGCTTCATCATAATTCTCGAGCACTCCCGCGAGTGAGATTCATACTGATACTAATACTGATGTATAAGGGGGGTATTGAAAGCAAGGATGACATATACATTAGTAGAATTTAAACGTCTTAATATGTATTTTCCAGTCTCGGAATAAAGAGAAGATGGCATCTATTTCACTTGCGCAGTATACTTACACTCTTTGCCTAAGCAAGAGACAGACTCGACGAACGATAAAAGACATTTAATGTTTCTTCAAGTGAGGCACGTGCTTGGTAGACTAATGACATCGGTAGGCGGGGACAGTGTCTTACCAATACCGTAATTGTCCGATGCAAAGCAACCAGGTTGCCAAGCTTTCGGGTGGGCCACCCTGGCGTAGGCTATCATATGTACATGTATGTATGTAGGTACCTGGTAGGTACGTACCTACCTAGGTAGGTAGGTTAGGTCTTTAATTCTCATGTTGAAAGTTCAGGTTACCTATCGATAAAAGTGGATACAGTACCTAAGCAGTTGGAAAAGCCGATTCCGCCTCATACCTAATTTGTACTTGCACTTGCACCTGCACCTGCACCTGCACCTGCACCTGTTATTCTAGGACTCTGGGGGGCTCACCTACCTCATGAATAATCAATCAATCAGTCCATCTTTTTTTCTGCTTGTCCTCTCGTTGCCTCGTTACACCCTCTTTTCCCGCCTTCTTTGAGCTTGATTTCGTACGCCCACATTCATTTGTGCATTGCGTTAGTTCTCATGGCCTAGTCACTCACTCGCATTCGCATTTTATATACATTTATGCCTGGACCCCTAGACTCAGTATCCCCAGTATCCTCAGTATCCTCAGATCGTTATTCTTCGCCCAGTATTCCTTTGTATTATCCCCGCTCATAGCAACGTCCTCGCCTGCGCCACCGTTTTGAAGCTATGGGCATCTTCAATCAGAAATCCCGGCTGAAGGCCGCGCCTCAGGAGATCCGCGTAGAAAAAGTTGTCGTTCCCACCAAGCCGCGGCCCAGCCTAACCGTGAATCCTCCCCGCGTGTCTTCAAGCCATTACTCGGCGTCTCCCCGCCTATCGCCAAATCCGCGCCTCTCACGGCACAAAAGCGCGTCGCCATATCCTTCTTCTGACGAGAGGCGCGCTATTGTAAGGAAGCGCAAAGCTGTAGCTAACACCCCACGAGACTCCCCCGCCTTCGGGAACGATTCGGAGTCGGAAGATGACGATAGCGATCCTTTCCGAAAGCGACTACGACGTAGCGAATCAAGGTCGGTGGATCTAAATCGTAAGCTGCGCCATAAGAAGGCATTCGGCGATGAGATCAGGGACCCACGCATCATCCACGCGGCGGATATTGCCTCGGTCGCCACAAAGTGTCCCCCCATTCAGGGCGCGAAACCGGAAGAAGTTGCGATAGAGCTGCAATATCCGTCTCGGTGTAAGCGTGAGAGGTAAGGGTATCGACTCTAAAGGCATCACAGGGCGCACTAACATGAGACAAGATACGAACTAGTATGGCAGAAAGATAAGATCGATGCTGTAAAAGACATTCTTTTGGTCGTGGAGCACGTGGCTGAGACATATCTCACCGACGACGAAGCGAAGCCTTTCATCGACCACAACGCAAGCTTCAGAAGACAGATGGAACGCGCAATAAGCGAGAAATATAGAGATGTGCCAGTATTCAGAGCAGCACTTAAAAACTACAACGACAAACTATTAGAATTGGTTAAAAATGGTACGATAGCGAAGAATATAGAACGACAGCACCATCTTCCGCCCAGTCTAGTGTCGTTCATCCTCACACAAGTATACGATCGCACGGTTGCGCCGAAGGTAGAGATGCTCACAAAATATGAGATGGGAAGTGACAACGTCTACGGAGAGCTGCTGCACCCATTCATCACGAAGCTGCTCGTGGAGCAGACGAAAATGACTTCCGACCAGGTTTTCATAGACCTTGGTTCTGGGGTAGGCAACGTCGTACTTCAAGCGGCCCTTGAGATAGGTTGTCGGAGTTACGGTTGCGAGATGATGGAGAATGCCTGCAATCTCGCCGAAGCTCAGGAGAAGGAGTTCAGATCCAGATGTCAACTTTGGGGCGTCGCGCATGGGCGGGTCCATCTTGAGAGGGGTGACTTTCGCACCAACGCTAAGATCTTGGAGAAATTGAAGGAGGCGGACGTAATACTCGTCAATAACAAAGCCTTCACTTCCACCCTTAACGATGCGCTTATTAACATGTTTCTGGATTTAAAGAAGGGCTGCAAGATCATATCGCTAAAGTCCTTCGTCCACGAAAACAAAACCGCTATTAACGATGTCGCGAACAGTATCCTTGACGTACAGCATTACCGCTACCACGAGAACTGGGTCAGTTGGGCCGCTGCGGAAGGCGACTACTATATCTCCATCAGGAAATAACGATGCCGACCAGTCTGTAGGGGAAAGAGAAGTCAACAAATATGTCCATGTATAGAATTCGGAGAACGGGTAGGTGAGAGCGCGCGTTGGGATACCACATTCGCATAGATAAATAAGCATGATTCGAAGAATACCAAGGGATGCGATCAAATGGTAAGGACTTACAATACCGGTATTAGGTTATATAAATAGAACATATCAATACAGTAAATAAAGCTCGATGGCAGCTGTGAGCGGTATGCTGGCTTTTCGCCTCACCTCCGATTCTTACTGCTTGGTGATTCGTTTTCCAGGTTCATGGCGTCTGCCTCATGTTTCATCCGATCCATCCACCTCTTAATTAGATCCTTATTGTCGGCTGCGATCTTGGCTGCCTTCTGCTCGGTGACGTCGAGTTGTATGTTTAAAGTTAGGTTCTCATCCTGAATATCCTGTTGCTACGTATTAGTCCCAAGCCCAGCATATACACACGTACGCCATCATGTAGTCCTACCTTAAGCATCTTGTTCTTGCCGACTAGCTCTTCATTGCGGTCCTTAAGTTTCGCCGTGAGTGCATTACGCTCGGCGGTCAGATCGTTAATCCGCTTAGTATCAACTTTCGCCTTCGACCGTAGCTTCTGGAGTTCGTCTTCGGCGGCTTTTAGTCTGCTCTGCAGTTGGCCTTTGGACCGGAGCGCTTCTGCTAGGTCCAGCCGAAGTTGGGCGACGTTCTGATCCGCACCACTATCCGTCGTACCAGCTGTCGCAATCCCTTTCCCCGATGGATTGTCTAGCGACGTCGAGGGGTTCGTTGAGCTTTTCCAGACTGCCTTCTCGGCTTCGAGGGCGGCTACACGATCGGCGAGTTGGGAGCCTAGAGATGAGATGAGGTTTATTAGGAATGGTCGGCAGGCATGTGGGATGGACACAAGAGTGTGGAACAAAGCTAGGTACTCACAAGCCTCGACGAGGTCCTTGTTCACGGGATTGTTCCGCTCTGCTTCTTGCAAGGAAATAAGATATTCAGATCTCCAGTCAGTCATGGTGGTCGGATTCTACGTAATAGTATCATCTGAGATATTGAAAAATAGGTGGTTATGGAAGAAGCCAAGTCTATTATTTCTATGTACAAGGTGAAGTTGCTTATTCCGCTCAGTGGCTTAACGATAGGCTTTTGGGCAATTAAGGGCAGGACGGCAGGAGGACAGGAGGGGTACCTCTACATAAGCTTCATAGGGTCCACAAATACCCGCCAACTAGTGCCAATTGAAAGTTTATGATTATTACATTTGGAGGTAGTCTCAGTCTCGGATTTGAGCTATTACATATTCAGATTCAGATCCATTCCATTGGTTCAATTCGACTACATACATCATTAGGATGATGGATATAAAATAATTATTATATAGGTAGGTAATTATCCGTTTGCCATAGGTTAGCCAGGTACGGATGTCCCTTTCAAAAGTTTTGTCCATAGGGAAACCCCTGTCAAGCTGGCAACAGCTGGTAGAAAATATCTGCCACCTGATACCATAAGGTTTTTTTGTATATTAAATATTTACCTATATTTACTATGTAAGTTTCCGGCCATTTAAAATATGTAAAATTGTAGAAAAATAATAAAAATAACTTTAAGGAATCTTATATAATAATTTAAATTTAAATGCTTTTTATATATTTTATAAAGATAGTAATTATATTATAAAAATAAAAGGTATAATAAAGTAATATAAACAATAAATTAAAGGCTTATATAAATTAAAAGCCTATAATTTTAAACCTTTTATATTTAATTAAATATTACTTAATTATAACACATTTAATTTAATTAAAATTTAATTAATTTTCTTTATTAATGTTTTTTAATTTAATTTAATACGTTTACGTATTATGACTTATATTCCCGTAAATATTATAACGTTAAGAAATTTATTAAAGCTTTTATAAAATATTACTTTTAATAATAACATTGTTAATTATAACGCCATTACCTTTTTTTTTAACTTAAATAATATTTCCTTCGGTTTAAATAAAAAGTCTTTTACGTTATAATTATTTATTTTTAATTTTTTAGCGTTTAAAAAATATATAATTTATTTTTTAAAAATTTATAACCTTTTTTTTTAATAAAATTATTTTATATAATAATTTATACGTAATTTTATTTAATTTGTTTATAGTTTTAAGAATTTTAATTAATAAATTAAATTAATAATTAAAGATTTTATTTTTTAAAAAAATAAATTGTAAAATAGTTTTTGTAATGTTATATAATATTTTAAATATTTAAAAGAAGTTAAAGAAATCGAGATTTAAAAACGATATATAAGCGATTTAAATAATATTAAAGTTTAAAATAACCTTATTATTATTTAAAAGGATTAATTTTATTATTTTAAAATTAACTTATATGTTATTTTTTATAAAAATAGTTTAAAATATAATATAAAATAAAGGAAAAAAATCTTCTTTCTCAATATATATAAAGCTTTAACAAATTAAATCTTTAATAACTAATTTATATGTATATTTTAAAATTAAAAATATAATTATATTTAAAAATTAAAGTTTATAAAATAAATGGGTAGGTATATAAAAAGTTATAATATTATATTTGCAATAATATTTTTAAAATTTTATTAAAATATAACTTTTATAGTTATTAAAAATAAGGAAACGTTTAAGGCTTTTTATATGCAATTTTATATATTTTTTAAAATACGTAAACTATTTTAAACTAATTTTATTTATTATTTAATTATTATTTAATGGTTTAATAATTTAATTAGATAGAAATATATTATTATAATATTATGATATTAAATATAATTTATTTATTATTATAATAAACGGCGGTACAGTTTAATCTTAGAAATTAATTATTTAAATGGTTATAAATTATTTACAATTTTTAAACTAAGCTTAACAAGGTTTAAAACGTTATTTTAAGTTTATTATAACCATTTTTATAACTATTATACCTATTATAAACCCGATTTTATTAAAATTATACATATTTTTAAATAAAATATTATATTCCGTTATTATATTAATTATAAACTTAAATTAAACCTTATAAATAATAAGATTTTTGCAAAAGACTTTTTAATAATTAATTTAATAATTTAAACGCGTTTTAAGCTATAATTATTATTATATAAAAATTATTATTTAATTAACTTCGATATATTTTCTATTACGTTTGCGTAATAATATATTAGCTATTTTTTTAATATAAATAATTTAAAGCGGAAATATTTAAACATTTAATTTAAATATACGTTTAATAATAATATCCTTTTTACATTAAATTAATTTTCGCCATATTTCCATAATATTAACGCATAATTACTAGCCGTTAATTTTACCGCATAACGTTATAAAAACGATATTATATACGCGCGTAATACGTTTAATATTAAATTTTTTATTGTATTATATAGCATTAAACGTTAAATTTATCCTAATTTCTTTTAATTAATAAGACATTTTATTTTAATTAAATAATATATAATTTAAAATAAAAGGTGATATTTTATATTGGCGTGGGCCTTTAATCCGTATGGGCTTTTGACCCATTATTTACATTATATAAAACTTTTAAGCCGCCAGGTGTTGCCAAGACTGGTCAGTGCGTATCGGGGCTGACAAGGGTCTCCCTATGGACATAACTTTTGAAAGGAACATCCGTACCTAAGCTATTATAAGACTCCGAAGATGAAAACTCTTATACTCCTTAAGAAACCATCCTACAAGTAGCTACCTACCTTAGGTAGATTAAGCGATCATTCATCCCATATAACATGCGATATGCCCTGGCCGGCAGACAACGTATCATCCGTAGTCCAAGTCACCAGCGGCCACTGATCATCTATAACACCCGTCCTAGGATCCCTCGCGAACACAACCAGCCGCCCCGGAACGCTATATTGATTCGCAGCCGCAAACAGCGTCCCGTCCTTGCTAATAGCAAATGACCGCGGCCACAGACCTCCCGACGCCGTAAGGCCCACAAGCGCAAGACCACCGGTATCAAGATCAACGCTATACGACGCGATAGTGTCACTACGCTGGCCACGGTATATGCTTCGGCCTTCATCGCGCGTAGAAAGCACAATGTGTTTCCCGTTCTCCGCGGCCGCGATCTCCGCCGGTATCGCCACCCCGGCGGCATCGCTAAATCCGGTCTGGTACGCGCTGTCCTTGTAGAACTGCTTGAAACCCAGGGTCCCGTCTGTTCCGTATACTACCTCGAACCCATGCAGCGAATTGGTAAGCTCGCCGAGCACGTAGAAGAACGTCTTGCCACTGCCTTTAATAAAGACCCCATGGCGCGGCCCGTTCCCGGGCTCGATATAATGCGCACCTAATTCAACTAACCGATCATCCCATCCTACCGCGTATATCCGCAGGGCATCTGCGCCGCGGTCGAGCACCACTACGAATTTTCCGGTAGGGTCGGCGACGATGCCGTGTGGATACGGCTTATTTTGCATCGTCGAGTTAGGGCCGGGTTTATCCATAAAATAGTGGAAGCTTTGAAGTTCCACCAGGTTATTCGGATCCGTAGTATCAACCTAACGTATAAAACCATTTTGTATCAGCTTTGCAATGCTATAACTCTGGAATCTTCACCGTTCTTTTTCGATTAAATCGGAATTGTAGGGTCATCACACTTACTACTAAGCGTTAGCTGATGCAGTATATCGTATTGAAAATAATTTCGAGACTATTCTGGAAAGGGAGTTCGAAAATAACAACACAGGATGTTTCCTTACATACCAACAGATACCGCACCTCCCGAGTAGTGAGCCAACCCCAGACGATTAGGAGCATAAAATGCCGACTGCACTGGGCCATAATCGGTAGTGATGTTGCCAAGCACCGAAAGAGACTCTTTAGAGAACGACGCTACCGAGCCAGCGTTGGCGATTGTGTAAGCTTCATTTGCGCAGAACAGCGTGCCTGTTACTGGATCGAGTTCCAACCATCCCGGATTACGGCCACATTCCAACGTCGAGCCAACCTCCCGTAATGAGTGGCTCCCGTCGACATTGCTGGTAAAAGCTAAACGATATACAGGTCCGGCGTAATTAGCTACATAGATGTCCCTCGCAGTGGCGATGCCGATGACGCCAGCGGATATAGTTGCGGAAAGAAGATTGTGCTTCATTGCCGTTCTGTAATACTTCAGGCGAGGTAACTGAATAAATAATACGAATAAGTAAGCCGCCTGTTTTTATAAATAAGAGCAATTCTTATATAGGTAGGCCAGGTTAGGTTAGGCTTGGGTTTGAAAGTACCCGAGACCATAAGAATATAAATTTTCGTGGTAAGTATCACACCGCTTTCCACTTGGCATCTTACGTAGGTAGGTAAGTCGTTATGACCGTTAAAGTTCCGTAGGAATAACCATATTGATGCACGGCCATTTATTGGTACCTGAGCGTTATCCCGCCTTTTCCTATAGGAAAGAAATATCTAACTCAGAGGGTGATATACCACAACCATCCCCTAATGCATCGTCCTTTCACACAAAGACATGACATTTGTATTTTCTGGCCTTATTAACCAGATTCTTTATCCATGACTTGGGTGACCAGTACAATCGTTTCCTCCTATAGGCCATACATATACCAAGCCCCTGACAAAGGAAATCCTCCATTAGTACAAGATTCATTCGTCTCAAAAGTTCCTCCCTATCTATAGCCCGTATCCTATTTCCTCTTCGGAGTGCTTTCCTCGGCCGTAACAGAGTGCAGCATAAGCTTCGTCTCGATCCGCTGGCTATTCGCGGCATACCCCTTACACCAATCATACCCAAGCGCGTACGCAAAGAAGCTGCCATCATAATTAAACGCTATCGTTGTAATGGGACTGCCGGTCGATGGGTACTTCTTTAGTCGAGATTGCGCGACGCGGTCCCAGAAGTGAAACGCGCCATCTGAGCCACCCGTGGCAAAGACTGTGTGCTGGACTGGGTGGAATCGCACGTCGTTGACGGCCCATATCTTGGTTATTTTCGTCTTGGGGTCGATCGGCTCACGGTGGCACCGAAACACAAAGTTATTTTTGCTATTGATCCAATATCAGTAAACGCTTATTAGGATAATTTCAGTGCTCGGCGACACGCGCGAAAGGGGGGAAAGGGGGGAAAGGGGGAAAGGTTAGATAAGAAAAGGATGGTAATACCTATTTTTCTCTTCGCCTACGATGTTAAAACTACACCGTCCCTCGATGTTCGCTGTAGCCCAGCCCTTGCCGTCTAGGAATACGTCGACGGCCTTGGTCTGGTGCTTGAGCGGCGAGGCTAGAGTTTGGGTAATGACCGTCGGGTTTCGGAGGTCGATGAGATGGATATGGCGTTCAGCGGTACCAATGACCAAAAGAAGAGACTTAGAATCCATCGAGTAAACACGGTCCTTGCACATGATGGTAGCTAGCGGATCCTGTTGGCGAAGGTCCCATAACTTGACTGTCTTGTCCCAGGACCCGGTCGCCACAATGTGAGCGTTCGATCCCGGAACTTCGATGAAACGCACGCTGCGAATGGCCTTTTCGTGCGAGCTAAGAGCAGCCTGCTGGCCTGTCGGTAGATGCAGAATATGGAGCGACATATCAGATCCTCCAGCGGCTATCATTGTCCCGTCCTGATTTCCCAGATCAATATCCACCCCATCCATCCCAGCCTATATCGCATCATTCCCACTTACCTATTTAAATTGTCATATTGGTTTTGCTTCTCTTTTTTTTTTATACTGTAGGGTTAGAAGAAACTCAAAAACTTACCTTGGCCCAGTCGCAGCTGAGGACAGGGCCTGCCGCGTTGAACACGGCCGTTCCTTTCGTGGTCCTGCTGTTGGTGTTGACGTCGTAGACACGTATTTTGCTATCCCATGATGCTGCTGCTAGATAATTGGCAGTAGGCGACCATGAGACGGACGAGATGGTGTCTTCGGCGTCATCTGGTAGACTGACATCATTGGATAGAGACCCCAGATTAGGAGCAGGGAGAGTCGCAGTCAGAGACATCTCAAAGAATAATGTTGACGAGACAATTTTAAATTATATATGATAGTATGGGAGGATGAAATAGGATAGGATGGCCAGGCTGAAGTGCTTATGACTGATATTTATAAGCACATACAAGCCTTGTTTACAAGAGGTATGTATGCACATATGTACCTAGGTAGGTTAGGTACCTGACATATGCAGAACCCCTAAGAAATACATACCTAGGGTTCAGCTCTCAAGTACCCAGGTATAGATTTAGGTAGGTACGGTATAGGTCACCTACCTATACCTTAGGTACAAAAGGACGTAATTGTATGAGGATGTGATTCGCAGATATAAATACCTACGTACACCCTACACCCTACACCCTACGCGCCTAAAGTAATAAAATTGAAGACTACAACTTGACACTCTTGACCAAGCCCGGCTTGATACCGGTAAGCTCGCCTCCGTATCCACCACGGCCTTCTCCGCCCCCGTATACTGGTTTCATGCTCTTCAACTTCTTCTGTTTCTCTGCATATGCCTTTCGCTTCTTTACTCTCGGATTCCTCACGTCCTTCTTACGTCTCGGCGCAAGTCCCTTGTTCTTTTGTATCTGATAAGTAATCTTACGCTTTCCATCCTCGCCGATCTCCTCCCTCTCCACGACGCGATCATTCTTGCTAGCTGCTGCAAGAGCTGCTGCTCGGGCCGCTTTATCTCCCTTCTTCTTGCTTGTTGCTGCTGCAACCATATCGTAGTATTCATCTTCGTCGTCTCTCACCGCAGTAGCAACTCGCGCATCCTCGTCATCGCTAGCATCTCCAAGATCCGCACCCATCTTTGAGCTCTTCTGACCACGCTTTTCTGCTTCGGCATTGAGGCGCGCTTGTCTGTCCTTCAGGCGTTCCCTGTAAGGAATATCCATGTCGCCACCTGCGTCCCTGCCTCCGGCCGCCCGGCGGTTGGCTTTCTGGACGATCTGCGAAGTGTAGAACCTGAGACTCTTCTTCCGAGCCGCCTTTTCAGCAGCTGATTTGGCATCAAGAGCCTCCTCTTCACCGAAATCTGAGTCACTTTCTCTTGCCGCAATATCAACGGTTGACTTCTTCGGTTTCTTCTTAATAGCAACGAGCGCATCGAGGTCAGCAAGTGACTCTTCAATGGCCTTCGCTCTCTTCTTCTCCGCCTTGGCCTTGACCTTGGCATCTTTGCTTAACTTCTTCGAAGATTTTGTTTCCACCTGTATTTTCTCCTCGATTGCCAGTAGCTCCTCTTCCGGTGGTGATGGTATGCTGTCAGTTACATGCGCATGATCCAATATCTTCAGGTGCTCTACTTTCTTCCATGCATCTCGGCACTCTAACAGAGTTCCCATCACTTCGTGATCACGTAGTTCTGCAGGGTCCAGCGCTTTTGCAACTCCGCTGGCGGCATCTCTAGCTGGGGATGCTAAGGTAGCAAAGTACATAGCAAGCGTAGCGACGTAGCAGCCTAGGATTCGGTATTTGACTACCGGCAATGATTTGGGCGGCTGCCCTTCTGCCTGTTTTTGTATAGTTACAAGTAGAGGCTGAAGTTGCTGGAGCTCATCTGCTAAGTAATCGAACTCGGGGTATCTTGTCCGCAGAATTCGGTATCTTTCCTCGGGGCTCATATCAGCGGGAATCTCGACATCCTTCAAGACTTCAGTAACAACGTCATTTTGATCCGTATCCTCGCCTTCGGGAGCAAGCCACTCAGTTTCGTCGAAAATGAAATCGCTCTCGGACATCTTTGCTAGTTTTTTCTTCTGTAGTCGCCGGGCCTCCTGCTCTTCTTCCAAGGCGTCGGCCTCCGTCTCGGGATTGTCGGCGTTGTAATATTCTTTCCTCGACGAACCCCACCAGCCCGAATCGCCTTCCTCTTGTCCAGATTCGGATCCATTGTCAGGATTTCCCTTGGCGGATTTCGTATGTTTACGAGCATATCCGTCTTGGTCGTTGCCGTCCTCCTCCTCCTCAGATTCCTCGTCATCGTAGGCAAGGGCTTCTTCGTCAGAGTTCTCTAAGAATTCTTCCTCCTCTTCTTGTCGCTTCTGCTTCTTGGACTTTCGGTCATCCTCGAAAAGAATTTGGTCCTTGTTTATGAAGTGTTCCTCCTCTGAGTCGGCTATATCTTCGAAGGTATTGATAGGACCCAATCTAGCATCAGCGGGGTCATATTCGCGAGGACCCTTTGCTTCCGAAGGGCCACTAGATACCTTCCTCTTCTTTCCCATTTTCTTAATGTTTTTTTTGATAATACGAACAATATATAAATATCAGCTGGCGTGAGCGGTCGCAAGCTTGGGTATGAACTTTTTAGTGTTCGCGGTTAGAACTTTTTTTCTTTTCCCCACGCAAAACACTAAGCTCAATCTCTTATCGTTATCAATGGCTGCCCCACAATGAAGTATAGAAAGTGGGTCCTTAAGGTTTAAGAAATTCTACCTATTATGCACAATAGTGGAGTGCATAGGTAGATAGACCCCTAGTTTCATTTTGAAGTTACCATCCTTAAAAAAAGGGCCGTGATAGCTTCAGCTACACTAATCCTACATATGTTACTCTTCCACGTTTCACACTTCACACTTCACACGTACACAATGCAGTAATTACAGTCCGCCAATACCCTAATTATATGTACTCTTCCAAGGCCCCGATTATCGCAAAGAATTTCCTATCTCTTCAGTTGACCTGATCTTCGGTTGTTTATAAATCGACTGTACAATCGTACTTCTATAATCGTAATACTCTCTACTTCCGCAATGGGGATCTCTTGGAGCAATCAAATGCCCGTGGAGGGCAAGGTATGTCACGTCAACAGAACCACACGAACTAACTCTGTTTGGGACATATCTAATAAGTATTTTCGCCCTACTTATAGACCGTCCTGATCACGGGAGCCTCGGAGGGACTAGGCAGAAGCGCGACTCGACAATTAGCCGAGAAGGGCGCAAACGTCATCCTCGTCTCACGGAGCGCCAGCAAGCTCGAGGCTGCCATGGCCGAGGCCAAGGCCGCCGCCCGCAACCCCGAAACTCAACGGTTCCACTTCATCTCGGCCGACGTTGCGAAGCCCGACTACGCCCCTCCCTTGCTCGCCGAAGCCGTAGCCTGGAACAACGGTAAACCTATTGATATCGTGTGGTGCATAGCAGGCATGTCTGCGCCGGATTTCTGGCTCGAGGTGCCCCTGTCTCAGACGCGAAGCCAGATGGATATTAACTTCTGGGGAGCGGCCGAGATGGCACACGCTGTACTGAGGCTATGGTGTGCGCCCGACGCGCCGGTCGTACCCGAACCGAAACACTTGATCTTCACGTCGTCCGTGCTGGCTCTTTTCCCGGTAGTCGGGTACGGGCCGTATACGCCTGCGAAGAGTGCGCTACGTGGATTGGCCGACACCCTAGTTCAGGAGGTAGAGGCGTATCCACAGAACGTGAAGGTCCACGTTGTATACCCAGCCTCGATTGGCAGCCCCGGTTACGAGCGCGAGAATAAAACAAAACCGGGCGTTACAAAGATGCTTGAGGAGGGAGACCCAGTACAGAGTCCCGATGCTGTAGCTTCAGGTGCGATCCGAGGGCTCGAAAAGGGGCAATACTTCATAACAACGGCCTTGTACGGATATATTTTCAAATGGAGTACGTTGGGAGGCTCGCCGAGGAACAATTGGTTTATAGATACAATCATGTGCTGTATCATTCCATTAGTATGGATATTTGTGATACCGGATATATTTTCTAAGATTAGGAAGTACCGTAAGACGCATGGCCACCCTGCCAATCATCGAGCCAAAGCTATAGAAGACAGCAAGAGCTCTTAGTTTGCCTACTACATCATTATACCCGTGCCCAAGACGCAAAATAATATCCACTAGTGGTTTATATTCTGTCGCTTCTTAGATGATTTCAATATTGTTTAATTAATCTGATCGTAAACTTAAGAAAATCTAAATCTCGATCTCCAAATCAGAGGTTATCGAGAGTTTTTTTTTTTTAAACAAAAAAGAGTAAAAAAGGAATAAAAACAACGGCCTAGATTGCCTTGAACCAGGTAACTGAGGTCCCAAGATGTAACCCATCTAATTGCCCATTCGACAAGGTGACAATTCTCGAGCAACTCGTCCTTTATGACAATAGAGACTGGACATAAATACTTCGAAGTGGCTCTTAAACGGCCAAAGCCGAAGGTATAATTAGTCCAACGTCTAATTAATTATCATATCATTACCATTAATCCTCTAACATACTGTTCACATTATATTCCAATTTTACGGGTCCTGGAAGATACTGGAGAGTAAATAAAGATAAAAATCGTTGCGATATGAGTGAATTTATTGATGGTGAAAACTTTGTGGACTCCCCGCGACCATGCTATACTACGGCCAGACGGGGATAACCTTCTCCTTTTCCGGATACTATCGCAAATAAAATGATAATAATAAATGAAAAACCCCCTCAACCTAAACTCCATGCGTTTCCATATAGCACGCATCGGCCCATGTATGACTAGAACCAACTAGCATGGCAAGAAGAGAATGTTCCAAATTTCTCTTATAGACATCTTAGAGTTTGACCAATAGTTTTAACTCGAGAGGCCGCTCCTCCACTTGGAGATCGCCTTGAACATTTTCCTCAACGATGTAAGGATCCAATCGCACTGGGTCCTGCCAGCAGGCCGAATTGAGAAGCACCATTCCTCTGATGCCAACCCAGCTGCTAACCACTCTGCTGGGCTTGTTCCGCGTCGTTGCTGGGGTGGTCATCCTAAGGTGCATCTTGCTCATTCACGACAGATTGGGAAGCTCCATGAGGACCGGCTTGTGGACCTGCTTGACCTGCCTGACCTGCTTGACCAGCTTGGTTCTGCTGCTCACGAACAGCCTCCTCGTACAGGCAAATCTGGTAGGCCAGCTGCTTAGTAGTTGCATCGATCATGATCATAAGCCTGTTTGCGCGATCTGCCCCGCGAACCTGAGCTAACGCCTGCTCTATCGTATAGCGCACGACGGGGTCAGTAGAAGCAGGAATCGAAGCAAAGTTAAACGGGGCCATGGTTGCGGGTGGCGGTGGAGCGGCCATGGGATAGGCGAAGTTGTCACCACCAATCTGACTTCCGTGAGCCTGGGGGTTGCGAGTCTCTATGTATATGGTTAGCTTATCAATACTTCTATTTATACGTGCATTTTAAAAGGACTAAGGTGAATGACATACCGTGGAAGGAACATCGAGCTCCAGAAGCATTAAACCAGCAATTGGCACAGCTGCCACACATCTGACCGTCGATAATAACACAACTTGTCCAGGGGCCGTGGCCCTTGTGGCAGTTCTTGCATGGCTGAGGTGCCTCCTCACCGGCGATATGTGCGAAGAGGGCCTCGACGTTGCTGCGTCGGACTAAGTTCAGTTTCTGACCGGCACGTCGCTGCTGAGCAAGGCGCATGCCGGGGTCGCGAGCCAGTCTCTTTGCTAGAGCGCTCTCAATGTTGATATTGACATATCCAGACTGGTGAGCAAGCTCCTCTGTAGTATGAACTCCAGCATCGTCACCTCCCATAAGATGACCGCTAAGGTCGGGATGCTGGTCATTGGGATTCTGAACACTGTTGGCTAGAATGCTAGCTGCGGTGAGTTCCACCTGCTGGTGATGGTGGTGGTGATGCTGCTGAGCGGCGGCGGCGGCAGCAACAGCAGCAGTCTCAGGATCAAAAGTGGTATCATGATCATTGTCGAAATCGTCGTCAGTAGTTACGTCGTGTTGCTCAAGGTCGGGATCCTGGTTTGCAAGTCCGTCAGCCGCGCCGATCCGACGATTGACTCTTGCGCGCGGAGCGCCGACCGACTTGGTGACCTTGTTCGGTCGGCCACCTCGGACTGAGTGCATGACGCCTTTCATGGTGGGCCAGGTGATCAAGAAAAAGCCGCCTGCTGGCTGACAGTTGGTATCAGATTAATGATGTCTTATGAAAGAATGCTCATTTTTCAGCTGTCGGCAGCTGTGTGAAATGATGTAGGATGAATTGATCTTTCGGAAAAGGCCGTAACTTAATGCTTAGCTCAAATCGTAATTTCGCCGGGCGGTGTGTAAGGGCTGCTACATGCAAGGTACATACATGTACATAAGGTATGTAGGTAGCTAGTACATGTGCGTCAGGAGATCCCCGCATATATCCATGTACACGATGATAATCCTAGGTTGTACAGCAATACCACGATTTAGATAGACAACTCCACTGCAACTGCTTGTTTCTTCATGTAGAGGCCTTGGAAATATTGGAAGTACATGATGTATGTAGTACGCGACTAAGCTATATGTGTCCTAGTATACCGAAAAGTCGAATATGGGAATAGACAGGAGTGAGACGGGAACCTTATATCAGAAGGCTGAAACGGGATATGTTAGATGGCATCTACATCTATGGAAGGTGCAAGTCATAGCAGGAGGTATATGGGTATGTACCTACATACCTAACCTAGGTACATATCTAAGATCCAGTACCTGTTGAACCTCGAGTCTATAGGTACCTAACCTAGGTAACTACGCAAATTCGATGCATAAACTACCACTTGTAGGGTGTAGATGTTCTAGAAGAGTGGCAGGCTCCTACACATGTAATGATGCTAGGTCAACTATGTAGATAAATCGATCTACAATCACAAAATCCAAACCTAGCCTGTTACCAAGTATCTACTTACAACTCGCAATAACTTATTAGCCGAATATCTGAGCAAGCAGACATGAATTCACAATGTGTAATAAGACCTAGGATTTTGAAACATAGGTATATAGGATATCACTTTTAACATCGTATCGAAGCCTTTTATACTGTACAATTAAATGCCACCTAGTTAACGCGACACGATCTATGACCACTCAATTCATCGAACGCCAACTGCAAGATAACAGCTCTCAGAGGGTATACAGATTAGAATAATGGGATGGGCTTTTATTGATCTTTTTACAGATCCAACCAGTTGTTCAGGATCTGCCTTTCCACGCTTTCCCCCCCTTGTTGGTATAGCTTCATCAGTCATCCTCTCCCTACTGTGTAAAGAGGCAACTGCCTACAATCCACCTCCCGGCCGGATTTCAGCCATCCACTAAGGCACTCATTACGCCTTAGATTAAAAAAAATATGAAAAGTAAAGAAAATGGAAAGGAACCGGCGTAACCGCGAATTCGTTATTAAACAAAGTATGTAATCCGCCGTGACTTTAGATGCAAACGTCCTCCTTCCTGTCACAACTCTCCGGATCGTGCGATCAACGGTGTCCTGAATCTTCGCGCAAGGCCGGTAGGGGCCGTACCAAGAGTATAAAAGGAGTATGCGAGACGAAAACGGGCGCAAAACAAACACAGGGTAGGAGATCGTTGGCCAGTTCATGGTAAGGGCGCAGGTCAAGTCGTTAGCCAGATTTATAACATTACTGGCAGCCGTCGAGTATGCGGTACCGGGGGGGTATTCGGTGAGCTGGTGCTCTATCATAGATTTTATGCTTGTGACACTCTTATTTTTTAATCAGATAAGACCGCATAGACGTAGGTTCTCTTGGATGATTATGTCTTAAAATAGGGTTAGCACGGACATCGATAATTACCAAGGCAAATTATATTACATACCATTGACCGCAGCCATAACGAAGCGAATTTGCGTCGTATCTGTTGCACATGTAAAATGTGTGTAGATCTGCTTCGTTTCGTGCTGGTTCAGACTGACGAATCGATTGAGGATATAGTCGCAGGCGGCGGCATAGTCATCGCCACCTTCGTAGTCGGGGAAGTAGTTCTTCATTGGGCTGACGGGAAGCTTCTCCTTGAATCGGTCGATCTTGTTCAGGAAGAGGATAATAGAGGTCTTAATAAACCACCGGGAATTGCAGATCGAGTCGAACAGGGTCAAAGCTTCCTGCATACGGTTTACCGTCTCATCTTCAAAGAGCAACTGATCGTACTCAGAGATGGCGACTAAGAACAGAATAGTGGTGACGTTCTCGAAGCAGTGAATCCACTTCTTACGTTCTGATCGCTGGCCACCAACGTCGAACATTCGGTAAGTTAGATCGCCAATGATGAAGGTTGTCTCAGTGATACCGGTTGTCTTGACACGAGATCGAAGGACATCCTGATCATTAGGCATGTAGTCAGGTGCAGCAATTCGGGCAATGTTGTCGAAGTAGCTGCAATGGTTAGATGGGCCAAGGTTATGGGATTAAGCAGTGATGCACATACTATCTTGCAGAGTCGTTCAATTGATATTCACGCGACCGCTTGAAACAGTCTTGGACGCCACGATCTTTCCACAGAGTCTCAATTGCGTTGCCAACCTCGGGAGGTAACACGTCGCCCTCGATCTGAGCGGGTTGCATGAAAATTGTCTGAACGTGGTACTCCATTCGCTGGTCTTCTAATGGAAGTTCTAGAGATTCCATGGCCTCGAGAATGACGCGCATGGACTGAACGGTGTTGCTGAAGATAATTTCCTTGAACGACTCTCGCTCGTCGCGCGAGTAACCGCCCTCGTTGATAATCTTCATCTGCTTCAAGATGGTCGACTTTCCAGATTCACCAGCACCTTCGGCTATTAGATCGATTGCCGTCGTTAAGGGAAGAAGGTCCTTGGTACTCACCTAGAAGAAGCATCTTGATCTCGTTGCGCTGCATCATCTTATCACGCTTAAGCTGGTTCTCAATCTCCTCGTTGCGGGCCTTGCCCTCCTTCTCCTCCGTACTCATTCCGCAACCCATCTTGACTAATTAAAGGAGTCTGGACTAAATGTTATAACGAATGTAAACTCGGCGTCTATCGCGAAAATGCTCCACGTCGAGTGATGACTATATTGAAATGATGGCGTCAGTAAGCAACAACGGTAGAAATAATAGAAGACAACAGCATAAGTGATGGAACGCTCTCTCTTCATGCAAGGGCGCAGGCGCAGATAACAAGACCAGCCAACCGCTTGCGCCGGCTTAGACGCAGTTGTAGACAGTCGCTCTGCGTAAATGATTTCGATAGACACCACTGAATAGACGAGACAACAACATACCGGAAAATGTCAATTGAACTGACGAAGAGACACACGATAGATAAGAAATGGGGATAAATTCGCCGAAGGAAAGAAACGGCGAATGTGATGAGAAAAGCTGACAATGGAAAGGAAGAGTGTAAAAAAAAGGGTGGTCGCGAGAGATTGTGACGGGGCGAGATGGATGACCAAGTGGAGCACCTTTGCCTTTGAAAGTGTAGCTTTGGTTTGTTGCCGGACGACCCCCTGTCCTAAGGAATTGGTTTGAGAAGGGGAAAAAACGAAAGGGTGAGAGAATCAATTCGGAAATGGGGTGGTAAAAGTCGCGCCGGGGCTGGCAGCAACTGAGGGGACTATAGCCGAATACAGTTAGGTCAATCACAGATTATGCGAGGAACAAAGCCAACGCTAATCCTAATAGTCGCTAGTAGATGAAATGCCTGTGGGTACCTCCTATTGCCTAGCATCGTAGATGGATTACCTAGGTACATCCATGTTCAGTGTTTAATATTGAAAATTTTAACTGTACAAAGAACTTTGGAAATTTTGTCTTAGTTATTTACATTGTAGTCGCTTGCATTTCCGTATATTAAACACTGTCCCGGCTTAAGATAATAATATCCTCTTTAGCAATGATCTAAAGCTAAAACCGAAATCTGTAACCAGTAAACTGGAGTCCTAGGTAAGTTAATATCGCATGAAATATCGATTCTCGAGTATATCCCGTATGTACTTTTGAAACGTTTACCTACCTACGTAAGTACCTACCTACTTACCTAAGGTAAGGTTCTGATGCAATTTGCCCACGCCGCCGTAGTACATTAGGTACCTACAAATATTTTGTACATACCTGTACCTCCTAGTGGATCTTGAGTGTATTATGTACATGTATGTACGTACATACGCATACCTCATCCACACAGCCATCTATTAGTAAGAAGCACTAAGTACATACATCACTTTCAATGTATGGAGGTCACGTCAGCATCGAGTGCAAGTACACTACATTATACGTACCTACATATATACCTATGATGATGATGTATTGATAATTCTAAATGCAGCGACAAAATTACCGTAAAATTTACTAGCTGGTCAGATTAGAAAAATCTTACCCATGGGAACGGAGGCATTTTATCAGCGCTGGAGATGACCGAAGAACTGGTAACCACACAAACCACAAAAAACACGGGGGAGAACCACTACGTCGCATACAGTAGCTGATTTACTGTATGGGATGTATGGATGTATGGATGTATGGATGGAGAAGCAGTATCTAGCCTTGCCAGATACCCGGACTTACCGCAGTACATATTTAATATTTAACATTTAATATTTAAATAGGTATTATGCCCAATCATAGAATCTCAGCGAGCATGACTAAAAAATATTGTTACTTGTTCCGTTGTTCCTTTCCTGCCTAGCGACAAACGAACAAACGAAGGCGGCATATATGGATTAGTATCTGCTCCTGAATGGCCAGATTGATTACAATGGCACATCAGGATGCTCCGAACCCCTGTTCAAACCTCACTGCAGGTCCATCCACTACCACCCACTATCTGCAGGTCTGCCTAGGCCTGCCTGGCTTCAGAGCGAATAGATTGCCTCCATCTCGAATTACACGTACACTACACTGACACATCCGTAGGACAATGTATTGTATGCAGCAGCAATAGGCCTTACGTGAGCACTGGAACAAACGCGCGACTAAGACAGGTTTTCGGCCTTTCTAATCGGCCTTGATATAAACTGATAGGAGCTACATTAGGTAGGTAATTCTTCTAGAAGTATACGAGATGGAAGTCCAACCGTTTCCCCAGGATCCTCATAAGCAAGCGGGTTGACTCCACCAGATCGTCGGTTACGCGCAAAGAAAAGGATGTAAATAGCAACGTGCATAATATGATCTGACATGTTATGTAGGACAAGCCTTGTCATTTCAACGTGCGATTTATGGACTGAAACGTGATCAGGTATACGTAAGAGCTAACACGGGATAAATAATTGCGTCTTTAGTATCTTCTCTATAGTTACACGCTTATACATATTATTCTATATAACTACATCAAGGTAATGACTTGCTCTTTAAAGATCAGCTAATCGCATTCAATGCTTGACCTGGTTAGCCTGTCGCCTTGATATCAATATTTTAAAAGACCCGCCTTAAACCATGCACAGTATAAAAGAGGCTACTCTTATTAATAACGAGAAACAAGAACATTCAACATTGATATTAACTTTAAAATCATAGTTAACAAAATAAGACAACGCTTGAACACAGTTTCAGTAAGTGTAGATAAACATAGGTAGTTAGGTAGTTAATAGGTAATAAGTAATAGGTAATATGAGCGTTATAATCTTATAGAGCAACTTAAGATCATCTCCTCCACGATACTACATATAAAAGGGGCATTATTACGCTTAGGCCCTCTCTAAGCAATAGGATCATTTTTTAAGTTTCAAAATGCATCACATCCTCCATTCAACCCTCTGAAACTTCTCAAACGACAGCAATGATATATATCCAGTAATGATATATCTCGACCTGGTGGTATGAACCATGCCGACCACGCGAGAAGTCGATCCATCTGATCAGATAGATAGGTAATAGCCCCCTGACACCAGTCCACATTCGTCCATGGTCCGTTCATGTTGGAAAATTTACCAAGTTCGCATCAATGAGTTATCACTTCTACGCTAAGATGTACATGGATGATGTATCGGAGTAATGGGCGATACGATACATTCGCAGAATGGGAAGATTATTCCCCCCTCCTCCAAAAGAGGCTCGGTGTACCACATAGGTTGGTATGTATGTAGGCTGACAAGGTGTAGTACATACCTGGTACCTTTCATTTGTATAATGCAGCAATGTCGTCCCAGTCTATTCGGAACAATTTCCCCTATTCTCAAATAATCTTGGGTGAAGCCCGGACCAACCCAGACTTGCTCCATTGCCACGAGGTCGCTAGGTTACAATTTGCGCCATTGCGGCTAGATGACGCTATTCTGGCTCAGCGATTTTTTCGTGTTCAATCGGAGTCTAGGCCGAGACGGAGATTTTGGCTTCATGTTTTTTGTACAAGTTCATCCTTGCAAGAGAAGCGTGCAAGCTTTGTTTTAGATTGAGCTCAGCTCAGCTACCTAATATAAACAAAACCTCCATCTGGTCCAGAGTAACTAATGATATGAGGCTTGAGCAAAATTCTACATATGGATGGGCATGAACCCATCTACATAGATCCACTCGGTATATTACTAGAATTTGCCTCAGCTGAACTTGACGTATGCGCAGCGCATGTGGTAGCATACTTCCGAGTTTCAATACATCGTACAAGGCTGTTTTGATCACCCAGTTTTGAGAAGGATCATGCCTGAATGCATGGACGAAGAAGCCTTTTGGAAGCTAACAGCATCGAAACATTCTATACTGCTTTAACCTTAAGGTTGTATTTCCCTATAAGCTGAGCCACCCCATACTGCCAAGGATATGCAGTCCGTGCCGGATTGATACATTAGGTACTTAGTACCGGAGCCTAGGTAGCATCCTGCGGCCGTCCTGTAAGAGGTTTTAAGTACCTAACCTAGTAAACTGTAGATTAGAGAGAGACGCTTCGTGAATTCGACGGCCCTTAAATAAAGAAAAACTATGACTAGGCCAACTCTCAAATACCTATAACTAACAAGAATTACTGAAGTATTTGCCTGTTGCGTAAATGTCGTTAAATGGGAGAGGGATATATATATTTACAATTAACGTAAACAATAGGTCAAAGGCTTATACGGATTAAAAGCTTACGTTAATATAAAATATCACTTTTTATCTTAAATCATACATTACTTAATTAAAATAAAATATCTTATCAATTAAAAGAAATTAAGATAAACTTAACGCTTAACGTTATATAACGTAATAAAAAACTTAATATTAAATACGTTACGCGTATATATAATATTGTTTTTATAACGTTACGCGGTAAAATTAATAGTTAATAATTACACGTTAATATTATAAAAATATAGCGAAAATTAATTTAATATAAAAAAGATATTATTATTAAACATATATTTAAATTAAATATTTAAACATTTCCGCTTTAAGTTATTTATATTAAAGAAATGGTTAATATATTATTACGTAAATATAATAAAAGACGCGTTAAAGTTAATTAGGTAATAATTTTTATATAATAATAATTATAGTTTAAAACGCGTTTAAATTATTAAATTAATTACTAAAAAGTTTTTTACAAAAATTTTATTATTTATAAAGTTTAATTTAAACTTATAATTAATATAATAATAGAATATAATATTTTATTTAAAAATATATATAATTTTAATAAAATCGGGTTTATAATAGGTATAATAATTATAAAAATGGTTATAATAAACTTAAAACGGCATTTTAAACTTTATTAAATTTAACTTAAAAATTGTAAATAATTTACAATTATTTAAATAGTTAATTTTTAAAATTAAACCGTATTATTATTTATTATAATAATAGGTAAATTACATTTAACATTATAATATTACAATAATATATTTCCATTTAATTAAATTATTAAACTATTAAATAATAATTAAATAATAAATAAAATTAATTTAAAATAGTTTACACATTTCGAAAAATATATAAAATTATATATAAAAAGCTTTAAATATTTCTTTATTTTTAACGGTTATAAAAGTTATATTTTAATAAAATTTTAAAAATATTACCGCAAATATAACATTATAATTTTTTATATACTTACTTATTTATTTTATAAGTTTTAATTTTTAAATATAATTATATTTTTAGTTTTAAAACGCGCGTATAAATTAATTATTAAAGATTTAATTTGTTAAAGCTTTATATACATCGAAAAAAAAAACTTTTTTTTTTCATTTCGTATTACATTTTAAGCCATTTTTATAAAAAATAATATATAAACTAATTTTAAGGCAATAAGATTAATCTTTTTAAATGGTAATAAAGTTATTTTAAATTTTAACATTGTTTAAATCGCCTATATGTCGTTTTTAAATTTTAATTTCCTTAATTTTTTTTAAATATTTAAAATATTATATAATATTATAAAAACCGTTTTATAATTTATTTTTTTAAAAAATAAAATTTTTAATTATTAATTTAACTCGTTAATTAAAATTTTTAAAATTATAAATAAATTAAATAAAACTACGTATAAGTTATTATATAAGGTAATTTTATTAAAAAAGGAGGTTATAAATTTTTAAAAAATAAATTACGTATTTTTTAAACGTTGGAAAGTTAAAAATAAGTAATTATAACGTGGAAGATTTTTTATTTAAACCGAGGGAAATATTATTTAGGTTAAAAAAAAGGGTAATGGCGTTGTAATTAATAATATTATTATTAAAGATAGTATTTTATAAAGGCTTTAATAAATTCTTTAACGTTATAACATTTATAAAAATATAAGTTATAATATATAAACGTGTTAAGTTAAATTAAAAGATATTAATAAAAAAAATTAATTAAATTTTAATTAAATTAAATGCGTTATAATTAAATAATGTTTAATTAAATATAAAAGGTTTGAAATTGTGGGCCTTTAACCTGTATAAGCCTTTGACCTGTTATTTACGTTATAGTAATTAGAAGAAGGTTATTTCTTTTATGGTATCCATTTTCTCAAGTCCTACGAATCAGATCTTAGGTCAATTTTTAGATGCGTGGCACGCACAACAAACAGAAGTCACTATTTATGTACCTGTTTCCCAGCCACCAAGGGTAACGTAGCCGGCTTGGGAACGGATGAGTTGCAGATCGCGTACGCCCTACTTCGCATTGCCTAGCTCAATCAAGCTTTTAATAGCAAAAAGTAAAATTACCTGTTAATTACTATCCCTTTTTTTCGACTTTGAGGCTCAAGCACTCGCTGTCGCCGATACGTGCAAGTGCCCAAGCTTAGACCGCCTAAACACACCGAATTTCTAATTGCACCGTTCTTCCTCGCTCGCCGTGGTACACAACTAGCATAATGGCCATTCCCCTAACGCGATTAGGAGGCGGAGGTATGTATACGTCGCATAGCTACTACACAACTACATGAATACCTACCTATCTATGTATACCATCATACCATATCATAACAATCCCATCATCTCTCTATCCCCTGTCTTATTGTCCCAAGTGACGCAACACCCCACGTCAGGCTTGAATCATCATATACACAAGCTTACATATTGCCGCTGCAGCCTTCAACCATAACCCGAGCAATGACGCCGAAGCCGAATATGACCGGCTCCGAGACTTAGCGCGGGCGGAAGCCGCGAAACGGAACAGCTGTTTCGACCGGGTATGTGCCTACCTCTTATATACCTAACCTAGGTAGTTATACCTATGTCTATACCTATATCCATATCTATACATATTTCATTCCTTACTTATATAATGTTCTCACCCACCCAACCATCCACCCACACACACATAAGCATCCTACCCTCACCGAGATGCCACCGAAGGATCTTACGTGCGCCACACTAACCGCCTACCCCAAAATGCACAGGCGCACCAGGCGTACGAGCGCGGCGACGGCGCCGAGGCCAAGGAGTTGAGCAACGAGGGCAAGCGGCACGCCGCCAACATGGACGAGTACAACCGCCAGGCCAGCGAGTACATCTTCCGGGAGAACAACGCGCCGGCCCGCATCACCGAGGACACCATCGACCTGCACGGCCAGTTCGTCGAGGAGGCGGGGGATATCCTCGAGCGGCGCATCCGCTACGCCCAGCAGCAGGGGCAGACGCATCTTCACGTGTACGTGGGCCTTGTCTTTCCGCAAACCCCAACTTGCTCCCTCACCCTCTTCTCTCCCTCTCCCTCTCTCTCTCTTCTCTCCCTTGGGCTTTCCTTCGGGGAGGAGAGGGGAAAGAAGAAAGGGGAAATAGTAGTACCTAGGTAGATAGATAGCCCTTAGGATCCAAAGCTAAGAACCGATGTACATAGCATCGTGGGCAAAGGGAACCACAGTACCGACCACGTGCAGAAGCTCAAGCCCCGCGTGGAGCAGGTGTGCCGCGAGCTAGGACTGCAGTACGCGACGGAGGACAACGCGGGCCGTATCTACGGTATGTAACGCCCCGATCAAGCCGATCGCAAACCCAAGCCCAAATATATGGTGCCGATCTACATCCGTACTTACACAGAGACAGTCAACCTCCAAGGCGGCGAGGCCATAATCCCACCACTCCCCCCGCAGCCGCCGGCCCAGCACGGCGAGTACGAGCACGAGTACGGCAGCGGACAGCCACAGCACCACTCCCAGCACCAGCACCAGCAGCAGGAGTTGGAACAGCCCGACGGGCTGCTGTCGAAGTTTGTGCACAAGCTGGCAGACTGCTGTGTGGTTATGTGAGGGGTTTGGCAAGCCGATTTTTGCCGTTCGTTCAGGACCTGGGATCAGCTTCGGATGTCAATGTTCCAGGCAGGCAGGCAGGCAGGCAGGCAATTCAGGGGCACACACAGACATGTCTTAATGTGAGAAGAGGGAGAATGGTGCTGGTTCAATAGGGGATTGTTTTAAGGATATTAGGTGTGCGCTTTACGAGGGTTCTTCAGCTAGGCTTAGTTTACGATTCTACGAAATACTCAGGTTACTACCTACCTACCTACCTACCTATACTACCTATTAGGTAGTTGGATTATTGAGATGTTATGGATTTGATTTCGAAGATGCTGTTGTTTAAGATTCCTCGAGTACTCGTAGGTATATTATGGACGTGCCTTATTATTCATTAATCACTGTATGACAAACTCATCCTTAATGAAATCAAGGAGATTAGCCCTACCTAGGTACCTAGATAAGGTGCTACTAGGTTAGAGTATCGTCTATTCTATGAAAAACTAAAGATGTTGTTAAAAGGGGTAGTTATCCCAATGCCTCTCCATTAACTATTCATTTTAGATTGGATATACCTTCATTCAGTTATTCGTATCTCGGTACGTTCCGGGAATATACTCGCTTAAGTTTATACAATATTAAGTTGTCACGTATTAAACTTGATTTCTCACCTCTTCTTAAGTTTAAAAAGGTTATGATGGTGATTTGATGAAGAAAAGCAAGCTCTCCGTTATAGGTATCATCCCCATATAATCACTACTTCATCATTACCGGTTATTCATTGGGAGTAGTGTATATCTAGTAATAAGTGCCATTGAAAGGATATCACCAAAGACACCTTTCAACTATAAAAGATCACTTATACAAGATTCGATATTACTATGCTGGATAACCTAATTTTTATCGCCCATCTCCCAACTCGCCATATTCTCTCTGTACTCTGTCATCTCTGTCCACTTCCGCGCGAAATCCCGCATGCCACCCTCTCCGGCTAAGCTTGCGTCTACGACATCCTTCGGCAATTTATGCGCCGAGTACTGCGGCGAGCTGAAGTTGAACGCGGCAGGGTCCTCCTTCTCGATAAGCCGCAGCTCTGGTACGAAGTCGTCTTCGTCGTCATCTCCCGATGTCTCGTCCGTATCTTCTGCCTCTGCCTCTTCTTCAATCCCCCCGACTACACCTAGCATTGGACTAGGCACCTCCATATCTAATAACTCCTTCCAATCGAAGAGTAGGCTGTCTGTGTGTGGAGCCCAGGCGTTAATATCGATAAGTCGTGCCCTACTAAGTGGCTCGCCTTCGCCTTCCGGGATGTATACATCGAACGTAAAGTTGCCGTCCGGAAACGTGTACCGTAGTTTGTGGTTGAACAATTGGCTGATCCGTCCAACGATGTCGGGCCGTAACGACTTCAAGAACTCGTAGAAGTGTAGGTCACGCTGTGAGATGGCTATCAGGTTCCTATGCTTCACGAAACAGCGGAACTCCATAGCCGTGTGAGGATTAAAGTATGAGCGTAGCACGAGTACGGGCTTAAAAGCCGGTGTGCTGCCTGTAGAAGTATTGCTTGTGGGAGTACAGTCGTCAAAAGCATGCTCTAAGTCGTAAGTAATAAAATTCGAACTCTTCAACAGCAAATATATGTCGTTAGGACCTGTACACTTGATAGTGTTCTGGTGGGGTGATATCCAAGCAGCATCTTTTGGTGCGGTCCAATTCAGTTTCGGTGCTACCGCGCCGCCTAGTTCTGCGATCTTGTCTTTGATCACTTGGTGCAATTCAGGAAACCTTTGATTCGGCGGCAATCTGGGTTCCTCATCTTCATCTTCGTCGCTATCAGAGTCCGAGTCAACTTCCTCGACGGGTGGTCGGAAACTTGATGGCGCCGATTCCCATTCGCCGTCTTCTGGCTCAACCCCATCATCATCGGCGAGGATAATACCGTCCTCGCGGATATAATCTATAAATTCGGATGAGAGGGGTATGATACGCGATTTGATGCATGACATGCGATATCTACTGGCTTGTAAGTTATACATACTCGTTTAGCTATAATTTAATAGTATTAGGTTAGGTACTCACTTGGGGAACCAAGAATCATATGAACAGTTGATTATATGGTCTCTTGTAACGGGTGGGAACTGTAGCGCCGAACCTGCAGTTCCCGAGGAAGAGTGTACCGTAGTAGGTGCAGGCATATTTTATATTTTCGAAATAAAAAGTCCTTGAAGAAAATGCTTTAGTAGTTGGATCTGTAAATGTTCAAAGACGGACAGAATTTTGGCAGGAAAGTGATGTCAAGTATAAATAAATTAGAACCGCCTACCTAATGTACCTGAGTATTTATATCTTTAAGCTCAGAGTTGGTGGACAGTTGCTTTGCGACGACTCATACTATGCGTGTTAGACTCATACTTATGGCGGGGCATCGTTACAGTGGGGGGAAAGTTGCGACCCTCAGGGTACATATGTACCTCTTAACGCAGCACCTGTTTATGAGTGGCACGGTACCTAGGTACATATTGCGACCTTTCCGTAATGTACATCCCTCACACATCTCTGCTCTACCGTTTTTATAAGCGAGATTAATGCTGCCAGTACCTACTTATTGGTTGAATAACCGCGAGTATTTTTTAAATAGCCAATTAAATTTTCATTATATATCCTTACTATACGCGTTGCGCGCTTATTCTCAATACGCTGTCCCGTAAGGCCATTCCCATATAATATACCTACCTACCTAAGCAAGGAGATTACCTAAAGCCGTTGGAAATACACACCTAATAGCCATGATATCACCTAATTCTTACTGAGAACCAAGGCGCTTGGCATTGTAGAAGCCATATATATATATATTCTTGATTAGGCCTATTCTACTACAACTGCTTACATTATTATTTCCAATACTTTGGGATTCAGGGGACGGTTCAGTTAAAGGCTCCCTTTCATTATTACTTGAATTGGTTGAAGTATGGGACGTAGGTTGCTCCGTAGATATGGGACAATGGCCATTATTAAGATCTAGATTATAGTTGGTATACTTGCTATTGTTGGGACTTGAAGACCGGGAGTGCTTTCTCGGATAGTATACATCACTGTTACTATATTGACTACCTATGTATATCATCGAAAGCTGCATCGTAGGAAGCGGGATCGAATGAGTTTATAGACTCGGTATCGTTGATATCGTCGATATCATCACCTATATCAGGTAAAGGGTGTTTAGTGACATATCGCTTTTCTCGGGTTCTGGACCTTGGTAGAGGCGGGTTTCCCTTAAACTCCTGGTATATTTGGGTACGCTCTTGGCTATCCTCCGATTCTTCGGATATTATAACCAAGAATTTTGGATTTTTCGTGTCTTTGAGGTGGAAAAGTAACATGATAGTATCGTCGAAAAGAGACCACGCGAAACGGGCGAAAATATATTCGATAGGGTTCCCAATAAGAGTGTAAACCTTGAGATCATGATAAAACATAATCATCTCAAGATTAGCCTCGTTTGACTTCCCAGACGGTCGATGCACATGCGATACTAAGGTATAGGAACGGGTAGTAGTAGATCCGGCCTTCGGGTTCGGCTTCGGGACCAAGGTAAGTTGACTTCTATCTAAGAAACGATGGAGATCCGTACGGAGGGGCATGATGTTAGGCGAATGGTTCAAGGGATCATTGTGCATAGTATTCGATGATGAATATTCGCGCATGAAATTCGCCCTAAACCACGATTCAGAGACCTCGGGGATAATATGAGCAAGATCAAGCCCATTCAAGTGGCCAGTAATCCGACAAGCCTCGGTATGACACATTACAGCAGGAGGGGGGCTTTCTCGGGGCGGTGCGTCAGGGAGCTTAACGTTCTCGTCTCCGACGGTCTCTTCAGCAGCTATTTCGTTTCTTTGAGTGTATTCATTTTGATTCGTGGGGGAGGTTGGTGGCTTGAGAGATTTCCAAGGTGCCGGTAGACTTTTAGGGAAGATCCAATAAGTAAAGGACGAAACAATAGGATAACGATATATATATACGATTTAATTGATATTAATCGACGTAATAATTTAAATTTTTAAAAATTAAAAAGGATATATTTACAGTCAGGATATTTGGAGTTAGGAACGTGAAAGTAATATCGCCTATTTCTCAAGATATCGTCATCCGGTATTATGATGGCTTTAGGCTTCCGGGTTAAGGATAGAAAAGGCTCTTTTTCGTCCCTTCCTCTTCCCTCATTTGGCTTCCACACATTTCCAGCTACGATACAACAGGCGTAATATACTACCGTATAGTGGATGCCGCCGTCATCAGATGCATTCAAGCTAAGTAGCGGGTTTGAATTGGGATATCCTGGGTGGTAGATATCAACAAGTCCTAAAAGTTTCTTGCGTTTCTCGCCAGTTGGCATTTGAAAAGGGCTAGAAGAATGAAACGAACGAAATGGTGCCATTTTATCAATTAAAAACGAGATATGACTTAAGGTTGTCATGAATGATAAGGAGTGAACTATTACATCATGATATGGTGGGTAGGTACCTAACCTAGGTACCTACCTACCTAGGTAGTTATCAAAGCAGGCGGAGTGTTAGAAGATCCGATCCGAAACTATAATTTAGCCAATGCCTTAAGAAAACTTAAGGCAATGAACCCCACCATTCCGCTTCCGCCACTCTTTACGGCCTTCCTTCCTCCAACTCACCAAGCTACATGTACATAGGTACCTACCTAGGTACCTATTCTCCGATTGACAAGTACCTACCTAATTCTTAGTAGTTACCTACATAATTTCCATCTGCATCCATCGTTAGGTATACCACTTTTCAACACACCAGCGGAATCATGTCTGACAATGTTGGACTCTCGACACCCCGAGGAAGTGGAACATCTGGATATGTCCAACGCAATCTAGCACACCTCAGGCCGCGCGATCGAGCAGCCCCCTACAACACCAAAGACCTCGATAGCTTGAAGCATCGGCAACGTCAACCGGACAAGGAGATCTTAGAGCACGATCGTAAGCGCGAAGTTGAAGTAAAGGTCTTCGAATTGCGCGACCAGTTAGAAGACGAAGGGTATGTTTGATCAATTGCGCGTCCCGTTTGCCTTCGAGCCGTTACCCGACTAATGGCGGTATATGTAGAGTTGACGAGGACGAGATTGATAAACGTTGCGACGTCTTACGGAAAGAACTGCAAGCAAAGATGAACAAGGGCGATAGGGATGCGGCACCGCGGAAACCACTCAAGTCGCATCAGGTTCACGAACTAGCCGACGCGAAGATTAAGGAGAGCGAGCGGTTACGGAATGCGTTGAAGATAAACAAGAACTACGAGGAGGGAAGCCACTGGAAGCGGCAAGAGGAAAGGCTAAGGAAAGCCGCAGAAAGGGACTCTACTCAGAACGACAGGGATTAGAATATTTGGGCTTGGATAATTACTGTTGCTCTTCACTCCATTGGGTTGCGGAAAGGCGTTTGGGATGGCTGAGCTTTACGAGTTGGCCTTGGGAGTTTATGATTTACATATCATTCCACGCTGGTTAAGGAATCGCCGTGGACATAATTCACGACAACAGATCGAGAGGAAGTCATGTTTCTTTGTCATCGCCGTCTATTCTATTCCCACGGGTATCAAGGTTTAATTTGCCGCCAGGATTTCAGCTGCGTCGAAAGGGGGAGCGTGATCTTCCCTTCCTAGACTATTCCTCAGTCTTTCAGCACGCCGAGCCTTTTCCTCTGCTTCCCTCCACCTCTCATGCTTGACATACGTTGCGTATCGCAGAGTTCCTAGAGTTAGTACTGCCATGAAAATTATACCCAAGACGGATCGACGAATTAGCACCCAACGTAGCCCCTCAATATCCGATCTAGAATCGCTATTGAGGGTCACGCTGATTTTTAGGTTGAGCTGTTGGATCTTGAGAAGATGATGATTAGTAGGTGCAACAGTGAGTTCTAGATAGTGGAACACAAACCACGCTCTCCATCGTCCTCTGTTCTTCTCTTACGTTCATCCGGCGGTCGTTGAACATGCCCTTAACATCATCCTTTAGTGTCATAAGATCCTGAGTCATCCGCTGGCTTAAAATATCGACTTCGTGCTGCAACTGGGTTCGCTGCTGACGTGTTGTCTCGTCGGCAGCCCTCTTGCTGTTCTTTACCTCAGCACTGAGTTCCGAGCATGCAGCGCGAAACAAATAAGTCTCCTATACGTATCTGTTAGCACCCAATGTAAGATCGAATTAGAAATCTGCGCCTACATTATCCACGTCGCTCTTGCCCACCAGTCCATCTTGGGCGACGTCTAGATTTTGAGCTAGTAGGCCTCTGATAGCTTTCATGACTGTAGTAGCTTGCGCCGTGCTATACCCACCTTCTTCCAACTGCTTCACAAGGGTATAAGTGTCGAAATGGTGCACGTAAGGAGAAGCTGATAGATGGGGATGGTGATATGCTTCGGGCGGTGGCATATGTAGCACTGCTTCCATAGGACCACTTTCTTGCATCTTGGCTTCCGTCGCAGCTTGCTGGGGGCTCGAAGACGAGGGACCGGGGACTGCAGACGTTCCTGGTGGAGGAACCTCGGCATTCTCTGATTCTTTCACTATCTTCTCCCCTGAAGCTTGAGGTTCCTGCGCTGCTTCCTTCCCCTTGTTTGCATTCTCTTTGCTGGACGGCTCTGCATTCGAGAAGCTCGATAGTTTCGCGGGATCCGCGCCTGGCGCCGGCAGGTTCACAACGTCGGGCGTAACAGGTAACGGCTCGACAGCTTTACCATGCCTCTCGAAGACGGCCTGTCTTGACGGAGTGGAAGATGAAAATGCTACCATGCGTGGGTTATTATTCGGAGACTTGCGACATCGGATCTTTGCTCCGTGAGCTGAAGACTCGCCGAAGCGGGCTGCCCGAAATAAATGCGGGTAGAGGAACGGTAACCGAACGGTCGACATGGTTCCTTACATAGGTAGCTCTGAATGAGTACCTAGATAGCTGAGAAGTGATTGTGAAAAAGAAACATATTGTCGGCGGACTAAAGGAGATTGAGGAGAAATTGAGCTTAAACGAGAAAGTTCGGTTCCACGTGGAACCGTTCAGCTTGTGATCTGGATTGGATCTCTTCGGGTACCTGATAATATCTCTAGTTGGGCCGAGCTGTGCGGGCGGAGCTGGTGGTGTAGTGGACCTGTCCATTATGTAGTGGACAACTGTGAAACGGTAAACTTCAAGCCCGTTGTTCCGGGCTTATGACGGGCTAGCTGATCTATAGGTACAAAGTACATATGTACATACATATATGTATCTATGTAGCTTCGTTACATGCCGTTACATGCCGTTACCAGATTGCCAGAGTGGGGATGAAGAAGTTGGGATTAGGAAGGCAGGGAAGGCAGGGAAGGCAGGGAAGACAGGGGGGTTACGCTCGTCACCCCGCAACCCGACGGTGAAAACAACGCAGGGCCAGCTGAAGGTGGGAGCTTTACCCAATTTACATAATTTACATAGTTATCTGCCGTGCCATGTCACTAAAATCATCCAACCTCTTAAGATGTCTCTTTTTTCGTGATTAGTTCTTTCCACGGAGAGCAACTTTTTCCTTTCCCTCTTAAAATTCTTTTGGTTTAAAGTGCTTTTCCGGCCTACGAGAAATCTTATGGAAAGGATAGAACTAATTTTAGCTATTCATATACCGCTACAACTCACCGCTTCATACCCAAGTCCGAATATACTCATCTATTCCGATATTCTGGATAGCCGGTAGCCCTACTTTCCGAGGCCCTTAAGAACCTGGCATCCCGCATTCCTACCGATTTCCCCTCTGGTATCTCTGGGTTTGTTAACTAAAGTGTCCGTCGACGAGAATTTTCGCGGCCATGGCGTCGGCCGATGCGCTATCGGCGCCCGGGTCGGCGACCTATGCGTCGGACACGATGGTGGTGGGAGACGGAACTTGGGATTTCACCAAGAATACTTTCCTGCTGCCAAATCTGGTCGGACTAAATATCGAAACTATGCGATTCAATGGTAAGCCAATACTCTTCACCATCGTAATATTTATCTAAATCTAAACTTCTATTAGGCATGGGCAACCGCTTCGCAACAGTAGAGCAATACCACCAATTGGTAACAGGCCACGGTATTCTTGCCGTTATAACCTTCCTCTTCGTCGTACCGGCTGCGGTTATGTACGCGCGATTTAGGCCATACGGCTCTCTCATTCGCCTACACGCATATTTAAATATTCTTGCTGTCGGCCTCAGTACCGTCGTATTTGTGCTCGGGTGGTTTGCCGTGGGCTCGAGTCGAAGTTTAACGAATCCTCATCATGGAATTGGACTTGCCATATACGTCATGATTCTGGTTCAAATAATTGGGGGTCGCATAGTAAAGAATATTCGAAGAAAGTCGTTCAAACTCATGCTTCATCGCTGGCTAGGTCGAGCGATTGCAATTTTGGGAATTGTTCAAATTCCCCTTGGACTTACGCTTTATGGGTCTCCCTTGTTTACCTTCGTTCTATATGCCGTGTGGATGGCCTTCTTGTTCCTAACATACTTCATCCTCAGTTGGCGGCACGAAAGCAACCGCGATCGGGATGACCTGATGATTCACGGTGGGCGTTCTGAAGGTGGGTTTACGGAATCGGAACGCAAGTCTGGACGAGGAGTGGGATGGTTCGGCCCGCTAGCCGCAGGAGCTGGCCTTTGGGCACTTTTGCGAGGGAGGAAGGATCGCGAAATAGACGAAGAACGAAGTACCAGCATATCCCAGCCGCGAAGTCGTCCACCTGAGGTGATTCCATCTCAGAGAGGCTCCGCAAGCTACTTCGAAGATGAAAAGGTATCTGATAGGTCTGATCGCCGTGAAAGAGGGATGCCGAATTGGTTGATTGGCTTAGCTGGGCTTCTTGGGGCCGGCGCGCTGGTTAAAGGTGCTCGAGATAAAAGAGAAAAGCGAAGATATGGCGACGAAGAATACTCCGCCGTCGCAACTGACACACCCAGCCGGTTTAGCCGTCCAAGCCGGGTCCGGAAGAGTGCTACTGACGGATATACCGAGAGTGAGTTTAGCGAAGATCGGACGGAGCTCCACGCCCGCCCAAGACCGCACACTCCACTACTCCCGGGCCCAGGTCATCCTGCTGCTACTACGGTTCTAAGTGGTGGTACCGAGCCTATGACACCGCGCGCATCTCATCCTCGACCACCGATTACAGAGAGCAGTTACATTTCAGACTATTCGTCATATGTGAGTCCGTCAAGGCGGCCCATTGACGACGAGGAGAGTAAAGCAGAGAAAGGCATTCTTGCTGCCATCGGATTAGGTTGGTTAGCTAAGAAGATGAGGGGAGATGGCCAAACGGACGAGGAACGACGGAGAATGGAGGACGAGAGACGGGACGGGCATCGCGGGTCTAAATACACAGGTGACGGATACAGTACACCAACGAAATCAACACGACGCCGGGTACCACCTACCGCTCCAACCGCCACAACCTTGACGTACGATACAGAATCGTCAATGCTCGAAGATCGTCCTCCGGGAACAAGTGTCAGCGGGCCACCAATGCCACCCCTTGGTGCGCGAGGTGGACCACCTCCAGTGCCAGTGCCAGTCTCTGTCCCCGGCTCTCACTCGAATCCGCGCTCGCATTCACACTCGCATTCGCACTCCCGATCAAGATCGAGATCCAAGAGTGTTATTACCGATCCGATTTCGATGCCGTCGATGCCACCAGACCCTCATGGAGTTCTTCACCCCCTACGCCCAGTATCAGGCACCGAGTCCTACTCATCTGCTGGAAATGGGACACATAGACGGGACGACTCCCGTCGTCGTAGAGACGCCGAAGAAGCTGCCATGGCGGCTGCGGCTAGCGCTGCGGGTCTCGCCGCAGAGGAAGAAGATCGTCATCGAAGGGATCGTAGCCAAGTTTCCAGCCAGCCAGTGAGCGTGAAAGTGAAATATCACGATGACCGGGATAGGAACATCACATTACGGCGTATTACACAAGAAGAAGCGGCGGCGCAAAACCGACGTGGTCATAGGGGCAGATCAGATTCCATTAGTACTTTCTCGGAGAGCGAAGCACCTCCCAGCCGTCAACGATATCGACGCGATTCTAGCTCGCACAGAACTGCAGAAGAAGCCGCAGCGGAGGGATTAGTTTCTGAATCAATGTCGCCACCAACGCCTGTTTTTACAGGGGGAAGACGAGGGGGGAAAGATTCGGCCTATTACTCTGGCCAGCCAGGTCCTTCTGGTGGACCGCCCCCAGCTGCACCGACCGTTTCCAGTTTGGAGACTCCGGCGGCGAGTCGAGCGACATGGAGTGCGATAACCCCTTCTCCAGCAGGCCCATCAGGTTCAATAGCTCCATCAGCTGCAGATCGAAGGCGAAGAAGACGCCAAGAGCGAAGAGACCAGAGACCTACGGATACTGTCGAATTTGACTAGCATCCTAGCGATTCTTTATGATCTCTTCTTACACTCATGGTTCGGAGTTTTGGCGTCTAATTTGATGATTAAACTAGTACATGAAAATGAAAATACATGTATTTTAAGGGGCATCATATACTGGCAGGTTTCTGTCTGCGAAAAATAATGACGTTTGGAGAGAATTGGGGCTCATGATAGTGTAGGTGATGGAAGATGGGTGATGGGTGATGTTTTGCATGATATCCCAAGATATCCGATCCATTGTTTCTATTTCCATTTTAATGTGTTAGTGTAACTGTACTGTAGTGGACGAACCTAACAGAATGACAATATGTATGACCCCGAATAGAATAAAATAGACTCTCGTCACTTGTAATATTTTTTGACATGCAAATCTGGGATTAAAAGTGAGAATGCCCGACTTTTTATAAGAGCATTGTAACGTAGTCGATACACGTGCGGTCGCGACGTATCGATAAGCTACCGCAATCCAAAATCGCGGTTTACAGACGGAATCGCGCGTATCTAATCAGTATTACCAAACTTATCATCATATTTAATTATTTTCATGTGATCCAATCCCCATCCTCCAAACCTAGGTACCTACATAAGGACTAGTCCTATACCATTGCACGCCAACGTATCAATCAATCTACAGGCTGACTAGCAGGCAAATAGCCTCTCCAACCAAGCTACAACCACCGCAATGGCAGCAGTAGCAAGCGGACAAGAATCAGCAGCTTCTCAGCAAGCGCCGGCATCTCCCCCGCTGCCGGCGAGACATACGGCGCTGACGCCGGGGCTGCGGGCGTCGCGGTTTCAACAGGTGCTGGACTCGAGCTTGTCGCACACGTTGTCCAAGATCAGCTGGGATAACTTTGCAGCCTGCTACCCGACCATCGCCGCGCAGGCGCCTGCCGTGCTGAGAGCCGTCCAGAAGCAGATGGTGGACCGCTTGGGCGCGCTGTGTAAGGTGAGCGAGCTGCTTTGCTGCGATTTGTTTTACTGTTCCTACTTGCATGCGCTTTACCACATCTTTCCTATCGGCAGATGTAAAGAATAGATGGATGAATGAAAGAAAAGTAAAGTAAAGTAGAGTCGTGTGAATAAAACGCTTACGTCTCCCAATAGAAAGAATTCGATTCCGTGCTGCAGACACGCAACGTGGTGGCCAAGCTTAACGAGCTTGAGAGCCTGGTTAGCGAGGCCGAACGCAGGAGGGATGATGCCGGCGTGGTTGGGTCGGAGGCGCCAATTCCGTAAGTGGATGTTTTTTACTTTCTCTTTCGTTGCGCATATAAGTCGCAATTAGACTGCATTCTTTCACGTACGACCATAGGATTTGGAAAACTCGGGATCCCGTCCGCTCTCCCATAGATAAGCCAGATACCGCCAGATTAGTAGTTGGGTCGGTGACGACCAGCGAATCCCTGGTGTTGTACGTTTTCTTTTTCTTGTTATGTTTCTTTTTTCCTATTTGCATTTCCGTCAATAGTTATTATTCTATATTATTTTCTTTTCCCTTTTATTACTTCCTACCTCATATTGTAATTAGTAAAGTACAGCATTAGCTAACTCACAAAGACCGCATATGCTACCTCCGGACCAAATTTTGGCAGCCCATCTAGCGCCGCATCTGGCGCAGCAGCAATCGCAACTCAACGCAAAATTACAAACAGTACAAGCGCATAACGCAAAGCTGTTCATCGATATCCAAAAGCAGCGCGCCGAGATGCAGTCTCTCATGACGCTCCTGCAGAAGGTCTTCGAGGACATCGACGGTGCTAATAGCCAGATGGACGATGTTGTGGATGACCTCGCCAAAGAGACGAGGACGGTAGAAGCCGAGATGGCCGAGCCGTGAAAAGCATTACTATTCACCCGTCAATTTTTCATATCAATGTTGATATAGGCTCTTACGTTGTGGGTCTACGAGTCCTGAAGGATGGGAAGATGATGCATACCTACCTAGACATGGTGTTCCGGCGTATAGGGCGACTGGTTTATACGGGGTTGAATTGACCAAAGTTTTAGATCCTTGATACAGGTAATCATTATATTTTATGTACATACGATATCATGTTCCAATTAGTAGCCGAGAGTTTATTATATTTCTCATACATATATATCTGCGGACTTGTCTTATTTACCTGTAGAGCTAATCGTTTATTTCTCCCAGCCGAGATCAATATTCCAGTATCAAACAATTATCTTCCCGTTTATTGTTTATACAAGGTCAGGTAGGTACCTACCTACCTACATATAGGTATTTATTTATTTCCACGAGATCGTGTTCCGGCAGGTATGACAGCATAGATGCGGCTGGACGCGTATACGCGCTCGAGGGATAGAGGAGGGCAGCAGACAGCAGATCTGCGTAATTTCGGGCACTTGCATATTGCAGCATGCAACAAGACGGGAAAAGCGAGTGGGCATTGGTGTTGAAGCTACACGTATCTATCTGACTGATCTAGATCTTACATCCTAACAGCCTCCTTTGAGATTATCCGCCTATCACGGCTCGGGAGGCTACCTGTTGAAGTGGCCACTGTGAAACAGCGTTTGGGATTGAACAGGTAACTTATATGAATATTGTGATCAGATAACTTTTTATTGACAGGCGTTTTACCTTCCCCCCAAAAAGCAATACGATACAATAAACGTAGCTTGTCCTAACAGAAACTTCTTGGCTTGTAGATACGCATTCGACACCCACACGTAACTATGAAGGACGCAAGATCAAGACCGCCATTAACACCAGTCGTCCAGTCATAGCATTACACTAGGTAGTACACACAGTCTTTTCTTTTTCAAAAAAGAAAACAAGTCTTCTTCTCACTTTGCCCCTATTGTACAACTGTACAAGTCTGGCCCCTTGAATTTCCCAATATCACCCATTCACTCCTCCCATGCAGATGAATGCCAACTTTTCCAGCCGTCCATCAATGTACAAACCCCCTCTTCAAGCAGAAGAGAGAATGATTAGCTAAAGGGATGACTGTGCAATGATATATGCGTGCTCAAATTGAAACCGACTCGATTACGCCTCCGAGAGACGCCCGTGTAGGCTCGAGTCCAAGTCATAAACCACCCCCACCTCTAAACTCCAAAATCCTGCGTCTAACGCTTTTCCAAGGCATGGCAGCGACGACTTCCGGTCCCTTAGGAGTTCCGAGCCCACATACATACCGTGCCTACTTAAAGTTTGTAAGACCTCGCACCGTAGCGCCCGGACGCTCACGCATTCGTAGCTTGAGAGGCGCCTCGGCCTCGAGGTGCACCGCCGCCACCGCCACCCCTACCACGACCCTGTCCTCCAAAGTTACCTCGTCCACCCTGACTGCCAGACCGCCCTTCAAATCCTCCGCGTCCTCCCGGACGATTCTGTGGATTTCCTCGCCCTGAATTGTAGTTGCTGCCACCGTAAGCGCCTGCTTTGGGACGGCGGGGCTCCACAACGATGCTCTCTCCATCAATCACATGAGGGTTCGCAGCTACAGCAGCTTGATACCCTGCATGTGTACTAAATTCGACGAAGGCACAGTTCTGCAAAACATTAGACTAGATACCACGTTTGAATATGCAATGGTGGCTTACCTTCTGGCGATTGATGTCGAAGTAGACCAATTCGCCATGCTGTGCCAATGCTGCCCTTAGCTCCTCCTTATTTACCTTCTCCGTGACGTACTTGACGTATCCCATAGTGCCATCCTTGTCAGTCTGGGGCCCAGAAATCGACTGAGGTCTATTCTGTCGCTTCGATTCGCCGCCAGCTGTCTGCCACTCCGTAGATGTCTCTTTGGCAGGCGTAGCGGGAGTTGCGGTATCGAGGCTTTGGGACGGGGCGGGTGCCTGGGCTGTTGCCGACTGGGTAGGTGCAACCGGGCGCGATTGCGGCGCTGTTGCAGGGGCTGCAGGAGCTGCAGGAGTCGCAGGAGTTGCAGGAGTTGTCGGCTTTGTCGGAAGAGGCACTACAGGCCGGGGACCCGCACCGGCAGCTACTCGGCTGGCCCAAGTCATGGGCTTGGGTGGTTGAGCCGGAACCGGAGCCGCGGGCGCTGCTGTAGTGTTTGCAGGGGGCTGACGTACTTGGACAGGGGTCGGGCTTGGGTCGGCAGGCTTCTCTGGCTCCTTAATGTCTTCTTCCGCAACCTCTTGGGTCGTCTCTTCGGAATCAGGTGCAGCCTTGGCTTCTGGCTCCTTGGCGGGCTCTGGGGCTGCTGGCGTTTCACTGGCGGCCGTCTCAGCTGCTACGTCACCGTTGGTCGGAGTGCTATCTTCGGGAGTCGCGCCCACATCCTCCAATTTATCGTCGATAATGCCTGCATCGAATGATGCAGGCTCTTCGACAGGCGCTGCGGGCTGTATTTCTGGCTCCTCCTTGGTTGCCGGGGCAGCCTGGGTCGTAGGCTCTACTTGCTCCTCCTGGGCAGTCTCAGCCGGCTCCTCGTCACCTTCCTCGTCTATGTATCGAAAAATGTCGTTCAAAACGAAGTATCCCGACGGCTGCTGGGCAAGGACAAAAGTCTGGACGAATTTCTTGGGATCGCCAGCTTTGTTGGAAGTCTCACCAATTACCTGAATGACGATATTGTCGTACGAGGCCTGCGAGTCGACGTTGGAGACACGGACCTTGCAGTCTTGGAAATCTAGCTGCTTGATGCGCTCCTGGATGTTCTATAAAAGCGCGTTAGCATGAAACAAAATTAATAGGCATGGCGTAACTATTGGAAAAACATACCTGTCTACCGACAGAAACGTTGGCGATCTCCGCCTCTAGACCATAGACGAACTGAGAGCGTGTCCCATAGAATAGCTAGGTAGATAATCAGTAAGCCTTGTTTTAATAAATGTAGCATGCGTTCGGGACTTACGTGAAGCTTCTCAGGATTTTTGCTGAGGGTGGTGTAGTACTGCTCGACGAAGAACCAGGCGACTTCATCCTTTCCAAGATTGTTGTTGGAGCTGGTGGTACTTGTTTGGCCGGCAGAAGGAACAACACCTCCAGAAGCTGTAGCAGTAGAACCTCCCGAGAATTGGTCGGTATGAGTGACGTTGCCGTTTGTCGCCATGGTTGCGCTAGGTTGTGAAGAAATTTGCGCGCCTGGTTGGGTAGAAGCGATCTTATCGACAAGGTCAAGAAGAGGGGTGCTCAATAATGAAAAAGCTGCCTCTTATTAGAGATGCTGCTAATTCTACGAGCGACTTATACGGTTAAGCGGAACCTGAAGACTTTGTACCTGCTTCAGTGGCGCGATAGAAAATCTCAGGACGAAACGTGCCTCTTGAGGGACAAAGCAGAAAATAGACCGGATTAGGTGGGAGGAGGAATCGAACCAAATCGATAGGGTTAGGTGAAGGTAGAGGGGAGATGTGAAATTTATTTTATTTGTATTTTTATTTTTCTTGGTTTTTTGGCTTTTGTTTTTTTATTGTGAATGGCGGGGAAGGAAGAGTGTTCGTCAATGCCTTAAGATATTTGTAAAAGTGCACGTAGAATGTAGAAGTGGGTGATGGATAAAATGGAGGAAGGTTTATTAGAGTTGTGGTGGAGAAATGTTTGTTGGATGCGATTGTGATTTGGAGATTTGTTTAGACAGGCTCGGAGAAGGTAGGTACGAAGTGGGTAGGTAGTAGACAGTAGACAGTAGGCAGTAGGCAGTGGGCAGTGGGCAGTGGGCAGTGGGCAGTGGGCAGTGGGCAGACGGCGGGCAGCACCTGAAATATGTAATAATAATAATTATTACTATGTAGGTACCTACCTCTGTAGGATGCGGCGGCGCGCTAACGTAATCGGGTATCGAGACGGACTAAGACGGGCGGGGAGAAAGATCTAGGTCCGCGCGCGGGAAAGGACGAGGGACAATGACGAATGAATATGACGAGCGTTGGAAGTTTTGCAAAATGGAAGAAAACTTAGGTGGCGACGGAATAATTTTTCTTAACAGGTAGGTAGACTTTAGAAATAGTACATAGGATATAGAGTCTGGACTAGACCGGACGGACTGGCAGACTGGCAGACTGGCAGATGAGACTGGGGACAACTGGAACGCCAAAATTTATTTAATTTTTCTTTCTTTTTTTGCCGTGGCCTTGGGTGGGTGGATAGGCAGGCAAGGTGGTCTTCACAACCAGTGAGAGAATGGGCTCCATCTAATTGGAAAATTGCCAAACAATTGGAGGTTGCAACACCGCGCCGGATATTTATCGGTCCTTCCTTTTTTTCCCTCCTCCCTTCTTAGATAATATCCTTATTTGGTTAAATTCCCAATGAAAACCCCACAAGGCTCCAAGTTTTAATTCCATCTAAAATCCAAGCTTGGCCCATATAAAGTCTAGACATTACCTAATGTAGTAGGTACTGGGTGCGACTTGGTACGTACCGTCTTTAATACATCTTTCAACTCCAAACTTCCTCTATCGATAACGAAATATGTAGGTATGAAATACTTCATTAGACGACCTGCTTTTCCAGTTGTAAGGTACAATTATACAACTCCGTACATTCGTAGTAGTTACTTCAAATATACTTCCTATATTAGTTAATTGCCCTAATATTTTATTATTGACGAAATGGCTATTATATAAATGCACCTAATATAAGGACTTAGGTACCCTAGATAGGTCAAGGAATTAATCAAACGACACAGTTCACGCATGTAAAAACTACCGAGAACCCTGTTGGTCAAAGGAATGTGTACCTACCTAAGATAATATTTAGAGATGAAAATAAAGATGAAAATAAAAACAAGTACTATGTGACTCGTGCGAAATAGGTACCCAAGGTAATTAAAGTCCATGCTTTGCAAGTTTGCTAGCTTTAGGGGTCATGCTGATAGCATTTGGCACTCCATCATCAATTTTACTGTCTGCAATCAGAGGTACTCTGGAAACAAATTTTGCGCATCGAAGAAGACTTAAGCCAGTACCTAATTACACCCCGAATATGTAGCCCTCCGCCTCGCCGGTAGCTTGCCTAATCGATCTCTTTACAAGCATCCCAAAATTTACCCTTTCTCAAGCATCGCCTTCTTTACACCATTGTCTGATTTACAGGCCTAAAAGCTACCCAGAATTTACAAACTACCTGCCTACCGACAAAAGGTATCCCAAACAGAAGCAACACACAAGACACCATGGACAACGAGAAAACCTACTACAGTTTCTGCCCCCCGTCTGCTCCGCCGGACTTCTACTGTACTATAGATACTACTTGCATCGTCCTTGCGGCCAATACAACAGTTCTATGCTGCCCAAAAACAAGCCGTGGGAATTGTCAAGAAATAAACGTCATCGCTTGCAACTTGGATCAACAGGGCCCCCTTGCGAGTGTCCAGACCACAGTCAAGGAGGGAGAGCTACCGACATGTGGCACAGGCTGCTGTCCTTGGGGTTATCATTGCGGAACCGATGACTTTTGTTACATGGACGAAGATCAGAGCAAGCCACCGCCATCATTGCAAAGTACGACTAATTTGATAATCGATCATCCATCTACTACCACTTTGTCCTCATCGCGGATCATCTCGACTTTCGATACGTCGGTCACTTCATCGCATGGCTCCCTGGTTACATTTACGTCTTCTGCTGGGCACCCAAGCATCACCGTAAATGTCGATCCAACTCCTGAAAGTGGCCAGACAGCCGATCCATTAGACTCGGCTCTGAGCACAGGCGAGATAGTAGGGATAACCCTAGGAGGGTTCTTCAGTATCGCACTGGTAGCTCTGGTTGTATGTTTCATATGTCGTAGGCGAAAATCTACAGAGGATTCAAGTGACAACGAGCAAAGCTATCGCACAATGACGCTAGATAGGAAGGATATGGCAAAGTTACATGAACCCCACCGAGAGCTTCACGGTACTCCAGTCTTCGAACTATCTGGTTAGGTACGGCACGGATGATGATGATGATAATGATATGGCCAGATGACTTTCGCAGTCTGACAGCACAGAACTTTGATACCCAAGTAAGTGCTTAATATTCTATTGCGATATCTATTAGTATCAAAGCATAACTACAGGTACTAATAGAAGATAGGTACATATCCTACTATTACATATACTAGGTGGAATTGGTTGGCACTGGTAATGGGCTTGGAACCCATACCAACTCTTGAAATATTCGCAGTGTAGGTCCTTTAAGAAAGCAACTCTGACGCCGTCTGCTGGGGTACAAACTAGGACATCTGACAAGGACAAATAGGATGAAACCTCGAAGCGATATTAGCTAAATATGGTGGCTAGCATAGCTACTACCTCTTACCTTTACTATGGCCTCGATAGCTTATGTATTAGGTGACCCAACCCCCTTGAGCTTATATTTTTCTAGTACTCTCTGCCCTTGATTGGCCCTATTTTGGGGTCCATGGAAACTCTTCTGTAGAGGTGCTTGTAGAGGTGCTTGCATCGGAAACTACAGCACGTATTTATCGACAAGGCATACATTTAAGTGTACGGCTATATGTTTTTGGGGGTGTAAGGGGCAATGGCAGTAATATAGCAAGATTCAGCAATTGCAGCCCAGTAATAAACAGAATTAGGCCACTAGAACATGGGCCTACGTCTAACAACCAAGTGTGCTTGCTCATGGCAGTTCCGTGTATGGAACTGGAGGTCCCAAGTATGTGGCAATGATGCAAGTGCAGCTTGTAATAACGTATCGTAATTTTAGAGATATAACTCGAAGACAAGAATCAGAAACGAGCATTTGCCCCTTAACCTCTCTTTAAGAGTCGACATTACCCAAGCTAAATTACTAAGGGTATAAGACCAATTTGCTAAATGCTTAGTACTATTTCCCTAGAAAATCGGGAGCCCCTAAGTTCTTCGGATATCGAGGAGCTAAACCAATTAAAATTGATTCTCGGGTGCCTCGTGGCATTATACGAGGTACCCGATAATCCTTGCAGCTACACAGTCCCAGAAACCCATAACACCGGCCCTATTGAATGATATTCATATATATGATAGGTATACCATGTTCGAAGCTCTAGAAAGGCCCTGGATGGTACTTCACAAGGGCCCGTATTTATGCCTTGAACCCGAGAGCTCATCGGGTTTTGTCATTCTAAGACTAAGACGAGATCTGGCGGGCGCGCTGTTAAATTGACTACATGACCAAAAGGTATCTTGTAATAACTGTTTCCCTATTATTTTATATATAACAGGACGCTGTTAGATTATGTGTACCAGATCTTTCTCCAGACCCCATGACCTATAAAACCCGCAAGTCTCCCGCGAAGAATTTTCTATTAACCTACCCCTTCTCGGTATACAGAAATTATGGCTTCCTACATCTTGTTGCTATTACTCCTTTATATCGCTACCTGTCTGTGGCGAGGTTCACTACCTGCCTGCGCACCAGTGGAATGGAAGTGTAAATTCAGAACTACAATGGGTTAGGCGGACTAGGCGCGCTCGGCCACCAAAAGATTATGCCCTATTCTTATGGTACAAGTTTTTACTGGTGAGGATCCTAAAGTACAAAGCCTACTACAAAGTGTTACTTATTCGCTTTACCTAGGTGGTGCTTTGATTCGGTATCGACTTCCTCGGATAACGAGTCTATGGTTATTAATTTTCTAGAGGCTGGAGACTATGCCGCGACACCACCAATAAGTGGTGGTCTGATCATCTCGACCGTAGGGACATTCAAAAATGGAACAAGTTACCCGTCCGGTGGACTTGCATCACACGGGGCGAATAACTTTTCAGCGCTATTTAGACTCAAAGGGTAACAAAGTATCTTACAATGGGACGCTCGATTGCCCTGCTGCGGGAATTCCTAGTTCACTATCATTACGCAGCGTAAGCTCACTCCTCGTCACTACTGACTTCTAAATATCCCTCTAACCATGTGTCCCCTGAACAGAGGGCGCCCCCACGATACACTTGCGATCCTAACATTCCCGGCATAACGGAAGAGGTTTCCCCTGGCTTAGGTTGGGCCAATGCAGTTCCTGATGCCGATGCTACACTAGACCTGACTATAGGGGGAGAGCACGTCAAGTTTACTGGAAATGGATACCGTGACAAAAACTGGGCTGATCGTCCGTTCACGGAACTACTGGACTTCTGGTACTGGGGGCGCGCTCGTGTAGGTTCTTACTCTCTGGTCTGGATTGATTTGAAAGCGCCAGGCGAGGGACATCTCTGGTCAGGATGCATCTCTAAGGACGGTGAAAATATTTCCATCAGCTGCACAAATACTTCAGCAATCGTCATACCATGGGCCACTAATAGCGAATACCCCCCTGAAGCCAACTACTGGCCCACCAGAAAATATTACCGTCTCATTTGATATGGGCGGATAGGGTACTTTCGTTGCCAATATCACTGCTCAACTACATACTATTAGCAGATTTCTATACTTATCAAAGATATATACGTCCGGCAACTGGTGGCTTTAAGGGCGGAGACGATTATCTCCATTTTGAACTTAACTACCTAGGAATTCGGTAAAGAGCACCGTTTAATTAATATTAACTATCAGCTTATAGCAGTGATAATCCAACTTGGAGGGGTCGTATATGTTTTGGATTCGGATAATGAAGATAGATATAATTCCGTCGAGTGATGTATTATTGACTGTTACAAGATTCGAATTAGATTTTTCAATGAGTAAACTTAAATCAGGTATGTATGAAAGCGAAGAGTTGATGCTTTAAGTTAAAGTAGCTCAAGAATCGCGGTTTACTAACACTTTCCAAGACAACTCTCAAATGCCCCTTCAAGTTTAGTAATAGTAGTTGATGAAGGAATTAGAGTACTCCTTTCCAAGGAATCAATATATATATACCTATATATATATATATAAATCAAAGGAGTTGAATCGTTATTTTTCGATTGTATCTAAACTTCTGCGTCTTTGTCTCATTCCGGGAAACCCCCCAGTTAGCAGTTTTGCTCCATTTCCTTTTGGTTCCTGTCCCCGAAGAAGAATACCAATCTCGCTGGGATGGTACCAGTTCATCCAAACCATTGCTATGAAAATCAATGTGGGATCGAAGACGTATAAGTATACCTCCGATATGGATAAAGTTCCCTCGTTGCCCTGGAGGTACTCAATAACTCGAAACAGGCTCCGCACCCAAATCATAATACCTGTCATGTATAGTGTAACTAGGTAACTCTGCCAGCGAACCTGGGGGGAACTTGCTTGAAAAGTAGGGGCTTTACTCATTCGGCGATGGAAAACACCCGCGAGGACGACGAAGGCCCCAAAGAAAGCAAGCTGCACAAAAAGACCAATGATGATTAGACATTTGCCAATGTTGGCGGCATTACCACCTATAGCCATCAAACCACCTCCTATGATAATCAGGTTAGCGAGTCGTTCTTTACCAAATGATTGTGATAGGTATAAATATCATACCGGATATTTGGAAGAGCAGTGAGACGATATCCCCGGCGACGAAAATTTTGGTAAGCCACCGTCGTCGAATGAGGATATATGAGTCTCCATCTGTTAACTCGACGATACGGCCAAGGATCATATAGATCGATGCTGCCATGAATGTCGGTCCAATAAGGATGAGACAGCTTTGTATGATATAAGGGCCGAGACTCCAGCATCCGGGGTCCTCTTGGCTGTTCAAAATTCGGCCGATATAACCAATACATTCACCTGCGGCTTGGAGGTCAACACAGAAACAGACGAAAGTAAGGTGATCGGAACTGCATACATGTACACCCAATGACGAGCGCAAGAAGATACCAGGTTCTCGTTATGCACATTTGGGCGACGTGGGTGACAAGTGTGATGCCAAAGAGTACACTGAAAATAGCTGCCGCCGTTGCTGAAGGCTGATACCGATAAAACGCCCATTGCGCATCCTGCCAATCAGGGCTGCCGCAAGTAGCCATTAAGAGCGATGTGACGTCTTCGTCGAGATATTGACCTGAGTGTATGCGAATATTAGAGAGTAAGAAGTGTAGTATAAAGCGGTATAACACAATTGAAACTGTAATGAATGATTGAAATTATTTCATAAGTGAAAGCTGGACTAGAGCTTATTGCTAGAAATACATGATATATATTTGCAGGAGTTTTTTTATATATATTCCTTCTATTGCACTATTCACGTTCTTTTCGTATCATGTCGGATATCTTCTCGTAGAAATCTCAGTCAACTCAACTCAACTTATTTAAGAGTGGAGAGCATACAAGTTTCTAGCTTTTATATAGTAAAGCCAGTTAAATACCAGTCTACTTAAGTCATACTAGAGTTATCTAGTTTAGATCTTAAATATACACTTGTAAATTAGTTTAAAAGATGCTGGGGCACATCTCGGACTCCTCGGATTCCATAAATAGTATTCAATAAGAAGTCCATTTCCGAGTCGCATTCGGTATTACTCGTATTTTAATTAAAACGTATAAATTACATTTTTTTGCCATTTATTTTTTATAAGTGATGTTATTTCTAGGTTATTTTGCTGGGTTTATAATGTAAATTACCTTATAAAATAAGTGTATATATTTAGTTATAAAAATTATTATAAATCGATATTTTTTTAATTTACTTTAATATTTTTATAAAATGTTAATATTTTTTAATAATAATAATATATATTTATAAATTTTTTAATATTTTTTAATTATTTATAATTTAATTAATTAATTAATGTTAAATTTAAAAAAATGCGATTGTATTTTATAATATAATTAAAAAAGTAATTTACGGATAAAAAATATTAATTTATAAATAAAGTTATATTAATTTGCGAATAGTGGTAAATAATTTATATATAATAATATTTACATTTAATTTTTTTATTAATAATAACGTTTTTATTAAAAGATATTTATATTAAAATAATTAGTTTAAATAAACGAATTTATTAATATAGTTTTATATGTTATTTTTTCCGATATAATAAAATAAAGTTATTATAAACGTTTTGGTAAACGTAATTTAATACGAAAAAGCGTAAATGGTTTTATTATAATAATATAATTAGTTATAAACGTTTTTAAAACGTTTAAAAAAGCTTGTAATAGTTTAGTTTAATTAAATGTTATTATATTCGTGTTTTAATTTATACGTTAACGAGTATTGCGTTTGTTTTTAACTTTTAATATTTATTAAAAAGATTTAAAATGCGATTTACGCGTATTTTAAAGTTATGTATTTTAAAGTTATATATTTTAAAGCTATTCGACGATAAAGAAAATTTGCGACGATTTAGGTTTAATTAATTGAAGAGATCGTAATAAAATTAATTATATTTTGTTGTTATTATTGTTGTTTATTTTTTGAAAGATTGTGAGATTTTTTTTTTACGGAAATGAGAAGATTTTTGAGACGGTTGTGGATCCGAATGGGGCTATGTCATTTTATTGATAATTTTAGTTGCCAGTTATTTGCATTTGTTTTGTGGGGTAATTTACCTGGAAGGGCTGTTATGGTAATCTAGAAATAGCATCACTTTTTTTTATTATGCTCCCCTGCGTAACTGCACTAACTGCTGTATTGGGTACACGACTATGGCTATAAGACGAAGTCATCCGAAGTCATGGAACGGTTGTATCATCTGTAAGTAGAGTAAAATCAAGGTACATCCATTGACTTATACCCAGCCATGTAAACATAGTCCCCGCTCAATATTGATATTCTATCTACATAGTGCGACGAGTCGCGTCCAACTTTTACTAATCTTGGCATCTTAACCAACCCCAGCTCCATAATATCAACCCCATTGGGACTCAATTATTGTCACAACACAACGTCTAGATAGACGCCACATCTGGAAAGTTGTCCTGCCACAAGTTGGTTACCAATATGACTTTATCAGGCATGATGTTCTCACCCTCTCAGCCATACATAAAGCGTATTTAAACCCGAGCCAACGGCAGGTCTATTTAGTTCTTGCAGCCCACTATCAATTCCAAGGCCTAAGTGGATTTAGAGCCATATTGCCCCGCATCACATACAACAATTGGAGAACTGTGTTCTGTTTTGCTACTATCGTGCTAGTTTATGTTTACTCACTGCCATTAAGGGCAGACGATCTAAGACTCGAGAATCTTATCCACGACTTATTGGAGCTGTTTACGGTTGTTCGGGGGCTGCGTGTTACTCTCGAACCGTTCACTCATCTCATAGTAAAAACTGAATTTGCACCAGTAATTCATGGCATATGGACTCCTGAAGTGGAAAGAAAAAAAGTATCTACCTACATATCCGTTGATTGGCCACTACAGCTTTGGTTAATCTTGCAATAGCGTCCCCTCTCTTGAGCATACTATGCTTCCTCCGGATACATTTACTGTCCTATCTTCTCTACGATCACTGCTTCAGGGAGAATTACCCCTTTCTAAGACACAACACTATGACCGTGCTATCGGTAGGCCGGAAGCCTGTACTAAGCTTGTAGCATATGCTAGCTCATATATTGAGTCTGGCATGGTAATATAGTGGCCATGCACACTCGACGAAATAATTATCAAAGACGTGGAATCATTTAACTCGCACCCTTTAGTCCTCTTGGCACATTTCCTGGTTCTCATGAATGGCACTGAGAGGGTTAACTGGTCTGTAAAAGGATGGGCGAAGCCGGTACTTGAAGATATTGAAAGACGCCTACAGGGCCGGTCCGGATTTATAGCTCATCTTCAATGGCCAAAAGCCCATATCAATCTTTAGCCCTTTGGAAGAGACATTCGACAATATCTTCCGGTTGTATTGGCTAAGTAGAAACCTAACCACCTTTTAGTCGCATCCATCCAAACCTAGGATTACGATCTATACGAAAGGTTTATTCTACAAGCCTCCACTGATGCTTCCGGGTTCATGACTCAGGTGTCTCAAGCTTACTTTTTAGAGCGTCCTGTTCAGCTTTATATTTTCGCTCAATCTTGCGAAGTATTTTAGCAGGGTTCCCAGCCACGCAGTGATAAGCGGGAACGTCCTATATGCAGATAATTATTCACGATTAGACCGGCTGTAAGCAATTAGTAGCGGTGGGCTTAGGCTTGGCTTACCTTGGTCACAACACTTCCCGCACCGACTGTACACCCATTGCCAACCGTCACGCCGGGGAGTATTATCACATTTCCGGCTATCCAACAATCGCTACCGATAGTAATCGGCTTGCCGAGTTCTGGCCCGTTGGTGCCGTTGCGCAGGTCCGGATCCAGGGGGTGCGTCCCGCTGAAAAAGGATACATTCGGACCAACGAGAGTTCGCGACCCAATCGACACCGTGCAGGTATCAATTATAGTACAGTTAACATTTATGAATACATTGCTTCCGACTTTAACGTTAGTCCCATAGTCCATTCTAATCGGTCGTTCAATCCAGGGATATTCGTGAAGGACTGCATCCTCTTCTTCATCTGTGGCTGCAGGAGGAGGAAGAGGGCGATCATCCTTAGTGATTCTACCCAAAAGGTCAGCGTGTTACTCTAATAGGTAACAAATAAGGGCTTCGAAACCCGCTCACTCTTTCCAGTATTCCGCGATCTCACGGCGGGTTAGCTCTCCAGCGCTGTTGAGCCGGCCAAGGATACGTGTGCATCGTTGTCGCTCGGTTATCAGTTGCGGAGTGAAGGCATAGTAAAGGTCCCCGCGTTCCATGCGAGCGAGGTTCTCGCCTTCGTCGACCTTTGGCACCATGGTAGAGAAAAGAATAAGGGGGAGTAGTAGACGAGGGATGATACCGGGTTGGAGCTATTTACGTGTATGAAAACGGGCAGTGAAATATATCAAAACTCTCTTATGAGGCATGTATTAGTTTTGGATACGGGCCACTATATGAGTGGCTGTATGAGTGGCTATATCGTTAAACCCGACCCGCTCTACGAATGTATGGATAAATACATACATACCTATCTATCTCTTATATATAGTTACGTATTTTAGGTAGTCTGCCCCGCTAAGTCAACTTCCAAGACTGCAGATACGACAGGTGTAGTTAAATGGAAATTCAAATTGTAGTATATTAAAGATCACCTTAAGATAGAAACGCTTACCATAGGTGCCTAGTAATATAGAGACCCAGGCCGGATCTACGATAATGTAATTATTAATAGGTACCTTAGGTACCTAGATAAGGAAATTAGAGTTTAACTCAGCAATTACGGGCCGAAAGTTAACGCACGTTACCACCTTACCTAATTAAGTGGGGTATATCGAATTATGTTGGAAAGCCAAACAATTCCTTTCGTACGTGGAAACTCTTTGTAGCCGTGTTAACAACCAACCAATCTTTAAAAATCTTAACGTAAAACAATAGATCAAGATTTCGTTTTGCCATTCGTTTACTATAAATACAAAGAAATAAGAACTATGGGCCCACGCTCCGACATAATTACACTAATTAGCATACACTAGCTTAATATCCTCAGAGATATACATACCGACTCGAGAGACCATGAGTTCAGAAATCACCCCTGGCACTAATAACCGTTCGGCACCTTTTATTGTTGAGTCTACGTCAAACCATACACACAGCTTCATTCTCCTCCATGGACTAGGGTCAAATGGACGTAAATTTGGAGAAGAACTTCTTGGGACTGGCGTCACCTCTGATGGCAGAAAGCTGACAGACATATTCCCTGGTGCACGTTTTATATTTCCTACGGCGAAGCGCCGTAGATCAAGCATGATAAGGCACGCAATATTAACACAATGGTTCGACATCGCCTCTCTGGATGACCTCTTCTTCCGGCCGAATACCCAAACCAAGGGGCTTGTGGAGTCCCATGGTGAAATATCCCATCTAGTCAAGGACGAGTGTCAAAAGGTTTCCCACCAAAACGTTATCCTAGGTGGTATCAGCCATGGCTGTGCAATGGCACTATTCTGCCTGTTTACATCTTGGGTTCCTCTCGGGGGGTTCGTGGGGATGAGCGGATGGCTACCATTCCAGCCCGACATCGATGGCCTCATAAGAGCCGAGGACGATGCATTTGTATTTGGCAGCAACGTTGCCAATATCGACGAAGATCCATTTACCTCGGCCAGAGTGTATACCCGAGTAGAGGATAATCCAATTGTACCAGTGATCGAGTTTCTCGATGATTTACTAGATTCCAGTGGCATACCCGATATTACCAGCAGAGGGATGTCACTTTCCACGCCGGTGTTCCTCGGCCATGGCGCGGAAGACGAGAAGATCAAGTTGTCTAACGGGGAGGCTGCCCAAAGAACTCTCAAATTGGTAGGCTTTGATGTTTCATGGAAAGTCTACCAGGGACAAGGGCATTGGTACAAGATTCCAGATGAGATAGATGACGTAGTCGAATTTCTCCAGGGAAAATGCAGCATGTAACTCCGCTCTATTAAATGCCAAGTTGCACAGGTATTTAGATAGTTCTATTCAACACAATCATAGGACCCTGCGTTTGCTAAGCATATAACCCATTACGGGACTCCGCGCTTGACGGAGGACCTGAGGCAAGCGCTAAAAGCTGAATGAAAATGATGCTACGATGAGAGCGAATATACAACCGTTACAGGATTACTATATATGGGAAGGTAAAAAGGATCTTGAGGAAAGCTTGTAATTAAAAGCAGAAAAGTGTGTCCATTGGCATGGGAATACGAGCTGATCGTGACTGAAAGGTATTAAAATCTATCAAATTGAGAATGCATTGTGTGAGAAGAGTAGGATCGTCTCCTAATATGACTCGAATAAAGTACTCTTTCTTCTAGATACTAACGATTAGCATAAAGCAAATGATAAGTGCCTAAGGGGTACACCCCATAAGCACTTGCTCTCTATTCACTCTTAGTTCAGAACGCTTCTATTTCCTTGTCGTAAAATATCGTTGGATTTTGCTTTGCTATCATACTATAGCAAACTTGATAGTAATATCCTTAGATCTAGAGCCTGAATATGGGCGGAGGCTAATACCTCTGCTTCTAGATGAGCTAGCAAGAACTCAACCTAATGGGGTGTATGCTGCTATTCATAAGTCGTTGACCGTGACGCATGGGTTCCGCGATACTACCAGGTATTACAGATATTACATGATACATCACTTATACGGCCTGGTATATTAAAACCCAAATAGGAACGAGCACAAGCTTCGAAACTATTAGTTATATTGATATATCCAACATACGGAGACCCATCGTCTTTCTGGCAGCAGTGAAATGCGGATAATTACAAAGTTCGCCCCCCCCCCCCCCAAAGACTAAACACACTGACGCTAATATCTTTCATATACTCTACTTCTCTCGCCTCGTAACCCGCCGTCTACTAATGTGTTCCTGATGGGCCGGACAAAGAGTGTAAAGCTGTTATATCCAGTTGAAACTGCCTGCAAATGAGGTGTCCGGCATTCCGGTATCTATTGTACAGGCCTGCCAGCTTGGTGGTCATTCTCCTGGGAAGCTTGGTAAATGGGCTAACCAGGCTTGGCTCTCTTCTCTGATACGCACGGCGAGGATTATTAAATGCATTCCCGAGCACGTCACAGTAGTTAACTAGGTTCTTGTCGATGTCGCTGCTGAGATGATACGAGACCTCCTTGCCCGCCCATCCCAACAGGAGGCGCAATTTTATCATCTGTCATCTTAAACTACAACGCTGAGAGCTACTCGTCAACATCCCACGCGAGCTTCCCAGAGTCGCGGATACAGTGCCCCTAAAAGGAATGGACTAAGAAGCTCAGGGACATCGAAGATCCAAGCGCCGAGGATATTGCTGAAGTACCTGCGCCAACTATTCTAGTCTTCTTCGAAGAACTGGGTGATGATGCTGAATCTAAAATATACGCAATAGCCTAGGCCATATTGCACTTAAAAACTAAAATACCCGCCCTAGATGAAGAAATGATACGAAACTGAGTCAGTAGTTGGAACTTATGAGACGGTTCCATTGCGTAACTGGGCGCGATAACTACGAGGTCTTTGAGGGGAAGTTAGGGTCGACCATTAACATCGGAGAATCCGAGAGTCGAGTGAGCAGTTCAAAACGTCTTCTTTTAACTGGCCAACTACTCACTACTTGCATCCGACAAAGCTGCATTAATAACCGCCCCTTTTGCGAATCTCTTCCCTTTTATCTAGTTATTATAAGTGTAGGAACAAGATTGGCAAAGAAGTACTAGGTATAAGCAGTCTGCTACCGAGTACGGAACAAGGCACACATAATCTTTTTGATTACTAGGAGGTCCTTCAACTCCCTAAGAGCAAGTATTTTTTCTATCACATTCATCTAGCAACAAAGATGACCGTGCACAAGGGAAATTATAACCGTCCTCAGCTCTTCGCTTGGCCTCAACGAGGAAAGATGCCAAAACGTCACTGCACGTAAGCAATAACCAAGTAAAATGAAAGCCAAGACAAGGTATTATTGCTGACGGCATATAGTGCTGAGATCTACGGCCGGACCTCTTCCGAAAGCGAGCTGGTGGGTGTGATCTCGAGTTGTTATGTTGAAGCCTGGTAGGATTCGCGATCTTCCGCATCTTGTGGCGTCACACATCATACCCAATGACTTCGATATAGCAGTAACACACGGCGGTGGCGGAGCTCTTCCTACTGATAGAATTCCTATGAAGTGTTATAAAGAAAATGAGGCATCTTCCCAGAATTTGATTATGTTGAAAATTTGAATGTATTCGTATTTTTCCATCTTTGGGACTACCTATAAGGGACATACTCGAAACTTATCGAAAGCTCGACCGCTCTAGTTATATACACCTCTTACCTAAATAGAATCGCTCTAGATTGAGACCGTTAGTATGTCATCTGATATATCATTAGATGGTATTTCCTTCTATCCCTACGACTTATCAGAGGCCGTAGCTGGAGTATGCCTTGCCCTCTTCGGGATAACTCTTGTTTGGTCTTCTGTTTTGACTATTCGAAAAAGAGCCTGGGTATGGACAGTACAGCTTCTAGCAATACTTAGTAAGCTCTTCGGTGACTTTTAATATAGTGCCTTGAACATTCTAATGCGTCGACAATAGTGGAAGTAGTTGGATATGCGGTTCGAATCGCGTCTGCTGGCAATCTTACTAACCTGAACTTATACGCGGTACAATTTTGTGTAATCATTCTCGCCCCTGTTCTAATGGCCGGTGTCATATACGTCGTCTTTGGCCGTATTGTTTTTCATGTTGTTCCCGTCCAAGAAAGGACGACGAGACTCCTCTGGATTCCGCGTACGTACTTGTTCAAGCTCCTCTCCATCATCCATACTAACTGTCGTAGCACGGTGGGTCACGCCTATATTCGTCACCTTCGACGTGATCTCTCTCCTTGTCCAGCTCGTTGGCGCCGTTTCCGTCTCGACTACCGAAGTAACAGACGATGACGCTGAGGATACAATAAATATGGGAAAGAATATCGCACTTGTGGGCCTCGCTATACAAATCGCAGCGTTTGGGCTTTTCACAGTAATTGCCGCTCGCTTTCATTTTACTTCGCAACGATTCGAGGCGAGTCTTTTGTCGAGGCTCGAGGTAACTGACGGAGGAAAGTCGGTCTTAGTCAAGGGGTTGTCACGGAAGATAAACCCAAACTGGAGACACCTCCTTTATGCAGTCCACGTATCTTGCATTCTGATTCTGGTAAGAAACTAAGGAATGCCTGTCAGTGTAGGCCTTCTGACATTGCTTCCCAGATTCGATCCATATTCCGCGTAGTCGAATTTGCCGAAGGCTTAAACGGCACCATATCCCAGCATGAGTATTTGTGAGTGACCGAAACCCGCCTATAGTATCTCCTTATAGGCTAACACTGTGTAGCATGTACGTCCTAGACACATTGCCTGTGTTGCTAGTTGTGTGTAGCTTCTGCTTCTTCTTCCCGGGTTCGTATCTCCCGTTTATGGGCTTTAGAATCCCTAAACAGCCAGTCGACGTTGGGGAAGCGTCGAGCGATGAGGGCTCGGCTATCGAGTTACAAGGAATATAGAAATAAAGAATAGACGGATTACGGTTGCTTGTTTTCAACCAACTTCTCCTTTTCTTCCTCTTCTTCGATACCCAATCCTGTTAGGGCTAAGCGATGCAATATTGCCAAGGCATATGATTGCAATTCAATACAAAGCCCGGGAATTGATTAAATAAAAGGGATACTGTCCAGGCGCTCATCATAGAAATGAGGCACACAAATTCACTGAACTAGCTGAATATGTGGATATCTCTGAGACGGGTTTGATGGTAGCTAACCACTCAATTTTCGTCATCAACACGAGCACTTGAAATACAAGAAACAAGGGCAGTATCACTGTACGTAGCCTGACGCAAAGCCAGCCAATGATCAAATGGGGTTCATTGGGAACATCTTATTCGCCACAAAAGATACAATGTGCCTTTGCTTGAAACTAGACGAGACGCTGTCACCCGCGTTTATTTTCCGAAGTACGACATGTACGACACAGACGAGCAAGGAGAAATTGTGATCACAGACCACTCCATCTCCCGAAACTAGCTCGTTCGCCTTATTTTGACACCGGACGACTGGGTGATGTCCATCAAGCTGGTCCTAAAGGCAATGTGACTGATTAGTGCGTACTACATGCTTAATGGCTTGTCGATAGTTATCGTCGCCCATCGTACCTCTGGCCGTGAGAATTCGACAGGTGCAGAAGTACTACCTGCATTGCAATGGAAAAGTGAAGCACGCATGTACATAGGCTAGGCAGCCATTGCCATAGTAATAAAAGTAACAGCAATGCCATCTTTTGTCAGGGATGAGCTGTCAATAGGAAGATCCCCGGTTCGGAGTTTTTGGTTTGAAAAAATCCCCTTCTTACCCTGGGCTGGACCCAGGGTGTGACGAACTTGAGTCTTCAAGGCCCCTCTCGGCGCCGTGCTAGACATCCTAGACAATACGGGGCCAATTAAAAGCTCGGATACATTCGCCCTTCGCACTTAAGGATTGGACTTAAGGATTGGTATTTATCTTTCTTCGCCAATCTAGAAGCGGCGAATTCGTAGAGCTTCGGGGGGAAGCTTTATGAGAAAGCTAAAGCATTTGGGAGTTTCCGTAGGACGATGAATTAGCAGCAATGCGAGAAAAGCCCGAAGGGGCCCAACAACCTAGCCAAGTATCTACTTGACTCGTTTGACTCATCTGATACCTTACAATGAAGTCCTTCGACCCCTCGGGGTTACGTCACGTTAGAAAATGACACCCATATTCTCGTAACGTAGCACCCGGTCACAAGCCCTAGACAATGCCTTCAGCCCTGGATTAAAGTATGCTGCGCGCTGGGCAACAGTATTGGTAGGTATGTAAGAGGAAGGACGCTGACGCGAGATAGTACCTAGCCCTAATAAAAGCTCAGTTGGGGTGATTTATGTAAGGAAAAAAAGAAGCTTTTGATACTCCAAGCTGGTGACGTACATATGAATGAATTAATCAAAATGAGTATGCACGCAGCATACCTAAGGTAGGTACCTACCTAGGTATCTAAGTACATATATCTTAGATGCTATTTCCTGTATCAATAAGGTTTATGAATTAGCGCGGGTAAACATACATGTATGGATGTACCTACCTGTTTAAGTTGATTGTCCGTTGGAACTTCGACCCAACTTGCCTGGCGATACCAGCGGATCCCGCCTACCAAATGTATGCGTAGTGTGGAATATAGAACCCGAGAAGCTCCAACCCTGGCTTTGCCTAGGCTACTAGGGTACCTAGTCTTGCCTGTTCTTGCCTGCTTGCCTGGGAATTCTGTTCAGGGCTGTCGGACTTGCTAGGATGTCTTAACCTCTGATCCACGGCTGATCCGAAAAACTGTTGCAAAACCACGTTAACCCATGTTAAAACCCATGTCATTATATGTATATTTTACCCCCACACCAAACTGACGATTGGGTCTAAAGGAAAGCGGGGAAGTTCCTATTCGGTAGCATTTATTTTTTCACGTCTCTTTCGATATTGGACGAGTTTCAAACAACCCAAGTCTCCGTAGGTGAAATACCTACTTATCCGTACCTAACATACCTTAGGCATATTTCTAATAAGGAAACAGAAGCGTAAAAGAGGAAAAGGGAAGAGAAAAAGAAGGGGAAAAAAGGGAAAACCCACCCATGCAGACATGTATTACTAATAGATGCGTGGCCTCTGCGGGATACATAGGCAACGAGCGTATTCGGTATTAGACTGGCAGACTGGTCACTTACTGGTCAATTTGAAGGATTGTGATTGACCAACGCTTCTCACATCTCAGCTTCTCATACGAGACAAGGTCGGATATACAGTATAACTATTGCCGAATACCGTGAGCCCCCATCACGGCTACCTAGCCCTTGACTCCCCTTTCTGAGCTTCGGCGTCCTCTGCTTCTTGTTGAGTATCCTCTTTGCATAGTACCGAGTAACTTGACTTATATAAAATAAAATCGCGACTCAGCTGGACCATATTATCCATCTACTGTTATTGGTGGTTGGTTTTCAAGCTATATTGAACGTTGTTGCAAAAACGCCGTGCGCTCGCTGCCGATTTTCAATCTCGAGAGCACGTGAAGAGTCTCCGTCCGGACTCGGTGAAAACCCGCCTCGGAGGTTCTAGGAACGAAGTTAGCAATACTCGGAGTGGCATCGAGCGATCCTTTTATACAAGTGACGAACGGGAGGGAGAAAAAGCGAAATTAATGCCGCTAGTCCTCGCATAATCATGATCCTTCTTGTTCCCCACGACTGACGAACTGCTTTCCCTTTTCGATACCTGCCAGCCGCAATATTGACCAACGACGGCTGCCAACCTACGGAGGCACACGACTCGACACGCGCAACTAAGACAATACACCACTCTGATTTGTTCGTTCAGCTTGCCTATCCTGGAGTTTTCGCACAATGGTTTATTGTGGAAAGGCTTCTCAGGGGTGTCAAAACTGTCGAACCCGACGTATAAAGGTGTGTATGCGCTCACAACCTCACCAAACACATGCATCCGCCTTCCCTGTCTTGCCTTGCCCTGCAGCTGAGGCAAGATGTACTAAGCGGCATCGCATGCGAGATGCCGCAAGGTTCATCTGTGTCGCCTGTATCCACCTCAATCGATCCAATCGGTCGGGACCGTAACAGATGAGTTGGCCCATAATTAACTATGAGATTCTAGTGCGATAAGAAACGACCAGAATGCTCACAATGTATTCGCGTGGGCAAGAAATGCCCAGGTTATCGAGATCAGTTATCTCTTATGTTCCGAGATGAGAGCAGCAAGGTTATACAAAAAGCACATGCCCAATGGGGCTCTTCGGGGTCTCCTACTGAGCAAAGCGGAAGTTTTGCCTCGACTTCAGCCTCCGCTTCAGCGTGGACCGATGAGTCGTCGAGCAGTTCTTCAGATAGTCCGCCAGAGAGTAGTTCCTTGCCGCCACCCGAATTCGTCCCCGCAAAGATACCCAAGAAGGTAGACTTAAACATGGAGCAGCAGGGCCTACAGTTTTACGTCAACCGCTATCTTATGCACCATCCCGACTCCCCAAGAACAAGCGAGCAGGTAGCGGCATATTTCTCGAGGGCAGATGCTGCCCAAAACGTCATGATAGCCGTAGGCCTCGCAGGACTGTCTAACCTGCTAGGGAACAAGAATATGAATCTAGTTGCGCGTTCTAAATATGTCGCGTCTCTAAAGCAGACCGGACAGCTAATTGCAAGTAATGATCCTGCAGGCCTTATAGCTCGCCTTCGAAGCGTAGTAACGCTTGCTTTATTTGAGGTAAATTGATACTTAGAAGTAATTATATCTAAACACGCATCACTTACTATATATAGGTAGTCCAAGGTAGAGGTTCTAGAGTGGCGGTAGGTTTAGCTAGCACGCATGTTAATGGGGCAGTGGCCGTATTACGATCTGTACTGCCTCTTCCGCAGGCCCCTAATGGAGGTGTACATGGTATATTACAGTTATTGTTTTCAATGGTATTGTATTCGCCATATCCTGTTTGGTCTAGCTACTAACTACCCTAGTTCATTCCATATCAAGCGACAGACACGCCTCTTCCACCTGGTTTCTTCGAGACTCTAAAATTCTGTAAGCAGTTAATGCAAGGAGTCCCAGAGAGTTGCTCTGTCGATTTAGCTCTCGCTATGGTTCGACTTCTCCGATTGTCGGCGACATTCGAACACACGGTATACACCGACGGGCGTCCGGCCGCAGATGATATTATACGACAATTTATCCAACTGGACAATACGTTTGATGGCCTGGAAAGGCGGCTACTAGAAGTTTTTTCCTTTACGGAAAATAGGGGAGAGTATCCGCCAGAAGCGGTCTTCCGTGGAAAATGGCATAAGTATAATGTGATATGGGCTGCTAGGATATGGAATCACTACCGTTGGGCTCATATTCTTACTAACCAAAAGCTTGTCAAATTTACGAACATCTATCCTATTTCGAGCAGTCGAACCCTACCCGCTCCCCGGAGAGTAAAATGCTACAACACTATTGAACGGCTGGCCGAGGATATTCTTATAAGTGTACCTTCTCACTGGCACCATCCAGTGCTTGACCCCGAGGTGACCCGAGAGTTTGAGGCGGAAGGATATGGTAATTCCGGAGCAGTAGGGGTGCCCAGCCTTCTCTGGCACTTAAAAGTTGCTGGTTGCGCTCCGAACGTCCCGCCGGAGTTTTGGGACTGGGCTTATAATGCGATGCAAGTGGTTTGGAGGCAGATGGGAATGTTGCACGCAAAGGCCTTGTCAGAAATCATGGAAGAGCATCGGTCCAAATTAGTTAAAGAGGCAACCGAGCACAAAGTAAAGTTTGAAGAGGAGGACGGCTAAAAGCGGATATATTGAATGATTTAGATGCTAATTATAAGCGGTATATCTGGGAAGGCGTTCATGGGCGTGGCTGAGCTATGGGAAGTATTTTAACTTGTTGATCTATTGGGCATATTTAAGGAGGGCATACAGGCGAATGGCATTATACATACAGGTCGGTAAGATTAGGTTTTCAAAATATGCCCCAAAGGATATATTCGTCTGCGCATAGCCTTTTGATGTCGATGTGTAAAGCCTAAGGTACCCGGTACCATCTAAGCTTACTAAGGTAACATAGGGGTCCGTGCACAGGAGACACTCTTTGCGGTAGGTAGGTAATTCTACGGGTACACTAAGCTAACGAAGCGATAAGATCTTATCGGAATGTCTCCCAAGTGGTCCGCGAGCCTTAGCATAATGCCTCTTCAATCATACAACAACTGCTATCTACATATCTTCAAACCATCCATAAGTCGCTACATACGACGTTTCCATCACCTCTTATTTAATCTGTGCTAATAGCGCGATCCTATAACCCATACACAAATAAATGTAACCGACAAATATTCAAATACCTATCAAAATGGTGAGCGGCGGAGAGGGGCGCAAAGGTATGTAGTACTTCGCAGACTTGACTGCGCAGCGCGCCGTGTTGACACGAATGTTCGCCCCACGTTCTAGGTCCCCATGATGAAGGTACAATTAACGTCGCCTCAAAGAAAATCACGCGAGATAGGCCAAACGGTATAATCAAACTAAAGAAGCCTGTACCGAAGCAATTAAAACCCGGTAATTGGAGAGATGGTAGCGTTGCCGATGGTACGTTGCGCCTAAACCCTACACTCTCTTTGTAACGCCGACAGCTTCTGAGGATTCTTATATTATACAGATGACAAGAAATCTAAACCCTCCGAGAACCCTTCCGTCATCGTTGGCGTCCCGTCTCCCGGACCCGTGGTCAACCAGTTAGACGAAAACTCTCGCGAGACCTTTGCGACCGGACGGCCACTCGAAGATAACCTCAATCTCCAACAATGTAAACACTGCAAAAAGGGCATCATTAAAACTGCAGCGAAGGAACATATTGCGCAATGCTTACGAATAAAGAAAGAGAAAGCCCAGCGCAAAAAAGAGGCTAGGGAGGCGAGGGAACGAGCAAAGGAACAAGCGCGAGAAGAGGAAGCTCGCAAAGCTGACGAGGATGGGGACGCTAAGATGAATGACGACAGCGATGATGATGATGACGGTTCGCCCGAGAAAAAAGGAACGAGTGGAAAAGCAACTAAGAAGGTAGGTGGTAAAAAGCCGGACGGTGAGCCGAAGGGCAAGAAACGAAAGGCCGACGGTGATGCCGATAAGGGACCAAAGAATAAGAAAAAGAAAGAGGAGCCGAAACCAAAAGTCCCCAAGCCTAAAGGTATCTAACCACTACGTATCCTTACCGTTGAACCATGGCAGCCGTGTCTAACTGATCTAGGCCCCGTTGATGTTGAGAAGCAATGTGGTGTTATATTGCCCAACGGGCAACCATGTGCACGGTCTTTGACATGCAAAAGTCATAGTATGGGAGCCAAGCGTGCCGTCGCCGGTCGATCGCTTCCTTACGATATGCTACTTGCTGCATATCAAAAGAAGAACCAGGCGAAACAACAAAGTAAGTCACAGAACACTGGTTAAGGTATTTGATCATGACGACTAATATGTAACAGAGGCTGCATTGGATGCAAACGCCCCGTTAGAGGACGACGACGACGCTAATGCCGGACCAGTCGATTCTGACGAGGAAACTGCTGCTGTCATGAGCGCACTGGCACGATGGAATCCACAGCCCGTCATGCCGCCGCCCGTTTTTGAGCCTATCAGGAGGACTTATCAACTGGCGCGTCTTCGCGAACAGCTCCACACGGCGACCAATGGCGGGCGTACCAACATTTTCAAGGTAGTTGGATTTGGTGCTCAGAAGCTCGCCGAAAACCATACCGATACGAATATGGACCTAGACGACGCACCAGGGGAACCAGACCTAGGAATGATGGGCGTCCGACGGTCCTCAAGTTTTGGCATGCAAGCCAATTCACGACGGCCATCCGTGGCAAGCCGAGCTTAGGATCGGCTGCTCTCATGCGGCATATCGTATGAGGATATCAAACAAGGATATCAAACAAATGTCTAAACAAGGGTTTGGCTGAGAAAGCCGTTTGAACTTGCATTCCCTTCTTCTAGCAACAATATCTTGGTTGGAATTAGCCAGCATCCTCCCCGTTATAACTCCTCCAATAACGGCATATAAACGAAGCTGGGTGCCTACGTACCCAGGTAATCAGGTAAATGCATTTGGGCGGACTGGTCATTATCATTATTATCACGATTAGGCGTTTATCAGGGAATACCAGAGCAAAGCAGTGATTTTAGGGGTTGAATTTGTTTAGCAGGAAAGCGACTCGGGGGTGTTAGGTAAAGGTGGAAGGTCGGCAGGTATACCATGATTTGCTGCCTCCTTGGTCCGGCGTTGAATTATTTTTGGTGCCATAGGCCGTATTTAGGATTCATATGATACCACTCATCAAATTCCAGTAAAGAGCGTGGCTCGGAATAGAAGCTGTTTAGGTCGAGAGCTGTGACGGCACACGTGTCGGTGCCCGAAGTGGCGGTATACCAGGCAAGGCCTAACCTAAGGGCTGCACAGCGGGATGGAGCATGAGGACCCCGTACACGTGTAAGCTCGCCAATCTATCGGGTGCCTTTTCCTGGCATCCTATAGGACAATGTGGACTCCGGGAAGCCCCTCGCGGGTACACCTTTATTACCAATTTGGACTTTAAAATGCAAAGTGTGTGCGGTAGACATGCACAAACGAGAGGATTGGAAATGGGTGGTCTATGGATAGCCAGCCTCCAAACTTGGATATACAATCCGGAAGAAGAGGTAAGGATGGTAAGGATGGTAAGGATACAGGACAGGGAACTTCCATGTATGTAAACATAAAGGGGGGTGGAGTTGGAGTCCTATACTGGATATTTACTCGTTATCTTTTACGTACTATGCGGAACACAACATATATTAGATGTCTTGCGTAACTTGTAGCATTGCATTAGGCACCTAAGATACAAACCTGGCTATGAACTGGCCATGACGTCGTCGTTCAAGTGGTTGAAGTTGAGTTCCCCCCTCTTCGCTCGAGCCAGCTTGCGGCTCGGTCAGATGGTGAAGTCTCCTCTCTCATACACATCCCATACGCACGTCTAACACATACTAACACACAAACAATATGTCGTCGGCCTTGTGCGACATCGTCGACCCAATGGCGAATAAACAAATAACTGTACGGTAGAGAACATGGGCTCTTGTCCCCTCCTAGACACGATCAGCTATCGACCGAACTTCTTGGCACCATAGACATTGTAGTGTTACAAGGCAAGATACATACATACCTGACCACAAGGTCTCATCCGAGATTCGGTTGGTGCGGGAGCTGCTGACAATACCCATTTTGTGTCCTGTTTGTCCTCATACTGTATTCTAGATCTTCCCGGAACCCAAATCAGAAACGCTTGTTCTTCGATATAAACCATATAGTTCCCTCCCACCTGTCTCCTCTGCCACTTACAGCGCTGGGAAGGAATTTAACCATGCCATCATCAAGCTTCGCCAATTACACAGGTACATCAGCAGCAGCAGCAGCAGCAGCAGCAGCAACAACAGACAAGCTTCTCCCGGCCCTACACCACGCCATCTCGGGCTCCGCCGGTACGCTCATCTCGACATGCACTCTCTACCCTCTCTCTCTAGTGATTTCCCGCCTCCAAGCTCAACGACTATCTCGTCGGGAGGAAAGACTCAACAGCACCAGCAGCACCAGCAGCGCCGGCGACACCACTCCCACAGGTCCGACCGGTCCCGGGGTAGCTCCGGATCCGGCACGGGAGTCCACGTACGCCGGAATCACCGAAGCATTTTCGCGGATCTGGAGGTCCGGTGGCGGGCCGAGAGCGATCTGTACTGGCCTAGCTCAAAACGCAGCCAGATCTGCCTTGGACTCTTTCCTCTTTTTTCTTTTCTATGAGTGGTTCCGGAGCGTCGGGCTTGCCGCCGGTGGCCGTGGCCGTGGCCGTGGTCGGAAGAGAGGGGATAGGTCGGTGTCGGGGCTGGGCGTTCTTGAGGAATTGGCTATTGGTGTGGCGGCTGGTGCCTGCTCGAGGCTCTTCACGACTCCGATCGCCAATGTGGTTACCCGCAAGCAGACGGCCTCGTTTATTAACGGCGAGGAGAGGGATGCTAGCTTGCGGGAGATCATCGAAGCTATGCAGAAGGAGCAGGGCCTCGCGGGGTTCTGGTTCGGATACTCGGCCAGCCTGGCGCTCACCCTAAACCCGAGCATCACCTTTTTCCTCCAGGAGTTCCTCAAGAAGAAGACCGTCTCGGCCGATAGATGGGATGCCCCCGGCGCGCACATGACGTTCCTCCTCGCGGCTATCAGCAAGACCATCGCCACCACCATCACATACCCGTTCCAAACCGCCGAGGCCCGCCTGCAGAACGGCGGCATCCCGGACGGAGGTGCAGTGCAGACCCCCGAAAGAGCGGCCGAGGCCCCCGCGCAGGAGACGCTGACGCTGACTCACCATGTCGCCTCCGACGAGGCGATATCCCCCAAGACAGAAGTTCCCCGCAAGGTCTCCTTCCAGCAGAACGTCGCGCCGCCGGAGCTGATCCCCGGAGGCGGAAGCAACTACAAGTCGGACGCGCTACGGGCGGTCGCGGACTTTGGCAAGAGCAGCGTCTTCGGCGCCGCTGTGCGGATCGCCCGCACCGAGGGCGTCGGGGCCTTGTACGATGGCATCTTCGGCGAACTGATCAGGGGCTTCCTAGGCCACGGGACTGCGATGCTGGCCAAGGATGCCGTGCACAGGATGCTCTTTAAGCTGTACTTCGTCGTCGCGGGCGTTTTGGCGGAGATCCGGGCGCGCAGGGCTGGGGCTGGGGCTGGGGCTGCAGTTAGGGGTAAGGGTAGGAGCAGTGAGGCTAGAGATGTTGTTGCTAGGCCTGTTGCTAGAACGGAGACTCGGACTGAAACTGTGGTTGAGACTACGGTTAGGAGCGCGCCGGAAGCTAGGATTGAAACTGGGCTGGGACCTGGGGCTATGGTTGAGGCCCGGATGGCCCGGTCTAGCACTCCACCACCATCGCCACCACCATCTCTACCCGAAGCGCCAACACCACCCCTTCTCGAATTCAAACACTCACCCTCACCCTCACCTTCACCCCCTACTCCATTCGCCCTCCCCGCACCTACACCACGCCAACCGACACCTCCACCACAGCGCTCCTCCCCCTCTCCCCTCCGCCTAGCATCTCTACCGCCCCCGCCCTCCTCCTCGCCGCAGCACCAACTACACTCGCTGCGGGACCGGCACGACAGCAACTACGACCGGTACCGATACGAGCGGCTCCCGTCTCCGCCGCCGACGCCGTATCCGGCCGCGGGGTACGGCCATCGCTGGAGTCCGCGGAACCATAGCGGGGGACGGTCGTTTCTTGCTGAGGAGGGGGATGTGCAGGGCGATGGTGGGGGCAGTGTGGTGGCGAATATGATTGATAGTACGCAGAGGGGGGTCAAGTATTATTGATGGGGCGAGGGCGAGGGGGATGGGGAGGATGATTGTTATTGGGGTGGGTGTTGGAAGTAAAAAAAAGGGGGAGAAGGGGGAAGAGGGGAGGTCTGTAAGAAGGGGCTGCACGAGATTTGTTGGACAAGCGTCTGCCCGTCCAACCGCGCGCGTACATCGACCGGCTTTGTCGTTCCTTTTCATTTTCTTTTGTCTTCGGGAGGAAAAAGTCTAGTTCTGCTGCTTCACCAATGGGTTGAGCCTGTCATCCATCTCACATCTGATATCTTCCCTTTCCTTTCCTTTTTTCCTTTAACGATCCAATCTCCTTACTGTACTCGGACACATGCCGGAAGGGGGGAATCCAAAAGACGGGCTTGCGGGTTTATTTGTTTCGGGCACTCGGGGGGCCCTGGAGTTGGGGAATTGTAAATCTGCCTACCTAAGGCTACATGTTTGCAAAGGGTCGGGAGGTGGCGCTGGTCGAAAAAGAGTGTTGTACGGATAGGCCGCATCATGTACGAGGTTTACGATGATTCAACTTTGGGCTGGGCTTGGGTTTGGGAACGGGCTATCGGGATACAGGATGTGGTATTGAGCATAACGTATGGCTGGATGGGTCGGGCTATACACAATGTGTGGTTTCCGGTGTTGGCAGCGGGTGTCGGCTCGTTGCTATACTCGAATTAATTCTAATATTTTAGTCATAATTGAGTCTCATGTTCTTCCTATAACATCGCAGCCAAGTTTAACACTGAAATGCCACACCGGATTTCTGCACCTGGTTTACGCCCCCAGCCGAAAAGCCCGTACCCTCGCTCCTTAGTTCGACTAGCCCTGGCCGTATCCTCTCCTTATCCTTCTTCTTGCCCTTTCCACTACCCCCGTCATTATTCTCTTTCCGATCTGTAAGGTCCGCCTCACAGACGTAGCACCGTAAGCTCCCAGCATCACCTGCTGATGCGTGTGGATCGTGGTGGTGCCGCGAGGGTCGCATAAACTTATCGACACAGTTACGGCACAAGACATGACCGCAGGGCTTCGCAAGCAGGGCTTTCGAAGCATTGTTTAGTCCCTTCTTACATGATGGACATATGCGTATGCGCTTCTTCCTAGTACTTGAACCGCCGCTACCCTCACTGCCTCCATTTTCTTCTTCGGTGAAGTTCACTGTCACAAGTGTGTGTAGCGAATACGTATGTGGACTGTCGTCTTTCGATGCCGGACATATGGGCGTGCTCTTCGTCTTCTTAGCTACCTCGTGAAGCGCATCTTTCGTGTTGGAAGATGGTGTTATTGAAGGCGTCCAAAATGACGGCAGCACGGGTTTCGTCGCCTTCTCTTCGTCGATTGCTTTCCTTGCTTTTGCCCTGTCTTCTTGCGCTATTCGCACTAGTTCCTCTGCGTCGATTTCAAACTTCCGTTTCCTCCCACTGCCATTAGATGACTCTACTGCCGTCGGCGTGCTGCTCTGGTCGCGATTATCGATTGATCCTTTCCGGGCAGTATTATCGTCTTTACTGGTGCTAGTACTCCTCGTCTTTGCATCCAGGCCAATCTGTGTCATCTCAAATTCGCGAACAGCACGTTCACGGGCTTCTTCCTCCTGGCGCGCCCTTTCTTCCAAAGCTTCACGCTCCCCCTGCTCGCGAACTTTCTCGACGCGCTTAATCTCCTTCTTCTGGGCTAAGATGTTACTTAGGGCGCACTCGCGGCAGAAGATGTCGCCGTGCACACACGACACAGGGTCTTGGGCTATCTCGAGGCATAGGCCACAGGATGAAAAGGGGAGAAAGCTTTCGCGTGAAAGTCGTGCCGTCGTTGAGCTCCATGCTCGTTTGGCGAGGTCTCGCTCGTGGGAGGTGAAGACGGCGCGCGACGTGTTCCGCTTACCTAGGGTGAAATGTGTCAGCGATATCGTCTATCTTCTTGGGATCCGTCAATGCGACGATGAGAAAATGGACAACTTACTGTGGGACATCTTGAAGATGGTACTTGAAATAATTACAAAAGATACTTCACTATTTATCTGGTAGAGTTTATGTTGGATGTCGCGAACATTAACGTAATGGAAGTAGGGATAAGTAGGTAGGTACCTAGGTACCTATCTATGTATATATTAGGTAATGCACCTACTAACTTAGGTTGTACCTCCCTCCCCAATCGGATCGTCCCGTCCCTGCAGATGGCAGCAAGAAGCCGTCATCGAATTCCGCGTTAGTTACGGAGATGTACCTTCTCAAGTATGTACCTAACCAAGTCTACACCTGCTAAAATTCTAGTGCATCGCATTTTGCACTCGCGCCGTTACCTGACTTTTCTTTCGCTATCTCCATCGTGCGAATCTGCCTGCCGAAACTTCAAAACACCATGTAGTCTCTCCTTAAGTAGAAATCTTTTATTTGCTATGCCTTCGAGTTCCAACTACAAAAGTCAATGGCATCTCACGAAGTCGACATGTCTAACTCCAATCCCAACAAGCTGCCTCTCCAGCAGCCAAGTCTGCCCTGGCGCATGACTTCTTCCGTCATTATGGGCCTAACTGCGGCCCTCTCTAGGACTTTCTTATATGGTTTAAATTCTGTTGAGGTAATTGGTTTGGAACGATTCTTGGAAGTCTTAGACAAAAGGAAAGATGTCGATAAGAGGCAGAGAGGTCTCATTACTGGTGGGTGATGACGGGCCTCGTGATAGTATGAGAAACTAATTTTACATCAGTTTCTAATCATGTCAGCATGTAAGTACCATATGCCTCAATATTCATTATTATCTATTATAAATTAACCCGTCACCTAGACTTGATGACCCTCTCATATGGGGAGTTTTACCATTTAGTTACGCCTTCAATCCATCTAATCATAGATGGGGTATGGGAGCCCATGATATATGCTATAAGAATGAGTGAGTGCGCATCTCTTCACTCATATATATCCTCTCCTCCCGCTAACATATATAGCTAGGCTGCTTGGATCTTTTTTCTATGCTGGTCAGGTATTGCCGACTCATAGGTCAAAGCACTCACCTCATGGGGGACTCTTCCAGCCTATAGTTTCCCAGGCAATTCGACTTCTGTCTTCAGCGCCGTTCACTACTCCCACACCAGCTCCCCTGGAAGAGTCTCACGAAATATTAGATCCATTTACTTCGGGGGATACCACATTCACTACAACCGGCACAGATAAATACGTCGCGCCGTCTATATACTCTCAAAACCGGCATAGTTGGATCCATGTCTTCCCCGAGGCATGCGTACATCAGCATCCGAAGATGTTCATGCGTTATTTCAAATGGGGTATTTCGCGCATGATTCTCGAGAGCGAGCCCATGCCCGACGTGCTGCCTATGTTCATCGACGGCCCCCAGCGCGTCATGCCCGAAGACAGGGAATGGCTGCGATTCCTTCCCCGCTTCCCCGTCAGATTCCGGGTAGCCTTCGGCGAACTCCTAGACACCGAGAAGAAATTCGGGGACCTTCGCGCGCGGTGGCAGGAGCTCGTCCGTAAGGAGAAAAAGAGGCTAGCAATGGGCGAATTAACCGACGAACTTAAATACGGCAAGGAAGCCGTGAATCTAAGAATCGAGGTTGCGAGGAGGGTTCGCGAAGAAGTGGCAAAGGTTCGCAGGAGCATGGGATACCCAGAAGAATACCCAGGCTTCGAGTTGGCAGAGACGTGGGCCGAAGAGTCGACCGAGGATCGCTTCAAGAGTAATGTTGACGAGAGTTTAATCAACAGGAGGAAGTAAATCATACAGAAGCGGTTATTCCTATATATTTTAAGCTAAGCGTGTAATAGAGCAGTAAATTTTGGAATAGTCACATTTAATGACCGAATGGATATAGGGGCATATAACGAACCTTTGCTGCGGTTACTAATGAATCTCGACAGGAAAGGCTCCATGAAATAGGTACCGGTGTTGGAGTGACTTATAATGGCAGACTCCTAGTCTAGGAGACCGATTAATGGCCAGGTTAGTTACCTAGGTAGGTACCTATGGAGATTTCTTGATATTTATATTCATCAATTGTATTCCCTTTAAAATAGGTAGCCATGAATTAAGTGAGAGTTGAACAAGCAACTTCATTCTACCACTTTCAAACCCCCTATTGTCCACAATACCGTCAACACCGTCTTTTAACCCACGTACATGCAGCACTAGCTTTAAGTATACAACAGTAGACAGAAGACTCGAATCATTGGGTATATCCTTTTTCGGTGCCTATTAATAGTAATGGATCTTTCTCCCCATCCCTATAAATGCGGTCATTATCTATGAGCGTTACGACCCTCACTGCCCAAACGCCTGCCTACCCGTAACCCTTCCGTGCTGCATCAGGACACCAAGTCCACCACCTGCTAATCCGGCTACTATCTGCTCCTCACCTTCGTCGTGGCTATTCTGTAACCGCAACACAATGAAGCACAAAACCCAATTCCCTATTTGATAACCCATATCCGTACCAAGCGTATCTAAGATCAGACCCCTGGACACGAATCGCTGGTCCAAACTGTAGCCTACTATCCATTCAAATAATACTAATATCCCTGGTCGTAAACGCCTTGTGAGGGCACGGCTGGAGCCGCAAACCCTCTGGCTTGGGCTTGGGCTTGGGCCTGGGCTTGCATTGCCTGCTGCTGCTGCATTTGGTGTTGCATGGCTAATTCGGAAAACCAAGGGTGCTGCAATGCATCGTGTGCACTAATGCGGTGCTCCGGGCGCAGAACTAGCATCCGCTGCAGGAGGTCGATCCCGAGCTGGTCAATCTGAGGCAGTATAGCTCTAAGATCCTGCGTGGCGTACATTTGGATGTTGGGCTTGTATTCGGGGAATTGTGTGATGCCGGGCCAAGTCCTTTCTGTAGGCGTGCCCATTATGCGGAAGATACGTATGATTTGGTCCTCATTTGTTGTACCAGGGAATAGTGGCCGACCGGTGTACATCTCGGCCATAATACAACCCGCCGACCATATATCGATACTGGTGTTGTAGGTTCGACTACCTAGCAAGACGTCTGGGGCTCGGTACCATAGTGTGACGACTTCGTTTGAGAAGGTATTGACGGGAATACCAAATGCTCGCGCTAATCCAAAATCCCCAAGCTTGAGCTGGCCCTTCTTGTTGATAAGCAAGTTTTGCGGCTTTAGATCTCGGTGGAGAACTCTGTTCTTGTGGCAAAAGTCAATGCCCTTCAACAACTGAAACATGAAGGATTTGATGGTCATAGGTTTTAAGGCGCCCCTATCGCCGTGGGAGTCCATGTACTTCTTAAGATCTCCATCCAGATATTCGAATACAAGCATAAGCTTATTCTCGGTATGAATTACATCGTAGAGCGCCACGATATTCTCGTGCTTCAGTTCTTTCATGAGCGAAATCTCTCGGATCGCAGTTGACGGAGTACCTTCTTCGGAGTCAAGGTGAATCTCCTTGAGGGCGACAAATTCGCCCGTCTGGCGGTTCCGTCCCTTGAAGACCTATTACACCCATATCAGTTAACAAAGGATATCCTGTGACGATCTCGAATACGTGGAAGAACGTACCGTAGCATAGGTACCCTCTCCCAGCTTCTCGAGCTGCTGGAAAGAACTCGGATGCCTCTTTGCGTCCATCTTGGTACGAGTCGGACGGGATAGAGAGGTATAAGCAGGGTCAAACAATATACCCCCAGCAGTACAAGTCTCGCTTAAAGGGTCCAAAGCCGTTGGTTGTTTGCGAGGGTTGTCTGCGGGGGAAGTGGCGTTGGAAGTCGTGGTGAAGGTTAGGGGAGGAGAGAGTTAAATAGCCTTGTCGTAATACAAGGCGCGCGGGTTCTGGGCTTCGATGACGAGAGACGAAGAGGCGCCCGAGAAATTTTATTAAGCGACAGTAAATGCAATCTTGGCAAGACTCTATGGTGAATACGGCTGAGCTAGGGCGCTTATCTTCAGTAAATCTTCCGTTATGTATCCCTCAGGATTTAGAGGGTGCAGGTGGATTAAAATGGTAGGTCGGCAGGTCGGCAGGTCAGTAAGGTTGTTAAGGTAGGTCAGGTATATTCTCGGATTTCCGTTTAGTGGTTGAAGTTGAGGGGCAAATGGACGAGAATGGACGACATGAGCAGGGGGGAGATTGTACACTAGTGTAGGTACCTAGGTACCTAACGTACATAAATTGAATGTACTTACCTCTTTATGTACTTACATACGTGTGTGTTATGTGCAGCATAATTAGGTACCTAATGTAACTAATGCAGAGTACGAACATACACGTAGTAACTACCTACCTTAATTACACTAACTACCTAGGTACCTATGTACATATAAGAGCAGACATCACCCACTGACCCATCCCTGCACACCACACTATTCAACGTCAAGTTTCACAAACGCCCAAGTGATCGCACCATCCACACTCAACAAGCCAAAAGTGGAGGGGTACAAATAGGTACGTCATTCCCACATCGGTGAATATAGTAGAAACCATGTTATACTCTGTATTAGCTTGTACTTATATTGTACCCTGCACTATTTCTCCAAACTGGCTCAGACAACCTCCTGAGCTTATCTGATGCGGGGTGTCCTTTATTCAACCATTTATGGAGCGGTTCCAACCTCCACACAGCCAAAAGGAGAAGACCCCGACTTTAACATCAATACATACCGACTCATGTCATCATCCACCACCGCCTGTGATTCCCCTTAACAAACCCTATTGAGCCTTTTCCAACCTCTTTGACCCATACATATTAGGTATTTATATACGTATATATTTATATATAATACCTTTGTAGCCACCTAAACTACGGACGCGTTCCTATCACTTCTGCTTCTCTCTAACCTAGATGTAAACCTCAATCATGCGACCCTCTCCTGGCGACCACGCTTGGCATGGGCGTCAACGTCCGGCCGACCATGATCCGGCTCCCCTTATGGCATCTAGTTGTAGTAGCCAGATGTCTTTTTTCCTTGCCGACGAGTCATCCGTTGATTCTTACCTCGAGCAATCTAACCCACACAGTCGTTTTCTAGACGCGCGGAAGGCTGCTACCTCTACAAGCGTGCCGCCTCCCCGCGGTAGTGATAAGGACAGCGAACCTTCAAGGCAGGCTACGATGCAACGGGAAAGAGATTATACACCGGCATACTCCCAATCATCCAGGGCTTCCATCTTCACGCATAGTCCAGCATCGATGAGATCCCAGAACTATTCATCACTTTCGCGACCAATAACTCCCATCATGCTAGATACACCCTGCACGGGTTCCGTAATCAGCACCCCATCCTCCAGGAGAAATTCATTTGCTGGGTCGTTCTCAGACCATGGAGTTAGTTCCGACGAGGAGTTTTTCCAACTCAGGCCTTCGAACATACTGGATAGCGGGAGTGCTCCTCAACTAGTAATGCCCAGCATCAAGATGCCAAGTCGGCGTCCATTTACCGAGACAGGCAAGAATCTGGGCCGGTTAAAGGTGCTGTTTGCCGGTGACTCTGGTATTATTTCTAACAAGACCGTCCCTTAGCTCTCTAGCTAATGGACCCCGTCTTAGGTATCGGCAAGACCTCGATGGTCAAAGCAATCGTCCAAACCTGCGAGCATATCGTCCATGTTGATCCTATTCCATGTGAAACCGAGTCGAACACCTACCAGAAACAGGCCAGCTTATCTAGAAATGCATCAAGCTCGACAGCTAGCATATCGGAGATATATGCCAGTACCAAGCCTTATCCAGAATGGTGGTCAATGTTGGACGAGCCCCATCTCTCCCAAAGGCGCAAAACCGTAGGTGACGGCGTTCTAGAGCGTAATGTGTGTTTCGTAGACACACCTGGATATCGGAATGGCTCATCCGTAAGCTGCACCAATTATTTTAACCGTTCGGATATGCTGACACCATCTAGGCTATGGAGACTATCATGTCTTCCGTTGAATATATTGAATCTCACTTAGACAAAATATCCTCGGACTCTCTAAGTGATTCAGATATGTTAAACATGTTAGGAGGTAACGGAGGTTTTCAGGTTGACGTAGTCTTCTATTTTATTTCGCAAAGTAAGCAAGCGTCTAATTCGAAGAGATATCAGGACTAACCAAACGTAAAGAAATGAGACCCACTGATATAGAATATATCCGCCGGCTAACACCATTAACAAATGTTATTCCCCTTCTAGCCCAGGCCGACTCGTTGTCGCCAGAACAGCTTGCTATATGTAAAGAGCAACTCGTCGGCCAGCTTCGAGAGGCGGGCCTTCAAACATTTAGCTTCGCATTAACAACTAGCGATGGATCTGCAACGGCGGTACCTAGTATCCCTTATGCCGTATCTAGTGTGACAGGTTCGGACGACGATATAATGGATGCGAGCCTTCTCATGAGCGCCGATTATGTTCAGCCTCTGATGACGTCGGAACTAGAATATCTTGTAGAGAACGTTTTTAGTCCAAGCGGAATATCCTGGTTGCGGCATGCTGCAGCAAAGAAGTATCTGGGATGGAGAAATACCACACCATCGCGCCCTCGTCATTTATACAGGCCATTGAGTCTCCCTGGACCGACGTCATCTTCCCTTCCGACCCGACCATCAGAAAATCCGATTAGTCCACGTTCCTCCCTAGCACTCGCCCGTTTTAATGACCGGCAACTGGCTTATAGTCCACCCCAAATGCACGTGGCGGACTGGGCAGCCGATCTTCAGCGTAGTCTGGCTAGTGAGCGAGCCCAGTATGAATTACTTGCTCGAGGAGAACGTGCTATATGGCTTACAGAAAGATTAAACGAATGCGTGCAAGATGGCACACTTGTAGCCCTGAATAAGCCCCAAGGTACAGGCTCAGTAGGGACAAGAAGACCATCCAAACGTGGGCCTTCAACAAAGACGGTACCGCACCAAGATCCACTAGGGTTGCTTCAAGTGGCAGCAGACTTGAGAGCAAAAGGATGGGTTGCTTTAGAGGTTATGGGTAGTCTTGGTGTCATTGGAGGATTGGCATTTTGGATCTCAAGGCAGCATTGGCACATGGATCCCCTCGAACTCGCTCTTGCGGATGAATGGGTGAGGCATTGGGGCATGGACATTTAATATACCAATACTTGTACGATTTGTACACAATGGGTTGGGATGGTCACTCCTCACAACATAGCATCGGCCTTGCCGAATAAACTCAGCTTTGATTTGAGTAGAGGTGCAAATTGGATTTTGAACTTCTGCGTAGATTGGATGATTGCATAAAACCAAAAATAATGCCTAACCCAAGACGATGGAAATAATATAGCTCTTTGTTTTTGATTTTCGGGAGTTACCTAGGTACCTATGACTTTTATTATGATACTTTGATAAGAATAAAAGGCGATTTTATTTCATGTGTGTTAAATTTGATTTGATATTACCTAAGGTACCTTTAGGTACATAATTCCAATTCGATATGTTAGGTACCTCTCATACCTAGCAGATTAGGTAGGTAGGCTACGTACCTACCTACCTAGGTAAGCATGTAGGTAGTTCCCAAGGAAAGTACAAGGCACCTAGGTACATACCTCTCTCTCTGTGTAGGTACCTAAGTTTTGTATTTTCTTTATCTCCATTTCCTTGCCATCATTCATTCCAACAAACATCAATTCTTCTTACGCGTATCTCATAAACTTTAGTACTCGTACTTTTTCTTTTCTTACATTTATTCGCGAGTCACTGCCCGTCCTTCAAGTCTAGTCCCCTTGCGGCATTTGCCTAGGCTTACAAGTAACGAATACCCCGAATTCCACCGACGATACCCCAAAGGCAATGTGATTGTTTCTCGAAGCGACTTTCGATGCTGTTTGTCGTAGACGAGACCAACTCAGATCCTTTCAACTTCCTACCTCCGTCCAGCATTATTCTACCTTCTTTTAATTATTTAATTCATTCTCAATCCGGATAATCACCTTTCCTGACATTTTTCTAAAGCATCATCCTTCGATATCTTCTTAACGAGACGCAATGGCGAATTCTGAGCAGACCTGGGGCATCACCCCTCCGATTTCAGTTGCCCTTCCTACTTCGGCCGAGACACAGTCTACACATCTTCTCTTAGAAGAACTGCGACGGCAAAATACATTTGAATCTGCAGCCGAAACCAAGAAGAGGTAAGATGGGTAGTTAGCTGTGGTGAAACTTGTCTTATCGATCGCAACTAACAAATCCACTCTACCAGAGAGAAGGTCCTTATCGACCTTCAGCGTATTGCCGACGAGTTCGTGAGGCGAGTGGCAAGGGAGAAGGAACCGCAAAATGAAGTTCTCATACGCGATGCTCGCGGCGAAGTCTTCACGTACGGAAGTTTCTGTCTAGGCGTCTACGGTCCCGGCTCTGATATTGATACCCTCGTCACTGCTCCTCGATACGTCACTCGTGATGATTATTTCAAATACTTCCCTTCTTTGCTACAAGAGATGGCCCCCGAGGGTGCAGTGACAGATCTCACTGCTGTAGAAGATGCATTTGTACCTATCATCAAGTTCGAATATTGGGGAATTAGTATTGATCTCATCTTCTCAAGAATAGCCACGTTGAAGCAGTTTCCACCACATGGTCAACTCAATTTGAATAACAATGAATACCTACGTGGCTTAGATGATCGTGAGCTCCGCTCGCTCAACGGAACCAGAGTCACGAGAGAGATTTTGAACCTGGTCCCGGAGCAGAGTACCTTTCGCCTTGCCCTTCGAGCCATCAAGTTATGGGCAACACGTCGCGCTATCTACGCCAACATTATCGGATTTCCCGGTGGAGTAGTGTGGGCTATGATGGTGGCGCGGGTTTGCCAACTCTATCCGAAGGCAGCGAGTGCTACCATCGTTTCCAAATTCTTCCAGATCATGAAAGTCTGGCAGTGGCCTATACCTGTACAGCTGAAGCACATGGATGAGGGACCGCTCAATGTCCGTGTCTGGAATCCCAAGGTCGGTATTCGCTCACATCAGCAAATAAAAAGGTTCACTTGGTTGACTAGTCGCAGATATACAAGAGTGACAGCTATCACCTGATGCCTGTAATCACTCCTGCTTACCCTCAGATGTGTGCAACCTTCAACATCACACATTCTACCATGGCCATCATACAGCGCGAGCTGGAACGCGGCGCTGACCTCACCGATAAGATAAGAGCCGGAAAGCTTGCGTGGAAGGATCTCTTTGTAAAGCACACATTCTTCACTGCGGATCACAAGTATTACTTAGCCGTCATTGCGACCAGTACTACCAAAGAGGCGCACAAGATATGGTCTGGGTTCGTAGAATCGAAAGTTCGTGTTTTAGTGGGTGATCTTGAACGACATGCTTCTGTTGCGATTGCGCGCCCATTCAACAAAGGATACGAACGGGTGCACAAGGTCAAGAACGACCAGGAAACCGAAGAGGTTCGAAATGGAAGCCTCACTTACCTTATCCAAGATGATGACAGTGTAGATGACACCAAGGTGAAGAACAAGAATGGCGTTGAAGTCAAGAACGAGGACAAGACAGAACGGAACCCCGCGATCAAAGTTGAGAATGGCGAGTCGATGAGCTTTGACATGAAGTCTGAGCCTGAGGACCAGAGTATTGATATGGAGAGCATCCCCAATGCAGCCCCCCACGACGGAAAGGTATATACCACAACGCACTACGTAGGCCTCGAGCTTGCTGAAGGTGAGTGCCCCTCTCCTTCATCCTGTTTTTGTATGCATATCCTATGTGGCTTTGCAAGCCAGCGAACGCTCCGCTGTGATTCCTAACCTAAGCTTAATGACATGTTAGGCGCAAAATCATTGGATCTGTCTTTCCAAGTCAACACATTTAAGGATCTGTGCAGTCAATGGGAGAAGTACGAGCCAAGCTTGAACCACCTCAGTATCCAACATGTGAAGAAGTGAGTGCACTACTAAACCGGTTTATTGCAATTATTGACCTAACACTTCCAGTACAAATCTTCCCGACGATGTTTTCGAGCCTGGAGAAGTCAAGCCAGTGCGTCCCCGCCCTGTTAGAAAGATAGTTGCGAACGGCGATGCCACAGTCAGCCAAAAGAAGCGCAACGCCCCGTCCGAAGTATGTAGAGATACATGGTAGATGGCCAATATCGTGACCACCGCCAGGATATCCAAGGAGGTCTTTGTACCCTTGTGGAGCTCACTAACATGCACTTTAGGGAAACCCGCCACCTGCGAAACGACCACAGCCTGCCTTGCAAACCCCCACCGCTGCTGTGGGCTGAGTATTAGCCAATTATCCGTGCCATTGTCTCCGACAGCACCGGTCTATACCTTGACCGTACTCGTTCCGAATTTCCTAAGGTGCCAACTGATCTGCTGCAGTTGCCACTAACTTGTATTTGATACTAACATAATAGTGCCCAAAGACGGTCACTTTGCAACATTGTGTGAGTGCAGTTGCCAGAATACGGGATATCGGCCTCCTTGCCATAGGCGAGCCAGCCAACCAACCAACCAACCAACCAACCAAACAGTAACAGGGGCCACAGAATACTAATGCCTGCGAAAGACAAATCAGTAGCCGCGACCTTGCTTCGCGAGGAGTGCTACAACGCTCACTTTCCTTCTTCTCTCTTTTTTTCTACGGAGTGTGCAAACTATACGAGCCCTAGTGGTTGGAGAAATCAACAAAACTCTCTAGGCTTGATGTGAGGGGAAATTATTAATACGGCCTGTCCCGTTTCCACCATGATATCCCCCGTTTATAATTAGGTGCCTTGGCTTTATCTAGGAAGGGAGAAAGCTGAATTCGCATAGCACTGATCTGACATAGGGCGTCGAGTCGGAAGGAGGTGAGGCTTTGGTCTACAGTGTATCTAGAGGCGTTTACAGATAAATAAAACTTGGTTAAGAGGCATAAGTGCCTCGAAGCAATCATATTAACCACCCAATTATCCCATCCCATTATAGTCCTATAACTACCTACGTGACTACCAAATTTAGGCTGTGTGACTTGATTAGGAGGCACATATAGTTAACAATCAAGCCATGTGAGAGCCAGGCAGCTACGTGCTCATCATTATCTCACTATAGGATGTAGATTAGTCGTTGCAAGGAGCAAAGTGAGAGGACCTTAATGCCTTAATAGTAATTGTCTTACCCATTTGGAGGTCATGCTAAGTAGGTACCTACCTAGGTACATTAGGTTAACAAGTCAGGGGTTGTGAACAAGAAGCATAACGAATGTCGATCATCTACTAACTAGGTTAGGTAGGTAGGTAGGTACCTATGACTACAGGAAGACTTGAAGTCTGAATATAAAGACCATATCACTCCCATGTGCTTCAGGTAGTTAATAGATCATAGGCGTTCAAGTTAGTAATTTAACCGGCTAGGTTAGTTGTTACACGATAGGTCTTATGCATACCATATCAGTTAAGTTGCCAAGGTGGTTAGGTTAGGTTGTTACCATAGTCTACGAACAGGTACACAAAGTTAGGTCATTAAGACAGTTAAAACTAAAGCAAAATGCTTTTTATTGAGTAGCCAAGCTTGAGCTATAGACCAGGCGATGCCAATGCGAGTCCGTCCCTCATAACCTACATATCTCCTACCGCACCTATGTACAGGGTATTGCCAACCGTCCCCAATCTCCCCTGATGTCGTTGCAGTGGTACCAATTGACTTTTCACATTAAAAAATCCCCTCCCTTCCCTAGGCATGGATAGACAAGACAAACCACCTATCGAATCGAATCGAATCGAATCGTCGAAGAAAAATAATTTCCGTACCGAAAACACCTCAACTTGTCCGTAACGCCGTGCCGGCCATTAATGAAGGATTTTTTTCTCTACTCGTTGCCACCCTTTAGAAAACATGATACGTCGAAGTTAAACGCCATCTTCACTCGTAACTCTTTGCTTGCTTGTTCGCGTGTCTACCTATGTACCGGGAATCAATTAATGCTTGCGTAAAAAAAAGGCAATTTTGATATGGTTCAGTGGTCGAAGGATAGAGAGATGTTGACATCAGCCCCGACTCTTCCTTTGGCCCTTGCGGCCCTTCGTCTTTGGCTGCGGGGGAGGCTCGCTGTGGAGATGTCCGAACTCCTCAACGGCAACATTATTAGTCCAGTTAAGGCAACGGAATTGCGTAGGCTCGGGACTAGCCTGAGTCTTTCGGGTTGTCATTCGTTTAGGCTCCTCCTTCTTCCCATTCTCTTTGACCAACTCCTTGGTCTCCTCTTCGTCTTCTTGGCAGAGATACCGGGCTCGGCTCTTCATATGCGTTGTAATCTTCTCCTTGTAGGCCAAAATCTCCTTTCGCAATTTGGACTCATTGAACCCTCGAGGATCGAGCCAGTTCAGAAGCGAGTCAACCTCGCTAGGTTCCGAGTAAAAGCCCCATTGATAGGCATTGAAGACGCTAGTACGGCCTTCTTCCATCTTTTTCCTCTGTGGAACCGTCATCTTAAATTTCGCCTTGTACTTTTCCTGATGCTCTGAGGGCATGTCGATATATCCTTCTCGTTCCATCTCATCAGGGCCCTGGACCCAGATACAACCATTCGCATAGCCTGCAAGGGCCGTTGAGCTGGTAGGCAATCCAGCATATGGCATGCCATTACGCTCAAACCAATAATAACGATTCCAGAATCGATCTTTACCAAGAGGCCGAGTTCGGAAGCAATCTGCTTCTCGAAGGTCGTTGTCCAAGATGCTGATTTCGTTCTCGCACTTCTTAACCGTGGCTTCCCTTTTCTGGATATCTTTCTGCAGCTTCAGAAATTGCTTAGATTGCTTCGGCACCTTTGCAGCTAGCTCGGCTTCCTTCTTCCGTTCCTCCTCTTCGCGCTTACGCTGACGTTCTGCTGCACGATTGCCGCCTCGTCGGGTATTATGGCGAGTATTAGCGTCTATGTCACTATCTTCGGCCTCGCTCTGGTCTTCAGGCGAATCGTCAGCATCTGGCATCTTCACATCGCCATTCGTCTTTGTCTCGACTTCCTCTGCTGGCGGTGACGGAGGCATATTCTCAGGGAGGAGAATTTTGTGCTGATCGTAGAAGCCTTTCAGTTCCTCGTTGCTGTAGAAATGGTTAGTATACCAAGCCCCCTAAGATATAACGGACTCCTACTCACGCTACTTTTTTTTGCTTCTGCCATTCGATCTTTTCCTTCCTGTAGCCCGTCTGAGTCTCGGCGCATTCCTCAATATATGCACGGAAAGCCTTGGTGCTGACAGTTAGCAGACAGATTATTTCGAGAGCCGAAACACGGAGATTGAAATCAAGTTTGCCGTATTGCTGACGGACAGTCTCCTGGGTCGGGTCGATGTCGGGAGGTACGAGGCTGGCTAACACCTCTTCACAAGCCTCAGTCTGCCACGGTCTTTTGGACAGCCGATGTAGAATTCCAACCATAATCAACTCCCAGCCACCATCTTGAAATTCACGTCTTTTGAGCTGCTCGATCCAGTCAAAGTTTGCTAAGGCCTCGGGGGCACGATGTTTAATCTCGGGCTCCGGAGTCTTCTCGGCGGCAGCAACCTCGGCCTTAATCCTCTCTGCTTCTAACTTGGCTAAACTACTTCTAGTAGCACGTCCTGTTGGCTTTGGTTCAGGTTCGGGTTCGGGCTCGGGCTCGGGTTCGGGACTTGCAGGTTCGCTGTCTTCGTCCTCGTCTTCTTCATCATCATCAAGCTCCGGGAGATCCACTAGTAGCTGACCACCGTTGGCTTCGGAGCTCACTACCTGTTTTAGGACTGCACAATGAACCTCAGTAAATAGCTGACAAGGAGTATCTTCCTTAGTGATCTCTACTGCCTCAACAAAATCGTCAAAAGTAAACGAGTCCAATTTGAAGACCTCGCAGTAGACGTTCAACGTTACCCACGTCTCCAGCAGCGACCCAATAGATTTCATCAGAATCTTGTCATTTCGTGCAACACTATCTACAACACCCTCGGGGGGGTTGCTGCACATGAACTTCAGTGCGGGTCGAACATAATCGTCACGGGGCTCCAGCTGCAGATCCTCAATGGGATACTTAGGGGGAGGCGGCGGAGGGGGCGGTAGTTCCGGCTGGCGTTGGGCAGGTGGCGGAGCCATGCTGTTCCTGAATGGCACTGGGAACTGAAAAGGCACATCTCCGGGCATCTGAGGATGTAGGCCCTGGTTTTGCGGGAGGTACATATTGACGTCATTGTCGACATCTACATCCTGGTGATGTGGTGACTGGCTGTGGTGAGTCTTGATGGCTTTGTGGCTCTTGGGCGCAGGCTTGAGCTCAGGCAATCGAGCCGGGCCAAAGCTCTGAAAAGCACCGCCCATACCATTCATATCCTGTACTCCGTTGTTTGGCTGCGACGCCTTCTTCTGGGCTTGGTGTTGCTTTCGCTCCAGCAGCTTGTTGTCGTACCGCAGGTGAGGTGGTACTCGGGTATCGATATGGTACTGCGCCGCGACATTGTGCTTAACCAACCAAGGTGCGCCAGTCCATGCCTCTCGAGTCACCGTCTTCTTAATAAAAGATCTCAACACTGACTTAGTGAAAATCTTTCTATCGCGGTAGACATGATCACCATCCATGACAGCTTCCTCACCGGGTCTACCGTCAATGCTGATCATGTAGCGTGAAAAGGGCTGCGTAAGTGTTCCATCCGGTAGGACTTTGCTTCCTAGACGAGCTTTGTCCCTAACAGTTCCTGCTACTCGCTCCCCATTCATTAACTGTACCATGACTGACTCTCCAGGATAGTAATCAGCCTTGAACTCGTCGTAGATCATGTCTACCAACGTGTCAATGCGTGAAATCGTCTGGAACTGGACACGACGCAAGACAGGGGCCTTGAGAGCTTCGGGGAATGCCTGATCAACTTCTTGTGCGCCAGCAAGCTATACTACTAGTTAGATGAATGCGATGTATACGCAATGGGATTTTTAATTAGCTCACCTCGCTCTTAAGAGCCTCAAAGAAAGACAGACCAGAGTGACCGGTGATTTGACAAATAAATCGGGGCTGAATACAATATATATATGTTAGCCAACTGCTAAAGGGGCAAGCAAAGTCCAATCGGGACACCGACCTGGTTATAAAAGTCCATACTGGTTAAGAATAAGTCAGCATAGTTAATGTTAAATTAGTTTAAGTTTATGGAACTTACCGGTTCAGGTAGTCTTCGTAGGTGATAAATACCTCCCCTGTTTGGGGGATATGCCAGACCTAAGAGGCGTCAGTTAGGGGGTGTGCAAGTGTGTGGAGCCTGAGGATGTATGCTACCTCTATGGACTCATCCTCAACCGGTGGGGTTTGCAGAAACTGCACCGGCTTGCGCTTGAATAGGACCTGGAAAAGGTCAGCTGTTATGTCTTTTGGTGTGATTGCGTAGTCACAACTTACCATTGTGCCTATCGGCTCTTGAAAAGCCAAAGGTTGTTAACTAGCCGCACAATGAATCCTGCAAGGCTGAATGTCAGCCTTCTATCCAGGGTGGCGCATACAAGTTGATTTTCTGGGCAACAGTGCAAGCGTAATTATAAAATGATGAATGGCGGCGGAAGCTGCTTTTCTAATGTGTTGTTGTGAAATCGGGGTGAATGCGAAGTGTGGCCACGGTGCGGGAAGGTGCAAGGTTGAAATCGAGGGTAGGGTTGATAAAGCGGGCGTGGGCATGGGCGGACTTACATGTGAACTTGTCAAATATAGCAGGAACGCGGTTGAATTTGTACGAGACGCGTCAAGCAAGTCTTGCACAGCCCGGTGCGTTGAACCAAATGGTGGTTGCAGGCGACGAAAAAAGACTGGATTGCGGACGCGACGGGATTAGTTGTTGTTTTGTAAAAGATTTGTAGAAGGGGAGGAGAGGAGAGGACTAAAAATAATAAGGCGAAGGGCAAGGAGGAAGAAGGGAAACGCTACCTCAGGTACCTTATGTACGGCAGGCGGGAAGCAAGAGCCAGACCCCGGGAGACGGGGGTTAAGCCACCCAACTTGGCTTTCTTATTGGCTTAACCTAGCTCCGCAGGTGGGTCTCTTTCGCTTATTTGGGATGGGCCTCAAAGTCGTGTCCACCTTGAATAACCACTCCTACCTACCCCATCGTCACTCTTTGCTCCCTACGGTCCCAGAATGCAAACATTCAGCAACATTCTTATACTCGTTCGGATCGCCTATTCTGGACAATTCGAACGAGTATGGAACCTATTACTTTCGACCATGTTCCCGCAAAATACCTACGATATAAAAGCAACCTAGAGTCCTGGGTCTAATATACGGCCAGCTTGTGTTAAATTCCCTCGATCTCGATAATCATCGTCGAAAGCACTTTTCACACCAACCACATGTCGGAACGGGGTTCTGAGTGACTCAAATGTAAGCCCATTCTTTATTCTACCTAATTGATGAATTATATATTTTTGTAGCTAATATTGCTCTGAGTGCAGCTATATATCAATATTGGGCCTTCTTAACAACCTACTCATCTAATCCATGTATAGGCCCTTATGCGACTAAAGTGGCAATTCCTTAAGCAGTCTCTGGCATTTTCCGCGCATTATTTTCCGCTCTTGATGAACCGGATGCCACGCGCCAATCAAGACGTCCTTGTTTGGATAACCGGGTCGTTCTTTGAGATCAGTAGGCCGTCGGTGAGACTGGGCCTTAACAAGCCTGTCAGGGAATTTTAGTCACCACACTTATGTATGTACATGTATGGTTGGCACCAAGCAGCCCACAACCCCCCCTGGGTACCTACCTACGTAGGGAGAGCTAGTCACCTGTCCTGCTTAAAACCTAGCCGAGATTCCCGACAATTACCTATTATTCAAAACACATTTCATTTTCAGAACATCCAAACCATATCATGGGAGAATAATTGTCAAACTCTATATTTACTCCAGCTGAAGCTAACATTAAAGACTTAACTCTAAATACCATTGACCGGTCTACGAGGCAAAATATACCACCATAAACCCTATCCAACTACCAACTACCCCTATTGCTGAATATGAACTCATGAACATCAGAGGCAGAAATTCAAAGCTCTTGCCAAATATGATTTGATGTAACAGTGAGCAGTATACGATTAGCGGTATGCTAATAGTGATATAGAGGATAGTAAAGCGATCAAAGAGGAAGAATCTTGGCCGGCTCGAGGCCGGAGCAGTGCGATCAAATACCATTAGAAATAGGACCAACCAGAATATGGTATAAACTGTCTTGATCGGAAATTCGGCAGGAGTAAATAGCAGCGGGAATAGCGAAACATGGCCGGATACTGCCAAGGGACGGAACGCACTAAGGTACCGCCGGTCCTTGAGAGCGATCAAGCTGAAGGGAATAATGACGAGGAGAATGGCTTTTTCATGGACATGCCACCCAAAGAGGAATGACGAGTAGCCGCAGAGAGTGACTGCTCCAATGAAAGCATCCCAGTTGGGACGGGAAAACAGCTTCACGAGGGGTATGGTTTGAAATAGGAGAGTGAGCGCAACGCATATTCTGGGTGTAATTTCGGGAAGTACTGCAAAAGCTGTATCCCCAACTAGACCTCTCGTAACGCTATTAATGGCCTCCGATTTAACCGCCAATCCCAGCCGTGGCGCAACTAGATTTGTTAGTTACTAAACCCTATATATAGAGAGGGTGCTGCTTACCAAATATTAATACTCGATCCGCAAAGGAATACATTGCCCACACGTTTGGGGCCCAATACGCATGGCAGAGCCCACGGGAGAATGGGAATAGCCTGCCTAGGATCTGGGGAATCTGGTTCTTGAGTGCGAATGGGCCGAACGCTAGCCCGAAGATGCCGATGATGCCGGATCCTAACTTTAAGCAGTTGAGGAATTGGATACGAAAGATAGACTTGGGCGAGAGGCAGTAGGTTCTAAGAAGGTAAACGAAGTAAGCTGGCGCAAGATAAAGATATATATGCTTCATGCATAACAAAGCTGCGAATACGATGCCACTAGCTAGGAGGCCTGTCTTTTGACGAGCTAAGACCAAGGATAAGATCAAGACGCCGTACATAGCCCCGTTATACTGAAAATGAATATGGTCTATTATAAGGAGGCCAGGGGAGAGAAGAACTGAAATTGCAGCAGCTTGGGAAGCACGCTTGGTCACCCCATGCGGAGACTCGACAAACCTACGACGTTATGTTAGTGCAAGAGGCCGGGAGGCGGTAAGGAGGACATACAATTGTAGGGCGTATATCAGAATCAACTCTGTGGCGATGACTGTAAATCTCTGGAAGTAAACAGTTTGCCAACTATCATAGCCTAGATTGTAAACCCGAAGCATAGCCGGGTCAGCCAGCTTTGCTACCTGAGACATAATCCATTCGAAGTAGGCGAAAAACGGAGGATAGTCCAAGGTCCATTCCGAAGTCTTTTCGTAATACCATTCCCATATTGGTAGGCTATTCGTGATAGCTAACCAGTTCCTATGCACTTCAAAATCGGTGGATTTGCTTCAAGCAGTTTAGCTGTGAAGTTCTCTGTCGAGTGAAAATGTGGGAGTTGGTACAACAACAAGCACTTACTAGGCCGGGAACAGGAGGATCTTGAAGGCGGTTGCAACTATTGCGCATTGCGCAAGAGTAGGATATGTTTCAGTCATTTGGGTTTGGATTCATGACATGCCTCGATACCGTCTAAATTATAGGGCTTGGCGTTGTCTGGTAACCTTTCACGAGGCAAAAGAGAGGAGATGGCGTTGTAGCGCTGGGGCTTAGTTGAAGAATTGAAGTCAATTGAGGCTAGGATGACAAGCTCCACAGGATCGGTACGTATTTTTACCGACGTGCGACATCCCTCGAAAATCTACCTAAACTAAGTCGAAAAGGCAAGGGTCCGTGCATCCTTTTTTTAGTTGATCTGTTATTCCACGCCTTCCACGCATTCCTTGCCTGCCACACCCACATACACTACCCCTTCCAGCTGCCGCCTCGCCTGCCCTTGTCGGCTACGTAGGTAAAACATGAAACAGGGATCAAGTACCGAGTACATAGCTGCTGCGACGTTAGAACGTTAGCGCGAAAGAGGTACCCAGGTACCAATTGTTTCAAGCCTCCAAGTTCAATTAGCCTAGTTAGACTAAAAGGGATACGGGAAACAGTTACACTTGCTCCTTTCTGGGGGAAGGCTGTGAAGGTTTGAGCTATCCACACTTCCAGTGCACAATCTGTCTTTATTTTTTAGACTTTTTTTTCCCTTTGAATCATTTACATGGATTGCCTCTAACTTTGCCTAAGAGCGATATTCATCAGTGCTTCCTTCTGCTTCGCCTAACAGGCAATCTTTCTTTTCAATTCGTTTTTTTCCCTCTTCCTATTGCTACCCAGGTTAGGGTGGTTAAGCTCCCCGCCTCTCTTGAGCTCAGGCTCAGGCTCAGATTAGGACAGCTTTGGTGCAAAGTGTCCTTACGAAAGTTACGAACTAGATTTGTTCACTTCGTGTATTTTCCCACCTCTACTAAAAAGATTAATTTCACGATAATCCCCTTAATATACCTACTGCATTTACCGGGGAAAGCTTCTATCTTATTAATTTTATTTCGAATTTCAAATCGAAGTATGCGTTTGTTACGATCGTCAACCTTTGCCTTTGGGCTTGCTACAACAGCAAGATTTGCTGATGCACAGGCGCAATTCCTTGTCAATGAGCTAAGCTTCGGTTACACTGGCAGGTGAGTTCTAGGAGAGGAGATTAAAGAGCATCTTCCAGCGGATAAAAAAGTCTGACAGAAGCCCGCCAGAATAAACGACCGAGGACAAGCGACTGTGCCAGGCTTTTCTATACAGGGCACACCAGACGTACCTGAAGTCCTTTCCAACAAGTTGATCCTTACGCCGCCAGCACCCGGTAATACTCGAGGCGCGATATGGGCAGACCAACCGAACAGGTATTCGACGTGGGTGGCCGATGTCGATTTCAGAGTGAATGGACAAGAGAGGGGTAGTGGAAATCTCAATATATGGCTTGCAAGACGAGGTAACCAAGAAATTGGCTCGTCTAGTGTCTACACGGTCAACAGATTCGACGGCTTGGCGCTTGTGATTGACCAGCACAGCGGATCGGGTGGCATGATCAGGGGGTTCTTGAACGACGGCACCGTCGATTTCAAGTCGCATCAGAGCGTTGACAGCCTAGCCTTTGGACATTGCAACTACCCCTACCGCAACTTAGGCCGGCCTTCTCAGATCAAGCTAAGGCAAACGCCCCAGGTATTCAAGGTTGAGGTTGATGGTAGACTATGTTTCGAAAGCGACAAGATCAGCATCCCACCAGGATACTACTTTGGTATCACAGCCGCGGCGGGAGACAACCCTGATTCATTCGAGATCTTTAAGATGGTGACCATGACGGAGAATCTTGACGCTAAACACGACGCACCTCCACAGCAGCAGCAGCAGCAACAACAACAACAACAGCAGCAACAGCAACAGCAACAATCAAACCAGAACCAGGCACAAGCACGAATGAGCTATGGTCGTAACCCCAATTCCCGGAATAGCAACCCCAATGAACCAGATGCCTTCGGTGACTCTATTCCCGATGCTGCTCCCAACACTTACACAAGCTCCGAGGCTCAGTTCGCAGACCTTCACAACCGTATACAAAGCACCAACCAGCACCTCTCAACTATCTTCCGCCAGGTCGCAAGTCTAGGAAGTATCGGCGAAAAGAGACACGAAGAAGTCTCGAAAGCTATCAACGATGTGAAGCAGATGCTATCGAAGTTAGACAGACTCGACTCACTTCAGAATGAAATCGCCAAGCTACAGCGGGAGCTCAAAGACATGCGAAGCGACATCAATTTGAAGGTAAAGGACTCGGAACACGCGGTGAAGAGTTTCATAGGCACAAATCACGGTACCATGTTAGAGCACGTAGCGGTGCAGGCCGCCCCGAAGCACGGAAAGCTCATCTTCGTCATCATTGGAAGCCAGATCCTAATAGTGATTGCTTACATCTACTACGAGCGGAAGAAGATCATGCCCAAGAAATACTTATGATGGATCTAAGCAGTTATTTGAGGCGAGGCATGGCGAGGCGCTGGGTAGAACTCTGTATAAAATATCTGGACGTGGAATGGAGGGTTGCATGACTGTGTTTTTTGTCTAGTGCATCAATGAGAATTTCAATGAGGCGGCGTTACCCTAAACATTTGACGTGTGACGGCAACTCGATATCACCCCCTGTATGTCTCTCTTGTACCATATACCGAAAAGAAAAGGAACTTCATTATTGCGTAAGATATCATGTTTTTTTCCGCTAATTGCCTACATTTTATAAAAGATGGGGTGTTTACGAAATCTAATCTTCTCATAAAGATCAAGTTTTATATTCATATATGATATGTAGATGATGGAGCCTAAAATAGAACTCCAACCGAAGACTGAAAAGACGCCACAAAGACAACAATTACATGGCTATATGTAGGTAAATAGGATGATACATCTTATACAGCAAGCCCAATTCCCCCAAACGCCTATCTTCATCCATCCCTTGTATGAGCGGGCTATGTATAGGAGGAGGTATGCAAGTAATGACTGACGAAGTATAACAAAAGAAACCTAGTTAATATATATATCCTCGCTCGCTTGCCCGCTTGCTTGCCTATTTATTCATATAGTTTATCCCATTTACTTTCCCAATTGATTAGTTCTCTTTCTCCTTTTCTTCATTTTTCTTCATCTTTTTCTTTTAACTTTAATTTTAATTTCCCTCTCCCCTTTATTTCCCGGCCTCTCGTCAATGCACCTCCTCCTCCCTCCCCGTCCCCTCCTCAACCGAGCACATTTCTTTTCTCCCTTTTCAGGCATACCCCATCATGCGCAGCAGCTCAGGCCCCTTGGGCGCAGTCGTCAGGTCGTCGTACCCGTCCGGCGTAACGAGCACGCAGTCCTCGACGCGCACGCCGCCGACGTCCCAGTAGCGCTCGAGCGCCGCGGCGTCGATGTACCGCGCGTGTTCGGGCCGTCGCAGGAAGTACGCCTCGATATACGGCCGGCAGAAGTATATCCCGGGCTCGACCGTGACGACCATGTTCGGCTGCAGCGAGCTGTGGGCCGGACGCTTGGATTTCTTGTTTTTGGGCTGGGTCTGGGGCTGGGAGATGGATTGCTGCCGCTGAGGGGGGGATGGCAGACGTCGGGGTTGGGGCTGGGGCTGGGGTGGGAGTGGGGGGTCGATGGTGCCGTTGATGGTGGCGTTGCTGTCGCTGTTGCTGCTGTTCTTTCTGCTTGCGGACGGCGATGAGGGTGATGTCGGTTCGGCTGTTGTTACTACTACCGGGGGTGGGGAAGGCGGCGATCGTGGCGGGAGAGGCGGATTTCTAGATTGCGTTGGAGAGGAATCCGTGAGTGTGGATGGCGATTGTGGGTCCTGCGACGTGGTGGTGGCGGCGGTGGTAGTGGTGGTTGGCGATGAAGGCGTAGGAGCGGCGTTGCTTGCGGCTTGCTTGATCATGGCACGTACGGACTGAGGACCGATGGGCCGGCGCTTTCCCCACATCCCTTCACCGGCGGGACGTAGGAGATCTCTGCTGAGAACGCTAGAGGAGAAAGTACTGTTACTACGACTGACATACGACGGTAATGGGAACAGGGCGTTGCTGTTGTGGACATAATAGGGTAGGGGGTTTAAGGGGGATTAGAGGGTAGATAAACAGGGAGGAGGAAACCAACTCGTGAACGTCAAGGCCAACGTGGTGGCCGAGGCCGTGTGGAAAGAAAGCGGCGCCAGTGCCGTTCTTGAAGATCTCTTCAGCAGTTCCATTATGCAAGATCCCAAGCTCTAGTAGACCTTGGACGGCAATAAATGTTGCGTGTAGCTGCAAATCACGGAATATGACGCCCGGCTTGATGCGCCGAATGCACTCTTCCTGCATCCGATGGACAAGTTCGTAGATAGCCCGAGCCTCCAAGTTGAACCGGTAACGTGGGCCCAGGGGAAGGGTACGTGTAATATCGCTAGCGTAGCAAGACCACTCGGTACCGGCATCAAGCACAACAAGCTGTCGTCCCGCAAGTGGCTCGCTATTAGCCTCGTAGTGTAGAGTGGAAGCGTTGGGACCGGACCCAGCGATTATAGGGTAAGCTTGCGCTTTCGCGTTAGCCGCCCTACACGCCGCAGCGAAGGCGGCCTCGACTTCACATTCATTTTTCATCGTGCTCAGCTGTAGAGCAACCTTTTTGTGCGCCGCCGACGAGATTTCGTTAGCTCTACGAATCATAGCTATTTCGTAGTCAGACTTGATGACCCGCGCTTCATCCATCGCGGGCTGAAGCGACGTGACGTCGATCTTGAGTGACGGCCGCAACTGTTCGAAGCCGTCGAATTTGGGCAGCTGAGCCGAGCGAAGGGCGTAAAGAGACTTGATCGTAGCCAAGCGTGTGCTCAAATAGGCCGGAAGCTCGCCGATGTACTTGACGTCATGAACGTCCGACTTCGTGATACATTCTTCCAGTGTAGGCGTCTTTCCGAACCAGAGTATCGTCGCCGGAGGAGTGAACGGGATCCATAACGTGAGTTTGTCCGCAGCGATATCGTACGTCACGCTGCAGCCCGGAAAGTCGGCACCGGTCAGATAGTAGAAACTACGTGCTTCAGTCAGTGCCAGGGGCGTTTAGAAGGAGGTTGATGCCGTTTAAGGACTGCGTAGGTAGACATACTATCGACGTTGCCGGAAAGGTGGTCCTTGATCTGAATCTTCCCATGTTGATTCAAGCTGGCCCGGCAAATAGATGACTCCATTGTCGGCTCCAAGCTCCTTGGCAACCTTCCTCGCATGTTGTTTGGCTAAGCATCGTTAGAATATACTCTTCAAAGGTGCGTATAGACGGGGAGGGATGGAAAAGAAAAAGTAAGAACTATGAGACGCGAATCTGGTATAGGTAAATGGTGTAGTATGTCCAGGGAGATAACGTGGCACAACCGTATATGTTGTCTCATCCCGTCTAAAAGGAGGCTGGGTAGCATCACCCCTTTATCGTTCAAGAGATACATGCAAGTTGAACACAGTTCAAATCATATAGCCAGGCTACCCACCTGTGTGTAGACATATAATGATATGATGATACAATAATAGTTGATGCAATGGACTGACCTACCAGCACTACATCGTCGGTGTGTAGCTCAGAGGAATAGGATTTAGTTAGGTTTAAAACTCACCAGGGTATCTCTTAACGCCTCCATCGGCTTTTGCTTCTAATTCCGCGATGTTAACCTCGATAGATCTATTCCCAATAACCTCCGTCAGCGGTATCCTCGACAGAAGTGGAATGCTGAGCATGACTGCGACGGCAGCAGAGACGGCGCTGTGCACCAAGCCCTTAGTTCTGCAGCGGAACTGATGAAGGTCCATTGTGGTAGACATTGCAATTGTCGGTGAAGCTAAGGTTAGCAAGGGCTTCGGGATAGCAGTAGCACGTACAAAGCATCAAATTCCTCAACGACAACCAGGTCGTGCTCGATATCTATAGCCTCCATCTTGAAAACTTTCCGTAAGACTTAGTTGTTGTCTGACGAGTAGAGCAACGACAGCATCGTCTGTGGGGTGTTGTCATTGTTGTACTAATTCTAATATATACCCCCGGGCGTAGTCGTATTATACGGTTGAAGCGACTGATCTTATTCGACGAAACAAACTTATGCAACAGCTTAGCTGGTCCAACCTGGTTGGAGGCTTGGGCTGATCTCACGTGGCAAAGCTCGGTTCGCATCGCAGCACCATACCTATAACTCATTTACACGTACCAAGCAAAACGTTTCCCTCGAAACAATCATGGCCAAGACCGTCTCCAGAAGCAAGCCAAGTGATCTGTCTAAGGCCGTCGTGCAGCCCCTCAGGAAGCCCGAAGGTCTCCAAGAGACATACCGACGTAACCCCTTGCTTTTCATTCGAGTTCATTCGAGCTCATTCGTATCGCATTTTAGCTCCGAGGGTTGGGCATAGTGCATTGGGAGCTAACTTCGATCGGACTCTGATCAACCTTGTGGACGGACGGGATCGCTATGACGGTCTGCCCTGTATCACCAATAAAGGCCACTTCAACTGATTTTCTTTTTTACAAGGTGGCCCCGTAGATAGCACAAATGCCAAGTTGTGTGCCTGATTTACACATTTTATATACATCATTGAGCATAAACCCACGACGAGGCGCTCTCCCGCCGTGTCTCTAAAAGATCCTGCTCATTGCCTCTGTTAAGGGTATAAGACTCGCTCTGGATCATAGATATCTTAGATGACGTCTATAGAATGAAAATTCATCAACTACAATATGTGACCGTCCATATCCGGCGTCAATCGTCAATGTTTTTGATTACCTATGCCAAACTCCAATCCCTTCCATCATCTAAGAAAGCATCCGTGGATGTCGCAATTATGCAGAGGGGTATCCTTTTTCTACTCACAAACCTGGTCCATTCCATGCTAGGGAAATGGCTGCCACGACGTATTAGCTAGTAACTCTTCCATCTCCCCCAGTTGCTGACCCCGTCGCCGCGCCAAATGTAATTGGTCCGATTGAAGTTGGGGGTGAGGTGAATGTCGGTGTTCCAAAGTGTGCATCTGTAACAGCATTGGATCCGAATACATCTGCGCTGGAAAGTTGAAGCCTGGTTGAGCCTGCGACTGCATTAAGTACGGCGGCAGCGGCCCCATAAGTTGTCCTTCGATGCCATCATAGAAATTAGGTATATAGTACGGGGCAGGGCCGTGGTGTAACATGTCTCCCGGACTACCGTCCTGGACGCCTGACTGGTGAGCGCCGAAATCAAGTTGGGGCTGGTTGGGATATTCTAAGGGGTCGTCCGAGGGAAACATCACTGCGTCTAACTGGTGGACGGGATTGCCCGCACTGAATGCTGGATGTTGTAAGTCTAGAGGGCTAGGCTCATGTAGAGCTGCGGCCGTTGCTGAGTCTGGGGACGGTATCGGTAAATCTAACGGCGAGAATTGAAAACTGGAGGTAAATGAGCCGCCAAATTCTGGCTGTGGTAGGGAAGAATTGTCAACAGGGATGACTTGCGGGACGAGCCCAACCGGGGTCTTTCCAGCCTTTTTCGACGATTTCCCCCGAGGCTGGTTGGGCCTCTCGGGGAGACGCTGCATTGAATCGGTTGAGTGTGCTGGAAGCGGCATCGCTATACCATCTTGTGCTCCTGATGCGGAACGTTTTAATGATGTCGTAGTGTTTACCTGCTTAAGGTTCTTTGGTAATTGGTCGAAGAGTATCTTGCTAGGATTAGCTATATCTCGCTAGGCTTGTCATAGAGTCTCAACTTACAGCTAGAGATTGGGATATGCGGTCCGCAACCAAGCTCTTTCTTGACAGCTCTTCGATAACCTCTTTCCCAGCTATAGCATCTGCAAAAATCTCCATGGACCCTGGTTTGTCTTGATTCTCTAACACGAAGAAGACCAGCGTTATGATAGCGAAGAATTCGGTGAAAAGAGTGAACCAATACGGCCCTACGAGAGGAACCTGTTTTCGCATCTCTAACCCGATATGTACGATATTTCGCGCGACACTAACACCAGCGGCTCCGCAAGCGTATGCACGTTCATTTACATCCTTGCCGACCGTGATGCGTGGAGACACGTAATGTAGAAATGGCCTATATAGTACCATCTGGATATGAGCGTAAGTAAACCTCAGTAAGTTACGCACCCTAGAAGACCACTTAGTAAGCGCTCGAGTTCAACGTCTGCTCCAGGAAGAACTTACCGAACGACTTCAACAGCACCAATAGAGTTCGGCCGCCAAGCATCCGGTAGGTCCTCATTCCATTGCTGGAGTTCTTTTTCGATTTCCTTTATTTTCCCATAGCTGATCATATAAGACGCGTAAGGCTCTCCAACACCTTCGGCCTCACTCTGCTCCATACCTTTCAACGGGTAAACGTTTTTAACAACCTTACCTAGAATATCCATTAGTCGCACGTGCGCATTAAAGGCCTCGAGGAATGATGGAGTCCCTGGAGGCGGGATGAGTATCTTATCCTTCGTGATATACTCGTCGTCGACAGGGGTTGGTAAAGGCTGGTCAATGTCCTCGTCATTTAGGAGTAGCGGGAACCCTAGTAATGCAGACACATACGTATCCATCTGCCTACATATATAGAAAACTCTTCGCCTCGTTTCAGCCTCTATCGGATTTAATTTAATGTGAGGCAGGTGCCGATGCAAACCCATCCTCAACGCAGATCGTAAGGCAATCCCCACAAACCCATAGCAAGTACTTAGATTCGATATCGACTGGATGAATAGTATCATAAACAGTAGAGCCTGAAGCGAGGGGAGGTCCCGACACTCCGTTATATCTTGTAGAATGGCTCTTGCACTGCTATAATATTTGATCCTAAAAACGCGTCAGTTAGCCGAGGTCAGAAAAGCCCAAAAGGGGGGTTATAATATTACGCTTCGTCCATCGCGACCTTGTACGGTGGCGTCTCCGAATTATCATTTTCTGGTATATTATACATGCAGCCAAGGGCCATGACAGAGTATGCTAGTGCTAGACTCCTTTTGTTCTCTGTCCCAGCTGCACCTACCGGTTTTTCGTATAGGTCATCTAGCATCTTATAAAACGAAGGGATATGGACGATACGCAGAAGACATGTCGCGTTATTAAGTGACTCGGAGCATAGCGCAAGTGCCCTCTCCTTCGGGGGTAAATCGTAAGGGGGGGTAGCACGACTAGGCGGCGCTCGTGAACTTGACGCGGGCCTTGGGGGGTCTAGAGTGAGGACACCAACAGGTCGAGGCGGGCGAGGAAGAAACGGCACCTGATAATCTCTGCCTAGAAGTCCACGAAAATGCTCCTTCATCCTCTTGAAGAAGACCGAGCCAGACGAGGTCCCGTGGAAATCATAGTTGCCCCTATCGTCGAGGTCGAGTTGGCCAGCGGTTTCGATCATAGAATGCAACTGGGCATCTGTAGAAGACGAAGAGCCTGGCTGTTTTCCCTTGGTTGTTGAAGTCCGTACTCTGGCTTGCTCCCGGATGCGAAACTCCTGCTGGACTGCAGGATCCAGACCTGGATCGTTGAGATCAACATCCGGCATGAATCTGCGCAGCAAGCTCTCTGCCCTCGACAGCTTATTTTCCAGAGCCTCTATATACTGCGGAGCCGGATTCCTGCGCCTGTTGGAAGGCTTATCGTACGTGCAGTCTAACAATAAAACATCAGCCGGTAAGGAAATAGCTAAGGAATGCCGGGTAAAGGTTACCGTAGCTATACACCTGACAATGGGTGCATGGCTGCTTGCCATCGCACTTTATCTTTTTCCTACGACATTCACTGGAAAAAACTAAGTTAGTATTTGGAGCTTTAGATGTTACTTAAGCGTCGAGGTGAAGATATCTGACTGGGAAGCTCCGGGCGACACTTGACACGCTCACAAAAGAGACGTGTTTTAGAAGACAACCAAAGAGGGATCAGAGCAGAAAAACGGAGTTTAGAACTGCATACTCGCATGCGCGCGTCACCCTCCGGCGCTTCTGGAGAGGAACAGACGGGGTTTCGCTAGAACTTTCGGCGTGGCTACCTTGAGGAGCAGAGGCTGGAGTTCCCCCAGCCGGAGAGCCCGTTTCCAATGCTTGCAAGGAAGATTCCTCTTCGTCAGATACCTGGCCGTCTACAATTTCGGGCTTAACAGATCCTATGCGTTCAGCAGGGGTGCGTGAAGAGCGAGAAAGAGGTGTCATGTCCGGTCGATTGTGGGTGCCGGAAATGGCACCCTCCTAGAATACGTGAAGAATAGCCCGGTGCCGTCTTCTTTCGCTTTAATTCATATGCTTATGAGATAGGAGATGTGTTCCAGCGCATTTTCGAAGCTCAACGCTTGCTCTTGGGCAAACTACCTAGATTATATCGAACAGGGACCACAATCCAGGGCAGAAGTTGCTTTACCTATATGAAAAGCAGTCAGTAACGTAGGAGGGGGTTGGCCCAATTGAAGTCTCGTGAATGGGCAGAGGGATTCGATAAATAGTCTCGGTGTTAACCAAAAACGTGGAGGATAAATTAATAATGTGGAAGAAGAATAAGTGAAGACATGTTCTTATCTGAGTACGAACATGCAGGACAGGCCGTTGAGCGAAGTGAGTGAGCAAGAGAAAAGTAGGGTAGGGTGAGATGGGACCAAAGGCGCTGATGCAGTAGCGTAGGTCATAGCATCCATAGCATCCATAGCATAAGGCGCCTAAGATTAGAGGTAGGTAAGACAAAACCTCTACCTACCTACCTCCTACACATGAGGGATGCAGTAGGCTACCTTAGTTTTGCTATTACGTACATACTTGAAGTAAGAATTGTAGGTGAACGTTGTCTTTTTTTCTTCTCTTCTTCCCTTGACAACTTGAGGGATACGTATACATAGTAGGTAGGTATGTAGGACTACGGGTAAAAAGAGGGCGTACCGAAAAGATCAGGTACCTACCGAGAGTAATAGAGTTAGGAAGTATGCTTGTTGTCTGACGTCCTGTAGTGACCTGGAATATGGGCGACGAACAAACACAATGATCAAAACGGGATTGAAAAGAAAAAGAAAAGGCGGTCGGTCGGAATAAACCGATAGATCCAAGGATAGGATTGATTGATTGATTGATTGATAGGGCCGATACTGTTTGGGGCTAGTAACTTTTAAAAACTAAAGAAATATTGTATGAATAGCCAGGATATTATTTCTCCTATGGCCTTTGAGAAGAGTAAATAATACGATGAACGAGAATCTAAAGCCAATTCGCCTTGTCTCTTAGAGGCATTTCAAGGGGGGACGATGGAACGCTTAAGAAAAAAAAGACATGGTGGCTCGAGTGGGGAGACTATGCAAATAGAAAGGCGCTTGGTTAGATAAACCGGGATCATATAGTTGGGTAGGTACTGCTTTTACAAGGCGGGGCGAAACTGCTCAGAAGCTGGGCAATCCCTGCATTGTACATCTAGTTGATAAATGAGCCGGATAGTACCTCCTTACGAGTCATGACCGAGAGGTAACGGGCTGGTGTCACACAGATTGAGCAGACTACATGCATGTACTCATATCCGATTTACACTATCTGCGACTTATGCATATTTATGATGCATGCGTGTAGACAGGATAGGTACCTACCTAACCTATATAAAGAGATGGGTATATGAACTAGAGACATCTTCACGAAAAGTGTACTAGAGGAGATTAGAATAGATTTCTTCCTTAATTATTTACCTAATCTAGCAACCCGAGTGTCTCTGTATAAAAGGGTGCTCAGACATATCTAATCTATATATAATCTAGGTACCTATGTTAGCATAGAAAAGCTTATATCAATTACATGACTGTATTAACGTGTAAGTGACACTCAACCCTATCAACACCATAAACAATCGCGAATAGAACTAAATATTACATACGTGTTCTAATCTACGAGCTTAAGCAATGGCCTGGGGAGCACCAGAATACATGCCGTGGAGCTGACAGGAGGCCTCTAAGTTTAATGACATACGCAAATAGGTAACATCAACATATCTTAATTCGATGTCAAATGGTGAGGCCTCCTAGATGCAGTAGGTCCGTTTAGACGAGGTTAATAGAGTTGGGGTTTCCACACGAGATCGGGTTGCTCGGTTCATCAGTAACTAGATCTCCCTAAACCGAGTTTTCTCAAGTTACGTATGTTTAATGAGTTGCCCTTGGCTTCGAGTCTAGAACATGTAGGTAGTTTTATGGCTGACTTCTACCAAGCTTTGATCGCCATGTATGTACATACCTTAGGTACCTTTACCTCCAAGGCTGGATCACCAGACCATGACTTCAAGCTCTATGTATGTATAAATGCATAGGCCATCTCCACACCTATATGTATTAATACTAGTTCCGTTCCTTTTCTTCGGAGCGAGCTACTTCTTACCATTAAATACCATGACTCTAGAATTACTTGTTATGACGGTGCCCAGTCCGAGTATTTAGAGGGGGTTCAGCATATTGCTAATACGAATGCATAAGCGGCGGCTATGGACCCTTGCAACGACGGCTTCTCTCACGTCGACTATGTACATCATAATCAAGTTTACCGGTCAGGAACACAAGGTATCATTGCAGGTCGTTATAGGTCTGATCACCATGTGTAGAATATACATATATACGCGGAGAGCCCGTAGCAATGGTCTTGGCGCGCCTCTAACCTCCAAGGCAATTTTCCCGCATGCATATTCACGGAGCGGCGTTGGCCTAGTAGAGGTAAGCCACCATGTAGCCGTAACTGACAGGGTCTATCATTGATATTATTATGTAAATAAGGGTAGGCTAAAACTCAAAGAGGATATCTATTAACTAGTGCATAGATAGATTGCTCTATTCTCCAACCAAGCATACGTTGCTTTGACATCCTTCTTTTTGCGTTTCATATTATTGACAAGGACAGATCAATACCTACCTTCGTTCCAATTGTTATTAGGAGCTGGTATGGATTAGAGATAGATACTTAGATCTCGGAAAACCGGCACACCGCCGTCTTGGCTCTCTCCACCGAAGAAGCTCTTTGAACCGGAATACGCCATGATTGGAGCTCGCGTCTCCGTGCAAAAGTGGACTTTAATCTTGGCAATATTCGCGATATGATTCTCAATTAGACCATGGTAGAGAATAGATGCAAGTACTAAAACTAGCGTATAAGCCATTCTTCCATTTTCTAAAACAATATCTAGATTTAATAGCCAGCACTAGTATAACACAATTATATTTGGATCAACTTATATCATTAATTGGCCCAAAATATCTTTCACACATAGAATTTCGCCCATTTAGGTATCTACATATTAGTGAAGTCTTGGAGTATAATAGGTTCTAGCGATGCATTCTCACAGCTTATATGAAAAGGAGGTATGCAAGTAGATTTCAGGTGCATAGTCACGAAACGACGTGTTTACGGGGTATGTAGTACATACCTCTTACTGATTCTGATACTACACTTGACATCAGTTAGTTAACTAGTAATAAGTTTATTAGGTTAGGTAAGACATGTTGAAATAACAGGTCCCAGATAATTAAACGTGACCTACCTATTTTCGTCTCGTGGTCTATATCCACCTTAGCCTCTTTGCTTGGCCTGTGGATCCAAGATACAGACGGGAGGTGGAAGTATTCTAGCATGCCGGGAAGCCGTCCTATGTCCGAGGCAATACTTTTGATATAGTTAAAGCAAGTCTAACATATTTCTTTAAGAATTGAAGTAGATTACTAATCTCGACTTTAAGAAGCTTTTCATAGTTGAACAAAGTATGCGGTTTATAAAGTATAAGTATGTGGTTTAGGTAGTTAAATTGAGCTTGTGTGATGTGGATGTGAATGCATGAGGCGTTGGCAAGCTGAAGGTTGACTTAGCTGCTTACCAAAATCAACAGCATGCGCTCCTGCTAGTGTTGCGAAACTCCACTTAAGCCTTACGTCCCATGCTAGGTGGGTACGTACTTGTGTACCTGAATATGTATATGTAGGTACCTAGCGGACCAATGAAATACGCCACATGCATAGGGCGATAAGGTAAGGTAAATGCCTTGTCAGGTCCAACGTAGGCGTAGCTACCCCGCCAAAACAAGGCAAAGGCAGCTTCGACATTCATAGCCTTGATGCCTCTTTTTTCTAATTCACATTTCTAGCACACACCAAAATAACCCGAAATAAACCAAAACAAGGCATCCAACATCATCAGGCTGCAATAATTGTACTCCTCAGATACCCGACCACCTTTCTTCACACCATAACCAATAGACCAAGGCACTACTTGACTATAGACCCTGATCTCTTGAGCGCTGGCATCATGGCAGCCGACCAGCACATCCTTACCTACTTTACTGCCATGGACAACCAAGGCGGTATTGTCGTCAAAGGTACGAAATGACTTTCAAATAAGTCCTTCTGTATATCGAGGGGAAACTAACGTATTCTAGATGCTCCGAAGCTGGACCTTGATCTATATATTTCTAATTACAAAGGTTGGTGACTCGGGGTGGCCTAGGTGGCATATGTTACTCGCATGCTTTACCTCGTTTACTTCTCATATCCTTATCCCACGCGCTCCCATAGTAATAACAGCCGCTTACCCTACTTACCTTACTTCACCAGGCCGTACTCGCTTCGACAGATTATTGTTAATTGGCCAATGCTCCGTACCTCTGTGCGTCGATGCCCTTAAAGCCGCCGTGGCCGAAGCCAAGCGTGGAAAAGACATCCAGCGATACCGTGACGCTTTCGAATGCATTCGTGTTGCCGCACCCGATGAACCTGAGGCTAAGTGGGACGATGCCTGGGTCACAACAACAGGGAAAGCCAACAAAGCAGAAACTCATCGACTTGAAACCGAGCTTAAAGGGTATAAAAATAATTTGGTCAAAGAGAGCATTAGGGTATAAATATCCTTCCGAATCAAGAGAATGATCATTGAGGATAGCACTGACATATTCAGATTGGTCACCGCGATCTTGGAGAACACCTCGAGTCTATTGGAGATCTTAACGGAGCCTCCGAAACCTATATCAAGATGCGACCTGATGCTAGTACGCAATCTCATATCCAAGACGTAGGCAAGCATATCATTAGCATTATGCTACAGAAACGAGACTGGGCCGCAGTGCTCGCAAATGCGAATAAAGTCCTGCCCGTGAGCCCCGGGAGCAGCGAACAGAATATCGAGCAACCTTATCAGCGGATGATTTATGGTCTTGCTCAACTTGGGGAAGGTCGATATTACGATGCTGCTAAGAGCTTTCTCGACGTTGGTAATCCGATCTCCTGTAAGGCATACAACGACGTCGCTAGCCCGAATGACGTTGCCACATATGGCGGGCTTCTTGCACTCGCCTCAATGGACCGATTAGAGCTACAGACTCGAGTTCTAGATAACTCCAGTTTTAGAAACTACCTAGAGCTGGAGCCACACATCCGCAAAGCTGTTAGTTTATTCGTCAACGGACGATACTCGGCTTGTTTGGGAATACTCGAGTCGTACCGAAACGATTACCTTCTCGATATCTATCTCCAGGCACATGTTCCTACACTTTTCTCGCAAATTCGCAGCAAGTGCATTGTTCAGTACTTCGTACCATTCTCGTGTGTCACCCTAGAGAGTCTAAATGCAGCCTTTGCCAAACCAGGAGAGTCTATCGAACCAGAGCTCATTAATATGATTAGAACGGGCGCACTGAATGCTCGCATTAACACCATTGATAGGGTAAGTTAAGATGTGTCTATTGGAACTGGCGCGTTACTAATATCTTCGTCTAGCTTCTTGTTGCTGTCTCTACTAACTCTAGAGCGGCCATGCAAAAGAAGGCCCTGGACTCCGCCAAGATTTATGAAAAGGAAATCCTGGAGAGAATCCGTCGGATGAACGTCATAGCGGCTGACCTAGAGGTCAAAGGAATTAGAAAGACTGCTGGTGCAGGGGCCGGTAGCATCCCCGGCGTAGGGGACATCTGGGCTGATGAAGCTAGGAGACAGCCAGCTTCGAACGACGCAATATCTTAAGTTGACTCGTTTTGGAGATAAGACGCCAATGCTCCCAACGTATAGGGATAAATTAGGTCTATTATGGGCAGTGAATTTTAACCTTATGACAGGGAGTAGTCCGGGTCTAGAAAGATTTGTATGGAGATAGACCAAGTTGTCACAGAAACATTCATCACGGCTGGAAGGCAGCCAAACGCATAGGCACACAACGCATAGTGAGGAGTTGCTAGGATACAGGCGTCATAAGCATTGCATTGCAGTTTCGGTACCTTTTTTTCTTTTCTTTTTCAGGGAGATTCTAGGGTTACGTCTGCATGACACATTACGTCGTTCAAGAGCATGAGATTTGCAAATAAATACCCTATGACGAGATAGTCCAGGAATGAATGAATTGATTACTATACCACATCATCCCATGAGCTGCCTGATGTCTTCCGGGGGCCAGCGTACTTGCGCGAACGTTAGACACCGTTTGATGCTCTGCAAATACTTCCTGGTCACCTCGTCACTCATGATATGTCCCCGCTCACCATTATGTAGTTTCTCCCGCGCGCTTCGCTCATGAATACCCACCATAGTAACACCGATAGGCCACGCCGCCTTACCGATACTCAGGCGTAGATACCCGTCGTTGGCGTCAACATAGCGACGTTCCTGGGCGGCCTGGACGATTTCCACGATGGGCTTTAGGATGTCATCCTCTAGCTCGCCCTTTTCAAACTTACGGAATAGCGGCACCATGTTGTCACGGCTCGATACCATGGCGTTGATAGCTGCTTTGCCGGCAAACGTATCGCGGTTCTCTTCCCGCGCCAGCGCCACCTCCCACTCCCGCAGCACCATCGTGAAGTACGACGCTAGCTGCCGGAACAGATACTGTCGTCCTGCCTTGTCCTGTGGTATCGAGCCGTCTACCTTCATGTCCTTCTCCTCTAGCAGTTGCAGCGTCGTGGGTATAGGGCCGGTCGTCACGACAGTCGTAAGTCTTCGGTACCGTTTCAGTTTCGCGCGATGCGTCTCCCCGAATAACGTGGCGGGCTGGCCCAGTTCGCGCAGTTTGGAGACTAGCGCCTCCTCCGGGATGTCCTCCTCGCCCTCGGCGCCTGTGCTGCCTTCGCGGCTACCATTGCTATCTTCCTTGGATAGTTCGGGTAGCCCGAGGCGTTTCCGTCGCCGGCGCTCTTCTTCTGCTGCTTGCTCTTCTCGCCGCCGCCGCGTTTCTTCTTCTAACTTCCGCCGCTTGTCTTCGCGGGCCTTGGCCTCCTCGGCTGCTTCCTCTTCGCGCTTGCGTTTTTCGGCGGCTTTGGCCTGTCGCTTTTCCTCGAGGGCTTTTTGTTCTGCCCGGTACGCGGCTTCGCGTTGAGCTTCGGCTTCGGAGCGGCGTATGTATTTCTTGCTGTTGGAGGAGGACGAGTCGCTGGCAGCTGTAGGCGTTGTTGATGCTGTTGCTCCTGTCGCCTTGGCGAGCTCTTTGGACATAAGGGATGCAAAATCCATAATGGCGGGTTGTTGCTCTGGCAAGATTTGCGTGCCCACTGGGTGGCTGGTAGAAGATGACTGCTTTAAAGATGAGTGGAGGTTCCAGCTACGTGGTCCCAAGGAAAGCCGGGCGGATATGGTGTATGTTGGAGTATGGAGATCGCAGGGCGGCGTATGCGGATGAAGGTCGCAGGGTTGAATTATTATGTCTTTAAAATGACCAATAGGAGTCAACCCACTAAGGAGGTCGGCATGTTTTTAGTGGGAAAATACCGACCATACCGACTATCTAGCAGCAGACCACCTGCACGCTACGCTACCTACCTATGTAGGTACCTAAGCTACGGTCTACCCAAGTTACATCATAAAGAGCCGCTAAACTGCCCGGGGTAGGTGGGGCTTCTAAAGTTTAGGAGGTAGTATTTAACATTTCTAGCACTTCCCACCATTATATTAGCACATATTAACCCCCGAGTCCCTGAACAGCTGGAATCTTATCAGCGAAGCTTTCGAGCTCCCGCGTTTGCTTGCTTCAAAAAATCGAAGCATATCATTCGCAGCCTCGTCGCTCCCCAAGTTTCATTTTTCCGAGCTTCCATTCACAACATTCCTAACGTACCTATCTATCCGTGCTATCCCATTTCTCCCGACTTTCATTTACTCCGTTCTCAGGAAGCGTATATAAGCCAACTTTACTAGTAGCTGGCAACAACATGATTTGAGCCTGAACAGAGTGTTCCTGCGAAGGTACCACTTGGGGGAAGTGATACCTCAATATGGATCGTCACACAACACCGCCGTTTATGCTACGGGTCTTCTATCGAACCAGCGCATTTCACCGGTAAGTAAACCATCATGGGGTTCCCTGCGACACTCCAAGAATAAGGGGGACCACTCGAACACTCGAACACTCGAACACTCACACACATCTCAGGCCTGATGAGTTCAATACGTCGCAGCTCCCACCGCATATGTCGATATATACCTGGCCCGACTGCACATTAACAGAGCTTACTTATATCATTGCTGCCTTGAAGCCATCTCTCCTCCCTGACCCGGCCATCGGTACTCGTTTCGCATTCCGCCTCATATTTCCAGACACGCGAAGCACCTCGGGCCCAACGTCGTCCAAGTACGCTGTTAAAGACTTAGGTAGTGTGATAGTTGGTAACGGGGGACGAGGATTGGACCCTGAAGACCCTGAGGCTGAGAAGACGCTGGACTCCGAAGGCGACAAGACTCTGAAGGAGGCCAGGTTTGTCGTCGGTGATTTTATATCCTGCGCGATCCTCCCTCCCTTACCAGACGGTTCCGTTGCCCCTGTTTCTAGCGCAAGGGTCGGACGCAGTACCGGCGCTAGCGAGCCCAGGGCTGCTGTAGGCCGTACCCCTAGTGGTTCCTTCAGCAGAAGAGAACAGGAGAACGGGAACGACCGCTCTGGTAGACTAAGGAATAGCGGGAGGGGATACGACGTGTTTGGGAGTCGTGGTAGCATACCGATGGGTGAATGGAGGAGAGGGGAACGATTACCTGAGTCGCCTCCTGCAGGGCGTGGTAGAGGGACGAGGCGGACATAGGTCACAGGCCTGGTAGAGACGATAGTATCTTTTGGAAAATGGTCAAAATCAACAACCTATTTGGCGATAACAGACAAAATATGGTATAGATACTGTCCCATGCGGACTTGTAACAAAGTGAGTTGTTCCGACTCCGCAATGTCTCACTTCCGTTATTGTCTCCCAGCCTCGTGTATTTGCTGATTTCAATGTAAGCAGGCCGTCCTGTCTTAGCTCTCTTGGCGGACGCACATTGATACCCGAATGCTCCCGAGTGTTCAGCAAGCAAATGATTGTGTATAGATACCCTTCAAAACTCTCACAACTTGTTTCCGGTTTCCAGTTTTTATGGTATGCATTTTCAGGACTATAGATGGGGGAGGGACGGGCAATTAAGGGAGTATATCTAAAAAGTTTGGTTTGCGTTTGCTATTTTATCTAGGTACTTATTAATAGTATTTGCTGGTATCAATTTGACTGATCTTTACTTGATGATGCCTTCTATTCGAGTGATACTTGCTATTGAGAAACTAAACGCTGGTCGTTCAGCTACGCCATTGCCTTATATATGAAAACTATCATGTCCGATGTCATGATACGTCCAGGGGAAGAGGAAGAAGGGTCTTATTGATGACTAGAATATATTTTTCGAGACACCCAAATAAGATATGCTGAATGACAAGTAGCGGGTCGTTCGGGAGTTGTCCGCATATCATATATATCACAGCCTGGGACTTCAATGAAAAAGTATATCACGTTAGGCACTGGAGCCCTTTCAATATTCATTTTCAAGATCTACTTCGACATTATGCTCTTGCAAAGTAGACCCACTAACAGATGCTCATTGGTGAAAGTCCTCGTTCAATTGCGGTAGTTTCACCTAGTCTTATATACAGTCGTCCAAGCTTCTCCCACGCGGGGTTTTTTCTTAGAACTCCTTGATCATGTCTCCCTTCCTCTTTACTCGCAAATCGTACTTTCCCTGCCCGTCAGAGCTATGTCAGCAATCCTCACATCTACATACATCTTCCGCAAGAATCCCAGATAGGTAGGCAGGTTGAGTACTCACGTCGGTGGTGTATGCGATAACGCCGAAGATGGCCGGCACGGCGATGGTGTACATGAAGGCGATGCGGGCGGTTCGCGGGGTCCATCGGAAGAACTTGTGACGGTTCGTGGTCATGTCTGCGGACCATATCAGCCATGGTTTATCTTAGAAAGAGGGAGGAAGAGCGGGTAGACGTACTCCCTAGCTTCTGGATAGCCGGGTCCATCGCCATGCCTGACATGAATGTTAGCTTTCCTTGCTTATTGCCGCGAACGAGTGTCCAATTGAACTCTCGGAGTTGTATATACATACGGTAGTGCTCTACGCCAACCATCTTGACAGAGGTAGGCAGTTGCCGTGCACTGGATAGATGGGTGTTTAGGTGGTTGTTTTCGAGAGATCTATCTCGAGATTGGTTGATCGTAGCTTCAATTCGCTCTTGACGTCTCGGATGGCTTGGGCTTGGGCTTGAGGCTTGAGATGTGGAGCCTTTAAATTTCAGCCTTATTGTGGCGTAGCTAACATGACTACCTAACAAAGCTTAAGCTTATGTACCTAGGTATTAAGTTAGGCTAGGTAATCGTTCAATACCTAGTACAACTGACGTAGCTATATTACCTACGAACCCGTACCCATGAAGAAATACATAGGTATGTAATGTACCTACATTATGGGGCTGGGGGGGGCTATTGACATTATGTCAACAAGAATATCAATAAGATTACATAATCACAAGCTTTCAAGACTATATCAACAGCTTAATATTCTTACCACAATAATCAACGTACCGATTCTATTATAAGTACATACGATTCAATACGAATAAACAGCATACCAGGTAAACATAATGCCCGAAATACTTACTATCCCGTAATTATTACTAACCCTATTAACAATATCTAAATATACCACTATATTAAATATATACCACTATATCAAATATATACCATAATGTTAATATCGACAACATATTAGCCCAATTTTAATATCAATCTAATAATAATGTTAGTTCCAGGTATACTAAAAATATATTAAAAATATACAAGTCATTTATAAAAGCTTAAAAAAAACATATATACTATAATAAAATAAACTTTAATATATAATCGTAAAACCTCGTAATATAATAGTAAAATGCGTAGCCTGTAATTTAATAATCTCGTAATCTCGTAATTTTATAATTTAACGTAATCTTTTCAATTAACTTTTACATATACTTATATTATATACATATTTACTTACCTATATATATATATATCTCAAAAATCTTATACCTAATTTAATACAAAGCTTTCTATTCTTTTATTTTTTTATTACACCTTTAAATAATAACGATAACCTCGTTAACATCGTTTCGTACGTGACATACGTCGACCTAATAACCGTGACTACCGTTAGTAATAATGTTTATCTAGTAACTATCTCATAAACTATCAATCTTTCCAAAGTAATACGATTACAACAACGTATAATAATATCTATTTAATTCCTATTTCTAAAATAGTTATTATCATGCATACGATGCAACCACCCCGCGAGGTAATAATATTGTTAGAATCAGCCAATCAATAAATACATTGATTCTTAAGCAACGCACTACGAACATTATGTCCACCCCTAGTCATCAATGCTGACACCATGTCAATAGACCCCCCCAGCCCCATAATGTATGATGTAGCCCGCAATGCTCTTAATGCAAAATAATTAGACCTCGGCAACTTTTGGCCATGGTTCTACAAACGGAAAAAGAGTCATATGATGAGTAATAAAGCTAGACCTTTGCAACTTTTAGTTAAGACTAGTTATCTGTATCCAGTCTTAACTTATTTACATAGAACTTAATATTTTAGTCTAGATATAGAACTCAACTAAACCCAGTACACCATCCCTCCCATTCCAAGCATACAAAACTGTCTCGGAGTAACCTTTCTATTATCTATTATCTATAACATTTCTTTATATAGGCTTAGGCACCACCATCTCAGTCACTCTCATATTCTAATAACTCACAATCATTTACGTGTTGCCCACCATGGCCACCGAAGAACAGCCCAAAATCAAGCTCTACTGGCAAGTTCCTTCATCATTCATATCGCATCGTGAGTTATATCTTACAATTAAATAGGTTAGAGCAGTCTCGCGCTCAAAACATCCTTTGGCTTCTTGAGGAGCTCAATGTGCCTTATGAGCTTGAGACATTTCGTCGAGTGAACCTGCTCGCCCCTCCCGAGTTAAAGAAAATTCATCCGCTAGGGAAGTCGCCCGTGATCTCCATCACACCCCCTGGCTCGGAAGAGCCCATCATTCTAGCCGAGAGCGGGTTTATTACTCAATACCTGAGCGAGCATTTCAGCCAAGGCACCACCATGATGCCTAAGCGCTGGAAGGACGGCCAGGACGGCAAAATCGGCGGCGAGACCGAGCAGTGGCTCCGGTGGCAGTATCTGCTCCATTATGTCGAGGGTTCTTTGATGCCAATGCTTGTCATGGCGATGGTCCTGGGCGCGCTCAAGGGGTCCAATATCCCCTTCTTCATCCGCCCTATCACCTCTATGGTCGCCAATCAAATCTTCAACCGCCTCGTCTTCCCGAACGCGAAGTCGCAGCTGGGATTCTTGGAACAGCAGCTGGCGACTTCGGGAGGCGACTATTTGTGCGGCCCGGAACTCACATCCGCGGACGTACTTATCAGCTTCGCGCTAATCGTGGCCAAGGATAAGTTTGAGACTTTTGGGACGTGGGAGAGCGGTGGGCCTAAGGCACTGTTCCCTAAGCTGTTCGCGTACATCGATAGGCTTGAGACACATCCCGGATATAAGAAGTCGGTTCAGAAGGTTAAGGAGATTGATTCGAGCCTGGGTATCATGTTCACTCCCAAAATGTGAACTTGAAAAGTTTGATCATGTGGTTTCACTCATCTTCATGCAAGATCATTGTGTGTATCGAGTATAGACCCGGATACTCCTACGTGCCGAATTGATGCGGGGCAGGAACTGTAAACCCTGATGCAGCCGTCACGCTGCTTTAAGACTCGGCCTACTTTAACCCCGGTTTCATTGGTGTCCTAAACTAAATACTACATGGAAACAAAAGGCCATTAGTATGAGACATGTTATTGAGTGGAGTAGTTTGTCTCAGACATGAGCCTCACAGCTAGAGGAACTAGTGGTTGTAGATTCGTATGATATATGAGTTATGATATATTGAGGGTGAAGGTAGACCATCACACTCGACTATATAATACCTATACAAGTCTAGATAGCACATCACTAGAAATCTCGCTTGTGTAAGGCTCCCTACTACTTGAGAGCCTTTATATTGGAAGCCACTTGCAGAACATATCACCGTCATGAGCAAGACTCTGATTGTACAGAAACCCGTCCCCGTACGGATTACTAAACTCCTGTAAGCTTTATTTGGTATCGATGTAGACTTAGGCGACGGCAAAACTTGCTAACTTGTGAGGTGAAAATTGTTAGAGAATAGAGCTAGTATATGGTGGGCATTGAAGAAGACACTCGCAACGCCATTGACAATGGTTTGTCTTGAAGTTTGTTCTTCATGAATCCCATAAAACGCAAGCAGTGTCTGAAGCAGCGATGTAGGCCTAGGAAGCGGAATGGCAGAGTTTATCATGAGCACCATCCATCTTTAGATGTAGACAAGAGATTTGCCTTACTTGAAAGTCTTAGTCAGATTGCGAGGGAATCAGCGAATGTCCTCAAAGCTATCTTAAGAAGCCGAAATGATAATAATATATCTATCATTTACAATAACTATATCGACACTTAAAACAATCATAATAATATACAAAGATTCATCAAGAGCGAGGTCGACTTAGCTATAACTCAGAGGTGTCTGCTCAAGGGCTACGCATTGTTGAAACCCCAGGACCACATTATTAAGGTGCTTATCAATGATGCTCGAAACATGCAAGTAACAATATTTCCCTGAACTACTAACCTAGGTTAGGATCTTATATCTCAACTAGAAAGATTTCGATAGGTCAGGCATCAAGTTGAGATACTTGCGATCCGCGTCGAATGAAGATGGAAGAGTATATATGTACAACTACCTAGTCTTAGTCCTAAAGTGCTGAGAAGGGCTACCTGATCATGGTACTATATGTATTAAGACCATCTCTTATGATAGTAGTAGGCATGTAAGGTACATAGGTGGAAAAGGAAGACGTGATCCCCGTCTCTTGTACATGAAATACCTAGGTACCTAGTTATAACTATTCAAAAGATGGATTTAGTATGTCGTCAGCGTTGCACCGAGCAGCCAATAACCAACCAACCAAAAGCGCCGATCCGGCTCCCGGCGGCTGTGTCTGGGGCTCAACCGTCTGTCTCTCCACAATACTAACCTAATACACTACATAAGATAAAGATGGGCAACATATACAATCAATGGGTACCTATTGTGTGCATTTCATAATGTACGGTTGCATTGCATGAGGTCAAATCCCTCTCAACAACATCGAAGTCAGCCTTCTTGCTATGTATGTACATAGCTAGGTTAGCCTGTCACGCTTGTTCATAAGCTTACTCACCGCCCCCGATCAGATACCTAGCATCGTGCCTTGATTATCTCTCATTAATGGATGCCTATTGAAACCTCATGGCGAACCCGCAGCTACCCGTCGATTCCTTCGATGGATTGCAGTGCAACTACGCCCGGTTAGCGGAGGGGGCTGGAATTGCGTAGAAGAGATAGGCCAATTCGGGCGGAAACAATGTCTACGATGGGAAATTGCCTATGTGCAAAAGAGGTACGTGTCATGGAGGAGTTCATGTTTGCAGTACATACGTGGCTGCGCTGTGCTACCGGGCTATCCAGGCTATTAGACTGCTAGAGTCTAATGGGTATAACAGGTAGGTGCATGTGTTAGTGCAGAGTTAACTTTCATAGTGCAGATGCTTTAAGAGGCATTAATATCAAAGTTTATTGGATCCGTCGCCTTCGAACCCCAGATTTTAAAATCACTTTTTAGCTCGTTACATATAAATGTACCGTGGAAGCCGTTCAATTCCAGCCCATTGTGCTGCCCGACCTTAATGTATTTTTAAAGTACCTAACATACCTAACATACCTATTACCTACATACCCTTCCGATTCTAACAACGGCCTTTAGAGCCCGACGAACATTAGGTACTTCCGAGGTATATGTAAACCTTCCAATAGCGCTATTGCATCACATATGACAACCCGCTTTGCCCCCGTCTAGTGTGGATTGCTCTCCGTTGCTGGCTCCCGAGTCACAAGCTCGACTACTTAAAATAATTCGTTTTTGTTTGGGAGTGTTAGATAATTGCCTCCCCGGTACTTCCGGAAATGCGACATTACTTGTCCTGTGGATTATAGCTGCTTCTCAGATGCACTCCCGACAGGTTTCCATCATCAGCATCCAGGTGGATAATGATAATTCAATCTTCAATTATACTTCTCATGAAGACCAACCGTCAATGATACCTACCTAGGTAAAGGTATTTAATGAGGCAGTATGGCGAGCACACCTGAACCCCAACCTCGGGCCTCGCTCCTCCAGGGTATACTAGAGCCGCCTAGCTTGATAGTTTCCGACGGAGACGGAGAGGTATCACCGTCATCTGATAGCGCAGTAGATGAAGAGCCGCTGTATATCGACCAAGACGATGCTCAATCCATCATACAGCCGGCTTTAAGTCCTGCGGCCACGAGGCTCACCCTGCCAAAGACTCCTGCAGCAGAGAAGGTGGCAGCTTTGGAGCGCGTGCCAGGTAGAGGTCTGTTTAGTGTTATCGAGGGGCCGATCACTTCAGAGCCGGATAGTCTACATCCATTAGCAATGGGTTCGACTAGGACGGCTTACCAAACACCCGGTACAAGGGCGCACACGCGCCAGAGCAGAGGTCTTTCACTGGGCCAACTTCCTTCCAGCCATTCACCTCTGCACAGATTTCCATCGCCATGGCAGTCGGGGCCAAAACAGATGGTTGTGCAGAACGAGCCTAGTCCGAGACCAGCTCTATCTGCCGTGTTTGGTCAAAATAATGGCCATCGCCGTTCTTCGTCCGGGGGAGCAGATGCGCTAAAGAGGATACGGGAGGCGTTGCCATCTATGCCATCTATGCCATCCATGTCTATGCCGTCAATTTCTCTACCGTCATTCTTTTCGGGGCCATCTTCGACGAAGAGCGTAGGGCTGGATGCAAAGAAGACTATTACTTCCAATGACGGTGCACCAAGGGCAGGACGGCTCATATTCACAGAAACGCCTATCCTAACTCCTAGGAACGTAACTCCGCCGGAAAACAGGCAATCGCTTGTGTCTCTGCCCATCCACAATGTTGACGGTTCTACATCGTCTCGACCGCCAACCCGGCCACGGACAATGCGGCGGTCAACTTCTGATGAATCCATACTCTACCATTCACTATCTAGAATGTCGTCCTTCGGTGATGACGATAGATGGAATGATATCAGAGAGCAGAAAAACAGCAGGCTCAAAGCCATTACGGACAGCTTGGACGTACCTACGTTCAAATTACCTCAGTTTCCAAGTATCATTCCAGCTCCGCTCAAGAGAAATTCAACACTGGGGTTCAATCAGTCAGATTCGTCTTTATCAGGTACCGCACGTACCTCTACAACCTTTGATGTTGGCCCATCAAATAACAGCGATACAAACCTCTCGGATCTGGATCGTGCTTTGGAGTTATTAACCGGCGATATCGTCATTATGGGTGGATACCGTGGGTCTATCTTGAGGTCTACCAGAACTAACCGTCAGGTCTGGGTACCCGTAAAGGTTGGGCTGAACATCCGAAAAGTTAATTTAGAAGTTGGCTTGGATCCCGAGGACGAAGAAAGAATGGAAGAAACGATATACGCCTCCGGTATGCTTAAAAACATAGGTCCGGTTGATATCTCGAAGCGCTTGTTCAAGAGATTGAGAGAATGCGAAAATGCTAGGTCGGGAAAACTGAGGGTATGGGATTATGGTTGGGACTGGCGCTTAAGTCCCCATCTACTTTCTCGCAAATTGATCGCCTTTCTCGAACAGCTACCCTCAAATCAGGGCTCTGACCTCGCTGAAGGCACAGGAGCACTAGTCATTGCCCACAGTCTCGGAGGACTTATCACTCGCCACGCCGTAAATCAACGGCCTGATCTATTCTCGGGAGTAATTTACGCAGGGACTCCGCAACGATGTATAAATATATTAGGACCGATCCGCAATGGCGACGCTGTACTGTTTAACGAGAAGGTCTTGACGGCGCAAGTTAACTTTTCGTTAAGGACGAGTTTTGTTTTCCTACCGGAAGACGGCTTTTGCTTCATAAACAAGTATACTGGAGAACAATATCCGGTCGATTTCTATGACCCGCAGCAGTGGATAAAATACAGCTTGAGTCCGTGTATAGAGCCGTCTTTACCCTCCTATAAGTCTCGCTCCGGCGCACTCAGCTCCCTGAGAGAACTCTCTGAGAGACTACCGACACCATTAAGGAGCCGTGGAAATAGTGCAGCCAGCGAATCCCGGTCACCAACACGTAATCTGGTAGCCGAAGCGGTACGGAAAGTCGAGATATCTAACGACAGAACCCTAGCACCGCAAATAGGAACGCTGCATGGGGATTCGAGCACAGCTCATCAACAACAGCAGAAAAATCTCGATCACGACGCCGGGACACGCGGCCGCAACCTTGCGTACCTAACCCGAACGCTTGCCGAGATCAAGCGGTTCCGAGCCGAGACCCAGCACCGGCCGGAGCACACGCAAGCCAACGCGTACCCACCGTTGGCAGTTATCTACGGCAAGGAAGTGCCAACTGTGTGGGCGGTGAGCGTTACGTCACGCGAAGCAATTGCGTGCGCGGACGCGTATGACGACTTAGTATTCCGCAGCGGCGACGGCGTCGTACTTGCCCGCGAAGCTATGCTCCCTGAGGGATATGAGCTCGTACGTGACGGTCAAGTTAGTACTGATAGAGGGCACATTACCATCTTGGGCGATATGGATGCTGTCGGAAAGGCTTTACTAGCAGTGATAAGGGGTCGCCGGAAGGGTATTGGACTCAAGGGTCCTGAAACTTAACATTTTCGTAGCCACGCGATTAGGAGTTTATGATAGAATAGGTAGGTACCTAGGTAACCAAGTACAACCCGGGTTTTATTAGAACGGTTTAGATTGCCGAGAAAGAAAGACATACGGGCAACCGAAAAAGAATAAGAAAGGCATCACAGGCGCATTGGATAGATCCTCATTAGCGACTAGTCTTTATTTTTGTTTCTTCCCCCTTACGGGTTGAGGTTTTAGGGTATTGATGATATTGGCTTAACAATGGGTGGGACCTGTGGCATTTGCATAGTATTATACTGTAGCATCGTCGGTAGTAACTCTGTTCTAACATACCTTCTTCTACGACATGGTGAGCTTTGATAGAGAGTTTGGCCGGGTTGGATTATGTGTAACTACCTCCTTTTCTACCTCTGCCTACCCGTCTTGGTGATACAAGGAAATTCGTAGAGATATATTACTTCTGCTCGTGAACTCGCGTTTCCCACGATATGGGGGTGCCACAGTGCTACGTGATCTGGCATCGGGTGAGCACCGAGTTGTGTTTATTTATTTATTCATCTCCAGTTATATAACTCATCATCTGCTATCCGCGTTATATAGAGGTATATTTCGGCTGACTGCTTCTCGAGCGACCAGGTATAACTCCGCAGGCGCTCGAAACCAGGTATCTAGGTAGGATATCACGTAGGTATTTATCCGTCTAACCCAGGTTCCCTACATATCATACTTACCGTCGGGTACTAGTCAGTTGGAACGGAAGGGGTCTTGTTTTCTGTCCACGTCGCACGAGCTCGTATCCGTCGACGCTTCCCGGGTCCCTGGTGCCGAGCATGGACGAATTGGCTCGGCGGGCTGCGTCTGCATCTGCGGGCGTTGAGGTACGAGGTACCACGTGGAGATAGAGCTAAGACATATATTTGGCTATTGGTATACTTTATCAATAGCGTACCTATTGGTAGAGACGTGGTGATACTCCGGGAGGATGCTGGTGGAACGCTGGTTGATGATATGTAGGAAAGGGGGTGCTCCTATTCATGTGCGTTCGGGTGTGCAAAATGCGGTTGGATATAGCATACATACATACGTTAGGTACATAGTAAACGGACATATAGCATCAAAGTGTCCTCTCCTCTTTCGTCTGCCGTTGGGTAGGTACCCCAACGTAGTAAGCCTGAGCCAGAGGGAATCCGTGGATCTTCCGACATCAACACCATCTATCCGCTGCGGCATAAATAAACATATTACACAGCAGCCTTGTGGCGCTGCCGTGGTTTCACATGAACCCTCCCTCCCACTTCTTCCGCCATGACATCGATTAGGATTTGCGCTCCGTTTCAGCCTTTGGCACTGGAGAGAACTGGAGATGCGAGGAGAAACCATTCTAGACTCCCGCCGTGGAGGAGGATAAAAACGTCGCACACCGACCTACCTATAACCTACACCCTACACCCTACACCCTACACCCCTCGGGGATTTCACATATACGTGTATATATAGGTACCTACTTTATATGCACGGTAGATGACGGGTATGCTCGCCTCGTCCACGGCTCCTTCAGCTGAAGGGGATCCGCTACTTTGATCTTTCTAGAAGAGCAGCGCGGAAAAGACCGCGAGTGGACCCGCCTAGCATTCCTCAATACATACCTCATAGGTAGGTAAGTAGGTAGGTAGGTATCTATCCATTAATTTAATTTAACCAACGAGCATCATCCCGTGGTATGTGTCGTGGCTGTGTAGATGAGGGGGTAGCGCCTATTTGCGCCTCAAGATGCTGTTAGAGAACTCGTAGGCGCAGTGCTACTTGAGACGTGGATTTATCTTCCTTCGTTGCTCATATGACGACATCTTCGTGATGATGGATGATGGATGATAATGATTCTTTCTTGACATGTCAACACGAGCTCTGGGGGCCGGTTTATATAAATGGAAGATATTGGATATATCAGGTAGGTAGATAGATTAGTACCTACCTACATGCGTAATACTTTAGGTATTTTGAGGTCTCCCATTGCCGCGCGGCAAATTGCATCGGAACTATACCCGATAGAGTAGACCACCGATAGTACTATGTTGCTTAAAATATACGATGATAATTGATAGTATTATATAGTATACCTAAGTTAGTACTGACAAGTATGATATTGGCATTTGCATTTGCATTTGCACTTTAAAGAGACGCGGGATGCTCTACCACCCCCACGAATATCTCTACATAACTACACACACACGTGAAGCTTAGCGATGTCATGCAAATTTTACCAACGCGTCTTGATGAGGAAAGGAATGCGTAGTGTATGATATAATGTATGAAGGGGGTGTACTGTACATCATACATGATATAGTGTATACACTACTACATTGCTACCTGGTGCCAATAACATCTAAGTGATAAGATCTCACCTCTCGAATCGAGTCAAATCGACAAAAATCTGAGACAACAACTTTCGTAATGTAGCTTCGACGGAACGAAGGAGGATGAATAATATAAAATTCTTAGGCATTGTATTGGACACGAGCCAAGGGTTTGCCGTTTCAACTTTTAAGGCGCTTACACACTTGAAGTCATGTTGTGCGCAGTGCCCATCGGCAATTCATTCCTTTCATAAATTCCACACAGTTGATGTAAGAGTTTCCTTCTCGTCATTTCCATCATGTTGTCATCTACATAGAGGTGTTTACATACTATGTAGATAATAACCATAATAGGCGCCGAAGTTCGGGTTGTGCTTACGATGACGACGATGCTGTTGATCGGATTGACAAACTCGCGGACGGGGAACTACTTGTAGACAGGGGACTTTCTGCCTTATTGGATCGCACTGGATACTTAGTAAATCACGATTCACAAACCGATCAGCAGGGGATTTCAGACAGACCCCTCCACCCCTCATACGTGTACGGGGATCTGCTATGTACATATATTCCGTACGCCTGTCAATACGAGAGTTCTTCTGCATCGATACCCATGCCGGCGATCTGCTATATTAGAAAGACTTATTAAACGATAAAAAAATTGAAGAAAAGAGAAAAAGTTAGTTGGTAATGTTCACAGGCCACCACCGTAAGGATTTGACGTGCCGAGGACACGGCACCCCAGGCCGTAATCCCGCAGTCTGTTCCCTCTACCTACTCCTCTGCGTCAGAGACTAGACTGAAACATACGGAAATTTTTAGAGGCATAATAGATCTGGATATTATTACCGCTAAGGGCAACTTACCTGCATGCATCTCGATACATTACCTACCTACCTACCTACCTAACCTAGGCAGACAGGTGGTATACTTGACACGACTTAAAAGGTTACGATGAAATAAAAATATCAATGAGGGAGGTTACTCTTTCTGGAATTTGCACGTTTAAGGGAAGCTGATGGATGGGACGGACACTTCAGGCCACACCTCTATACATATATGCAGGTGGTAAACGCTAAGGCAGGAGAAGAGTTTCCAACGGGACGGTGTCCTGTTCGGGTCAAGTAAATGTAGAGGCAATCTTCGTCCGATCTAGGTACTGGGCACCGGGCAGCGAGCAAGAAAACCGAATAAGTTTGCGGCCGAGCTAACCCCTGTCTCCTCGTCTGAGCCAAAAAGGCATAACGCCCAACCAAACACAAGGACCCATGTCTAGAGTAGCTTCACCTGAATTCACCTGAAAATCGACGTTGCGCTCATGTGCAACGGAGTGGACCATGCGGCAACAAATGGTAATTGACAGATACATAGTAAAATGGATGGGGGGGAGGGAATCGATAGACGCCACCAGTCACATTTGGTAGTGCACTCTTCTATGTACTTCGGCGACCTGTGCCACGCCATTGGACGAATGATAAGACCGAACCGTTCGAGCCGAAAGGTCGATCTATGTAGCATCTCACATTTCGATAGTCGTATATGTATGTAGGTTAAGTAGTTTTGCTGTGTAGATCACCAACTTCTTCGTTCTTATTTTTCTGACGGGCCTATCGCAAGTTGATAATCAAATCTTTGAGTGCTGAAAATGCAAGTTCCAGAATTTGATCAATCTCGCGGGACCCAATCACAATTGAGACCGGATTAGGCGGGTTGCTAAGCATCAATGTAAAACAGCCTACGGAGGCAGAGCGACGGGGGCCCCATTCCTTGGCTCAACCCATACGCCACCAAACCTGCCTGACAAGTCCGTCCAGAACGGAAACAGGTCCCCACAGAGCTTCTGCTTTCTTCACCGTTTACGAGGTATGTGTACCCACAAGCCCGTCTGAATCGAGCTCTTCTGGCAAATATTGATTGACTGACGTGTGGCGAGTTCGTGTGGGTTAGGGAAAGAAAATTGAGTACATACATACCTCTACACTACGTAGTCCCAACTTGGGTTATGTTTCACCATATGGGTTCGTATAAGCCATACTACCTCTACGTATGTATGTAAGTGCAATTGTGTGCAGTACCTAGACAAGCAGATATTGGACGTATTCGCGAGGGTAACTGTATAGGAAATAAAAGGAAATAAAAATTAGATAACTACCTAGATAAAAATAAAGATAAAAAAGGAAAATATGACATGCATAGGTACATACCTACCTAGGTACCTACCTACATATGGACCTACCTACATATGGACATAGAACTGTTAGATTTCAATTCAAGAGTCACCGGCCGTGCTTTAACGATTAAATCGGGAACCAATTGCACACCTTCGCTTCTCTAAATTTTCTTTCTTCACGACAGGGGTTCAAAGTCCCAGGTTTGCCAGGCTTATCAGGCATACCCAGGCTCCCCCAGGTCTCTTCCGTCGAACCCACACTTCTCTCACACATAACTGTGTCATTCCTAACGTATTCCGCCTCCCCTTTCATAAGTCGCCATTCCGGGGGGCATTTTTTGAATCTCTAGTGCCTTACCTGGCACACTAGCGTCAAGGCCGCTTCTAGGCCCGTGCTTCACCTGTAGCGCAGCTAAAGCACGCTAACGACTCAGTGTACCTAATAGAGCAAGTACATTTGTTTTGTACATGCTTGTACAGTACGGCAGGAAGCAGTGTTCGTCCCTGAAGGAAACCGCTAATAACATGGGAGGTCGACCCATCAGCCTGCCCCTCTTTCCGCCTCGAGAACCTTTCTTACCTTTTCCTCCCTTCGACTTTACCTATCTAACCTTTAACCTTATACCTTAATCCCATACCTTCCGCAACTCGTCTTCCGTCGAGTTCTCTTTCGCTACATCTTTCCTCCTGGTAGTGCCTTTTTTTCTTCTTTCTTCTTTATTTTCTCTTGGGGGAAGAAAAGTTCGCTGCAACCGTATATACATCAATCCTTATCTGGTCGAGTTTCGTACTGTTTCGTTCGAATTTCCAATTCTCCAATTCCAGCCACATTTTGGTATCTGTCCATACCATAGTAATACGCCGATTCATCGACCGGCAGACATCCCTCCACGAGCGACTCGTCCACTTGTGTGACAAGCCCAACGCAAAGCGCAACACAATTTAAGCGTCGCCTACATCTCTCATCCGGTGTGGTAGTATCGAGAAGGTGGATAGGCGAGTTAGCATTCATTTAAACTTATACCAACCTGAAAGGAAGGGAGCGTACCCAGTCGAGAGACAATTCGTAGAGCAGCAAGTCCGAAGAGAGACAAAGGAGGGGAGACCACATATCGGATCCGATCTTCAGGGGCATCCCTCGAACCGATAATCGAACTTCGATCACATCCGAATACCTAGCTCACCGGATCTTATCCCGTCCCGCGGACTTTACTCCAGTCGGTTGCATTCTCGAGCTTTCGGCATCGAACCAGAGTTGATCCGTCCGGCTCAAGGCCCGAAATATTCCAGTGCGATACAAGACTGATTGCTTACTCGGAGCTGACGTGCTGTCTACTCGCCCTCCGTATCATTCGTGATTGGCAAGCTAAGGCAGTTCATCAGAGGAATTAATAGGTTAAATCGATCGAGCGACCCGATCATTGGCGCGTTTGGACACGTACCAATACGGAGTCGGGCAGATTGAGTAGAAGGACCAGAATCATTGGCTACAACCATTTGCACAATAATCGGGGCCCAACATCAATATTCCTGCAACGCAAGCCTGCAAAGTTAAGCGCAGGCGTGAAGGGGGGCTCAAAGTGCGCCTCATCCCTTCATCAATCAATTTCGCTGACATCTGGAGCGTCTTGTCTGTACCATCGTTGCAACGCTTTCGAGACTTTCCGCCCATTTCCCATTCCCTGCTGCCAACTCCCGCGTGGCGCATCAGCCATTTCAGCCGGGAATAAAAATAGGAGAGGATCAGCAACAGCATCCAAGGCAAGAAAAAACTCAATTTCGAGCTAACATCATCGTACCTGGAATTACCATATCAAGAAAAAAGCTTAGAGCCATTTGTACACCATGAGCGCAGCGATTGCTATGGCCCCTTCCCCGGCTCCCCACGACAGACCGGCTTATGCTGAGTTGGCGCCTGCCACCAGCGCTGCAGGTACTTCCTCGACTATAACTGGAATTGCCGCAGCGCCGGCTTCACCTTCCGTTCCACGTACTTCGGCTGCAGTTTCGGGCATTCCGAACACTAATGCTCCTGCTTTTGCGACGCAACGTCCTACCAGCCGAAGTCCCCCTAGAGCCGCTGCCCAGACCGCGGTAAAGTCTTCTCCCCCGAGCGCGTAAGTTACCTAAAATTTCTTATTTTTATTTTTTCCACTTTCTTTTTTCGCCCTTCTCCCCTTTCGGCCTCGACAGATCCTTCAATCCGTCACGAAAACACCCAGCCCCCAGAAAAAGGGAACCCATCCCTCCGTTATCATATTTTCGGAGTAATCCTGTTGCTAATCCTCGCCTCCGCTTGTAGTACACGAAATGTGTCGAGCGCTGCTGGTCCCAAAATCTTTGTAAAGAAAGAGCCAGGATCTCCCGATATACCGGCCGGTCGTCATCGCCCAAGAAGGCTGGATCTCTCTAAGAGCTTCACCGGGTCCGGCGCCGCCACGGCACGTCCGGCGCTAGGGAGAGAAGGACTCGGTATCCAGGAAGTGGGTATCGCATGCCTATCACCCGGCTTCGTCACTCAAGATCCTGTGATGAAAGAGCACCTACAACAGAGCATGAATGTTAGAGAACAGCAACGTCGTATCATAGAAGCTAGACTGCAACAGCAATCGGCGAAGGGGGATGGTCCCGATAATGGCAAGGAGAAAGATCCTATTAGCCAATTCGCCGCAAAGACCCCAGGGATGTCCCGACGAAATAAAGCCCCTCCGGGGTTAAGTATAGTAGCACCATCGCATGAACAGTTTGCCCACGAGCGAGTGATCCAATCTGCACCATTGGGTCAGACTTTTACCGGGCGCCATAACCCGCAGCCTTTAACGAGGCACCTCGCTAATCAGCCTTCGAACCTATCCAGCACGTCTCACATTCATCACGTACCTGCGAACCAAACGACGAACCGATTGCCTCCAATCTCCGATGTATTCGGTGGCCAAGGGCTTCCCTCACACGCAGAATCAAGTGCGCGGGCTTTTTACCCTGGCTCGAGCCACGGACCATTAGCATCGCCTGGCCACCCGCCGCCAGGCCCTTCACAGCCTCCCATGTCGGGCCGGGGTCGAGAATACAAGTCGGCCGAGGAAGTGCAACATGAACTGGCTGGCGGGCGGGCGGAGCTACTACCCAAGCTTGTCCACTATACCGGACATCAACCTCCGACCCCCCCATCACCCAGAAATGGACTTAACCCCTTAGATATGGGTCGAAGTACGAGCAGGCGAAGAACCCGCGCCGAATACGAGGAAGGCAGCAGCCCCCCGCTCGGCCACGGGCCTGCACCTACTCGGAGAGGCCCCTTTGGAGCTGGCCGGGATAGTCCCGAGACCCAGCGACAGAAGCGCGAGGAGTTCTTAAAGCTATGCGAAAGAGCCTGGGATTTGTTTCACTCGTGAAATCCCCTGCGACGGTCTTACCGGGGCGGATTGAATTGACATTTGCAATTTCATGACTTGATGCCACAGTACGAAGTACATACGGCCCCGTTTCCGTGTATACATGCTCCAATATGGATTTTTGGTAAGGGCAATGTGCATTTGTTGACGGGCTATGTCGGATTTGGACGGACTATACCCGCTACTATGTTACGCATATGATCCTATATTCCTATCGTTTGCCCATCATCTAAGGGATACGGGGTACGGATTGGGGGATATAATGTCTTAGTACTAAGTACGTCGTTCTGAGACGGCGTCAGCGGATACGGAAGCCGCAGGTGATCATACTTGGGCTGCCAGATGCTAGAATCTGCAGCACGACTGTGCTGGGATCCCTTGTCTGGAGATCTTGATACCTAGCACTGATGGTAGTTGGAAGGAAAAAGATGATCCGAAGTGTTTTTCTTTTGTTGCTTTCTGGGGGTTTGCCATCTTTCATCTCAAACATTTTTCTTGATGGGGCGGGGGAAATGAGGATATGATTCGTGGGACATCTGCTAAGGGTGGAATATAGCAGGGACTACGGGATAAGAGGCAGGCCGAGGGGGGGAGGACGTGTATTTATTCAACCTGCGGGGGCTATGGTCAAGGGAACTGGCAACTGGTACTGCGTCTAGAAGCTAGACGTATATGAGGAGGGAGCCCAGAACTAACAGGTTCTGGTAAATACATAATATGGCTCTTTCTAACAGCTTGGGGTGAAGTAGATTTTTGAATCTACATCTTCTAAATGCTTCCACGTAGTCAATATAACCGTGCGCTGGATTGTGACGCAGCAGATCGTGCCAGTCCCTATCGTAGGAAACAAGGGCTAACCGAGATAGGTTTGCAATAAGGTTGGTCTGTGTTGCTTAGTTGCACGAAGTATTGCGCACCAACTTATCCTAAACTCTGATAATACACACGTGAGAAATATAGACATTACCGAGAGGGCCTTGAAGGATAAAAACGAAATACGTTGTCTCAAATCCAACCCACTCTTTTATTCGTATGTATGTTCTGGCTAACAGTAAACTTTAATATATAAGGTACCTAGGTAGGCATCTTTGTTATCACGATGCCGTTGGAGCTGGCTTCGAGGTCGTTTCATGCCCCCCACGCCACGCAGCCCAATAATTGGCTCTTTTTCCGGGAATCACATACGAAATTCCCCGACGCGGAATCGGGCTTTGATTTTATCTAAATCTTACATTACAACCTCGCTGTATTTTACTCCTACTATAGTCGCTCTTTTGCTTCCGCTCGGTATGGTCAGCTTAATTCTCGTTTCATTGGTCTCTAAGTTTCGTATAACAGGTACCTAGTTAGTTATTCAAAAATGGAAACTCGTCCAGTTAGATCAGATTTCACGAATAGGCTCCAGTATCAAGAGGATATCGGTACGTTTCTCGGGCGCCATCCCGTCATTGGTCATCTGCCATTTTCTACTCCCATCGCTAACTAATAGCCTTGTTAGTACGAGAGGAATTGTTCTCCGAGATACTGCAAGTTCTCGCAGATACAGACGTGTTTAGTCATTCGACTTCCCCTAGCATATTTATCGTCTATGCACATGAAAATCCTCAACTGGATACGAGGGCCAACGCCGAAAGTGTCAAGACGCTTATCGAGAACTTTAGAAGAATTCGGGCTCGGATTATTTCGGACAAGTCTCCGCTGCCCCTATTTGATGGTCGCGAGGGCGGTTCTGCTGCCGTCCGAAACATTCTCGATAACCAGTTCTGTCTGCTTCCAACACCCAGCGATTCTAACAGTACCAGCACCGTTAGCAGCGTCGATAAGGCGGTGGTGTGTGGCTCGGATCTGCTTAAACGATATTATGAAGATCCTTTCACTTCGTCTTATATAGATGCTATTGTAGCATCGTACACCAAAGGACAAACCACATCCTCCGTGCAACAACGGAAAGAAGGTATTAGGGAGGTGGTAGAGGATAGTTGCTCCCATGATTCTTTCCATCATGTGCTTACTGAACTTGCCTTTCTCAAAATAAGGAGTTCTCAAAGTCGGAATCATCACGGCATTATTCCCGTTGCGCTCGACCAAGACCCCTTGACGTACCTACCATTCTTTGACAACTGCGACTTATTCCTCAAGTTAAAGTCACCTAGGAAAGTCGACTTGCACTGGTTGTTTTTCACGCTACTTCGGCAAATCTACACCAGCGCGGATTCACTTATCACTAGGTTTAAGAAATGTTATGATGCAGCTATCGAACAACTAAACCATGAAGCCGCAATAGAGAAGGGGATGACACAAGAAAGAGTAATGGTAGTTGGCTGGCATGAGATCCGCAAGGCAGTAGATGACCTAAAACAGCTTGATAGTGCTGCTTTACGGAATTTAATACAGAAAGGTCAATTTCAAACTAGTAAGTCGTCGCACATCCTTAGTCTTCTCGATGCTTACTCGATGCTTACTTCGATTTAACTACAGTCTTGTCCCGTGTAGATGGGATTTCTCAAGCAGATAAAACGGACAAGCATAACCTCTTCCTTCGCGAACTCCCCAGCGTACCATACCGGGACCGTAAGGACAGAAACCGTGAACGAATAGAGGGGACCTGCGAATGGTTCACAAGCCATGAGATATTCCGTAACTGGCGATGCGGGCAACCCTTGAGCTTACTCTTGGTATCCGCAGATCCCGGGTGTGGAAAGTCGGTTTTGGCAAAGCATTTGGTGGATAACGTTCTTCCAGCTACCAGTACGAGATCCACATGCTATTTCTTCTTCAAAGATGATTTTGAAGACCAAAGGAGCTTAGAAGGCGCCATACGCTGTATATTGCATCAACTCTTTCTTCAGAAGCCTGCTCTTCTTACCGATAAAATTGTCAACAAATTCACCAAGGATAAACACCTTTTCTCTTCCTTCGCCAGTCTTTGGGATATTCTTACGAGCGCTTCATGCCATGCCGATGCTGGAGAGGTCATTTGCATTATCGACGCCCTGGATGAATGCGAAGATATTAGCCGCCTGACTGAAGCCTTAGCGAAGCTCTACGAGGATGGGGCAGACAAATCCTCCCTTAAATTTCTCTTAACCAGTCGACCATACAGCCACATTCGACGCGGATTCCAGCCTCTTGAAAACCAGTACCCCGAAATCCACTTAGACGGAGCGAATGAGGTTGAAGTCGATAAGATCTCAAAGGAAATTGATATTGTCATCAAAAGCAATGCGAGGGAAACCGGCCAACAACTCAACCTCGAAGACGAAGAAATACAACTTCTTGAAGGCGAACTTACCCGTATCGCACACCGAACTTATCTATGGGTTTACCTTGTTTTCGACGTTATAAACAACAGCGAAGGAATTACAAAAGGACACTTGAAAGCAATTATTCATCAACTTCCGGGGACGGTCGAGGCAGCATATGAGAAGATTCTACGTAGAAGCGCCGATATTACGAAAGCTAGAAGACTTCTTCATATCGTCGTTGCAGCAGAGAGACCACTATCATTGCAGGAAATGGCAACAGCGCTGGCTATCAGAGAAGAGCATAAAGCCTACAGCGAACTCGAGCTCGAGCCAGAAGATCGCTTCCGCAATACGGTTAGAGGACTGTGTGGCCTGTTCGTTACTATCGTGCATTCCGAAATTTACTTGCTACACCAAACAGCTAGAGAATTTTTGGTTTACAACTCGTCAAGGCTCACTCTTACCAATACCGGATGGCAAAACTCATTTCATATCTCAGAATCACACCGCACACTTGCAGAGATATGTATCACTTACCTTTGCTTTCCGAACCTTGAGGCTTTAGGCGAAGATAGCCTCCCGGCCTTCATGCATTATGCTGCAGAAAATTGGCCTGCTCACTTCCGTAAGGCTTCTGATCAGAATACGGAAAAGACAATATGTTGCGCAAAATCACTTTGCGATAGGAGTCACAACGATAACGAGTGGTTCAAAATTTACTGGCATGCGAGGGGATTTTATCCGATGGACGGGGCCCTGGACGGGCTATCTTCGTTAACGATAGCATCACTTTTAGGACTAGAGGAAGTTGTTTGTATGCTGTTAAAAGAGAAAGGCTCGGACTTCGACATACGAGACGATAGCTATAATCGATCTGCTTTATCTTGGGCTTGTACGGCGGGATACGAGGCAGTTGTGGAGATTCTCTTAAACTTTGACACCAGAAGACATCGTAGGATTTTCGTAAAACGTCCCAGTCTTGATATAAAAGATAATCAGGGCTGGAACCCATTATTGGAGGCAACTGCCGACGGCCGTGAAGGAATAGTACGACTACTACTTGAAAAGGGGGCCAAACTTAATCTAACGAACATACTCGGCGAGTCGGCATTGTGCATAGCAGCAGGTAGAGGCTATGAAGGGATAGTAAAACTATTGCTTGAAGGGGGGGCTAGGGTTAATCTGACAAACACATCCGGCGAGTCGGCGTTATATAAAGCAGCAGAGGAAGGCTATGAAGGAATAGTAAAACTACTGCTCGAAAGGGGGGCTAAAGTTGATCCGAAATCTAGACAGCACCGGTCTCCATTAACAGCGGCGGCGAGGGGAGGCCATAAAGCAATACTACGACTACTACTCGAAAAGGGAGCCAAAACAGATGTCCCTAGCTCAGATAACGAGGCACCTTTGCTAGCAGTGGCAGGTCACGGTGACGAGGAATCTGTACGGCTATTACTTGAAAGGGGAGCCAATACCGAAGCCCGCGACTCGGAGTATCTGACGCCTTTGCATCGGGCGGTATACGAAGGACATGAGAAGGTTGTGCAACAATTACTTAGCAAAGGAGCTACTATCGAAATCACCTACTCACTAGACCTGGACTGGGGGGGTTTTGAATCCAAAAGCCGCGGGAAAGGCGCACAGCAGCTGCTTAAGAAAATAACCAAAGTTGAAGCCCAAGGTTATGAATACCACATATCAGCGCTACCAGTAGCAATACAGCGCGGCGACGAGAATATAGTACGGCAGCTACTCGAGAAAGGAGCCAATGCCGAAACCCATAGCCGATATGGCCGTACGCCGTTATTCGAGGCAGTATACGGAGGGCACGAAAAGATAGTACGGTGGCTACTTGAGAAAGGGGCCAAAGTTGAGGCCGGGGATATAATGATGGCACAGAGAGGCCAGCATGAAAAGATATTGCAGTTGCTTGAGGAGGGAGGCTAAGGCTGCAAGTTAACAGTATATAATTAACCTAAGGCTACCCAGGGTCCCAGACGTATATTAGAAAACGCAATATTTGGCAACTAGGCAGGTAGTTAAGCAAACCAAACTCGCACAGCCTACCTCTTATATAAACTCGAAAAAGGTCTCAGGGGAATAGGATGGCTAGTTTTAAAGGTTGGGCATAGTAGGCATGTCTTAGGTACCTACCTTTAAACCCCCATCGGGACTGGAGTCACCTCTTCGGCCCTCCTTTTGACTTCTGCTCGTTCTCTGACTGATTTAGTATGGTATGCTCTCTGCCAGAACCTTTTATGTTTGTTATCCCGTACGGCCTCGTCGCTATATTGAAGGCCTGCTGGGAAAAATACTTGGGCCACCGCAAGCCCGGCTGTCGGCACCCATTTTTCGAGCTCTATCAGGGCACCGTGAACCCCAACAGCGTACACAACCTCGTCCTGCCTACCACTGTCGGTAACGGGCCGTCTCCATATTCTCGATATCAAACGGCACGTAGGCGGAGTATGATTGGTCAAAGGGGCTGGCTTTAGGGGCTCTAGCCAGCTTGGGGTGCCATCGGAACCAACCATCGTGGCCAGCCATGGCGGCATTGAAGCGGTTCCGTTCAGAGTAGGGTTACTACTCTTCGATCCCGGCGATGGCTTCCCCAATGTCCATAGAGCAACGTCGGCAAGTTCCTTAGAGACCTCTTCTAGATCGACTTTACAGTCCATGTCGTCTTCGTAGTTCTCGCGTCTCCCCACGATCGTTGACACACGGGAGGATTTGGCAATGTGGAAATTGGAAGCTCCTGGCTCTCGAGGTGTTCCGGCCGCGAAGATGTTTTGCAGCATACCGATGCCTCCGATCCCGACGAGAAACCAGGCGTGCTCTTTAAGTCCCGATATGCTAATAAGCAGACAGGTCCACAGCACAGCAAGGAGCAAAGAAACCCAGCGCGTCTCTGGCCGCGGAACAGGTATGCTGCTTGCAAGAGATTCCAGATCCCAGGAGCCTCGCGCGGCGATGAATACCATAATATGCAAATGCCCGTTGCCGCGTGTCAGACATGTTACCTTATCACGCTTCAACAGCCGGCCAGCCCATTTCTCTTGCGTCCACTGCGGCAGGGCACAGGTGGCGGCAACAAATAGATTCCCACAGAGAGTGATTACGAATATCCCCCAGTCGTCGTATAAGACCCAGGGCACGATGGCAATACCGACCTGCACAAGTAATACTGCCCACCCAAGCCACCACACGAGGTCGCAAGTAGGGTGCGAGACGGGAAGCAGGTTAAAGACATCGATCCGAATAGACTCGGCTCGACCACCTTCATCCTCGGATCGTGGGTCGACGGGATATTTAATCTCATGGTCTCGAAGAAGACGGCCCAGCACCCAGGATCGGTTCTCCCTCACGAACCCGTTGGAGCAGGTTACGAGAAAGGAGGGACAATCGCTCGTCGGCATCAGCCTCATATCCCCGATGGCCGAGAGGAGGTTGGAGAACCCGTAAGCTGCCCACCCGAAGGAAAAGGCCACGGGTGCGACTGAGAGGCCGCGGCTTCTTTTATCCCCGTACAGGCGGACCCTGTGCCCGACGAGTTGGGCGATGGCTTTCTGCACAATGTCGCTGCCGATGAGGAGGAGGAGGCTGAGAATGTCGCCCGGGTTGGCCCATTGGGTTCGCAACTCGTTCGTAGAGATAGACATGGCGTTGGTTTTCGAGACGGAAGAAGAGAGAGAAGAATTGTTTCTACGACTAGGTTAGGTTAGGTACTTAGACGAGTGCGCGTGTCGAGATTATTATTATTATTATTATTATTAACTCGACATAGACGCTGCTCTCACGTATGTATAAGTGCTGAAGCCAAGCTAAGCTAAGCCAAGCCAAGCCACACCCCTACCCCCTGAGCCTGGAGGCAGACTGGATGAGGGGCTATACCTTAGATACCTCTCTCTATTGGTACATAAGATAGAGTCAGCCTCGACCGCCCGAAATACCTACCGCTTATCACTCTGCGCCCCGCGAATGGGGTAGTAATCGTGTCGAAGTTTTAATCACTTAGTCTTTCGATACACCTACTTGAAGTTACAACTTACAATAAATATCTCATGGAATACGATACGGCTATGTCGTTCTCAAGGCGGACAAGCCCCGAGTCTGTTTATAGTCTTACGTTGCTTGACTACCTAGGTACACGGTGACTTACAAGACAATCCCGAATGTATAGACACCTTCCTGTCGAGCTGCAACCACCACCAAACCACCAAGCCTTGAGCAGCCTCGAGGCCTAGTTACAATAATAGCATCTTACAATCATCCGCCAGAAAGACTTCCAAAGATGCGCCCCTTCTTAAACCTTGTTAGAAGATAGGTTTAATATAGAAAAGAGTACGTTAGCAAGACTTAGGTACCTAAGGTACCTAGTTAACGATCTGTTTAGAGGCCTTCCCGTTTTCTTCGTTTGTTGGGTGTGAGGCCATCTCAACTTGATTCGACGATGAAGGGTTAATAATTACCGTTCCTAGATTCCTAATTCTGAATTCTGGTTCCTGGATTTATTGTATACTGTTACTCTCTGCATATTTGATAATACTATGCAAATACTTGTAGTTGTCAGTTGTTGACATTGCCCCTGTATCCATAAGCCGTGTACTCTATAATCTTGATACAATTCCGGCTTCGTGGTTTCTGCTTTGTCGTAAACGATGAATTTGACCATCATGGAATAATATATGTTTCCAATGTATTTAGTATGGTCATAGAAATCCTAACGTTCACTTTTAAACCTATATTATACCCCTATTGTGTCTGCTAACCATTGACTTATAGCTAGGTATACAAGGTCACTAACGAGCCAATAATGCCTAATAGTTCGAATGTGCCACCTCGACTACCCCTTCGCTTGCTCGCCCTTGGCAGGTTTCCATGTTTAATTACCAATATAACCAGAAATTAGATAGGTGGCCAAGTAGAGCTAACAATGATCATTACAGATAGAAGTGGAGTCAGAGGCCTCGTCGGCCTGCTCATACTACAGAGTCTGGTACACCTTATTAACCTTAACGAACCGCCGAAGCCCTGTGGTGTTTTTGATGTGACCGTTGGGACAAGTACCGGCGGCCTCATCGCAATAATGTTAGGGAGACCTGTGTGCACCCCCCTTATCTGCTTTCAAATGTGGTGCTTACTATGTGATAGTTGTAGTTAATTATTCATGTATATCAACTATAGCAGGGCAGAAAGCGGTTACACTTAACAATCACTATGTACGGACCCGTAAACTGGAAAGGAACGCGGTAAAAATATGTAACTATTGAAAGTTGTTACATCATTTGGCGTGACGACGACAAGAATTTAACTTCTCTAGATTTAGTGAGTTTATAGCATCACTAGACTTACTCGCGGTTGCCATTGCCGTACAGGCTATTCGATATGCCTTATACTAACTGCTCTAGTATTATTCATCTTGTCACGCAAGGAGCAAGACCACGACAAATCAATACGCTAATAAGGATCTTCACTCTTGGCTTGAATACAGAATGGAACAGCTGCTATGCGTGCAATGTGCTGTATTGTGGAGACATCACCGCTCTGTCCCGGATCAAAGGGATCGAACGGCTCTTTCATCGCTGGTAAATGCCAACCTCCAACCCTCAGGACACAAGACGCCAAGGCAAGCCCTAGAATTTGGACCGAACCGCCTGTCTAAAATGCTCTGGATCCGAGTCCTCTAATGAATAAGCCGGATCGTGGCTATTACATCCGCCCCTAAACACGTGCTAACCGAACGAGCGAACGCAGAAGAAAAAACACAGCTTAGCCGCCCAGTTCCTTTTTCCCTTCTTTGCAGCTGACCAGGAAAAATGCGAGTATGCTTCTATCCTTTCACATGGATGACATGAGCCGCTTCTGTTGGCGCTCACTCGCAGTGCGCAGTGCGCATGGCGCATCTATTACCTATCCTGTTTTGATGCCTGCGCGATGGAATCCTGGTGCCGTGGTCCGAAGTATCGAGACTAAAATGTATACTGAAAAATACGAACTTGAGAATAAGAGCGAAATGCAGAAAATCATAATTTTACCGGAACACCATGCAAGATGAAAGGAAACCTGGATCGTGAAGAGTCTGACTGGTGCTTCGACTCTGGTTGATAGCGAAGCAGTCTCGAAAAGGTGGCGAAGAACATCAGGGTCCGTCATCTTCTGTAAAGTTGAGGACACCAAAGGGACAAAACAGCCCACAGCCATCCGTCATCCGTCTAACAATAGGAAGTTCATCCCTTAGTCAAGAGACGCCGCTCGTGAAGAGCAGCATCGCTTAGAGACCTTCTTCACCAGCCTTGCAGAGCTTAATTTCGCGGCCCCATTCGGACTTAAGAACCTGTGATGCTGTGATACGTCGCGTAGGATTGGGATCTAGGATAGAGTAGATGACATTGCGACAGCGAGCCTTCATGTCATTCGTTAGGATTATGATAACCAAAAGCCACTGGGAAATCGAAGGGGACTTACACGGTGTAATGACTCGATTGGGCCATAACCTTCTTCATCACGGCGTCCTTCGAGGTACCGCTCGTAGAACTCATCCTCATCCTTCTTGGCAACACGCCACAAGTGTCGTCCGGTTCGCATCGCCATATATATAACACCGCATGCCCAGACATCAACAGCACGAGCATCGAATTCTTTGTCGATGTACTCCTCCGGAGCGATATAAGGTGCAGAGCCGCAGAGACCTGACACCATGTGCGCATCGTTTTCCCACGCCATCCTGAAGCATTCACCGTTGCCGAAGTCCGTGATTTTTAACGCACCGTGGCTCGTCAGAAGCAGGTTCTCGGGTTTTAAATCGCGGTGTGCAACACCCATCTCGTGCAGGTATTCAACGCCGCGCATCATTTGCTTGAAGTAGCAGTCGGCTTCTATCACCTCCAGCTTACCAGCGGCGAGGACGAGCGTGTAGAGATCACCACCGGAGCAATACTCCATGACCTCGCAATAGTCACCTTTTTGGTCTTTAAGCAGGTCTAGCGTATGTATGACATTGGGGTGACGTAAAGAGGAAGATATGCAGAACTCTGCCGTCAGGCGCTTGCTGTACTTCTTCTCCGTCTCTTCTGGTCGGCGACGGAATTCCTTAACGGCAAAGAGCTTCTCTCCGTTCTCCATCTTCTTATGTGATATTCTTACGATCCCAAAAGCACCACGACCAACCACCTCTTGGCATTTTCCATACTTCTCGACTAGAGTAATGCTCTGGTTTGGACCTCCTCTCTTGTCGCTGGCGAGCAACTCTTTCTCCTGCTTAAGGGTGTCGACCCAACTGGACACCAAGGACAAATCAGCTTCTGCTGGCTGATCTTGCTTTCTCCCAAGTAGAGACTTCCACATATCGGAGAGCTTCTCTTGTCGCTTGCTACCCTTGAGATGGTGCTCATGACCGCCGGGGACGTCTGGATTCGCAACGAATCGCTGGTAGGGTATTGGCTTGGATGCGATAGGCGGGTCAGCAGAGGATGGCTTACGGACCAGTCCGCTTGGCTTTGCGGGCGTGCTAACACCAGTCTGGCTGGGAGAAGGACTCGGGATGATGCGCTTAGATGGTTGCGTAGTATCGACAAGGACGGATCTAGGCATGTCGTCTCTATTGGAAAACATTCGGGTTAACCTGTCCTTGATGGAAGCCTTCTCGGGTTGCTTCGGCTGAGCCTCGGCATGAGAGGCGTCGCCAATAAGCTGGCCATTTTGTGGTCGTAGTTTCGGAGATCGCGTGGAAAGTTCGACGGATTTTATGGAAGATTGCTTGGAGGCGCTGGGAGAGACCGTCTTTTCCGAAGCGCTCGACATTTCTGAAATTGGCGATGCGAGTTTGTGAGTTTGTGAGTTCGTTGTTAACTTGAGTGGACGTGTAGTTATGGATCAAGTCTCGAATAGGAAAAAGGTGGCTTGGCGACGGAGAAGCGGCGTGGAGAGAGAGAGAGAGAGAGAGAGAAGGGTCAGTTCGGCGAATCGAGAAGGTTGGTTGGCGGCTCGAGGTCGCCTTGGTGGGCTGCGCCCAAGTGTTGGCGACACTAAAGACGGATTGCAAAACAGCTTTGATCGCGGTTGGGGGGGGGTTTCGCAACAGGGAAGCGAGAATGAAAGAGAAATTAATTAGAAGCGGACGGATGGCAATTTGTAGTTTCCGGTGACAGGAAAGTTAATAATCAAAGTAGGGCAAGAGTGTGGGGAGGCGAACTGGGCTACTGTAATACTAGTAGTGTAATACTAGTAGTCTAGCTCTAGGCGCTGCAGAAATTAGGTCGTCCGAACTATTAAAAGTGGTTGTGGTGCGGGTTTGCTGCTGGAGAGCTGCTGGAGATCTGCTGGAGATCTGCTGGTGAAGGTCCCGGTATTTCGTGTTGATGGTGACGCGGGAGAGAAGAAAAAATGAAGAAACCAATAGTTAATAAATAAGTCTTGAAATGCAGAATTAAAAAGAGGCTTTAAGTGTATTGTTTGTGTCTTGATGAATAGCGTGGGAGCATCAGATAAAGTTTAAGCCTTGTCTTTTTGGCGCTAACGTCAAGTTTTTGAGCAGGACAGTGACAGTGCCTAAGTAGGTGATGTCGGTACAGCTGGCAGCTGGCCAAGCTACATGTAGGTATCTTCTTTTGGCAGCAGTAAGGGGGATCTAACGACGTAACAGATAGTGGATAGTGTACCTAAGGTAAGTCACGCAGATAAGAAGGGAGAGATTCAGAGACGATGATGATAATGATGACGATGATGGTTTGGCTTGGTTCGGCTTCAGTTTTAGTTCTAGTTCAAGGTGGGAGGGAGCACGTCGCCAACGAGCTGGTTTTAGACAGCGACGGTATGATGATTTTCTTATAGGCGAATCGATAGGAACCTTGGGAGGGTTCCAGCTAATGTTAGAGGAGGCGCGGGCGATGGCTAACTAGACTACGTTTTGACGAAGTGAAGACTGTCATTGTCAGAAGCCAGGACCAAAGGGAGTGTGCGCGGAGGAGGACGGAAGCAGCTAGAATTAAGATTCGTGGGAAGCCAGGTTGAATCGATCCAAGTGGAGAGGCCGCAAATAAACCAGACGGACTTTTTCAATTCTAGGAACGAACCGATTGATTGTTGCTCGCGAGAAAGGAGGGCCAGAAAAAAGGGTATTGGACGCTCTGTGGTGTAGGTGATGTCAGGGTTTTGTATTCGTATCCGTCCGTATCTTCTATGCAGTGATATACAATTGATACAATTGCCTTATGCAGGGAAAACCAACGAGGTAACTTTTCTACTATTACCAGGTCTATTACCAGGTATATGTTTACGTACCTAATGTTAGGAAATGTGAAGGTGATCATGTCTCTACCTACTTAAGGTTAGGTATGACCAATACGGCGCGGGATGCGTGCTAATGGGTGGGGTGGTTTCTGGCTTGCTGTCGTGCTGTCGTGCTGGCTGTACGGCTGTATGGCTAATTCTGTTATTGTATACGGTACATACCTACATGTACCTTCCCTCTAATGTTATACGCCGTACTCGACAGCTTACCTAAACTTTACTTTAGGAAATGCCATGTAGGTACCTAGTCAGCTTGACACTTTCCTTACATGTAACTTGCATTGCCTATTTGGGTACTATACGTATGTACACTATGTACATACCCGCGACGGGCAGCTAACCCTAGGCTCAGCTGCGGGGCGAGTGACGCATCTCAGATGCGAAATACATGTATTATCTAGCCTGTAAGTGAATATCATTTGGTAATTAAATATTAATTGCAACGCAAAACGCAATATTATAGGTACCTAACTATTATTGATATAGTTAAGAGATAACTATAACTATAGGCAACTGCACCCAAGGTCACGTTTGCGTCTTAAAATTAAAACTTAAAGATACCTTACATATGTACATGTAGGTGTCAAGTGGTTACCTCCTAAACATAAAGCTCTACCTGTCTTAGGTAGGTACCTAGGCGAATATACTCGTGTCCGCGAGAGGGAACCCGAGGGGTCCGTATCCAGTACATATCTACCCCAGTCAAAAGCGGTTACGCGAGAGGTCGCAACTACGATGGAAGCATCTGCACGTAACAGGAACTGCAGAAGCTACAATTGGTGGGCTTTTACATAGTTCCCCAGTAGGCGATCTCGAATCTGCATGCGCAGGCTACCTACCCTAACGTACCTATGTAGGTAGGTACCTACCGAAAGTATAGATGGCCGGCCTTATTCGCATCCAAGTGAAAGAGCATCGTGACACGATCCATCCCTTCCGAATCGTCCATCTAAGTCAATCTGACCATTTGCTACCCATTTACTACCCTTCGACCTCCCATCATCCCCCTTGAACCCCCATCCTAATAAGACGAAAGGGGAATAACATTCCCACCCTCGCTTAATTAACTAAGGCATATGTTGTGTTGTATCGAGAATGCCACGAGGTCATCCAACCCGCCTAGTTGACAAAGAGCCTCATGCCAGATTAACAACGATTATTTCCGACTGACACTTTTGTTCCGATCTATCTCGTGAGCCCTACCCCTCCGCCTAGTCCAGATAAGTCTAATATTATCATCGGTTTTGTAGTTTTGTTTCGTTTCCCTTCGTTTCACCAAATAAAGACACTTTAGCTTTCCTGCTCTTTAAGATGTGTACCCTCTTTTCTTATGACAGAACCCATGTGTCACGTATTTTGACCTCTTTTCTTTTCTTTTATCCTGGTACTACTCTATATTTCATCTTCGAGGTTTCTGTCTGACTACCGACTGTACATCAAAGGAACCTTATTCATTAATGGCACCATACCCACCTCGGAAGGACGACACCCTATCTAACTGATTGCAGTAGCTTACGGGAGCATCACAAACTGTTATCTGAGCGTTGCATGATGGATTTTTTTTCTGGCGCTGACTTAGGTGCTTGTACTGGATGAGGCATTTCCCGCCCTCGACTAAGACTAAAATCCTAACAAGGAGATATTACAACAACTAGATCTGGACCGCCTTCGTGCTGCAATCTATTAGCTCGGCTACGCCGCACTAAGACCACATATTACGAGTACCTACTCATGACTATCGATCGCCTTGAACTCGGCGCCATTCTAAACGCACAACATAACCAATCCGGATACGCTCACCGCTACAAGCTTGTCCACTATACTACTCCATATCCTGCTGCTTCTCTGCCAGGTATTGCTTCAGTAGGTACATACAGACAGGGGAACTCCGATATGTATGCGTCGATGATTTAGTAAAAGGGTCATACTTATTTCCTCTTTCCGTGCTGTTACTGCTCTGCTGCTCACAGAACCTTGACTTTTGTTTTGGTGGATCACTGTACATATTGTTATCCTTGCTGCTGCAGGCTAGTCATGAATTGTCGAAAGGGCTTTTTCCTTTTTTTTCTTCTTTTTTCTTCTTCTCATACTCACATATCTAGGTACGGTACCTGCCTAGGTATGGCCTAAACAGCTTACAGCTGTACACTAGCTAACAGCTACTGTACATGCATAACTGAGTTAAGCACGAAAGCTTTCTCTTATGCGGGCCGGGGCTGTTCTACCCATCTGCCAAGCTTCCCTCCATTTCGCTCCCTTGGTTTTCTCTTTGACCTATTATCACCTAGGAGGCCTCCAAATAGCCTCCACAGCAGCTGCATATCCGCTTATACGATTACATAAATAGGTGGATTAGGTTGGTTTCCGCCCCGAATCGGTTCTGGCATCCGGAAGTTTCCTTACGTGTACTACAGGCGTGTCGTAGGGCTACGGAGACTTGGCTCTTGACTACCTACTTAGATGAGATCTCAATTAGACCCAGGAGTTTGGGAGGGGTTGGCGAGTTATGACAGAAACTTATACCGATCTACTCGGGAAAACTGAGATCTCGTGTACGGCCTTGATTATGCACTGGAATGATTGGCTCTTGGCCCCAATTTGCAATTATCAATGTCAGCGACGATGACTTACAGGAAAACATCGGGGTGGTTTACATCAAACTTATCCCTCCGTCTGAATTGTCTTCCGGATTCATTACTACTTTGGTGGCTGACGTCATGAATCTGGGTTTCGCAATTTCACAATTTCACAAGCTTCTGCTTGAGCTTGTCCACATCTAACAAAATAGGATGTCAATCCGACCGGCGTACATACATATTTCACCCATCCTTGCGAATTAATGCATATGGACGTAAAACGATGTCGGGAACACGCATTATCTGATCATCCCATCAGCAGCAACTAGCCGTCTAATACGTCCCTGTCGAGTAGTCGTTCCTTCATCTGCAACCATCCTGCGCGTCCTGCATCCGCGACGGCGCATTCGCAGGGACAAGAAGAAAAAAAAGGAAAAAAAAAGAAAAAAAAGAAAAAAAAAAGTTAAGGTAACAACGAAATTCTTACATGTCCATCGACAAACCCGAAGCGGACAGATATCAATGCCAAGGCTTTTTGGTCACCATGCAATGAAGATCAGATGCCCAGAATCCCGATAACCACATGTCGCACGATGCGTTTTGTGCCAATCACCACGGCCGTCCTCGATGCTACTAACCTAATTTACGCCGCAAAGCATACAGCTCCCCGTCTCCGACCTGAGCATCATTCCAGTTTTATACCAGTTCATTTCCTATTCGCCATGCATCTCAGGTAATGATGTTCAGGACTGCTTATACCTACGGTTGAGCTGGAAGTCTCCGAATTCGCATCTTGTGTCACACCGCTCATACCGGGCAAGCAATCCTTTGTGAACTTCGATGTTCCTCTCGCTCTTCTGCGGAGTGTCTGGAGATATCCGATGTCTACCAACCCAAGTGCAAGGGCTTCCTTTCCCATCAGTCGTCGACCGCTTAGATACGGGGTACCATAAAGGTATACGGTCTTCTGTCTTCTGTCTCCTGTCTCCTTATCAACCAAGGCTCCTCGATATGTCGGATAGGGTTTCCATCTTGAGCCTGGCCAGCCAATATAACATCAGATGGTAACGTGAAAAGCAATCGGCCTTTATTGTGCACCCACACGGCGCAATTAATTCAGACGAGATTACCGGGGAAATTATCGACTGGTTCTAGATCCTAGGGGTGCTATCCAGTCTCTTTGATCGTCACACGTATAGTATAGTGGCATTCCATACCATTCGCGTACATGTAGAGACGGGAAAACCTGGGGATATACAACCATAGAACACCTCTTTGATATTGTTAAGGAGCAGGGGATCAGATGGGGTATTTCAGTCCCCTGCTAGTCGTACGGTTGCTTAGTGGCGTCATATGCGGGATAGCTTTATACTATACTTGCTATTTGGGGGCAGCATCCAATCACCGGCGTAGCCATCCATGCGGGTTGCGGCTATGTCTCAATAAATCCCTCGTCCCCATAGCTACCTGGGTACTTGTCTTTGAAATATGCGCGGAATATTGGTGTATCCTTACGTCCCTAGGTTAGAAAAAAACGTGGGATGTCGATGTTTCAGGCTGGTAAGGTAATCCCCGAAAGGTAAAGAAGTCTACGAAGACGGTTAGGGATATAGAAAAGGGGGGGTGGCTGCGGAGTCTTGTACGGTTGATTAATAATTACTCGGCTGTGTCACCGAATATCTCGTTAGCCTACGTTCGAGTGTTGGCGTTTTGGCGTTTTGGCGTTTTGGCGTTTTCTTGCGACGGGCCGTTCCCACCCCGGTTATCAATTGCCGAAGCCAAGCAAGACAACAATCAAGATTTAGAGCAAACGGCTCTGCAATCAGCAAGACGAAAAGTAAAATAAAAGGGGCGCGATGCCAAGGTCTGCACTCGGTTCGTTGGAATCACCGGCCGAAAGTGCCAGAAGGAGGCCAGGCTTGACGGGGATCTAGATTTGTCTCGCTTAATGGGGCCGGCTTCCATTTCTTTTCTTGGGTGTGTGGTGCGGCAGTAAAGAAACCTGGGGTTAGGTTACGTCGAGAGGGTAGATAGGTAGAGTAGAGCTTGGAGTTGGTTGCTTCCGAACTAACTACATATATAGATACCTATACATACATGCAGACATGCAGACATGCAGACATGCAGACATGCAGACATGCATAGAAAGGACGGAGAGGGCGTCTCCAGTCTCTAAAGCGCGAGGCAGACGATAGCCCTAGGACTTACATGGTTGGTAAGTCTTCGTCTTCGTCTTCTTCTTCTTCTTCTTCTTCTTCTTCTCTAACAGATTGTAGGCAAGCAAGCACACAAAAATAAAAATAAAATAGACAAATTTGATATATTTTTCTTATCTCGACCCCCCGAAATACCTGCTAACAAGAAGCTAGGTTAGATCGATCTCTATCATCCCTCATCTCTACCTACATACATCATAAACAGCCCTGCCCCCTGTCTGCCCCTATTATAAAACATATCGGCCATGATAGCCAGACGGATGATTAGCGGTGTATGACCGCTTCAAAGACATCCGTTAGCCTCGCCAGCGTAGCCTACATCATGTCTTCCCATTTTCTTTTTCTTTTCTTTCATCTACCTACTATATTCATCAGCTCCTACACGTGCTCGAAATGCCGCGCTTTCTTTGGCTTCCCTACCTACCCAGGTACGTTCCTTACTGCCTGGCTGGCCAGTTGTCTTCCCTCCTTTCCCTTCCTTGTTGCTCCTCTCCTAGGCCGATACTACGTATACCACGTATACTATGTACGAGCACCGAGGTGCGGTGAGCTGAGCTGAGCTGGCTTATTCCCGCGGTGAGGAATGCCGTCTGTCTGCGTTCGGTACCAAGTCTATCCATCAGCCTATCTACCTATAATACCAACCTATACAAAATATATAAGGTACCTATATATATATATATACCTATACGTGCTTACAAGGGAGGTCAATATCGAGGTACTATGTAAGTAGGTTGAGCAAGTATTCTTCAAACCGGCAACGAGCGAATCTGCGCCGCGCCCTCTGCAAGTAATGCGATGGTGTGCATGCCGGCCATGCATATGCTACGCAGTACATACGTATCATCACTCTACTTGTCCAGGCCATACACACACACACATACAGAGGAGGAAGGGTACTTAGGTAGGTAGGTAGATAGGTACGTACATACATACGTACGTGGGCAGATGAGCAGACGCGGCAGACAAATACACTAGAATAAAACATGATTCACACAGTTATGCCCTAAACGAGTCAATATCTCTCAAACCCCCTTCGGCAGCTACATCCGAGTCTTGGGAGGGAGAAGCGAAGATCGATTTGTGTAGGTGTGTTGTATACGTACCTAGGTAGGTAGGTACCTAGGTAGGTACCTCCTTACGAGTTTAGAAGCCAGTTTCAACCCGTCAATTAATATCTCCTAACCTATCAAGTACTTGAATTACATAGATACACACCTCAACACCATCATACCAAGGTTCTTCTCGCTCGCGTAGTATTCATCATGTAGAACAGTGTCTCGTCTAGGCTAGGCTAGGTACCTAGGTAGGTAGATGCCTAACATTTCTCCTATATTCTTCTATCACATGCCATCCCGCGAACCCGCGCAATATCATAACTATTATTTGAGAGTGTGGTGAGTGAGAACCGACAATCATTTCCGTCCGTACTGAATCCACTTTTTCCTGTCTTCCCGTCCTGACCCGAAACGCCCGCTCTGCTTGATTATACGCAACGGCGCTTCTATCGCCCTTTGCTTGCTTGCTTGCTTCTTTTATTACCCTGGATGGATATACTAACGACCTGGAGGAGAACTACGAGCGAGCGAGTGACACGTCATACCGTGACGGATTGAACATACCCCCTTTTTACCTCCTCCTTACCCTGCTCGTTCTGCCCCGGAGCTTCGGAATGCTCACTAAGCGTTACTTCTAGTTCGAGTTCTTTTCCTTTAGGTCATTGGTTGCGGCCATGACTAGGTTCGCGAACCTATGTCCTGTCTCTTTGGCGGCATCGAATGCCTTCCTGGCACCATCCTGGACTTCATGCCCCTCCCGGCCCACACGCTCTATCGTTCTGTCTACAATATTCAACCCTCCTCCTGGGGCTAGCGAACTAGAGGTTGGCGACTTCGCGGCCTCCAGCACCATATAATCGTCGCTGGCATACTTGCCCCTCTCTTGAGGCCCTACGAGCTTTGTGAGATACGTCCTGGCCCGGCCCTTTTTCTTGTCGGAACGGATACGTTTGATTTCCGTCTCGAAAGCACGGTCATAGACATCAAAATCGATGCCGGTAGGCGAGTCGGACACGATATCAACCGGAGTCTCAGAGGCAATGAATTCGTCGTGTCCTCCCGTGCCGATACCTAGGAAAAGCGGCGCCCTATCCGTCAAGTCGTGGGCATGGCCCTTCTCTTCTCCCCCGAGCGATGTCAGTGGGTGAGTAGATGCGTGCTTTTGAGCTGTAAGGAAAGCTCTGCGCTGCCTGACAAGCTCCGCAGCCTCTTCCGCAATTGATCTTTGACGTGCCGGTTGCGCGGTGGTAGAGGTCTCTGCATTCGAGGGTGCGGGTTTTTCTATATCTTCTGGAATGGGCGCTTGTACGATTTCTGGTGCATGAGATATTTGAGGTACTTTAATCTCAGGCGTCGCCACTCTACTTTTAGAAATGAGACCCTTAAATCGACGAATTGCTTTCAGCTAAGCTCAAACCCAGGTAAGCTTTTGAATACGGGTATTGTTAGGGATAGGTAGCTCTTACCACACACATCAGGTGGTCCATCTTTCGCGTGAATGCGTGGTTAACTTCTAGGGCATTCGGTGGCCCTACCACATCTGAACAGTTTTCTTCATCGGAGAGTAAAGGATCAATGCCTCCTTTTGTAACCCATGGATGATTCTGCTTGGTTTAGTATTCGCTGCTTAGGGCTAGGAATGGGTAGGCTTACTCTTATTTCGCGTAAAGTTAGCCTTGTCTCGTTCTTCTTATCTAGAATCCTGGTGATGAGATCTACGAAGTTTGGATCTTCGCTATCGGAGGGTATTCGAATTTCTTCAGTACGAATCGCATCATACATGTCCAGCACGGTGTCCCGCTTAAAAGGCAGTCCACCATATTTGAGACAATACAAAGTTACCCCCATAGACCATATATCAGCTGGTTTGCCTGGTACATCACCATGCCTGGCCTGGCAAAGTTCGGGCGGTAAGAAAGCAGGAGAGCCTGCAGATTTGCTGGTCATCATGTGATCCGGTTTCTCGAACATCTCGGATACTCCAAAGTCGACGATCTTGAGTACATCATCTTCTGTTAGTAGGAGGTTGTCCGGCTTGATATCGCGATGTATAATACCTTGAGCGTGCACTAAGATAATGTAAAATTAGTAGACGTGCGACAAGACCCCTACCTCGATACGAACTTACGGTATTCAATGCCCAAGATGAGATCGCGAAACCATAAACGGCATTGTTCGTCGTCGTACGGAGCCGCTTGCTCGCCCAAACCGACTTTCATAACAACTCCCTTCTTACACATTTCCAGGACCATGTATAAGGAGTCGTTCTCAGGGTCGTCCAATACTTCGAATAACTGTACTAAGTTAGGATGGTTGAGCTTTTTCATGATAGCAACCTCCTCTCGTATTAAGAAGAGGGCATCTTTTGCTTCGGCAATTTCATGGTGGCTAAGTTGTTTCCTGTGAGCGTTGTAAAGACCCTGTCCCGGACCAAGTGATCGCGGCCTCCCGCCTTCGGGTCGCCTTAAGATATTCGACTGGGCTCGTTTTCGGAGGCGTAGTTTTGAGAATTCCTTAAGAGCCTATACGAGGAGCGGTTAGAAGCTTCGTGTATCCGAAATTGGCCGCGTGCGCTTACATATTCGTTCCCGAATTGGTCGGTGGCAAGATGCACGGCACCGTAGGAACCTCTTCCAATCTCCTCTCGAATGGTGTATTGGTTGATGGTCTGTTGCGATCTGCCATCTGTCTCATCGTTCGTATACTCGGTCTTGGCATTGAGGGTTTCCTGCGACGGGATCTCAGTTCACGACGGCGTAGTAGGTTTCATCTCTTTCTCCACGGACCTTCACTTCGCGATGTTGAGACGGCGTCCTCCTATGATGCCTCATAGGGCTTTGGAAATGAGGTACGTCGGGCGGTGCAGACCTAGGCGAAGTATTCAATGTCTTAGCCACACATCCACATACAATCCACTAGATGGCCAAGACAAATCGCGGGGCAAACCCGGCGAAGTCTCGTCTTATAATATGCTTCCAAGACTCACAAGTGAGGGGCAAAAGACGGTCTATTGAACCCATCCGCATCTTGCTGGATCGTAATATGCGGAGACAGGGGCAAGCTATGCGTACTGTCGAATAGTCGCTCTTCGGATCCTCCTGATTCGATAAGTTCCTTGGGCACCGAAGTAGAGGTGGTCGAGGCTGTGTTGGATGAGGTTTGCATCGTGGCGGCTTCGTTCGTTTATCTGTTTGAGGGAATGACGAACATTAGATATTGTAGAGTCGACTCTGTTCTTGGCGCATGACTCTCTAATTTGTTAACATAAACAGGAGATGAGGAACTAGAGGAGTTAGAGGAACATGAGCAGTAGAAAGGCCAGAAGGTCAGATAAAATAGCAGAAATGATGGCTTTTTACACATGCAACGGTTAGGTAGAGGTGGTTTGGTACTTGGTACCCTCAACTCTTGTCTTCTTCTTTCTGCGCCGTTCCTCCTTCTCACTCCCCCGGACCCCGGCACAATGGATTTTAAAAGAGGTTCAGAGGTTCAGCCCAAAGGCAGCTAATTCGGCGATTGGGCGAATCATGGCCCCCAACTGCACTCCCATGATCCCTGTTGCTGCTGCAGCATCACATCCCCGCTGGGGCTCGAGGTGTTTCCAGGGCTAACAACTGGAAGATAACGACTTTGGTAGGTTAGGTAGGTAGGTACGTTTTGACACACGACAGCATGCTCAACCCTTGAACAGCTGAATCGCTAGATGTATGATGCCGGCAATTGAATGAAATGGGGTCACTTGTTGAGAATAGAAACCGGGCGGTGACCCCTTTTATTTGCTACGTGGGTGATGATTGATAGGTAGGTACCTAGGTAGGTAGGTAGTTTCAATGGCTTATGAAGAATAAAGTATGTTTTTACATAGATGTCCCACATGTACATCAATTGATACTTGTAGGGCTAAATATAATTATTACATTCTAGGGCGCCACGCTACTGTAAGTGCTACTGTAGTGTACCTACCTAAAGTTTGGTCTTGCTTTGAAGATTCAAGGTAGGTGCACTATGTATGTACACTACCTATGTACATATGTAAAAGGCTGGACCCTCCCCCCTGGACCGGCCCGCAAATATTGGTTCAAGATATGTACCTACGTAGCATGTGCCGACTTGCCGGCCGCTGTTCCAGTTCCCAGTTCCTAGTTCCCATTATTTTTAGCACCTGCATCGTCAAACCGCAACAGCGACAAGCAAAGCCAGTCCAGTCCCAGCCCAGCTCAGCCCAGCCCTATCCTATCCTATCCTGTCCTGTTCTATTCCGCCCACTTTCCTCCCGTCCGTCACGGGCATGTGATTTCCCCAGCTTGCGACCCGCGCTGGAGACTGGACTTAGCTACTAGCAGCAGCCATGCCTATACACGTCTATTCGTTTTACATCTTCGACCGCCATAGTAAGACTAACCTGCCTCGATCTTGCGGTGCCTGGATAGACCCTAGACGGCTACACGTAGCGCTGTTATTATGCAAACACCTGACTAATCCCTAACATCGCGCAGCCGAGTGCGTATACTCGAAGCTCTGGGTTCCCCGACCATCATCCAGCATCGCCGGCCCGCCCCCATCGCGGCCCCAATCGCAACAACCCCCGTCCATCGGCGCAGCAACAACAGCAGCAGCACCAGGACCGACAATAACAACAGCAGCGCCATCCTCCGCACCCCCGACGACGACCATCCCTCCCGCAAACGCCGCCGCCGTTGCCGCCGCCGCAGCTATCACCCGGAGGAAGAACGAGAATGACGCGAAGCTGATCTTCGGCACCGTGTTCAGCCTGCGGAACATGGTGCGCAAGCTTGGCGGCGATGACGACGCTTTTATCTCTTTCCGCACCGCCCACTACAAGCTGCACTACTACGAGACCCCTACCAACCTGCGCTTCGCCATGCTCACCGAGCCCGGTGCCCTCAGCATGCGCAACGTCCTGCATCAGATTTATATTAACCTCTGGGTCGAGTACGGTGAGTCTAGTTCGGATCTTTTTTTTTAAAACCCTCTTTTCGTAGTATTATACGCACATAGAGATGCAGCAGGGAGGCGCGCTGGAAGAGAGATGGTAGGGAGCCAAGGGAAGGAGTTGTGCCAGTATTGCGTCAGGGGAGAACTTGAAGATATCTAGCTACAATACTATCAGTCATGGGATTATAAGAAATATCTAGATAAAGGAACGCCATGTCCCTGGAAAACGAATAATGCTAACATCACTACGTCCTAGTCGTCAAGAACCCCCTCTCACCAGTCGAGCACAAAGGCGGCGAAGGCGTGCGGAACGAGATGTTCGAGATGGGACTGGATAAGTTCATTAGAGGCCTAATGTGACGACATGCTATGATATAGAACAGATAGCGTGGTGTGATACGGGCCTTGGGTAATCGAGGGAGTAAGCTAGGTTAAGCCCTTAAGCAGTTTATTCCTAGTCAGCCCAGAGGCTGGAGAACTAATCAGTCTGGGGATAAGTGTTCCAAAAAGAGGTATATAGATGGGTAGGGGGATAGTATAGAGGTGCATTACTTTCCCGGCACCGCGTACACGCGGCCGAAGTATTTAGAGTTAGCATGAACTGCAAAACAAGGCATTGGAGCTAAGAGCTGGAGATGGTATCATTAAGCCCGTCCGGAACCGAGAGGCTTGCTTGAAGCTTCGATATCCGCAGCACTGGTACATGCATATACATGTATGTAGCCCTCTATGTAAAGCTGCTTGAAAAGCCGGCAGTCGTAATACACGCGCTATGATGTATCCTCACACATAAACAAAGAAAAAACACCCCCTCCCCTATTATGTCCCTCCTTGCATGATCCAACGATATCCATTTCATTTCGTTATAACCAATTACACCAGTAGCCACAGTTCGCATAGTAATCGTATTCTATCATCCCATGTCGCTCGCCTTCTAACTTTTACCGATCCGTCGCTCGCCCCCATGCCGTCTCGAACGAGGTCTGCGTCTGCGAGGTTTGCGACTGCGACGGGTCGACCATGACCATGCTCTCCTCGCCCAGAGTAGAGACTTGCGAGAACCGACCCACGTTGCTGCCTTCTGGGACATGCAAATTGCTATTGCTCGTCGTATCGTCGGCGGCCCGCGCTGCAGCTAGGTTCTCCGAGTCCTGGATCTCGTTCTCCCAGTTGCTCGAATAGACAACAGCTGCGAAGGCTTCTAGGTCGCGTACCTGCTCCATTTCCTGTAGGTACTCGTTGGGCATGCCATTGCCGATGGCGTGGGCCTGTCGCGTAAGCACCGACAGGATCTTAGGCAATAGAACAACCTTTGAGCCGGCAGCCTTTACGGCCGCCTGCTGACCGACTAGCGCTCCTAAGTCTGATGAGGGAGGGCTGGTGAAGGGTGTTCCTGGTGTTTGAAAGGCGCCTGGTAGCACTTTCTTGTATAGAAGAGTAGAGAAACCAGCGTCGAGGAGGAGCGTCAAAACACGCGTGAAGGGGGGAGACTCAATAAGGTCCGAGGTCTCGTCTAGGAGGCGACGGAGTGGCGTCTCCGAAGTTGTCGATGCCGAGGAACCGTCCGCTTGGGCAGACGCCGCCGTGCTGTCACCCAAGACGCCCGACTCCCGGAGGACAAAGTCTTCCATCTTAGTAGGGGGTAGTAGGAATGGCAACCACTTGGAGCCTGGCCTCGACTCACTGCCCTCTTCTGCTCTGCTCTCCATCTTCCTGCGAACCTCGAGCGTAAGCTGTGAGAAGGTGTCGAAGCTTAACAGGTCGCGGGGACTAAGGTGCCCGAAGACCTCACGAACGGCGCCCTCAACGTTCTCCATGACCTCAACCCAACCACGGTGCAGCAGCCACCAGCTGAAGGTCAGGTATTTCCGGTTTGTTTCAAAGTCGCTGCCGTATGCATGCTCCGTGTTGTCATCATCGTTATTTTCTAAGCTTATTGTCGACTGTGCTGTTCCTGTTGCTAGAGACACTACACTTGATAAATAGCTACGTCGCCCCAAGAGGTTGAGTTGGACGCGCGTGAGCATAGTAAGAAGGGCCAAAGTGTATACGAGAGTGAAAGCACGTGTTATTGCTAGGGAAACAATAATTAGTCTAAAAATAGAGAGCATAGCTTGAATTGGCCTCGAAGGGGGGACTCACAGCTTATCGTTAAATCATCCCATAACTGCCTCTTCGTTTTTCTCAATCTCTGCACTGACTGCTGACCGCCATCTTGGGAGCCATCTCCTGCATTGGACACAGATGATATTGTCATCTGGCTGGCAAATACGCCACTCTCGCTCGGTAAACTCGCGATGCTCTTTCCCTCTTCCTCGGTTAAAGTAGTGTCAGCAATGCTAGGAGGTGCGGCTGACGATTCGCCACCATTACTACGCAGAGCCTTGCTGCCCTTCATCTGCTGAATCTCAAGCGTGATCCTTTCGGTGTTCATGGTCTCGAGTATATTCGTCGTCGCGGTCGGCAGCAATGCTAGGACTGTAAAGGTGCAGTCCTCCTGGTTCTGCTCGAACCGACGTCGAAGGCTAGGGAATTGTTAGAGGGTTTATTCGTGGGTTCTCGAAGGAGGCTGCGAAAACGCGATCTTACTTCTCCTTCGCGATGCGATCGCTGCTCATGCGCTCACGCGCGTCATTGATCTTGTTCAAGACATATTGAGTAGCTAAGTAACCAGCGCCAATGACACCGGCACCAATGGCTATCGGGGTTCTATTACGGCGGAGCCATCGCCGTGTAGTTGATATCATGCTGGGCCCCTGAAGAAGGTTCGAGGGGGTGGAAGACTCCGGAAATAGGATTGGTGTTTTATTTTAGTGGTTAGGTTAGATAGGCTTTATGTAGTGTTTTGAGATGAATATTCCGTTGCAACTTTTTAGGTCAGGTACCTTGGTATTGAGTTGAGGTATGCAGCCAACCTGCAGCCAGTCCTTTCACCTGGAAATTAGGTACATTTAATAAGGTTCGGTTCTGACGTGTGCCTCGGTCCAAGCGCGCGAGTCGTCCAACACGGTAATCCGTAAAAGGTAAGTTGACCTTACCCAAGGCTAGCAATTGATAAGATAAGCGCCTAATCGCATGCGGCCCTGCAGCTTAAGCTAGCTACATGGAAGCCACAGGATAGATGTGGCTAATATGACGCATGAGGTTACCTAGGTACTAACTTAGTAGGTTCCATACGTCCATGTATTGTTGTACAGGTTCATTTTCACCCCACGTTCCAAGTCTTTCCCCCTCCGGCTCAGCCCCTTTGTCGGGACCCCTCCATTAGACGCATCAGACGCATCAGACGCATCAGACTGATGATCATCTATCCATCGTGCCGGCGTCTGCTGATAGACGACCTCGGGAAGGTTAACACTTCCTAAAACTTCTTCCTAACAACCCAGAACCATCCCCGACTTGGCAAATCAAATACTATGGAACAACAAACACCTCAAGAATTTACCCTCGAGGCTTTTGCCGACCCGGCTTCCATCCGCGATGTAGTGAGAGGTATTAAAAAAAAGCCACCATCCAATCATATGCCCCGCGACCGTCATCGTCGTCGTCGTCTACCTATCATCATCGCTCACTCGTTCATCCGTCCATCCGTCCATCCGCCGTCGTCCACGAAGCTAGATCCCCATATACTGCATCCACCTCTGCGTCTCCCCCACAGATCTGCCTTACCTACCTGCCTATATATAAATCATATGTCTACCTTATACCCAAGCAGAAGCTAACGCGTAAAACTCCCAACACAGGAATTTTGCATACCATCTTCTTCCACCGGTTCTTCCCCTCGCTGTTGCCGCGCTCGCGCGAGGTCCTCGATATCACGCTGCCGTACGTCGAAGATGCCGAGCTGGATACTATGATCGAGAAGCGTGCCGCTGAGCTGGCGCGCGAACTCGATGCCGAACGAACACATTCGCACACCCATTCCCACCGCAGCGCCGGCGGCCGCGGTAACATCTCGGTCCAGTTTTTCGAGAAGAAGCGCCGCAAGACGTGGTATCTTCCCTACGGCGGCGGCGATGAGGAAGTCTGCTGGGAGTCTTGGACAGTGAAGGTCACCGTAGCAGAACCGCGCACAGAGAGTGGTCTGTTCCCTCTCCCCCTACCTATCCCTTATCGCATTTCTCCCTTCATCTAGCTATTCATACTATATTATGTTACATCCGCTAACAAGCAAATCACACAGAACGCGCCAAAGTCCGCAAAGCCATGGAGCAAACCCTCCTAACCAGCGTCATGAAGATCGTAACCTCCGTCAACACCCACAAGGACCACATCCCACCCATAACCACCAGCGAGGCCAACCCTTTCCCCTACCAGATCAACGTGAACCAAAAAGACGCGGGCTGGGCGACCCGAATTGGCATATACTAGGTATTAAAGCCAACACTACTGAACTAGAACCCTCCGTCGGATAGCATGCTGCAGCTGGTCGAGGCGGGCATACGTGGCTACCTACGTAGGTGAACAAAGGCTATACACGCACATATAGGTATATATACAGGGCAGGCACAGGAATGGGACACGCATAGAATCCGGGCATAGGCTGGTCGAGGCGGGGGGGTATCTAACTAGCTACCTAAGCCAACCAACTAACAAACAACTAACAAACAACTAAGGAGGGAGCGGAGGCTATAATGGCAACGCAACGTATCGTGGTGAACGAACGAGCGGAGAAGTGGAGGAAAGAAAGAAAGAATGGGGAGAGCGAACACCAAAAATATTCGGAGTGAGGGGAAAGGAAGGCGTTCATGTTAACTACCTACTTAACTTTTTGGGCTGGGAACAGGCGCTCAGGGAAATCCGGTCCCCTTACGATAGACTTGGGCTTCTTCGCGGATTTCGTCATGGTAGGCCGGTGTAATTATAACTACATCACCGATTGATACCCCCATCGTAAGTAAATATATTGTATGCACCATGAGCTAGCTATACACAGTCCTTCGAAGCCTCGTGACGAGAGTAGTATAATATTATGTTAGTCTAGGCGTGCGAGCATGTTCTACAGCACAGGTCACGACATAAATAGAATAGAAACCATCACACAGATCTAAGGTTGCTCAGATGAGAGACAAAAAAAGGTCGAAGTTGCGGTATAAGACCGGACTGAGTACTACATAAATAAGTAGGTACTTGTAGAAAAGCCTTGCAAGATGAGCCCCAAACTCCAATGATTTGTCCGCCGTACATGGGCTATCCTAGCTGCACCGTCCGTCCTCGCAAAGAAAAAAAGCAGAAAGATTATCACTGGAGCAAGATATCCCATCTCAACCGAGTATGGGTCTCTCCAACTCGCAAAACTCCTCCGGAGGCCCCATGCCTCAACACAATTCCTTGATTTCCCCGCCCTCCTTTCTTTACAAGTAGGTTTCATCCAACCAACGCCTTATCGCATGCTTCCGCGTATCCACTAAAGATCATAGGCTAAAGGGCGCGTGTATAAAGGAGACTACGGGGATAGTCTACCCCTGAATCTGCGCCAGACAAAACCTAAGCAAAAAGCAAATGAGAAAATCCAGATCTCATTATGTGGGCGTTGTGGTGAAATATGTACTTGACACGTGTCGTCATTATGATATCAAATAATAGGCAAGAACGCCGGCCGCGGGGCGAGAAGGTAGGCGAAAAGGTCTATATTCGTCGAAGGTGGGCAGCGTATTCAACGCAATCGAATCGAAGATATCAGGGATGCAATGAAGTCATTATTCGTAATCATCATCAATGTGATATGCCACCCCTAGAGGTGTAGCGCAGGCGCGTTAAAATTTGGTCGTAAAACTACGACCTAAAGCCGGCTTTGAGGATTTAGAGGAGGCAGGTATACCGCGAGGGGGCTGACTACCACTGATTCTCTCAAAGCCCTGGAGGATATCTATACCTGTACCCTCATCCGCCTCGTCCTCGAAGAATTGGGAGGTGCAGAAATCCTCCAGGCCCATCCAGTTGTTCTTCGCAGAAGAAACATTCTTTGTAGGAGACTGCAAGAATATTTTACTGGGGGAAGATATGTCTTCAAAGACCTTACTTGGGGTCTCATATGACAGAGGAGTTGTTGAAGCCGGTACCTTCAGCAAGGGAGCCGACGTAATCGACCGTTTCGATGCAGAATTCGTCAGGTCACCAAGGACACTAGTAGATATAGATCGGTCAAGGCGACCCCTCCTAGCCGAACGCTTCAGAGGAGAGCCATTATCCGCAGCGCCGAAGAATTGATCCAAGGACTGATCTTGGTATATATCAAACTCAGTGGGATCCGTGACGAAATCGTTGAAGTTAAACAGCGAATCGTCTATTTGGAATGCTGGGCTCCACGGCATCGTATCTACAGTTATGTTGTTGACACGGCGAAGAGGCGAGTTGAGCATGGACCTGACATTGTCTCTGTGTATGCGTAGGTTCGTGTTAGGCGAAACGGAAGCAGGGGGCTTCGGGGGCGGCTTTATTTTAACAGCGGGTGTCAAAGGAGGTAGCATCTGACCAGCGCCGTTTGTCCGTCTCAGTGGTGATGAAGAGGGAGGGGCGAACTCATAAGGACGTCCCTTAGTAGGACTGTCATAGGATGAGGCGCGAAGTCGCGCAATCTCTTCTTCGGCACGTCCCCGCTTAATCCGGGGACGATCAGCTCCCGAACTAAGGATTCGGTTACCTCTGGGGCGCATAGCTGACGATTCTAAGGACGAGATATATCCACTATCATCCATACAGCCGTCCATAGAAGCGTACTTGCGGCCATGGCCACGCTTATGTGGACCAGATGAAGGAGGCTCTCTCCTAGTTGGAGGTGGAGTATTGCTCCGGGCTTCCATCCGACGGGGGATAGGGGGCGACGAAAGTATAGCAGCAGGGAGAGGAGAATATGTGCCACTTTCCGGAGGTTGCCCTTGTTCCTGGCTCTTATCCGGTTGCTCTTCTGGTCCGACATTATCAGATAACGGGATAGTAGCATCAGACGAGACTTCAGGTCCAGCTTGACTTAGGTTTTGTGATACCATCGAATCGTGAATATATGGGTTCGGCTGTGCTGGGAGCACCGGAGGTAGAGAAGGTAGACCATCATGGAAACTAGTAGGCTCAATGCGTGGGGGGTCAACCCGACCAGACATAAAAGGGGGGTTTCCCATGTTCGTTGTAGATTTCTTGCTCGGCTTCTCTCTCATAAATTGATGCTCCATTCCAGGCTCTATGGCCCAGTAGTTGCCCTTGCCCGGGTCGTCCTTTGGTCGCTCCTGCTTGATAAAGGCCTTGTTGAGTGAAAGATTGTGCCTAATGCTATTTTGCCACCCCGCATCTTGAGCGCTATAGAAAGAGAAGTTATCCGAAATCCACTTGTAGATCTGTGAAAGTGTGAGTCGCCTTTGGGGGGCGCGCAGGATTGCCATCCCGATCAGTTGAGCATAGCTATATGACGGTTTCGCGCCAGTGTCCTCAATCGCAGGGAAGGAATCGTGTGGCGGTAAGGGAGATTCTTCCAGTTTGGTCCTCTTTGCGGGTCTCGAATCCTGAATTGGGGCGGCTTCAAGTAATGCTCGCTTCCTAGGCGGTGCGTTTTGATAGTAGCTCTCCAGGCTCAGATTGAAGGTAGACGGCGCGGGATATAGCGTAGGATGAACATTCTCTTTTCCGTAACCTACGTTTGCTTCCACTAGCGGCTTTTGAACAACCGTCTTGAATTTCGACAGTAGCGGCTGTTTCTTCTGCATCGAATCTGTTGTCTGTCCGTCCGACGCCGGGGGTAGTATCGATACGGCATTGAGCTTGCTGCCATGCGATCTGAGCGGTGTCATCGGGGAGGTGGTGGTGCGCCCGGTTGCCTTGAACGGTGAATGCTGTTTCGCATGCGCATTGGGCGGATTAAATATTACGTTTCCATTTGAGCTCTGTAGAGCTCGGCGAGGAGAGTGCTGTTTGTTAACCGAGGGCATCGGTGCCCGGCTGATAGATGGGGCCGGCTGGTCCAAGTAGTCATCTTGAAATATGTGAAGCGGCTCAGAATCGGCCGACAGAAGAGATGGTTTGACCATATTGGTCAATGTTCTTGTGTTGTTCGTCGCTCGGTGATACTATTGTATGTTTGCTATTGGCGTCGGTTAGGATGTTGATACGATCAATGTATGACTTAAAGTGTAGTTCGTTTGTGAGTTCAGGTTCTTGTTCCCGCTTCTTGGACTGCGTAACGATTGAGAGATTGGTGAAAATGGAACGATCTAGTACTGAGTGAGAACTCACAGTGGGCGACTTTAATTAGCTGTGGAGCCACGAAGCAAGGGTTGCCTGTGGCGCGCCAGATATCAGGCACTTGACGTGCCTAAAGCATAGAAGGTCTCAAAAGTGAACCGCTGTCGTAGAGTTCAAATAGCGATATACACAATAGTCGCCGTAATGCTGTCATTGATATCGCAGATAGCAGTGATGGAGAAGGTTGCTGATGGATGGAGGGAAGCGATGGAGAAAGAAGAGGGGGTGGAAGGGAGATAGAAGAAATGGGGAGAGCCGGTTCGTGGGGGATCGAGATACTGAATGGTTTCCGCGACCTCGAACTATTGCTGGTTTAGGTATGCGGGCGTTACAGGTGCGATAGAAGCACAGGAATGCCTTTGGGTCTTTTGGGTCAAGACCGACTAACGAGAGAGTCGAAGAGAGGGTGTGTCAAGCCTACAAAGGCTGCAGGGTCGGCAACGCAGAGAATAGATTGAACCAGGGCCGGGGGAGCAGCGTGAAGACCGAATAGGGTTAATGGAAGTAGCATAGAGTGTGACAGGATTGGTAGAAAGCAGAACGCCAGCTCAGCAAAAGCTCCACTTAGGTAGACCCGCCGGTGGATGTGCGGATGGGAAGATGGAGGTAAAATGCAGGTTAGGATTGGACGATAGCGTCGTGGGCTGACACGACCATGGCAAGTGCTAACAAGGTTTGTTTTAAACAAGACTGACAGACCAATTTGCAAGGAATGTCAAGAAGAATCCCAGCATCCTAGTTTCTACGGAGTGGGGGAATTTGCAAGATGTGCTTCTGCACGTGCTATGGTTGGCCAGTCTTGATGGTTATGCAGTCTTGAAGCAGGCCAGAACCCTGCCCTTCTTTGCCTTTTTTGCCCTTTAGGCCTTTTTGACCTGCGATTGCCGATGGGCTGTGCAGGAATAGCAAGATAATAGGATGGATGCGAACGCTATGCTCGTAATTCTGAAGATCTTGTTTGTTGGAGTTGTTTGGAGGTGGTCTGGGTGTGTTTACTGTGGTAGCGCAAGAGATATCGGATATCAATAGGTTGTGATTAAGATGACCTATTAACGACGAGTGATGGTGATTGATGATTTGATGGTTGCTACTATGGCAGAAGCCGAAGTGGGCGAGGATGAGAGAGCGGAGTTAAACGATCCCCAGGAATGCGAAGCAAACAAACCTTAGGTCTTAGGTATGTAGGTACCTAAGGTACCGTTTGGGACTGGGGACTCGGACTTGAAAGGGCCGCGTCGCACTGATTATTCCCCAAAATTCTTCAGATTCTTTCTTAGCTTGTATAGTAGCGACTGTGCAGAATGATAGCTGAAGATGGTACGAGTGTTTAAAATTGGCGAGGTAAAGCGAAAATGATTGGCCGCAAAGGTCGCGCGTACGTGCTGAAAGTGTTTGAGAATTAAAAAGGTGAAGAGAAGTGATTGGAACGCGAAGGCGCGTCTCTGTAGCTTCTCCTTTGTTATGCCTGGAAAGCGCGCCTAGCCAATCACAGTGAAATCTTTAACTTCATACCACCTTGGCAAGCCATAAAAGGTTAATTATGCGTGGTACTGCATAAGAGGTGCATAAGACGTACATAGTGCGATGTATCTTTCCCATTTTAGTAATCCATTTCAAACCTTGTCTTAGTCTTATCCTAGCGTATATGTATATGCTATCGGGTACCTGACCTAATGTACGTATCTTTAAGGAACGCGCATCTATTCTTTCTTAGGCACAATGTATCAAATGTATCGAATGTAAATGGCACTATGTAAACCGAGCTATTCGATATCAAATGTGCTCATTCCTCATCATATCCGTACTTGACAATAGAATGGACTTTTCTAATATTTAACTACCTACCTAAGGTTAGGTAGTATTTAGGTGCATTCGTCTAAATACCTGCTTTTCCAACCCGAAAGTCTGGTTCGTATACGAAAAGGGGTAGAGTTGGCACGAACATGTTGAATTTCAATGCTGTCCGTCTTAGCAGCTTGGAATTCCACATCTGCCGGCGCCATCTTGATATACCTACGCCCGGACTAGTAAAACCAAGAATAAACCAAGAATACATACATACAATGAGCCATGATATCATGGCCTGACAGCCGGGTCCCATTAAACTCCATTCCTATGTAATTCCGACGATCGCCTTAGGCCCGTCTTAGACTAAAGCCCTGCTGTCTCGATCTGACTCAACTTTTCTAATTAAACTACCAAAACGTACTATGTACGTACCTACTCAGACACCATCAAGATTCTTGTTTCCGATCAATTTCAAGTACGAGCTAATGTGAATCATCTATCCCGAACAGCTTAAAACAGATAAAACAGTGTCATGAACGTGCGGCCGAAAAAGTGCAAATATATCTTGTGCACCATCGCCATGCGCCACGGTAAAGCTACCTACCTCTCTGTACAACTCGTCGGCAATGAACCACATAAGCCGGGCGGCTGCCGGGATGAAGCCACTACGCTATAGAATAATTTCCAGTATGTAGAGCAGAGAGGTATGTAAGTTCAGTTTCCGGTATGGGGCCGTATCCGTAGTCTTATCGTCGCCACTTCGGCCAACAGCAGCAGCATGGCGATCCAGGGCGATCCATGGCGATCCATGGCCTTTTTGCTCTTTTCCATTGGCAGGCATCGTATTTTTCCAGAGTCGTACCATGCCAATTTTGATCACACATTACACTAGGTAGTAGTGTAGTGCTCTCTAAATTCCTACTACACTAACATAGTACCATACTACCCTAAGCACATAGTATACACTAACTACCTACATACGCTATCATGCTAAAAAATGATATCTTCCAACTTCACCGTTAATTCGCGATCTTCCTTGGAGTTTAACCGCGTATCCCTGCTTTATTCGATTCTCATTAACCCCTAATTAGGCAGGTCAACCGACTACGAACCTTTGTGCCGCGTCAGTACAGAGATCGCATTGAATCCCAAAGTGCAAATGGTATAGTGCAAAGCATAGTATAGTCTAGTCTAGTATAACATAATATAGTATGAGGCCTCGACCGATACGTGCGGACATATAGAATAGGTACATAGGATTTGAGTAATGTTGGGAATAACCTCGAGGACAATACACTAAGCAATGAGCCATGAAGCTGAAATTAAACTAACGCCAATGACGTGCTAGACATCTTGTTTCCCGACGCCTTACGAGATGCGATAAATTATGAAACACGGGAATTCCAGGCCCGTGGCCGCCATCGGACTGGTCAAGACCCCAGCTCAAAGGTCCGTCTCGTCCGTGAGATGCCTGGTCATAGTAGGCCATACTATGATACTTAGCTAAGGTTCCCCACGAGCCTACTGGTGAACAGTTGTCTGTAAGCATTCCCCAGTAATCATCAGGCCATGCCCTTCACCCGGTAATACCACCACTACCACCACCACGAGGCGTCAGCCAGAATAGACGGTGAAGCATATGTACATACATAGGCATTCAGACCTGGGCAGACACGGCCCTCATTCAGCGCAGCCTTGGAATGCGCAATGACCACTACTCTTACGCTGACGAGAGACAACCCCCAAATCGCCCGTCGCCGCCGTTCGCGCTGTCGAAATGAACGCGAGGTCTTTGATGAGCCATGAGAGGCCGGAGGGTGTGTTAGTAGGTCAGGCGAGGCTCGCGCTGGGCGTCGATGACGCCCAACGTAAATAACCAGCAATATGGATAGGGCCAGGTGATGGAGTCAAAGGCTCCCGGACAGTCTCAAACAGCAGCAGGTCTTCATCAGATCGAATCGAAGGGACTTGCCACAGATCCGGCCCAGTATTGGTCTGGTCGTCTGAGACCGGATGCAATGAATCATCTTTGTTTAGGCCAAACCTTCATTGCTAACCTAGTCTATTGGTCCATTGGCAGCATTCTGATGGCTGCTTGGAGGAATGGAAGGATTTACAGGCCAGATTTCGGGACCGTGTTTCCAAGCTATTGCTTGTTTGGCCTATCCTTCGAATAGGCTATCATTCAGTGGAGACAGTTGTGAAAGTCTGCATACCGGAGCCCCCTTTTCGTGAAAGGAGTTCAGTCACTCAAACTAGTACAAGAGTATCCCTATCAACTCACTCAGCCTTTGAGAATAGGTTTATTAGTGTCGTTGCGTTGAATACATTGTATCTAATTGGGCATACTAAGATACCTAGGTACTGTTCTAAAGACTCCTGAAATAAAATATACCCATTGGCTGAACCGGCGTAGGTAATTCGGTATTATGCTCCTCCCCGCAAGTACTATACTAAGCCTAACAGACCTTTCCGGTCACAATATACCATGAATGAAGACCAGGCTACATGGGGCATATGGTAATAAGACGAGCTCTTAAAGAAACGGCCGGGAAGCAACCACCAGTTTGGAGTGCCAGACTGCAGATGGAAAATAAGGCGAGCCAGTAACTCGGACGGTTACATTCTAAAAAGCAACCACGAAGGGGCGTTGCCGTCCTCGAGGAGGCTCTATTCTACGAGGCGTAGCGTAGAAAGTACATACGTGGTCATCAAAATAAGAATTCGATACCGTACATACCAATATTACAAGCAAGATGCTAAACCAGCCAGTTATTCTAGTGTTTGCCATACATCATAAATTTTATTTCTCATGGCCTCGTGACCAAGAGACCTAGGATGGAACGTCTTGCCGTAATATGTTGGGACGTACCACATCGAGTTCCCAGTAGTGAAGCCTCCGCGGACAAGCTGCAAGCTTGGGTCTTGATGCTTCGCCATGGCCATATAGCACAAAGCCAATCGGCCCCAATCCCTAGATGCTTGCGCGGGCTCAAGACACGACAATGGGTCAACCAGAGCTGATGTTGGGGGCAAAGTCTGGAGGTCAGAAACATGATTTGATCGGGTGCCGTTTCTGGCGTTATCCGGGCCGCCTACGAGGAAAAACCACGTATCTTTGCGGTCGTAATCGGGCTCTTTCACACCCTCCTCGCAGAACCGATGACCATCGAACCCCTTGTCATAATCAATAAATATGACCTTATCCTTGGTAAAGCGCGAGTTTATCGTGTTGATGGTCTTACGGATCTTGGCGTTGACTGTGAGTACCATTGTATTCATCTGAATCCTCAAATCCTTCTTCAGCTTCGGGCCGTGCCACCAGATGCCAAAACTCATCTCGTCGCACTCGTCAGTACTATCGTTAAAGAACCGGGCGTATCCCGTGACCGTAATTGTGAACGAGGGCTTCTTCTCCCAACGGACCTTATCGAGTATCTCCATGATGATGATCTCTAGGCGGTGTTCGAATTCATCGCTCTCGATCTGGTCCCGCGTGTTCTTGAGCGCCGCCTCGCAGGTACCAGAGTAGAAGTTGTAGAAGCGAAATACACATGCATTCATTACGTCAAAGAAGCCCAGATCGTTCCCACCGATTGACAACAGCGCAAAGTCTACTGGCAGTGAAGCGTTGAAAGCATCGATCTGGCTATCATGGCTGCCGTCACGACTGGACAGAATCTCTTGGGTCGTGGCTCCTGTACAAGATAGAAATTGGAACGTCGTAGAATTCCGTCCGCCTTGGCTGGCCAACAAATCGGAGGCGATTAAAACACTATGGGCACCTAAGCCATGCCGACAATCATCCTCCTTATCATCTACGCCGGTGCCAATTCCAGCACTGTAGGAATCGCCCAAAGCAATGAAGCCAGTTACTGAGCTAATGTCCTCTGATGAGACCGAGAGGATAGGGAGTGGCGGTCGCCGATGATAGCTTGACACGCCGTTTCCGATAACATATTGACCCTCCGGAGCGATTAGTCGACGCTGTTGAAAGGCGCGGCCAGAAACAAGTCCGGAAGAGACAGCAAAGGTGAGCGCAGCAGCTAGGCGCATAGCGAAGCTAGGCTTCATTGAGGCCGTATGTCAAGGTGCATGGCTCGAGCTGTATAAGATCCCGAACTTGGGGTTAATTAAATAGATCTAGAGATAAGGTGAAGGAGGTCACGTCGACTGCGTTGTATGGGTTGTCTACATTATGTCGCAAATCACAAGGTGAAGTCACAAGACCAAGCCAATAGGAAGCGTTGAGCCAATGCCTTATGCACATGCGCAACCTTGGGGTCTTGATTCCTTCTTATCTATGGCTGGAACGGAGAGTCTAATAACCTGTTTGAATGGCTAGATATAACTAATAGTAGTGGGAATAATCTTGAAATTCCCAGCCGGTTGGTAATGGCATCCATTATTCTTTGGGGTGGTTTTCGTCATTTAAGCGGCATATTGCCAAACAGTACCTACCTTAGGTACCTAGGTAACCGGGACCTAAAGAAGCCACTTATTATATGCATTTGAAACAAATGTTAATGTTAAAGTGTGGAAATAGTTGAAAGGTGCTTGCCGCCTGCCTTCCTCCCTTCCTCCCTTCCTGCTAGCCTGCTTCTTACTGCTACTTGCTGCAGCTCATATGTACCTAGGTACCTAGGTAGGTAAGTACCTACGTAAGCTCGAAACGGTTCCGAGCTAGAAATACAATGACGTCAATATCTCTTTAACCCCACCAACGTCATCGCCCATCTATTCCTCTTATCCTTCCCCCGCCTATGTAAGCTTGTTCCAAATACGCAACATTATTCATGTCTTGACCATCCATACGTACGCAGAAGTAACCAAATCGATTGCCAGGTTTACCTTCATTGGCTGAAAACTCCCTTGGGAACTCGGTCTCTAGATCGAGATCAATACGACGCCTTGATTTCTTGATAGTCATCTTGATATCTAGGTTACTTGGATGTGCCACATGGCTCTTACGTATAAGTCAGTATATAGGTCAGTATATAGGTCAGTATATACCTAGGTAGGTAGGTCAGTGGCAACCAATCCAGAGCTCCAATCCCAGATTCTGCTTCATGTAGTCAAGCCACATATCCTCGTATGCCGAAAGGAAGGAATACGGGCCTTGCAAGGAACTTCTTTGTGCCTTCTCCTTGCCATTGCCGTCTTAAGCGGACATTCTTCCTTTACAGGGAAGCGGTCGTATGCCATCATAAAAGACGTCAGAGACAAGCCCACTCTACCCTGTTGTATGTAGCCCTATGCAGCAAATATATCCATATAATATATCCATATAATATCTACCCTAAAACCTACCCTACCACTTACTCTTGGCCATTCTTAATTCTCCAGATTTACACGACTCTTTACGACCTAAACGTATAAATAAGCTTTATACTCCTTAACTGCCAAGCATACGACCTTTGATACCTAACCCTCCTATATACCCAATCTAGCATATTACTCTCAAGATCTAGTTCACCATGGAGACCGTAAGCAACGTAGCTTCTGCGGCTGTTAAGGCTGTCTGGGGCGAGAATAAGCAAAACGGCCCGGAGCCTATCTCGGGTCAGGCTGGAGACACCTCTAAGGGTGAACCGTACGATGCTGGCAACATCGGTAATATTCCTCTACAGATATATCGTCACACAAATCAGAAACTAACATAGGCTTTTAAAACAGAGGATCCTAAAGTTCAAGCCGCCAAAGCAGAAGCTAATGGCGAAACCAATGGCGGGGCCAACAGATCAACAGAATACACTAAAGATGCTGAGTTCTCTAAGAAGACAGGAACTGCAGCAGAAGCCAAGGACACGCCAGACAACCCGTCGACAGAGCTCAAATCAAAGAGCATACCTGACGACACAACCAAAGCGCAGAACGACGTGCGCAGCCCAGAGGACCCGAAGACTAACCCCAAGTCCGCACCTACTGACGTCAACGACACTGAGGACGGCCCGAACGAGGCCCAGAAGCTAGACGGCCCTGGGCCTAAGCCACTTGACGAGGTAGCACGCGAGCACGGAGGTGACGCGGGGAAACTAGAAAAGGACGAGAGAAAACCGCTCCCTGGGGAGGATGCGCCTGCCGGAAGCGAGAACAAGAGCAGCGGGGCTGGCGGCGAAGACGAAGACGGCCCGAACGCGAAGAGTACCGGCGAGGGCACCGGCGAGCAGTACGTCAAGAGCAGCGGCCTCCAGGCCGACGGCGGGGACTTTGACGCCACGAAGGCGGGGGCCGGCAGGGAGGCTGACCGTAAGTTTACCATTGCCGGATCATATAGATAGGGGTAAATGGCTAATAAGAAAATAGGTCTGCTAGAGGAGAAAGGAATCCACCCCGTCGGCGCCAAAGGCGACAAGGACGATGATGTATCGGAGCACAGCGACAAGAAGGACAAAGACAAGAAGAGCATCGGGAAGAAGATCAAGGATAAGTTGCACCGACACTAATTTCGCCGGTCGTGTTGGCCTTATGATAATGATGATCCATGATTTCAGAGAACTGCGAGGCTCGCCCTGTTTGGCTAGTGCGGCGATATGGGCATAGAGTCGCTGTCGAGCTCGAGCGTCTTTCGCTTTGCGGCGTCTGTACTGTTACTACTACCTACTAGTTATGATGTAATATGAATTATTCTCACTGCTACTCCGTATGGCTTGTTATCCACTCTCTTAAGGAGAAGAGGCTGTTTTCCTCGTTTGCTATGTTTTATTTTTAATTCATTTGATATAATCGTATTCACTCGGTTTTGTTTGTAATGTCTCAGCAGCGAATTCCTGTTCTGAGATGTGAAATAGTATAAAACAGGAACGGTTAGAGGGTTGAAGTTCTTAATAATTAAAGATTTGTTCTTTCCTTGTTGTCTTCCATGCGATAGACAAAGTCAAATAGGGCATCGTAATAGCTATTTGTCTCCATGAGAAAAAGTAAGAAATTTGTGTATGGCTATGTCGAAACGCGTGTATGAATCTTCTTACGGCGGAAATTGGAGGCGTCGATACTGATTCGAACAGAGAAAATCCAATACCAACTATCTGATTCGCTATCTAATAGTTTTCCAGTCTCCAAGTCAAGGATTAAGTTGGCAAGATCCTAGGGAATATGAATCGCCTGCTCTCTCATAGAAACTATCCAAGGCCGAGATATATAATAAAATCTATCGCCCCCGGCTTACATAGAAGCACGGAAATGTCGTTTGGCTAACAATATACAACACCACATAGTTCAAACCAGGCTAGCTCGGCAGCTACAATATATGACAAGTTAATGCTAGACAGACTATATACACGACAGCCAGGGAACTATATACAGCAACGGCAATAATCAAAGGCCACTCGGCCCAGCCTCGAAAGACGAACAACACTAACCAAACAACCCCCCCCCCCTCTCGCCCGTATCCAAACTAGGGCAGCTAGGAAAGCAGTTACATAGCCGGGTATAAGGGGACCAAAAGCAATGCAGCCTCGAAAATGGTACTATGCAAAAAAGAAAGAAAGAAAAAGCCCGTAGGCCAAACGAACGACCAAGGGGAGAAAGCGACCGACCCTAGACTCTTACTTCGAAAATCCCAATTCCCATGCAGACGGAAACAAATGCCCTCCCTCTCAACGCCGGGGCGAGCCCCAGAATCCAAAATTCCCACGCCGAGTGTACGAAGCCGAAGCTGATACTTGGATATACATATACATACATACCAGGTATATACCCAATTTGGACGACCAGGCCCTCCTACTTGATATGCAGGGCCTTCTTCAGCGCGCCAAGCCAGCTCTTCAACTTGCTCAGCCAAGCAGGCGTAGTGCTGGGAGCCTTGGTCTTGTCCCCGCCGTCCCTCTCCTTCCCGCCCCCGTCCGCAGGGCCGTTGGAGCCCGAGGCCGGCCCGCCGACCGTCACCGTTAGGAGCTCCGGGTTGGCGTCGAAGACGGTGCCTGCCTGGTCGGGGCCCGCGTCGCCCGAGGGCACTACGTCGTCGTAGGGGAAGGCGTAGCCGCGGCCGTCGAGGTTGACTTCGTGGGTCTGGGGAAAGGGGAAGGGGATGTTAGTGATTTATGTATATATAGGAAGGGAGAAAGGAGAAGGGAGAAAGGAGAAAGGAGAAAGGGGGAAAAGAGTCAAGGAGGCATATCAAGCCGCAAGGAAAAGAACCAGAAACCCGGCAAACATACAATACGCGCATAGTGATTCGTCGGGCTAGCCTTATAGTAGCTCGCAATCTTCTCCCCATCCGGCTGCCGCGCATTATCCAGCAGCGTAGAGCGATTCAGCGCCGCGGCAATCCTGGCGCCCAGCGCCCCCATCTCGTCGCGCGTCTCCTCGGGGTAGCTGCCGAACGGCCCCGTCGAGCAGCTGAAGACGTCGGCGGCGCTGGGCTTCGCAAACGTGCCGACGTCGGGGAACGTTAGCAGGTCGCCCTGCACGCGGCCGGTGACGTCCCCCCACGAAGCCTGCGTGTTGATCGTCAGGTCGGCGGAGGCGTACTTGCTCCAGACCTGGTTGACGTAGTCGTCGTAGTACCCCTGGAACAAGTTCGCGTCCGCCACGCGTCCGCTGTTCGGGCTCAGCGCGCGCAGCGTCTTGCCGTCGGGCCCCTTCACGACCAACTTATCCCAGCCCGCGCCGTCTGCCGCGTTCTGCTGCGTCAGCTTGTCGGCGACGGTGTCCACGCCGCCTGCGGGCAGGCCCTGCACGGTCTGGACGTCGCCCGCGGTGTTGCGCAGCTCGAGGGCGATGGGCAGCGGGCCCACGAAGTCCACGTAGCTGATGTTGACGAACAGCTGCTGCGAGTTGTACGTGAACTCGCAGAAGCCCCACGCGATGTTGTAGTTGAGGTCCGCGGAGTTGGTCACGCTAGGTTCGACGACGGCGGGGCCCGGGTTCAGCAGGAACGTCAGCTTGGAACCCGTGCTGAACCAGATACGGCCACCGGCGATTTGCGGTATCGTGACGGAGGTTAAGGCACCGGGCTCGCCGAGCGGGATGGAGACGTCGGCTTCGAGAGCCGACTGGGGTGCGGCAGGGGATGCCGGCCGGTACACGGTCGTGCCGTCAGCTTGGATAAACAACGGGACGTTGTTGTTGTTCAGGTCCAGGCCGGTGATATAGGCGTATGCCTGGGACGAGCCCGTGTTGTTCTTGATAGCTATCGCGGTTGTGGGGTTCGTCATCTTGCCGGGTTTCCTAGGTAGTCTGCTAAAGCACGTATAGTTACAAACGTAAGGAAGTCAAAATCGAGCCAACTCCAGCAGAAGTACATAAGATTACGTCTAAAGTTCTGAGAATGTGTAGACTCCCTCTGAGTTTGAAGGCGAGGTGAGCTTTAGATATACAGTTAGAAATATAGGAGTTCCAAGAAACTTCCAAGTCTAGGGGTACAGTTTGCGAGCATGTGCTCGAGATTCCTTGTTAGAGGTGGCAACTTGTGACCATCAAGAGGTAGAGGCGTAGAATGACAAGGAGAGATGAAATCCAACGGAGTATATGGCAGCGAATACCGCATACGTAAGATAAAAACTAGTCGTTCAGTTGATGTTCCCTTCGGTCGGGCTTGTGAGCTCGGCCTACGATCATTTGATATCCAGTCCTGTCAACCAGTACCTGAAAGAGCAACTCCATGATAGGTCGTATATGCGCCGACCATAGGGAGAAGGCTTTGCTTAGGCTACTTCTTGGAAATCTAACCCGGCTCCAAGGAGAAGTGGCATCATGTGTCGTCGATGTGACGAACTTCATGTGATATGTGATCCGAACCAATGGCTAAGGACATCTCAAATAGGGCCGTAGTACTGGCACAGCCTCTTCAAGCCACTCGTCCACGGTATATCATAGCACATGGCAAGGAAGAAAATAAGAGAGGGCTGAAATTGACAGGTTTTTTATGATCGCATGTGTGGTATACAGATATCCGGTCGTGGCCGGCTGACGAGGGCAAACGCAATAACAACGAATCTAACACGATAGAAGAATACAAAAAAGAGGGACCAGGGGAAAGAAACCAAGGTGACTGTGGAACATGAGGTATGACGTCTCATCCATGACGAAAATCCCTAATGGTTTAGGGTATGTCATCGACTTGTGTATATCGCAGGGGAGGCTTGACTGCGAGGCTAGATGAGATTGTTTCATGCTACGGAGCCAATAAAGGCCTTTACCAATTATAGATGTGTGAACACGCGCGTTGGTGTCTCGGAGGTTACAGCCAAAGGAGAAGGCCGGCGGCTGACGACATAGGTGCACCGTCAGGGTAGAAGGTGGTCGGGCCGTACCCGGCCGCCGGGGCCTTCATACGTAAGAGAAACATATGCGGAGGTGCTGTTGTATGCCTGGCTGCTTAGACTGAGGTGAAACAGTGCAGGAAAGGTGTGGGTGTTTATCTACGTAATGGTAGATCTATATATATATTCGAGGGTGATAGATGGTGTAAGTAAGAAGTATATATGACTATCAAATATCAACAAGGAACCTTACCATCAATAACACCTAAAGTACCTACCTAATATATATAGGTAGGTATATATGCTGATATATAATAGATTGGGTTAAGTATCGTTAGTTATAATGAATTATCACAAGCTTCAATCTTAAATGCCTCTAGTCTTAAACGCTCAACATACTTATACAATAAACGTAACCAACTATATAATTGGATCGGCCCAATTCGAGAAAAGCCGAAAACACGTTTCCTTTTCTCCACGATCCCCCATCCGATCGATCAAGTCTCCGAGCTTGCGAAACCACTAAACCCAATCCCATCCATTACCAATGCAAACATGCTACTATATATTCCAAGCCCCCGAACGCCTCCAAGCATGACCAACATGTTTTGTGTGCAGAAAAGAAAAGGGGTGTGTGTGTGTGTGTGTGTGTGTGCATGGAAAGGGGAGCGGAGGGGGCCACCTTAATTAGGCAGGTGGAGAAGGGTTACCGCACAATGTGACTGGGCCATTCGAAATATTAGAGTTTAACTTAAACATTAGCTACCTACCTTAGCGTTGTAGTGTAAGCGTTGTACATTACTTACTTAGGTAGGTAGGTACCTCTCTCTCTTTCTCTCTCTACCTAAGCTCTTCTACATGTGCTAAACTACCTAACCTACACTGTACCTAGGCAAACTACCTAAAACTTGCTAATGTAAGTCAAGACGCTAACACACAAACTCCAGTTCATACACTATAAGCATCTCCGCATTCCCCAGCCCGGCTGACTCGTGCAACCTAGTGTCACCGGGCGGAACCCCAGGCTACCCTCCCCTGCGGCGCGATCGTCGAGTTAGGTTCCTCCCGTCCGCCGGTTGCACACATCCAGCGCGCGTCACGAGATCCTCTTGTAAAGGGAGCAAGTGAGACACATCATTTCCTCTCACCTCTGGCACATGATGAAATTTTATATAAAAGGGCCTCTTCTTAAGGACAATCAATAACAGGTAGTTTAGTCCATGTAGACTCCTTGACTTGTTAAACTAGGTAGCAACGGTTTTTACTCTTAAAATACTAAACGTACTTAAATAACTGAAGGAACCAAGGTAAATAAATATATGAACTGCGCAACATTTATAAACATCTCAATTGGCCTTGCAAGAAGATATATATATATATATACAGGCAACTTGAGTGCTACGGCAACAGGCAGCTTTGGAAGAATCGTCCTGGCGCCGTCTTGAAAGGTATCATACAACTAAAAGTGATAGCTTCACAACCCGCACCATAATCAAAATGCTAGAATATGTTAATCCGAGCCGTCGTCGTTATCGTCCCATATCGCATCCCTCTAAGAATATCTGCCTCCTAAGACAGGAACTTCTTCATAGACCAACCACCCAAGTGCTGGTTGCAATAGCCGCAGCAAATGGGAGAGGTCGCCACCGCCTCGCCCGCCTTCCGTTGTTCTCGTGGTAAGTCGTTTGGTTAGGTGTCATGTTCGCGGCATTGCCAAAGAAGTATGTCGTATTTCTATCGGGGATCGTACAGACCGCCGTCGGGGCCGAGGGATCTTTACACCGTACCATATAATCATCCTGCCTCGATTTTAAGGATGAGTTGAAGTACGCCTTTACATAACTGACTGTGGTTGTGGCATCCGTCTTCGGCGGTCCCTGTGACCATCCCACATTCCCGTTGCTCCAATGCGACACCTGTAAGTTTCCGGGCGTGGACGGCACTCCAGTACCGTTCATCTCGGCGAGAAGCTGGGCGTCCGCATAGAAGAGAACTCTGTTTGGCAAAAAGTCGATCCTATACTCGTGGAAATCCGTAGTAGGGTCGAATGGCAAGTGAATTGTCTTGAAGTCCCCTGTCTTAGAAGCGTCGAACCCGTGGTCTTTCGACTCCTGAGATTGCAGGACGAGGTTAACTGGGAACGTGTTGTTGCTCTTGTTGAACTCGGCTGATAAGAATTCTATGTCGATTTCTTGGGTATCATTCATATACTGATACAGACGAGATTAGCGGGTCTTTGGGACATGGAGATAGTTTCGAACAGATAGATGGCCCGTCCCATTGGGATTACTGCTTACCCAGAAGAAAGCACTACAAGTTCCTGGAACATCGGTGACCTTGATACCCGCCCTGAAGGTGCCGTGGTAATATTGGACATCCGTCGTAGAAACGTCGGCGCAGGGAACCATGCCGTTTTTTATTTCACTTCCAACCACAAGCTTCAGACCGGCATCGCCACCCTTAACTCCAGACCCACTGAATATTTCTTCGTCGGCGATATTGTTTGATATCACGTTTTGCGGAGTAAACGCTTGGCCGTAAGGTCCTCGCGCAACTTCACTCGACATATCAAATTCCTGCGGTGTCCAACCATACTCCCCATAACCCCGAGCCCTATCCGTAATATCTAGATGGACGAAGTCGCTCTCCAATATGTCGGTGAAAACGTATCGTTTGTCGTCGGAAGGTGTTATTATCGAATATCCGCATTCGCAGTCCGCCAGCACGAGGTTGAAAAAGACCAACGCCGAGGCTAAGATACGAAGAGAAGTCATTATGCAGCGAAGTATTCGCACGCGCGGTTAGCATCAAAGGCGAATGCTTTGTTGAGCCGCCGACGGGTTACCTAAGGGTGTCGGGGCGGTATCGTGAAGACGAAGTGATCTCGCATGCAAAAAAAACTCGAGCAAAGGAGCGAAAGCACACAAAGGGAAAACTGAGCGTATGTAGTTGAGTGATACTTTCTGGCTTCATGTGAGGAAATAAGCTAAGCTAAGAAAAGCAAAGCAAATGGGTAGCAAATGAGTGACATCCATCCATGGATACGCCTTCACGCCTTCACGCCTTCACGCCTTCTGAAGGTGAGAATATCCCGCCATTGCTGGCAGGGACGATAAACAGAACCATGGAGGTACCTGGGCAAGAGTGAGTACCTGGGGAAGAGCACTGGGCATCTCTCTGTGGTGAAGGATAGATTATGTAGCTCGTACCTTTGTACTCGAAAGCAAGGGCTTCCCCTTCGGTGATATTTTAATGTCATGTAGCACAATAAGGGGCTACATGTGCATATGAAATTTCACTTTCCGAGTATCACGAGATTGCAAGAATAGGTGGGAAGAACCAACGAGGGTCCGGGTGCCTGCAGCGCACTGATAGAAATAAGAGGGCGTCGTGGCGTCCACTCAGAGCATACAGATCGGACGATTGCTTGCCTTGGTAGATACCACGATGTGATACGCCCCCCTTTTTTACTGATAACCATAACAATAATAATACGATAATCGGTAATAACACGGTGTAACATCTAAATATCCGAACGCGTGGAGAGAGAAGTGATATATTGAATATCTGACGCGTGTGTAGTTATCTATAACTCTGACGAGAACCACTTCCAATCGAACCCGAAAAAGGTGATTAATTCAATCTGTGTACTCGCCTGTGCTTTCCGATTTACCAGGCTCAAGTTTCCATCCTGAGATACTCGGTTTGCCAGCTCTATTAACATGACTCAAATTAGGAAAGTTGAAAATGAAAAACAAACGTGAGATTTGAAAAAAAAAAAAAAAAAAAAAAGAGAAGAGCAGAAAAACGAAACTAACAACAGAAGATTGCGCAAGGAGAGCATCGAATAGAAAACGACAGCCAGTATGTAGAACAAGGTATCTGACGGCGACAGGCGCAGAACAAGGAAAGAGTAAAAACAGCAAAAAAAAATAAAAAAAAATAGCAGCAGCATTAAAATAAAAATAAGAGTGCCGTAGCTAATAGAACAGAGGGGAAAGGAAGATATCACAAGTGGTCCAGCCAGCCAACTGCATCACACATTATATTGCGCGCGTCGCGCTGAGGTTTCCCCTCCCCTTTTCCGCTAGGTCATCGCGAGAGCCTTCCCAATTCCGGGCCCTCCTTTAGACCAGTGACGTAAGATGCAGATGTCGGATGCAAACACTATGAGAAACACAACGAGTTCCATAAATACAACACCCTCACGCCTGTCCAGACCTTGAAGTTGAGAAACAAGACAGTAACAAAAAGACGAACGTAGGAGGTATATGCCGCGTACACTTCTCCCACACCGCCCCTAATTAGTAGACAAAACATAAATAAAATCGTGGGTCTCGTAAAAATTTCTAATACACACTCTCCTCGTCGCCCCCTTGTGAGATCATAGAGGGCGTCGAGACGTTGGACGATGCTTCAACATCATCCACGTAGCCAACGAGTGCTTGAGAGTGAAGTCGGAAAGCTTCGCCCATAAGTCGGGTAATGCTATAGAACAAAGTTAGCCTGGTAACCAAAGAGTAGAGAGATTCGTATATCAACTTACCCCCAAACGACTACTTCGTCGAGCATGGAGCCCCAGAGGTGAGCTACAGTCGAACTCAGCTGTTGCGAATTCATAGCACCCTCTGCATCCTTGTCGAAGAGACTCCTAACCTTCAGGTACATGGCCATCTCTTCCTCGGAAGCAGCTTCTTCGTCATGTTCCAGACGATATAGCCACAGCGTGAGGGTGATCATGAGATCCATGCCACATAGAGGGTGTTCGATGCTCCAGTTGGTCGGAGAGGTACGCGCAACCCAGCGCACACCTTGGCGGACAGCAGTCTCGATACAATTGTAGCACTCGTCAATTACCTTGATCATTTCACTGGAGCGCTTTACTCTGTCGCGTGCGTTTGACATAGCGGCGGCTACTTCGTAGTGATCATGGTATCGGAGCGCTTCCTGAACTGTTTTTAAGTCGACTTCCAGACGAGCACGGGCGTTGCGATACATTGCCTTGGCATTGAAGATTAGGGGATGCCCCTTGTGAGGCGCGCTGAGCGGGACCGTATCAGCCTCGGGCTCGCAGAGATCTAAAGATTTCTCCCACGTCTCTAGGGCCATTCGGAGCTTGTACTCAGTCACCACATCTTGGAGAGCCTCAGGGCTACGCTTATGATACCAGACTTCGAGGAACAACGCGTTGATCATAACACGCGTTGCAAAGGCGCTATATTTTAACATCACACCCTGGAAGAGGTTTTCGTGAGCAACCATAAATGTAGCTGCAGGCGATGCTTTTAACTGTTCTTGCCAAGCAGCTTCGTCAGTGACCTTAGAATTCCAAAGCACCTCCTGAGAGGGAAGTTGGAGATCCTCAAACTCGTTGAAACTAATAGCAGGTGTGTGATTGTATGTTAGAGTGAGCAACCCGAAAAAGATGTAGACAGCATAGTACGTGCGCCGACAACCTTCATCCTCGATCCATTCGTCACGTTTTGGCTGCGCACCCTCACGACCATCTTGCCGAAGCTTCAATTCATAGCGATTACCAGCCACCATATTAGCAAGAAGACTCTTGATAGAACATGCCCATTCTAATCCCTTGGGGTCTCCACTCCAGCTAGCGAAGATCATGTTGAGAAGTGAGCCCTGCATCGTCCACAGAGGGCATTTCCGGGAGCTGAAGTTCTCCTTGTTCTGTAAGAACTGGTTGACCAGAACCTTGGAACCGATATGGCACATGTAAGCCTGGTCTTGGTCAAAAGCGTAGAGCGCTCCGATTGATAACACTGCAAGCAGCAGGGCGGGAGACACCTGAGTGACATCGAACGACGCAGGATGCAAGAACGGCAGGTGATGGTGGAAGAGTGTGAAATAAGTTGACAGATAACGATTCAAAGAAGATAGATTCGGAACACGAAAACCTTCGGGAATTGCGTGTTCGATATCGTTCGCCCGAATATTATCTAGAATTATATTTCGCTCTTCGTCGCTATTCACTCGAGGAACGTTGAATCCACCCGAGGTCTGGGGTGGGTTAGTGCATGTGTTCACAAGAAGGGGCGCGTTTGAAATTGGTATGCTGAAGGCCGCTGGGCCGGTGCTTAGGAGCGGTGAGTTTGCTACGGATTGTGACGCAGGCATGTAGCTGTTGTAGCTGGGACCGGGGGACAATGGCGAAAAGTTGGGCTGGACCTTAATGGCACTCACATTGGCAAATGGTTGTTGCGACTCGAATGAACCTGATGCGTTCGATGCGACAGACTGGGCTTTGGTATCCATTGTCGACTGGGGAGCAAACGAATCCCAAGGTACGCTATGAGGTAGAGGAACAGTACTGGTAGGGTAAGTAACAGCGGGATCCATTATCGGAGCGTTGTTCGGAGTGTACGTCATTGAAGGGCCAGATTCGTACGGGCTTCCATTGTCGCGCATCATGGCCTTGTGGTGGAGATCGGCTACCAGCATGGCAGCATGTTCAACGTCGAAGGCACCTTCACTGCTAGCCTCGATCTGTTCGCTTAAGGTCGAAGTGTCTATAGCAATGGAAGATTTGGAGGGGCCGCCGACGGATCGAGCTTTTGAGACGCCAGCGCCGGCGCGGCGCTTTCCGTCGCTGTGGAGAGGCACACCACCATCTTTAGCATGAACGGTCCGGTCGTGACGGAGAAGTAGGTCGCGTCGCACGAAGGTACTTCTACACTTCATACATTTGAAAGGGCGCTCCTTTGTATCTGTTCCATTTCAGGTCAGCTTTGGGGAACTCGGGGTAATGCGATTGACTACATTAAATTGAATTCAATTGATAAGGTGTTGAGGGGTAGCAATTTCTAATGGGGGGCAAGGGATAACATGGAAGGGAGGGGTTTGGAGACTTAAAAGAGATTGGAGGGAAAGGAGAGTCCGCGGTACATACGTGATCGCTCGTGTCTGCTACGATGTTCGCTTCTGCTAAACGCTCTGTTACAGAACTGGCACTTATACTTCCTCTCTGGTTGCGCGAGTGTGGTCTTTCGGGGGACCGGAGTTGACGAGGTGGATGTGGGGAGGACTGCCACGCTTGCGCCCGGCATCTTGAAATATGTTTGTCGCGTTGGTTGACAATGGGTGGTTGGTATAAAAAGAGTCCAAAGTCAATAGACTTCTCTCGCTTTAAACAATGATTGCGGTCGACGCTCCGAAAATTGATGCTCTTGAACCTTCACAGGCCGATGGTTGAGATGACCTAGCTCTCCTCGCTCGCACGCGCGCTCCCGTGGGATTTAAAGTGTGTCTTCTTGACTGGACTGATGATAGTTGGTCATTTGTATCGGTATAAGGAGCATGGAATGGGTTTTGTAGTGAGGTGGCACGGCCTATGCCGGGGGAAATTAATCTCGATGCACAGACGTGTTCGAGACGATGCAGTCGTCTTATATTTGACGACGCTGGAAAAACCTAACGACGCGCGGGTTGCGACCGTTATGAGTTAAGGGAAAGAGGGGTTCGAGGGGTTGATAGAGGTAGACGGGAGGAAAATGTTGGAAGTTTGGAAATTTTAGAAGAAGGAGGGGGGGAAAGGGACGAGGGAGCGAGGAGGGACAATGCCGGGTCAAAATGAGGGAGGGAAAATTGGATGCGCTGTGCGGGAAGTTCTGCTCTTCTTTGCAGCGCTGCGTTGTGCTGTGCTGTGCAAAAGTGGCTAGTGCAGCCAGGGAGGGGGAAACAGGAGCAGCTGGGTACCTAAGGTTAGGTAGTTTGGCTAGAATTGAATTCTTGGAGACAAGAAGACCCCACCTGATTGAGCGAAACAAAACAGTACGTACCTGATACCGCGTAGGTACTGACACGCTAAAATTTAGGCGGCTGGGTACGAGGAGATAGCTGACGATGCTAGACGTTGCTAACGGGCGGGACCAAAAGCACGAGCCCCGATAGACTGCAAGGACCAGTCGGATTGACAATAAGAATGTGGGTAGGGTTGGGGAGGGGGGGGGTTACTAGGAAGGTGAGGCGGTTGTGGCTTTTTTTGGTCAAAGTGGTGAGTTGCGAGTTGCGCCGCAGGCAAAAGTAGGAATGAATATGGCTCGATCGAGTTAAACAAGTGGATGCGGGCCGGCTGCACGGGTTGCTAGAAGGTGGGTGCTCTGGTGTTGTAATTAGCGGTATTATGCAGGGCTTTACGGGTACCTTGGCGGTGGGATTGCAGCAGCTTCACAGGGCAACCGGGGATGCAACTTTCTAGTGGGGATTTAACAGCTTTTTCGGAGTACCTTAACCTAGGCTCTCAGGACGCTATGTATGTACGTTTGTATTCTTTATTTATTTTATGGCCTTTTCCGGTACTTATAAATCGATGCGGTGTGCAAACAAGGTTATTTATTCACACCGCTAATATACTGTATGCTAGTTCTGCATTGAAGCGGTTCTTATGTGTTATGCGTTAAAAATGTTAAACGTGTTCGTGGTAGCTCAAAACATGGAAAGTTGCCAGCTCTGCGCTGCCTTTTCTATGGGCGTCGCAACGTTGAGAGGGGCATATTAGGGGAAGAAAAAAAAGTTCAAAGGTTTGGCAAAACAAAAAGAAAAGCAGGTGGGATGTTTTGGCGGGGGAGATGTACAAAGTTACAAAAGCAGAAAAGTTACACAAGATTACCAAGATTATCCAGGTTACCTAAACTTGAAATCCAAATGCAAAATCTCCAGCCACAAAAGGGGGGGGCGGGGAATGAAAGGAACATTAGAAGAATGAAAGAATAGCCTTGACAGCAATGGAGCAATGGAAATCATGCATCGCCGAGGGGTCCGTTGACAGGGAACCCGGACGTGTCTCCAGTTTCGTCTTGGCGTGCCACGTTCAATTTTGTGACCCGTGACCCGTTCGTGTCGTGTCGTGTCAAAAAGAAACATTAGTTACATAATGCTCTACATAATGCTCCGTACCATTGCTCTAATACTCCGTACCTAAGATGGTCAAAACTCCTAGGCCAGTTTGTCCGGTACTCGGTACTCGCTCGCTGCTCGGCAAAGGTAGCAAAAGTAGCAAAAGCAGCAACATGTAAACATCCCTAATTTAGCCTAGCAAGCTACCTAACCTAGGTATCTAGGTAGGTAAAGGTATTGCCATATTGTCTCTTTAATATTGCTATTAGATATTTTATTGCTCGTTAATACCGGGAAGAAATTAGCAATGTCTTGCTTTTCATTTAGTCCGTTGTCTAAATGTATGTAAGTAAGTAGAAATACCAATCAATTAATTATAAGAGAGAAAGAATACTCCTCTTTTGCCCTTCTTTGCCCCTCCATTTATCACGGGTTTACTACCTAATGCATTGCGGCGAATCAGTGTCGCCCTGGAGGTCACGGATCATGGCAAAGAATCCTTAATCTGATGGATCTGACCACTTCATTTCCGCATCGTTCCAACAAATTTTAAGATTGGATGCTTTAAACGAGACTTAACACTTAACACTGAAATACTTGCATCTCATAGAATTTTAGTATCACTACCTACGTTGACATCACTCTTATCAGCTATTTGTCTGCTCATCTTAAAGATGCGTTTTATGTATTATACTTAACTTAGGTACCTTAGTTACCCCGAAAAGATAATGTTCAGAATGAAATAGTAATTTTCAACCCCTCCATCCCACTTTATCGCAATCAGCCTCCAAAGTGTCGCCATGAGCCCCTCCACACAATGTACACTGTCGTCCTTCTTAGTCTGACTTTACGCTATAGACCAACATCATCGTAATACGTGTCATCTGTTAAGATTCGCAGTCCTTAAAATATATTGATGGTGTGCGATTGAGAAAATGGCCTGCGAAGGATCTAACATATTTTATTTTGGCTGCCAATGCCGCCAATGCGCACATGGTAGGTACCTAAGATCCAGTTCAGATACGACGCGAAGCTATGCTGTCACGTATGTATACATTAGGTAGATTCCCCAACATGAAAAGTAGGTGTGTGCAACAATATATTCAACGGCGGCTATGTCGATCAGCAAACGCCGTCCTAAAATAGCGTCAACAACCTGAACGACTCGACGTTGAGTAGTCAGCCGACTGTAAGCTGACCATCCGCCTCGCTTCCGATATGCACGAAACTGGAGCAGCGAGGCTATATAACGTAGTGTGCTGCCGAAACAGGGACCTCTTAAGTTTACAACCCTAAACTTACAGCTTCAAAGGGTGTATAGGGATACATAGCGTAGATAACAGTATAACAACATACCTAACAACATACATGTCGCATGTTTGTTAATAGAATGAAACGTGGTAGAGCGCTGCTGGCGAGTTTCGAGGACTTGTCCTTCGATGATTTATCCTTCTCATCATAATGACCTGACTGGACAAAAGTCATCGCGATCATGAACATTCTCTACTATGTAGAGCCTCCAATATCGGATGCATCTCCATGAAGGTGGTCCCAATTATCCGTTCATTGTGGTTTGCCGAATGCAAAATCCTACCTCACCGGTCCTCTCATAAATGGTGAGGGGTTGAAAGTTGAGAGCGGGGCAGCCGACGGCTTTCATGAGGGGCTTGGGCTTGGGCTTGTCTGATAACGCAAATACACTAGGTTAGTCTAACGTATTTCGTACCTAATGTAGGTACCTGGAGGGCTGGGTACGTGGAATAGGTACATGTGTACTAATTCTTCTTCTTATTGGCGGCGATGCTCCTGTAAGCTAGGTTAGGTACCTACCTACCTAAGATACATATGTGAGCAATCCTATTCTGCCTTCTTATTCGTAATTATTTTTGCTATTGCAAATGGTGCCCTACAACTTCATAGGCATAGTTGCATTCAGTTTATTACATAGTGTATTGATAGAATCAATGTTTATTTTTGGCCTTTTCAACGTCGTAAGAAACCCTCTTATCTCGGCAATGGCCGATGTCACTCTTAAAAGAACACTTCCCCTTTTCGTCACTAAATTTATGTAAGTTGCAGAAGTTCCCCGTAAATTGCCTTAACAAGACGGCCGCCCTTGCGGATTCCTGTAAAGCCGGAAGTCCGTTGGCCCATAGGCCCCACGGCGCTGGGAGGTTCCCCGATGCTGGATACCCTCGACATCACGGGACAAGTTTGTGAAGCCCCTAGGCTTCCAGACGGAAATCTGCTCCGTTCGTCTTGATCGCGTGGCAGTCTATGAGAGGCTTATTGAGCAAACCATGCCTGGATAGCGGAGGTATAGAAGACAACTTCGTTCTTTAATAAATCCATACTTCGCAAACAACCGAATCATCCAACATATTAACAAACACTTATAGCCTGCCAAAATATACAAGTCACAATAAAATTTTCTAACAGAAGCTCCGACGTTACACTCGACCTCAACCCCTGGGGATGAATAGGATTGGAAACCCGGCTTCGAGAATAAAGACTGACGATAGCCGACGGGTGGTTGACCATTGTGTTGGCGTCCTAGCATTTCTAGACGGTATTGGCTGTTCTAGTGTCGCAGAAACGAGACGGGTAACAGGTTTGACACGCTAGGAACATGAGTGGAGTTATATACGTGCCTCCTAACCATCTAACTATCCACATCCATAACACTAAGGCACCGGAATGAAATAGTCTACCTAAGGTGCATCTTCACTTGATTCTGGAGTACAGCAGATCTTCCGCACTTCGACGTCCTGATTAGCTCCCGCTCATGTAAACACGAAGTTGGAGAATGCGGCTGGTGCCGTTAATAGCAACACTGCATCATCTAGAGATCTGCTGACCTGATTGATAAAGGAATACATACGGGGGGGCGGTTGGAGCCGAAAGATATGCACGTATGTATGAGGTAGTTAGTCTTCGCACGGGCTTGGAGTTTAACAAAACCTATGACCCCTGGACTCTCATAATAATAATACGTCTTATATATCTAGAACAAGAATCGGAATAGTTAGTCGAAACTAGAAAAGGCGAGGTTCTGGGGTTCGCGGGACTCTTCCGGTGATCTCCACGTGTGCTAACCTACATCGATCGTCAGGCCCAAGTAAGCCTAGTGTAGGTAATATCCGCCCTACAATTGTCAATAGGAGAGAACTAATTTCTTCCAGGATCCACTTGACGCGATTCCCGGGTCTCATATTTCATCATAAATGATACATTCAAGGTAATTGCTTAGGAACAACGTACTAGACAAATACATATGAGACAGGGACGATAATAGCCCTTTAATGCTTCGGAAACAGGGGCGAGAGAAAATTCTTTAATGATTGGCGTCCCAATGATCTGGGAGGGTGACGGACATCTTGAGGCACAAGCAGAGAAGACGGCAGTCTGTTCACTATCTTGCCGCATCCATCGATCTCACCCCCTGAAGATCATTCGTGTGTGTTTCGCGCCGCATTTTATACCTCGGTTTGTGCCCACGATGGTACGACTTAGGTACCAGAATATCTAACGTGAGGATACATGTAAGTAGGAACAGTTATTTTACTCCATGTACATACACTACTAAGCGATGTATAGAACTTTTCTTTCCGGGTTGACATGACGTGCCTGAAATATCTGTCAAGCCCCACCTGGGGACGATTTTGTGGCATCGTTGGTTCCAGATTTCTGCATTTGAAGTTGCTTGTTCGTATTTCGAGGATAGCTCTCCTTTCCGGCTGTTACAAACAGCACGGGTCATTCATGATGAGTGGTTGAGCAAGTGGACGAGTAAGAAAATCCATCCGGGTAGGCAAACTAGGAGAGAATGACATCTTGCGGTAGGATGCTCTCTGACATGACAAATATGCCCCAACAGGATCATGATAATTCGAGCACTAGAAAGTATTTGCCCTTAGTGCTAGCTGATAGATAAGGTCGAAACTATGGCGTCGGGCTCATAAGACGAGAGCTTGTGGCTGACCCTTCACTTACGCTGTCGATGGGTTGAAAGGATAGTTCCGCAGTTCGCGTCGCCTCGAGCCGAACCATTCTACGTTCCACGACCTGATTGTGCTACACAGTCCAGAAGTCAGAGGTTGCCGTGTACGAATACGTACAAGTACAACCACTGCGCCGCGTAGGTAGTTAATCGCATAGACTATCTCGTAGGATCGCAGAGGCAATCCCACGTGGAGCTGCGGGAAGAGGCCAATTGGGGGGGGAGGGGGGGTAGCACGTCTTAGAATTGTAAGAGTTCGCCCTCCCCAATATTGTGCGTCAAGGGTCACAGGATCGGGCAGATGACAATAGTTTGACGACTATTTTCCTTCGTCATAGGGGAAAAGGAGACTTGGAGGATTTTTGGGGGCAATAATTTATTGCCTGCCCTTCTCGGCCAGCGGGGGGGTGGGCTGGTGCTTTTGCAACCTTCTACTTGGAAGACGGAGAAACTATGTATACTAGACTCATGATGAGATCTCAGGGCTCTTCGTTTGCGCCCTCGGCCTGCTGTATGGATAGCTTGTCTTGCGACTGAATGCTGCTGGGGGGAGAGGGGGGGTTCTGAAGGAAAGTATTTCAGTTCATAGTCATGAGTGAGTGAGTGAGTGAGTGAGTGAGATTAGCAATACGAGTTAGCAATAAGAGTGAAATTGCCCCTCATTATTCAATACTATATTATTTTATACCATGTTGCAATATCAATAGTAGTTATCTAGTTGGAACATTTCTATGCCAAGCTGGACTTCCGCATTCCGACCAGTTTGAGACGCAGTAAAGGGAGTTCCCTTGAGGATTCAACCCCCTACTGTTTCTCTCCCAGCTCCGGTAGGACGAAATGTCGATTGATTACTATACTTGAAAAGACTCATTTATGCCCTTATGCTCCCACGCCGATCGATAGGAACGTGATCTCTTCTATGGCCATTCTGATCGGATGGATCAGTCCCGTCTAGATTCTGGAGGGGACTACAAGGATGCTCTTTATCTAATAGATCTATTCACCGTGAATATGGACATGGGGAGTCGCCGAACCCAATTCACTAGGTAATTTAACGGGAGGACTTGCCTAGGAAGTTTATTCAATCCTCAAATTTGGACACGGCAGGGCCGTATAATTCAGGGATATGCTCGGTGGTTGCTGGCATTAATATGAAAAGAGCAGGTCTCCGTCTCGGGCCTGCAGTAGGGCGTTAATGCTCGGTGTTTTTTTGGATAGTGTCTGTGGGCTAAAGCTTCCATCCAAGTCTTCCATGCGTCTTCGAAATATTCCGACGGCTACTCCCCAAGCTCCAAGCCACGCCATAAGGCGTAGGGACATATGAATCCTAGCATGCAATAGAGATCCTCATGTCTTCAGGACCATTGCAAATGAACACGACTCCACGTGTATTTGATGCGGGAGAAGAAACGTACTTCCTAATGTTATATACATAACTACCTACGTAGGTAGGTAACTACCTAGTAATACTGATCCTGCATCTGTACGTAGTAAATCTTTGTGCTATACCTCCTTTGCTCTTCACCGAGGTCTAATCTCTAGCGTTGTGTACATACTATACTATGTACGCGGTATTGCAACGTCGGTTCGCCAAGCAGTATGAGCACGAGGTTGCTGCAGCTTGCATGCATATACTCTATATTTCGTAAAAGCTATGCTAGGTACATACCTACCCCCTCCTCCGTATGGAGTCCTATTATAGTATGTAGAGACGAATTAAGCTTCGGACTCGAGTACTTAAGGTACTTGTGGTTTTGGTATCTTCTCTTCGATATAACCGATATGATCTTGCAACGTTTGTCTTGGCTACTAGTTTTCGTCCCGTCCCGGGACAAGCTGACTGGAGGATTTATCCGTGCTCACGGACAGGTATGTCTTAGCAAGTACATACCTAAAGTATGTATATGATATAGGAGCGTTGCAAAACCCCCAAACAGTAGGTAATAGAATACCTAACATATTTAGTCACGATCATTACATACATGTACCTAGCTCATTTCTGTGTAAGTTAGGTAGCCATAAGCAAGCTTAATAACTAATCCTAGAACAACTCTAGAATAACTCTGAAGAACATGTACTTTTCAAGTATGTACTCTCACAGTATAATTATCGCATGTTTTGTACGGAGACCCTGTGAGAAATACAGTACTAATAGGAATATGCGGACTGTCATCTGGCCACTTTCGAAAGAACCCTTGCTCGATTCCTAGCCGATTCCTCTGGCCAAATTTCGCCAGATTTATTTTGTTTTCCTTTCCCTTGGGTCCGGCATCTCGACCTGAATGAGCGGTCGGCCGAGACACTCAAAAAAATTCTTTATTTTGTGTATTGTGTATTATGTATTGTGCATTGTGCATTGTGGTAAGGTAGTTGATATTAGTATTAGTTAGATGTCGAGTCAGCAAAAATAATACAGTTTGACTTGAAGGGGGAAATGGGATTACACCGAAATATCTAATCGATAATCCTTCCTCAGCTGCATATATCCTTCTGTTCGTAGAAGGTGTCGAGATCTGATACGTGATTATATGCTAGGTAAATTTGAATTTTACGGCACATTCGGTAGGCACGCCCAGCGGGGTGTCTTCATATCGAAGTGCAAGTACTACCGTATCGCCATTATCGTACTACCGTACAATACGTTTGTACTACATTCAGATATGCATAGGTATTGGTGCTATGTTTATACACATACATAAGACATCTCACTAATATGTACGTGTGGAACTTGCCATATGTAATATTTCGTGCAGACTTCTCTCTACATATGTACCTAGGTAGGTATGTATGTACCTACCTATATTCACCTGACTCTAGATCAAGTCATGGAAAGGTATGATGCATAGGATACCTAAGGTTCATACCAACCTATGTACGCAAACAATCGAAAAGACCATGATCAGTGCATCAGCCAATCTACATCTAGAAGCCCAGGACGACGACTTATGATTGCTCACGGCAGGCGGGAAAATTTAAAAGGGGTCCAGTTCAAAAGAAGAAAGAGGGGTTTTTTACTTTCACTACAGACGCTAGGATCATATACTATTGCTATTTAAGGATTAGCTCAATGTTATTAACCTTCCATAACGGTTACCTAAAGCGTATTACGACTAGGTAGCGATTGATGCTACGAGGTACTAAGTACATTAGGTAGGTACTACCTATTACTACCATGAGCGGCGGCAGGCGGATTGGGGGGAAGATCAGAAAATTGATACGGTGGTCAAATCTCTAACCTACCTCCTACTCAGCCTACCTAACCTAACCTAACCTTACCTTAATTCCGGTCCTGCATGTATTATCGGCTGGGTCCAAAACCACACACCCCCCCCCTTTCGCCGATTAACCACAACTTCACCACCCTCAAAGCAGCTCTGAATCCTATAGGCTGTAACCCAACTCGACCCTCGACATTTGATTGTCTAGGTCTGACTCTTCTCAGCCTTCAGCTTAGCCTGGGCATACACCCCACGAGCCAGCCCTTCTCGTCAGCGAATTGAACTCCTTACCTCACTTTCTTTACCCGCCCAACCAGAAGGTCTTCCACCATTCACATCTTTTCTAACCTTGGTCTACTCTAGTAGCAAGACCCTTAGCGCCTGTAGGCAAATTGAAAAAGAGTGCAAACAAGTTGCGATTGAGAATTGAGAGGAAGGAATATTCGCTGCACCTTAATCTTCTACCATTATTTTATTATTTTTTACTTCTCTTCTAAGTCCATCGTTCCGAACACGCAATTCTTCTTGTCGTTAATGATTCCGACTACGGTAGCGACGACAGCCTCGGTATCAATCGACGCGTGCCCTTCTACTTTAGCCTTCATCTACTCTTCATCGCGAAGCGACTCTTAGCAGGCTACCTCCGCGGGTCTGACCACCCTGGTCTCGTCCGACTTCGTTTTCCCCTTTCCGTATAGGCTCGGGCATGATTTAATAACCGCTTTCGAATTCTCTGTAATCACGCTTGGCGCTTCGCACGTCACGATGCTCATGACGCAGTCCGCAGTGTCGGCAATAGTAACAAACCAAAAAGATAACACCTACAATTCGCGGAATAGGTCTCGATCTAACACCCTCGACAAGAACCCCGATTCTGCTATTGAGCTTAGGAACCCGGCATCGTTGGATCGTTCCAGCGGTGACCGTGCTTACGCATACACCATGAATGGCATACTAGGTACTGCGCCTCCTGGCACGTTGTATGTACGAGCGCTCTACGATTACGAGGCCGATGATCGAACGAGCTTGAGTTTTCACGAGGGCGACATAATTCAGGTCATTACCCAATTGGAAAGCGGATGGTGGGACGGTGTGATCAATGGGGTCCGCGGTTGGTTTCCAAGTAACTATTGCCAGATCATCGAGAACCCCGAAGAGATTCCTGAGCATATGCAAATTCTTGATGGAGACAATGGAGATGACGAGCTGGAGGACCAGGTAGCGTACGACGAAGAGCTTGAGGATGATATGGAGTCGGATCAAGATGAATTTAATGGGTTGCCCCTCGAAGGCACGAGGACTTCGGGAAAATCTGGTGCCGACTTTTGGATACCTCAAGCTACGCCCGACGGCAGACTATTCTATTATAACACTATGACTGGAGAGAGTAGCATGGAGCTTCCGTTAGAGTCGCCAACTTCTTTCAATGAAAATGGGCCGCGGGATCGAATGAACGTAAATATGGTAGAGAAGACGCGACTACCCCCGGAAGTAATGGCTAGGGGTTTAATGCGGGATGAAGATGAGGACTCGGAAGCAACATCTGCTTCGGAGCTCGAAGGTGAATTGCTCACCAAAAGTTCCATGAGTTCCTTGGTAAGTACTATTCCTATCACATACGTATGTTTTCCACAAACTCACAGGGTAATGTAGCCTTCGCGACGTCGCGGCTACGACAGCGTCGGAGTCTCTCCTTCACCATCCATGGACTCCATGAATGGTTCTCAGGGGATACGATCACGAACTGATACCTATATCAACACCAACGTCCCAATGTCTACAGGAGGCGGTTTAGCGCCGACACTCGCTTCTGCGACGTCCTTTACTGGCGCTAGTTTTAACCTCCCACAAGCAGCTACGATACCTCGGTCTTTCTTTGATGATGGCACTGCGCAGCCTTTATCATGGAACCTCCTCATAGCAAATATGAAGCGCGCTATCGACCGTTATCGAGATGCGATCACGAGTAACAATCGGTCAGAATATGTGGCTCGTGCAGAGGATATATCTGATCATTTACGGTTGCTCTTAGCTGCTGGTTCTGGTACCACTGACAATCACTCTGGCCAACCTTCTATTATCTCGACGAACAAGGCGCTTTATCCTCATTTCCGAGACATGATGTCCAAGTTTTCCAAACTTGTCATATCTTCTCACATAGCCGCAGCTGATTGGCCGAACGCCGAGTCTGTGCAGAAGTGTATGCAAGAAGCCGATGGTGTTCTCGGGGGGGTTTTCAGCTTTGTTGAAGTCGCGCGGCAGCAGAGAGGCGAGGAAATTCCGCGATTGTTTCCCGGGTTCGTCATAGGTAGCACTACTGGAGGAAGTTGGCAAAACAATGGGCTTGGTCCCCGTGACCCCATTACATCGAATTTTTTGGAGGATGATGAGGGTTATGCCGAGCCGACCGCAAATTTGGACGGGAAACATCTCGAAAGGCTCGATGAATATAAGAGGATGCTAGTTTCTAGCATTAGGGAGCTAGAAAAATATCTCGGTTTATCTGACAAAATTGTGTCACCATATAAGCATGAGCTCATCGGCAACAATATCTGCGTTGCAGGCGGGAAAGTCCTGGAGATGTTCAAGCCTTGGATTGCGATGATTGAGTCTATTGACCTTTCATCCCTAGGAAATACTTTTCAGACGCCCCAACTTGCTGACTTCAGCACCGATAAGCAAAGTCTCTACGACAATATATCCGACCTTATATTAGGATGTCAAGCAGTTGCTGGTCCTTTAGGTGATGAATGGTCTGAGGTTCGCGGCGAGTCATTAGAAGGCAGGCTTGAGTATGTCAAGCACTGCGCAAGGACTCTAGAAATGAATTCTTCCCATATCGGCTTTTCTCTTCAGCTCCTTTCTGAACAGGTTCAGTTTAACCTACAACAGCAGCATGAAGCTCGCATGCAGGAAGACAGCCTACAGAGAGGTCCGCTCAGAAGAGACCCGTTGCTCTCTTCTAACTCGATGCATATCCGCTCGGACTCGAACTACCTAGCAAACATCAGACCTCCTCTAATAACTTCGGCCTCCTATCCCGAAGAACCCACCAGTTTCCCTAGGAAGGCTGGTAACCTATCCAAAGCTGCGAAGCTCTTGGGAGAGAATTCCATTGCCGTAACCGCTGCCCAACCGGTTGAGGAAACGCCACCATTCTTACGGCTTGACCTCGAGAATGACTTGTCCTGGGATCTCAAGGCAGCACAGCCGGCAGTCAAGGGTGGCTCGTTGCTGGCGTTGGTCGAGCAACTCACAAGACACGACAAGTCTGATTTCAGCTTCAATAACACATTCCTTCTAACATACAGGTCTTTCACAACGGCACGAGAACTGTTTGAACTTTTAGTCAAACGCTTCAATATACAGCCGCCAGAAGGATTGAGCAACAATGACTACGACATGTGGAGAGATCGAAAGCAGAAGCTAATCAGATTCCGTGTAGTGAACATTATTAAGAGTTGGTTCGAAAATTTCTGGATGGAGGAACCGAGCGACGAAACGAGGCAACTAATCCGCGACGTATACGCATTTGCAAAGGATACGGTCAAATCCACAGAGACGCCTGGTGCCAATAATCTCATGGCTGTCTTAGATCAACGACTCAGCGGCAAAGAAATTACATCCAAACGCATGATACAAACATTCAACAACAATGTTCCGCCGCCAATCATGCCTAAAAATATGAAGAAGCTGAAATTCCTTGACATCGACGTCACTGAATTTGCCCGCCAGTTAACAATCATCGAGTCCAAGTTATATGGAAAGATCAAACCAACAGAATGTCTCAACAAGACATGGCAGAAGAAGGTTGGCGAAAATGAACCTGAGCCTGCACCAAATGTGAAGGCACTAATCCTTCACTCTAATCAAATGACAAACTGGGTTGCCGAGATGATTTTGGCTCAGATGGACATAAAGAAGCGAGTAATTGTCATAAAGCATTTCGTCTCAGTTGCCGACGTGAGTTTTAATATCTAAGTCCCGATCGTAGTTTGCGATGCTAATAATTTTCAGAAATGCCGGACTCTGAATAACTTTTCTACATTAACGTCAATCATCTCAGCCCTAGGCACCGCCCCTATCGCTCGCCTCAAGCGAACCTGGGATCAGGTACCAGCCCGAACTCAAGCCGTCCTCGAAACAATGCGACGCCTAATGGCGAGCACGAAGAATTTTGGCGAGTACAGAGAGGCTTTGCATGCTGCAAATCCGCCATGCATTCCTTTCTTTGGTATGCTCTTCTACTCATACACGTACTCCCTTTCATATACATGCTAACTCACTCCGTAGGTGTATATCTTACCGATCTCACCTTTATTGAGGACGGTATTCCTTCGATTACCAAAAAGACGAATATGATTAATTTCGCCAAGCGCGCGAAGACGGCGGAAGTTATCCGCGATATTCAGCAATACCAGAATGCTCCTTACTCACTTCAGCCCGTTCCAGAACTACAAGATTATATTCTAAGCAACATGCAAGCAGCCGGGGATGTGCATGAGATGTATGACAAGAGTTTGACCGTAGAACCACGTGAGCGTGAAGACGAAAAAATCGTGAGGTATGTCGATCACACAAATCTGGTATGATTTATGCAGAGGCTTACGTTAATGTTACAGGGTATTGGCCGAGTCTGGCTTCCTATGAGCCAGCTTGTCCCATGACAGGCTGTGCTCCGCAACTCCCCGTTTGACCTCAAACTGA